>CM069135.1:11688240-11826808 GCA_035221665.1 Okamejei kenojei
CAAGAGGAAGAAGTCAGAGGACATTGTGGGAAACTAGAGAGGAAATTGCAGGAGGGACCTAGGTTGGATTTATGTGTCGTTTAAAATTACGGAGAAGGTGCTGGCCAGACGGAAGGGTTGGCAAATGCAGTGCCTCTTTCAAGAAAGGACTGCAGGGAAGAAGGCCTGGGAACAATAGGCACAGGTTGAGTTAAATCTGTGTTGGACAGTTACTGAGGGCTAGGATATTCAGCCATTTAGTGGGACAAGGGTTGGATTAGGGATAGTCAAATAGTTTTGCACGTGGATGGTCATGTTCTCGCAAATCTGATTTTGTTTTCTTGAATACATGACTAAAAAGGTTGATGAGGGCAGAGCTATAGATGTTGTGTACATGGATTTCAGTGAGGCATTCGACAAGGTTCTGCATGGTTGGCTGGTCAGGAAGTTAGATTGCATGGGATCCATGGAGAGATAGCTGAATGGATAGAAAATTAGCTCCATGGAAGGAAGCAGAGGGTGATGGTGGAGGTTGCTTCTTGGACTGGAAGCTGTGGACTAGTGGGGGACAGGGCCCCACCATGGGCTTGTCCCACCTAAGGCGATTTTTCAGTGGGATGCCTGAAAAAGCCGGGAACCGGGAACGGCCGGACTGTCAGAGTGGATCACACACACACAACACACACACAAAACACATCGCAAAGGCGGGGGCAGGGCAAGCAGGTGGGAGCGCTATGCTTGAAATTCCATGTACAAAGCAAGGTGATACAGACACAAACGGATGTTGGCGCTGTAATTAATACGTCTAGCACAGTGTAATGGTAAAGTCCTTAAAAGAGGGGAGATGGGGGGGAGAAGGGCGTAAATGGGGGGTGAAGGGCAGAGAGAGGGGGAGAAGGAATGGAGATAACTATTTAAGAGACAGACAACGTTTATTACGCCAGAGATACATAGCCTGTGATGAAGTTTGGGCGGGCATATCACATTAACCGCGTTGGTTAATACTTGGTTCTGGAAGCTTTGCTTGCATTTTGTTTCCCAATGAGCATTATAGATGCCGGTCAGCAAAGGCGATTAACTAAAACTAACTACGGACTACCTCGACTACCATTATAAATGTAGACGTACCTACTACAGGATTAGCGATTTTCTCCGTGGGCGTACCAATTGTGGAAACATTGTTGAAAAATTTGCGTCGTCCATTAATGAGGCGCGACTAGTTCCCAGAATGCGGGAACTCCTCCGATCGTGAAGGAAGCTCACCAGAAGACCAACAGCGAAACGTATCATGTCGTGGCTGGAGACCATGTGGCCGGATGGCGAGCGCGAGTCCTCCTGCACTCAACTAAAAAGTGCCTTATGGTCTGGGTCAGGGCCCATCAGGGTTTTTGGTGTCTGGGCCCGTTACTGTTTTTCTTTTCTTTTTTGATAAATTGTATTTTATTTTTAAATTATTTGTATTTTATTTGATGTAGGAAGTACAGGGAATATCGGCACCAAGGTTCCCTATTATCTCTCTGACATATTACATTTTATGTGCAGCTTCTTATTTTTTTTAATAATGGTAAAGAAAGAGAGAATATAGAATTAAAGGATAGTGAAACGTGTGATAAATAGTGTGTGAAAAGGAATAAACAAAAATTGTGAACGAAGAAAATTAGTATATGTATTGCTGAGGGAAACCATTTCAGGATTGTTTAGCGATATTGTTTGACTTATTAAGGACAATGGATACCTATACAAAGGTCGTTACTGTCCTCTTGTGAAGAAGCTGGTTAAAAACTGATGTTTACCTATTGCCCAGTTACGATTTACTGTCTATGCTGCAGGCCTCACCACTGATTTTTTCAAAACTGGTGGGCTGGCACCTTGTTTAATCTGGACAAGATTTACGAGAACGACAGTACAGAAGACATGAGAGATCCTTCTATCAAAACCGTACAACCCTTGCCCTCCCCACCCACAACCCCACTCCCTCTTTCCTCCCACCTCGACCCCCTCCACAACCCCCCTCCCCCCACATACCCCCGTCCCCCCCTCCCCCTCTACCCCCGGCCCCACAACCCGCCTCTGCCCCCCATCCCCTCACAATCCCCACCCCCAAAAAACTCCCTCCCCCCCACAACCTCCCCTCCCCTCCACACCCACCATCCCCCCCTCCCCCCTCTACTACCCTGGGCCCCACAACCTGCCTCTGCCCCCCCCCACCCCCACAACACCCTCCCCCCACAACCTCCCTTCCCACAACCTCCATCCCCCACAGACAAATGCCCCTCCTCCCCCCACAACCCATTCCCCAACAAACCTCCCATCTTTTGCACATCCAATCCTTTCCCCTGCACATGGTCACTTTAATTTCTTGTTTCATGTATCCTGTTTTTCGTGACTGTTGGAGAGCAATTTTCTCCTGGGATAACTAAAGTTCTATGTTTATAATATCGTATGGGAAACCTCTTCACGGAAGTCTCCTGAAAATGTGGCGCATTGGGACTTCTGCGCAGATTGGTTGAATCGAACACTACTGCCTTCTAGGATGAATCTCAGGAGTTTTGTCAGATTCAGTGGGGGCATGCTGTATTTCTTCAGGCCCCTCAGGAAGTAGAGGCATTGACATCGTAATGTTTGACAAGGGGCGGGACTGGTGGCGCAGTGGTTGAGGTTGCTGCCTTACAGCGCAGAGAACCAGCGTGATCCGCCTATGGGTGTCTGCTGCACGGAGTAGTTTGTACGTTCTCCCCTGGAAACTGCGTGGGTTTTTTTCTCCGGGTGCACCTTTTTTATCCTGGCACTCCAAGGTTTGTAGTTTAATTAGAGCTTGTTAAAATGTAAAATTGCCACTGGTGCTTTGGTGGAGAAATATTGTCGACAGGGATCGCTGAATCGGTGCAGACCCAGGGGGCTGAAGGGCCTGCTTCTCTATACCAGCTACAGAAGTTGATGATGAAGGGATATTATTGCATTGAAAACTACTGGATTATTGAAAGACCGAGATAGGACTGGATTTGAAAAGGATGCCTACCATGATGGGTAGGTCTAGGGCCAGGAGACCATTTTAGAAAGGAGATGAGGTATTTTCTTTATTTCAGTGGGTTGAGAATCTGTGGGAATTTCATTGCCAAAGACGATGCGGAGGCTATTTGGATAATTTAAAAGTGGATTGAAAAAGCTTATGATTAAACGGGTGGTCAAAGTTTGCAGGGTGAAAGAGGAGAATGGATTGAGAGGGAAGGAATTGATCGCCTCCAATGAATGGCGGGGTTGAAAACTCAAAGGGGCAGAATGACCTAATTCTGCTTCTACGTCTGATGATGTCAACAGCATGACAAACCTGCTCAGCCAAACAAGAGATAAACAGCAGAACAATGCTGAGGTTACAATCGCAATGTTAGAAATATTCAGACAGGTACATGGATAGGACAGGTTTAGAGGGATATGGGCAAATGCAAAAAAGGTGGGACTAGTGTACATGGGGACATGTTGGTCAATGTGGGGCAAGTTAGTTGAAGGGCCTGTTTCCACGATCTATGACCTCTATGGGCTCGATGACTCTAAATGGTAGTTTAGTTTTTCTTACTTTACTTTCAACAGGCCCTTCGGTCCACCGTGTCCTCGCCGACCAGCGATCCCCACACATTAACACTATCCTACTCACACTAGGGGACATTTTACCTTTACGCCAAGCCAATTAACCTACAAACCTGTACGTCTTTGGGGCGCGGGAGGAAACGAAGATCTCGGGAAAACCCACGGCAGGTCTCGGGTGAGGAGAAGTGCAAAACCCGTACGACAGCACCGTAGGCGGGACCGAACCGGGGTCTCTGGCACTGTAAGCGCTGCAAGGCAGCATTTCTCCGGCTGCGCACCGTTCACGCCCATTATAGTGGTAGAAGAGATCGCATCTCCTACTTTTAAGGGCCTCTGTTTCCCACTGCCGGGTCATTCGACGCTCTCACGCGACCTGCTAGGTGGGGATGCATGTGGGTAGCGCGTGGGTACCATGTGGGGTGGGGGAGTAGCGTGTTGTGGGTTAGCGTCGTGGGTAGCCGTATGGCTAGCGTGGGACGGACGCGCATGGTGTGTTGTGGAGGAGTGTGGACTTTGTCCTGCACAAAATTCTTCGCGGCCACGGCCTGTCGCGTAACTGACGGCCAAAGTGGGACCGGCCCAAGACGCCTGGCGCGGTGCAACGTTATCATCTCCAACAGCAGCAGAAGCAGGCAAACGAATCACGTGCTCGCCTGGGGACTCAGGGGGCCGTTGTGGATTCCGGATCTGCCCCCTCCTACTCCAGAGCGGAGGAGCCAAAGACGATTGGAGATGAACAAAATGATGGAGTAACTCAGCATGACTGGCGCATCTCTGGTGAGAAGCAATGGGTGACGTGCGGGTCGTGACCCTTCTTCAGATAAAGAAGAGTCTTCGACCCGAAACATTATCCATTCCTTCTCTCCTGAGATGCTGCCGGGTCCCGCCTGAGTTACTCCTGCATTTTGTGTCTATCTTCTAATGACGTCCGCGCTCCAGACGGCTGTGCGGACGCATGATGATGCGCGCGGGACGTCGCGAGACCGTTCGCGCGTCAGTTCTCCGGCTGTCGCGTAAAATGACGGCCAAGTGGGACAGGCCCTAAAAGTTCCCGTCAATGGGAACTAATGATTCTTCTTCAACAGCTCCTGTTGTTCGTTAATGTAAGTCCACAATTGACTCTCTTAAGATGCACCATGTAGGCCCCAGATTATCGCCACTGGCTATTGAAGGTAGTTTAATTGGGTTCTGCAGAAGCAGATGATGTTACAAGGTGGAACGTGCAGTATGATGCGTTTCGGTGAGGAATGAAGAAGTGGAATAGCTGTGTAACACAGAAACTATAATGGAAAGAGCAAGTCTGACAAAAAGGATCGGACTTTCAAAATCTATTGCATTTCAAAGCAGGCAGAGAGGTCAAGGGAATAGAAATGAAACCCTTACAGGCTGCAGTAACGATAACGGACATGAAGAGTGAGAGATGATAGCAGTGACTTTAACCCTGTCAGTTCAATTTGAATAGGTTCATGCTGGTCATACCATAGTATCAGTAGGAAAATATAGTATTTAAGGGTTCTTTATTGTCACTGCAGAGTGAATCACACATGCAAGTATTTTGACACCGTTTACAAAAAGTCACATGCTCGACGTACTGATCCTCTCTCCATCCAGGCAAAAGATACAGAGTGTGGAAACGCACACCTCAGATGCTGGGACAGTTTCTTCCAGCTGTTATCAGGGCAACTGAACTGTTTCTACACAGCAGTGAAGATGCTGAACTACCATCTATCTCATCCGGCGACCCTCGGGACGATCCTTGATCGGACTTTGCTGGCTGTACCTTGATCCTAAACGTTATTTCCCTCACTTATCATGTATCTGTACATGTGAATGGCTCGATTGTAATCACGTATTGTCTTTCCGCTGTCCTGGTTAACACGCAAACAAAAAGCTTTCTTGTACCTCGGGACACGTGACAATAAAACTGTACTGTAACTGGAGCGGCTCCTGTTTCCAGGCGAGCCTAGGCGAGCCCCAGGCGGCTGCCAAGGCCTTACTCCATGATCCTCAGAGGATTCCACCCAATAACCCTCGTCCCTAACCTTGCCCGCGGACCGCCTCTGGTCCAGGAGGAAACTCTCCTCAGCCCACCTGTTGAAGCACTGGAGGCATTACCCCAGTATACAGCCGTAAAAAAATGTGTTGATTAGTAGGACTGATGTTACAATCCCCAAGGTTTGTTCACTTCAATTGACATTTGGTATTTTGGGGATGTCCACAAGGTGATTTTGCTCCAATCAGAAAATCTTCAGTTGTGGTACCTCAACGTCACGGGGGTGTTTCGGCCTTTTATCTCAAGACACCCTCAGGCCCACGCTGGTTGATCAGGCTGGGTGGGTGTTTTTGGTTAGCCTCTAGATGGTCACCTGGCAGCCCAGACAGCATCTTTTCCCATCAGCAACAGCCAGTGACTGCTCCATTCGGCTTTTCTCCTTCATATTCATTACTGAGGGAAGGAGAGACTGCCTTCAGGATTCAAAACACAAGTAAACGATAGAATCGCAGCACAGAATGAAACATTCAGCCCATCATGGGTCGATTGTAATCAATGTATTGTATTCCCGCTGACAGGTCAGCACACAATAAAGGGTTTTCACTGTACCTCGGTACATGTGACAATAAACCAAACGGAAACTAAGGAACAGCACTTCATATTTCGCTTGGGTAGTTTACACCCCAGCGGTATGAACATTGACTTCTCTAATTTCAGATAGCCCTTGTTTTCTCCCTCCTTCCCCTCCCCCTTCCTAGTTCTCCAACTTGTCCTACTGTCTCCGCTCACTTTCTATCTTTGTCCCACCCCCTCCCCCGACATCAGTCTGAAGGAGGGTCTCGACCCGAAACGTCACCCATTCCTCCTCTCCATTGGTTGCTGCCTCCCTGCCTGGAGTTACTCCAGCATTTTGTGTCTACCTTCGATTTTATCCAGCATCTGCAGTTCGTTCTCACATACTCAAACTCATATCCCCTGGTTTTAGTTAAGTTTAGTTTAATTTAGTTTAAAAAAACACCCGCCGAAACAAGCCCTGTGGCCCACCGAGTCCTCACCGACAACTAACACTACCCCACACGCACCAGGGGCAATTTTCACATTGACACCCACAAACCTGAATGTCTTTGGAGTGTGGGAGGAAACCGAAGATCTCGGCAAAAACCCACGCAGGTCACGGATAGAACGTGCAAACTCCGTACAGGCAGCACACGTAGTCGGGATTAAACCTGGGTCTCTGGCGCTGTGAGAACATGCAAACTCCGAACAGACAGCACCCGTAGTCGGGATTAAACCTGGGTCTCTACCGCTGAGCCACCATACTGCCCACCGTGGTCTATAAGTGCATTACACTCTGTTAAAGTACTTATGCAACCATTTTTTGAAATGCATTATGAAATTTTTATTCATATAACCATATGACCATATAACAATTACAGCACGGAAACAGGTCCTCTCGGCCCTTCCAGTCCGTGCCGACCATTTGTTTTCCCCTAGTCCCTATAGAGGGAGTACAGAGAAGGTTCTATCATTATCAATCCACTATCATTTTGAGGGGTGCATCACAGATTATTGCCCCTAGTGTGTAGGGAATGTGTGAAAAAGTGGGATAACATAGGATGAATGTTTAGTTTTTAGTTTAGTTTAGTTTAGTTTTGGTATACAGCATTGAAAAGCGCAATCACCTTTTACATACTAGTTCGATCCTACACATAAGGGACAATTTACAGAGGCCACATAACCTACAAACCTGCACATTTTTGGAATGTGGGAGGAAATCGGAGCATCCGGAAAAACCCACGTGGCCACCATGGGAACGTACAAACTCCTTGCAGACAGTACCTGAGTTCAGGATCGACCTGTTCTATGGTGCGGTATAAAAAATCACAAAACAACGAAAATAGGTGCTGGAGTAGGCCATTCGGCCCTTCGAGCCGCCACCGCCATTCAATGTGAGCCATGGCCGGAATCATCAACTCAGTATACCGTACCTTCATTCTCTCCATTCCCCTGATCCCTTAGACCACAAGGGCCACATCTAACTCCCGCTTAAATATGGCCAATGATCTGTGGCCTCACTACCTTTGTGGAAGAGAAATTCCACAGATTCACACTCTCTGTGTGTGAACAATGTTTTTCCATCTCGTTCCAAAAGGACTCCCCCCTTATCCTTAAACTGTGACCCCTTGTTCTGAAGTCCCCAACATTGAGAAACAATCTTCCTGAATCTATAGCCTGTCAACCCCTTAGAATTTTGTAAGTTTCTATAGGTCCCCATCTCAATCTTCTATATTCCAGCGAGGTACAAGCGAGTCTATCAGTCTTTCTTCACATAAAGTTTGACATCCAGGAATCAGTATGTGAACCTTCTCTGTACTCTTTCTATAGCATGAATGTATTTCCTCAGTTTAGGAGACCATAACTGTAAGCAAAAATACTCCAGTTGTGGTTCTCACCAAGAACCCTGTACAACTGCAGTTGAACCTCCCTGCTCTTTATATTCATATCCTTTCGCTCATGAATGCTAACATTCCATTCGCTGTCCTCACTGCCTGCGCACCTGCATACCTACTTTAAATGGCTGATGTACTTGACACCCAGGTCTCGTTGCATTCTCCCTTTTCTAATCGGCACCATTCAAATAATTGTTTACTTTTCTGTTTTGCCACCAAAGTGGTTAAACTCACATTTCTCCACATTATACTGATCTGTCATGCATTCCGCCCACTCACCCAGCCTATCCAAGTCATTGCAGCCTCCTACCTAGCATCCTCCTCACAGCTAACACTGCACCCCCTGCTTGTGTCATTCACAAACTTGGGGATGTTGCTTTCAATTCCGCGTCAAATTATTAATATATATTGTAAATAGCTGTGGTTTCCAGCATGAGCCTTGCGGCACCCCATAGTCACTGCCTGCCATCCTGAAAAGAGACACGTTTACTCCTACTCTTTGTTCTGTCTGCCAGCTAATTTCTTTATCCACATCAATGCTGAACCCCCAATACCGTGTGCTTTAAGTTTGTATACTAATCTCTTAAGTGGGACCTTGTCGAAAGTCTTCTGAAAGTCGGAGATATAACAAAACCCAAAATTCTACTGGGTTCTCCCCTTATCCACTCTACTAGTTACATCCTCGAAAAATTCTATTAGATTCGTCAGAGATGATTTACTTTTCATTAATGCTGACTATGTCCAATGATTTCACCACTTTCCAAATGCGCTGCTATCCCATCTTTAATAACTGACTCTAGCAGTTTCCCCACTACCGATGTTAGACTAACTGGTCTGTAATTCCCCGTTTTCTCTCCCTCTCTTTTTCAAAAGTGGGGTTACATTAGCTACCCTCCAATCCTCAAGAACTACTCCAGAATCCAAAGAGTTTTGAAATATTATCATGAATGCATCCACTATTTCTGGGGCTACTTCCTTAAGTACTCTGGGATGCAGCCTATCTGGCCCTGAGGATTTATCGGCCTTGAATCCATTCAATTTACCTAACACCACTTCCCGGCTAACCTGGATTTCACTCAGTTCCATCTCATTTGACCCCAGGTCCCCTGCTATTTCTGGTATGTATGTCTTCCTTAGTGAAGACAGAACCAAAGTAGTTAATCAATTGGTCTGCCATGTCTTTGTTCCCCATGATCAATTCACATGTTTCTGACTGCAAGGGACCTACATTTGATTTAACTAATCTTTTTCTCTTCACATATCTATAAAAACTTTTGATGTCAGTTTTTATGTTCCCTGCCTGTCGAGTCTTTTAATGTTTTTGTGCAGATTCCCCGGTTGAAAGGGATCTGATTCATCCACCCCATATAACCATATAACCATATAACAATTACAGCACGGAAACAGGCCCTCTCGGCCCTTCCAGTCCGTGCCGACCATTTGTTTTCCCCTAGTCCCATCTACCTGCACTCAGACCATACCCCTCCATTCCCTTCACGTCCATATACCTATCCACTTTGCTCTTAAAATGTTAAAATCGATCCTGCCTCCACCACTTCTGCTGGAAGCTGATTCCACACAGCCACCACCCTGCTGAGTAAAGAAGTTCCCCCTCACATTACCCCGAAACCTCTGTCCCACTTAATTCTCATGTCATGGCCTCTTGTTTGAATCTTCCCTACCCTCATGGGAAAAACTAATCCACGTCAACTCTGTCTATCCCTTTCATCATTTTAAAGACCTCAATCAATCCCCCTTAAACTTCTGCGCTCCAAAGAATAAAGACCTAACTTGTTCAACCTTCTCTGTAACAATAGTTGCTGGAACCCTGGCAACATTCTAGTAAATCTCCTCTGTACTCTCATCTATTTTGTTGACAAACCTTCCTATAACTAGGCGACCAAAATTGTACTCCATACTCCAGAATTGGTCTTACCAATGCCTTGTACAATTTTAACATTACTTCCCTACTCCTATATTCAATGCTCTGATTTATAAAGGCCAGCACACCAAAGGCTTTCTTTACCACCCTATCTACATGCGATTCGCACCTTCAGGGAACTATGCAAAGCAGTTATTCCTAGATCCCTCAGTTTCCACAGCATTCCTCAATTCCCTACCATTTACCATGTATGTCCTATTTTGATTTGTCCTGCCAAGATGTAGCACTTCACACTTATCAGCATTAAAAGTCCATCTCTGCCATTCTTTCAGCCCACTTTTCCAAATGGCCCAAATCTCTCTGTAGACTTTGAAAATCTACTTAATTATCCACAACACCACCTATCTTAGTATCATCTGCATACTTACTTATCCAATTTTCCCACCCCATCATCCAGATCATTGATGTACATGACAAACAACAGTGGACCCAACACAGATCCCTGAGGCACCCCTCTGGTCACCACCGACACCATGCTTCCAACCTGACAAACAGCCATCCACCATTACTCACCTGACATTTCCCATTCAGCCACTGTTCAATCCATCTAGCTACTGATACCCGCGCCATTAACACCCAAAGATTGAACCTTCTTAACCAACCTTCCATGGGGAACCTTGTCAAAAGGCCTTACTGAAATCCATATAGACAAACATCCACTGCTTTAAACCCTCATCAATTTCCACCTAGTTTACCGCTTCAAAAAATTCAGAATGTTTTGTCCAAACATGACCTTCCAGGCACAAATCCATGTTGACTGTTCTCCTGATCAGACCCCGTTTATCCAGATGCTTATATATATTATCTCTAAATATCCTTTCCATTAATTTGCCCACCACTGACGTCAAACTAATAGGTCTATAATTGCTAGGTTTATTCTTTGAACCCTTTTTAAACAATGGAACAACATGCGCAGTACGCCAATCCTCCGTCACTATTCCCGTTTCTAATGACATTTGAAATATTTCTGTCATAGCTCCTGCTATTTCTACACTAACTTCCCTCAATGTCCTGTCACCCTGATATGATGAACTGGATTTCACTCAATGACCAAACACTTCTTTTCCATTTTTGCCCCCCCTTTTTATTTTGGCAGATCAAGCAATTAATTTACTGTTCCACTTGATTTATTGCTTCAGCCATTACTTTGAAGGTATTTGGATGTTGTAGGTCTTAAGGTATTTAACAGTTTAGTCTTTAAGTAGCTAAAAAACCGGCTGCTAATCGGGTACTGTAGATAATCAGTCTTGCATGCCTTTGCTGGCGATCGCGGCAATTTTTAGGACAGTCTCTTAGATTATACTGTCCAAGTTTTAGCCGCATGTCAACTTCCCTCGTGGGCCTGTCCGCTTTTCCATTCACGGTCGGGCTGACGCTGAACCCGACCGGGCTTTCTCCGATTTCTCCCCCCACCGGGTTGACTGTTCCTGGTTGGGCTGAAGACTCAGCCTCTGTCGGTGGCTCTCTGGACCTGTCCGTGTCCTTCACGGTACTAGGCCCTCACCCGACGTCTGTGGCTGCTGCTTGGGCCTGGCTGTGGCTGCACAGCCAGGATACATTCCACGTAATGCTGACACCGTGCTTGGTGACCCTTACTGCCCCAGCTTGTTTTCCTAGCTCTTCCCTGAGCTATTGCTTCCCGTTTCTACCTTTTTCCTTTTTGGCGCCAATTCAAAACCATTTGGCTTGGTGCTGTTCCACTTGTTTCCAAATACTACTTCAATTTTTAACTTTTGTTTTCGATTCTTCTTGCTGGCCTTGTTCTTATCTTCGTTCTTTTATCCTCGTCGCCAATTGTTGTGTATTCGGATGCTTTGAACAGTCTTGAATAAAGGCTCGGACAAAAGTCTTGAATAAAGGCTGCAATGCTGTCCAATCCATAATAAAGGGAGGAATCATATAAGCTTCTCTTCTGCAGGACGCCACCTCCAGTCTTTTTCTGCTCATGCGTACTTGCCCCAGACATCACAAGACACCAATTACGTTTCCTAATTATCCCATACCTAACACTCCTCCTCCTTTAACTTGGAGGCAGGTAATACATTTTCTATTACAGACACCGCACTCCTCCCCTTTTAAGTTTATTTCACCTGTACGGTATGTGCTCTTTTCCTACTATTGTGCGCTTGTGATTTTAATTAAGCATTTGTCCTTTCATTCCAGTTTGACTTGACACCTTCCACTCGATCTTCCAATGGAACCACTTGGGATATCGACGCTTTAAAGTCAAACTTGGTCTCCTGATGCATTGCTGTCTTGTTCTTCTTCTGGAAGTAAGACAACCAGCCGCCTAACATCCCTGTGAACAATTGTGGCTTGGATCCTCTCCTTCCCTCTGAGTGGAATGCTTGCCCTTCCTTTCAAAGCCTTTGTCAGAGGAATGGAGTAACTTGGAAAGATCCGTACGTTAACGTCTCTCACGATGCCCTTTTGCGGTCTGGATTGGAGCTGGCGACTCTGCCCAGCTTGAATTGCCCCCTCAGTGCATTTTGGTCACTTAACCAGACAATGTCTCCGGCAGTGGCATTTCTCTGAGTGGTGTGCCACTTGCTCCTTATAAAGCAAGTTAGGACCAGCGAAGTGAGTTTGCTCCAGCTCTTCCAAAACTTGTTCACCTCTGACTGCATTGTTCTAAGCTTTGGTAGGGGTAAGCTGGAAAAGTCAAAAAGTCTTGATGTCTCCGCACTGAGACGCTCGGGCCAAGCAGAAGTGTATTTGTGTGATGTACTGAACACGTTCCTTCCCGGCTTTGTTATCCTGGACGTTCATTTGACAGTTGGCTGCCATGTAAAAAGCTGTTTGAAACTCACTATAACTGAGTGACGATTTATTCTTTCCAAAACTTTGGAGCGCTCTCTTCACAACATGCACAGCAGCTTCCGCAGCGCCATTTACTGTGTGGAGAATCAGCAGGATGGATTTTCCACATCCACTCTGTTCCATTTTTAGCTGCATTCTCCTCCAAAGCTGCTCTGTCCAGGTTGTCCAAAAATCTATATAGTTCCTCTAAGACTGGTTTTGCGCAAATCAAATTGGTGCCTGGATCTGACCAGATCTTCTTGGGTGCCCACGGATTGCTGTGAATCTTTGATAAGCATCAGAAACCCTCACTTGATAAGGTGTTGACTAACCCTGTGTGGGTGTCTCTGCTGGCCATTACAGCAGAAGAACAACTCCCCAGAACTTTGAGTTTTACCCTCCTTCTTCATGTCACCGTGTACGTGGTAGGGTCCAAAGAGGTCTACTGTTGTAAACTCCAAAGGAGCAGCAGTCCGTTCTTTCAGGCGGCAGATCACTCATGACTTGTTGACGTTTCTTTGCCTTTGCTTTCTTGCAGATTATGCCGTGATCAACGACTTTTTGAGCAATCCTCCTTCCTTTTATGACCCGAGCCTTTCTTCTCATTTTAAGCAAGGTCCAGCCACTCCGTCATGACTCTCCCAGTGAGCTCCCGAGCTAGCAGCATGGAGACACCCAGGCATCAACGGGCAGGATGGGAACAGCAACTTTTCCTCTTCAACGCTCTGCACTCTGCCACCACAAAACCATCAGCCAGAATCTTGGTCTGTATAGGCTACCAGTCGATCTGTTGTGGTGCTTGGGAAAGTTGTGCCCAATTGCGCAGCACAAAAGATGTCTTTTAGAGCATTTTCTCGTTCTCTTACTGTATTGACTCCTGAAAAAGAGATGGCCTCCCACTTTGGATTGTTTAGGGCTCTGTTCTTGCCAAGAAACCTCTTCGCTGCTCTCCAAATCCATGAGACTGTCTTGATCAGTCGAGTTAGAAAATGCTGAACTGCTTGACATCAACAAGGTTCTGAATAGCTGATCCTGCAGGTGGTCTCTTTGGGTTTGTTGCTTCCGGTTCTTGTTTCTCTACTTTGGCTCTTGATAGTGCTGCAACAAAAGCTTTCTTCTGTAACTTGTCGATGTTCTCTCTGGCAGTGGCAGCCAGTTCTTTATTGGCCACTCACTCACAGGCAACACCAGGAACTTTGGTCCATTTTGCCACTCCGAATACTGATCAAGGTCTTGAGGGCTGGCACCTCTGGTGATTACATCAGCGATGTTTTGTGGGCCAGGAATCCACCGCCAGTCCTGAATGTTGGTGCTTGTTTGAATCTCTCCAATCCGATTGATGAAGAATGTTTGAGTTTTGATTTGCTCTTGTAGAAGGCCTTGACCAAGCCGCATCTTTTTCTTTCCCTTGGAGAAATTGATTCCCACCATAATGTGGAGCATATCCTCTTCAACAATGCAGCCCAGATGTTATCATCATCATGCAATTGGTTCGGTAGGATCATGGTCTTTGTTTTGCTTTTCATTAAAGTATCACTGTCCTCCTTCCTCCCACTTTGGCCAGACAGAACCCAAGGCTTGAGCTCAAACCCACCAGCTTTCAGGATTCGTTCCACATTTGCTGTGATGACTCACAACTGGTCGAGGCCGGGGTTGTGAGATGTGAGGATTCGTCAACATAGCTGTCTTTCTGGAGTACTTGCTGCTCATCCTTGAGGTGGGTAAAAGAAGGAAGATTAGCAGTCTCACACATTGCCAACTGTGCAATGCACCCCGCAGGTTTGTCTCCGATGTTCACTCTTGTGATAGCATACTCTCCCAGCTCCTCGTCCTCGGAATCTCGCCAGAGGAATCTGTGTAAGTGTACTTCACGGTCCTCCAACCAGTTATACATCTTCTTTTATGTCTCCCAGAGCAGCATAGATTCCGCCTCTGAATCTGAGGAGGATGGCGCGAATTTGATTGAGACGTCTGGACCTTTTCATCAGCAAATCATTTAAGCTGACACCATTGCACTTTTGGCTGCTGTTCCACACTAGTCTCACAGGGTCGTGACAGAGTGGGGGTTTGGAGCAATAAGGTGACTCACATACCAACTGGTCCCTTTCAGTTTGCAATCATGTCTTCAACAATTTGATTGTAGCCTTTCAGTCCACCATGTCGTGCACTTGAGCTGTGTAGGCACTTTCCATTCAGGTTCTCTGGATAGCTGCCTCTCCGTCCTGAGAAATGTGGCTTCCACTGTCCTTTTATTATTTGGTGGAGAAGCTGGGTCTTCCACCAAGGATGGCTAGCATGCCAATGTGGGTCTTTATACTGTGACGGCCTCCTGTTACGTAGGTGAGGCCTTCCCTTACCACTTCGAGCTCTCTCTCTTCAACAAGAGTAATTTCATTTCCATGCTGGCTGGCAGTTTCCACAGCGGCAACAAACCCCGCACTTTGGCTCACATCTGCTCCAATGCTATCCACTTCCAATCCAATCCAAGAAGTCCTGATTGGCAGTTGATGTACGTGACTTCTGGACTTTGATGGGCGACCTGTCCGTTTGGTGAAAGTTCCTCAGGGACCGCGTCAGTGAGCTCCTCATACTTTAAAGCAGCCACTCTCGTTGATCTTGCGAAGTGTGTTTTGGACATGTGGGCTGACATGGTAAGCTCCTCAAACAGCTCAGGATGACAAACTCCAACAGTCTTTCCCAGTGGTGCATCCCACAGAATGAGACCTCTGAGGTGCTAGCTGACCTTCTCTATGGCTTATGAGCAAATGTATCTCTTTTGGTCTCACAAGTTCCTCAAGTGGGACGTCTGGAAAGAACTTTTGCAGCTGCTGTGGTGTTACATGTTTGTGAACATCTGCAATGCTGTCCAATCCATAACAAACTAACTGGTGCAAACTTGAAGTGTGCCCTTAGGAGTCTTCACTCGGATCTTTAGAAGGTAGCGCTCGGTCTCTACGTGGACCTTCATCCCCCAACTCCATGGACGATAAGCGTGATGTCTTCACTCCTAAGGTTCAGTCTGCTCGCAGCCTTGTGAGTTATGTAGTTGTATCTGAAGCCAAGTCAATTAATGTCTCAACCTTTTGTCCAGCATTTGCTACGACCTCCTGAAGCATCATAATCACTGGATGCTCTTGCAGTCCACCTTCCTTTAGGAGGCTTGGCTGATGCATTGCAGTGTTCAAGGCTCTTGATGCAGTGTTTGGAGAACACATCTCGGGCATTGTTTTGCCAACTCTGTGGAAGTTTGCTGAAAAACTCCTCTTGTCCACTGTATAATTTCTTCTTGCCTTTATCTTCCTCTGGACCAAATTTACTCCTTCTCTGATCCACGCTGCTTTTCCTCATCTCAACAGATAAAAATGATGCTCAGGAGTCTATTCATCCTTGCAGATTTGATTTTTACACAGATATGCAGGTTTGCAGAATGAACCATCATCATGAACTTTCAAGACACTTTTTGCATGCTCCCAACTTCTTTACTGCAGCTCTTTTCTCTGTCAGCTTTAGCCCTCGAAACTGCTTGCAGAAGTACAGCTTTCCTTTATGCTTTACGTCACCACAGACTACACAACTTGTGTGGTCATTTCCTGACTTGGTAGACTTTGGTTTCTGGCATGTCTTGGTTCAGTCCGCGTTTTTCTTTCTACTGGCTCCTCGTCACTCAGTTGCTCGAGCTGTTCGTATATGCTCTCCTGCTCTTTAAGAAATGACAAGAGACTGTCAAACCGTTCCTCTGGACAGCATTCCTCTTGTCAGCTACATAAACCAGCCATTCCTTTTTGAGGGTTTCTGGAAGCTTGGTTTCAATTGATTTTGTCATCAGTGGATTTTTAAGAGTGCCCGTGTCTCCGGATCGCTCAAGTCCTTAAGCGCCTTTTCTACAACTTGAATTAATTCCACTATTTTACGTGGCTGATGTCCTCTGACAGGTGGGATTCTCTGAAGCTCCTCCACTATCTCAATAGCAATAGCTGTTTTGATTTCCAAACCGGTTCTCTAGGACACAAAATATATGATCTGCTGTGTTATAACTTGTGAGGCGGAGGTCTCTTGTAATTTTGTCCTCCAACCTGTCCAGCAATTGAACCTTCTTCAACTCATTTGATCCAGTGGGTTCACCTTGCTTTTGCAGTGCTTCCCAATCCTTCCTCCATCTATGAAAGTCAAGCTTGTTTCCAGTAAACTTAGGAAGGGCTGTGGGTCTCAGTCTGATGGCTGGTGAAGGAAAGTTGAAAGCATTCGCCGCTTGTGCTAATCCTTCACGTCCTTCTTTATTCTTGCCTGTTATGAAGTCAGCCTTCCTGGAAACCAGCTTGGAGAAACCAGTCTCCTTTGCAGTCTCTAACCAGTTTCTGCAGGTGGTTAAGCATGAATTCATATGCTTCTTGGTTTGCTATTTTGATGGGGTGCGGTGGCAGCAGCAAGTTCACATGCACCATCTGCTGTCTGTAGTGAGGTGGATAATTCAACATTTCCAAAGTTTGTCCATAGAGTGTCCCTGGATGAGCCTTTTGACCTTTTTTAGTTTCGACTCACACTCCTTTGCAGTCTTTGCCAGGTCGGCTTTTTGCTGTTCAGTTTAACACAGTTTCCTCATCTGCGTCCCAGCTCCGCCTCCAGCTCTGCAATGAGTCCAGCCTCCACATCGTCATTGGCTTCCAGGACTTTTTCGGCCTCCTGCATGAGTTTGTTGAAATTGTTCCTGAGCTCCTCTTCAGACATTTCTTCATGGTTCCTAATGATGCTGTTAACAAGACAAGAGAATGCCCGTTTTGCTGTTGTCCTCTCCACCTTGAGCTGCTCAGCTGACTTTCCAGTAACTTCATCAGCCATGATTTTCTTGATTTAACTGTCTCTTTTCCAGGTTTCCAGATCTCTTTAGTATGTAGTGTATGTGTGTGGGAGGGGTGGGAGAAACGTTCTTAGTCTCTTCCTTTTGGGGGGACGTGACTTTTCTTGTCGTATCCCCCGTCTCCGTCTCCGTCTGTGCTGAGGCCTATCCAACTTTAAATGCGACCCACCCGAGGCTCCAGAGGTAGAGCCAGCCAGGACTTACCAGCGCGGGGCTGGCCGACTTTGGGGCTGCGGCGGGTTCAGGCGTTCCGGCGGCCCGACTCGGAGCTGTGGCGGCTTTCCGGTGGCCGTGGCGGCGGCAGCGACTTCGGAGGCCCGGCCGCGGGCCCAGTGGACGACATCGTCGGGAGCTCGCAGGTCACAGGTTGGTGACCTGTTTTTCCGGAGCTCCCGCGGCAACAGCTGCGTCCGCTGGACTGGAGGGCGGCAGCTTCGACCGCCCCGGGCCGCGGAGTTGAACCGGCCCGCTCGCGGGACTTATTTACATCACCCGGTGCGGTCACAACATCGGAGGCCCGGGTCGCCTCAGCGCAGAGGAAGAGGAAGAAGGGAAGAGACAAAGACAAGATTTTTGCCTTCCACCACAGTGAGGAGGTGTCTGGTGAACTCACTGTGGTGGATGTTAAATATGTGTTTATTGTGTGTTTTTGTTATTTACTATATGTGTGACTGCAGGCAACAAAATTTTGTTCAGGCTGCAAGGTCTGAATGACAATAAAGTTTTCCAAGTTCCAGGTCCATCTCCTGGTCACAGCGGTTTTGTACTGTCAAGTCTTTTAATGGTTTGTGCAGATTCCCCGCTTGAAAGGGATCTGATTCATCCACCCCGATATGATGAACTGGATTTCACTCAATGACCAATCACTTCTTTTCCATTTTTTCCCCCCTTTTTATTGTGGCAGATTCAGCAATTAATTTACAGTTCCACTTGATTTATTGCTTCAGCCATTACTTTGAAGGCATTTGGATGTTGTAGGTCTTAAGGTATTTAACAGTTTAGTCTTTTAGGAGCTAAAAACCGGCTACTAATCAGGCGCTCGGGTGCTGTAGATAATCAGTCTTGCATGCCTTTGCTGGCGATCGCGGCAATTTTTAGGACACTCTTAGATTATACTGTCCAAGTTTTAGCCACAAGTCAACTTCTCTTGCGGGGCTGTCCGCTTTTATGTTCACGGTCGGGCTGATGCTGATCCCGACCGGGCTTTCTCTGTTTTCTCCCCCCACCGGGTTGACTGTTCCCGGTTGGGCTGAAGACTCAGCCTCTGTCGGTGGCTCTCTGGACCTGTCCGTGGCCTTCATGGTACTAGGCCCCCACCCGACGTCTGTGGCTGCAGCGTGGGCTTGGCTGTGGGCTGCACAGCCCTGGATACATTCCACGTATGCTGACACCGTGCTTGGTGACCCTTACTGCCCCAGCTTGTTTTCCTAGCTCTTCCCTGAGCTATTGCTTCCCATTTCTACCATTTTCCTTTTTGGCGCCAATTCAAAACCATTTGGCTTGGTGCTGTTCCACTTGTTTCCAAATACTACTATTTTTAACTTTTGTTTTTGAATCTTCTTGCTGGGTTTGTTCTTATCTTCGTTCTTTTATCCTCGTCGCCAATTGTTGTGTATTCAGATGCTTTGAACAGTCTTGAATAAAGGCTCGGACAGGGGAGGAATCATACAAGCTTCTCTTCTGCAGGACGCCACCTCCAGTCTTTTTCTGCTCATGCGTACTTGCCCCAGACATCACAAGACACCAATTACTTATCCTAATTATCCCATACCTAACACTCCTCCCCCTTTAACTTGGAGGCAGGTAATACCTTTTCTATTACATACAACCGCACTCCTCCCCTTTTAAGTCCACCTGTACGGTATGTGCTCTTTTCCTACTATTATGCACTTGTGATTTTAATTTAGCATTTGTCCTTTCATTCCAGTTTGACTTGACACTGCCAGTTTTATTTCATAATCTATTTTCCCTTTCCTAATTAATCCCTTTGTCCTCCTCTGCTGGACTGAATTTCTTCCAGTCCTCTGGTAGGCTGCTTTTTCTGGCTAATTTGTATGCTTCATCTTTTCTTTTGATACTATCCCTGATTTCCCTTGTTAGCCACGGATGTGCTACCTTCCCTGATTTGTTCTTTTGCCAAACTGGCATGAACAATTTTTGTAGTTCATCCATGCAGTCTTTAAATGTCTTCCATTGCTTATCCACCGTTAACCCTTTAAGAATAAATTGCCAGTCTATCTTGGCCAATTCACGTCTCATACCCTCAAAGTTGCCTTTCTTTAAGTTCAGAACCTTTGTTTCTGAATTAGTTATGTCACTCTCCATCCTAATGAAGAACTCAACCATATTATGGTCACTCTTGCCCAGGGGGCCATGCACAACAAGACTGTTAACTAACCCTTCCTCATTACTCAATACCCAGTCTAGAGTAGCCTGCTCTCTCGTTGGTTCCTCTACATGTTGGTTTAGAAAACTATCCCGCATACATTCCAAGAAATCCTCTTCCTCAGAACCCCTGCCCATTTGATTCACCCAATCTATATGTAAATTGAAGTCACCCATCTTAACTGTTTTACCCTTTTTTTTTGTTTATTTTTGTTAGGAGTAAATACAATAGTGTGGTACTTGAGTACCTAATACATACATACATATTTCCATTCGTGTACAACTTCGTACTTTTGATTTAATAATAAAAGAACAGTGCGAGAAAAAATAAATAAAGAGTGTCGGAATAGATATTCAAGCGAGTAGAAACAGAAAGCAAAAGAAATAAAGGGCAGAGATAAGAAGTTAAAAGATTGAAAGAAAATGGTGGCCGATTAGGAAAAGGGGAGATGCAGCGAGACCTGGGTGTCATGGTACACCAGTCATTGAAAGTAGGCATGCAGGTGCAGCAGGCAGTGAAAAAAGCGAATGGTATGTTAGCTTTCATAGCAAAAGGATTTGAGTACAGGAGCAGGGAGGTTCTACTTCAGTTGTACAGGTCTTGGTGAGACCACACCTGAGTATTGCGTGCAGTTTTGGTCTCCAAATCTGAGGAAGGACATTATTGCCATAGAGGGAGTGCAGAGAAGGTTCACCAGACTGATTCCTGGGATGTCAGGACTGTCTTATGAAGAAAGACTGGATAGACTCGGTTTATATTCTCTGGAATTTAGGAGATTGAGAGGGGATCTTATAGAAACTTACCAAAATTCTTAAGGGGTTGGACAGGCTAGATGCAGGAAGATTGTTCCCGATGTTGGGGAAGTCCAGGACAAGGGGTCACAGCTTAAGGATAAGGGGGAAATCCTTTAAGACCGAGATGAGAAAGACTTTCTTCACACAGAGAGTGGTGAGTCTCTGGAACTCTCTGCCACAGAGGGTAGTTGAGGCCAGTTCATTGGCTATATTTAAGAGTGAGTTGGATGTGGCCCTTGTGGCTAAGGGATCAGAGGGTATGGAGAGAAGGCAGGTACGGGATACTGAGTTGGATGATCAGCCATGATCATATTGAATGGCGGTGCAGGCTCGAAGGGCTGAATGGCCTACTCCTGCACCTAATTTCTATGTTTCTATGTTTCTAAAAGGAGAAAGTAAAGATAAGAAAGATTAGGAGAGATCTACCTATCTCGTATTTTTGCCCATCCGTCACCCGGTTCTAAACCATTTAATTTCTCAGGTTATGTCATGTTGCACCATATGCTTGTAACAAGTTGATAAAAGGAGACCAAATCTTTAAGAATAAGTCTACTTTGCCTAGTAGGAGGAATCTAATTTCTTCAAGATATAGCGTTTCAGACATGCTTGAAATCCACATTTTGAACGTTGGCGTGGGTGCGTTTTTCCAAAATTTGAGTATGTTTTTTTGCTGTTATTAGACCGTAATTAAGAAAAGCTTCTTGGAATATAGTTAGTTTACTTCCCTCTTCCATTGATCCATAGATAATCAGTTCTGTATTGGGGTTCAATTTTGTGTTAAATAGTTTTGTAAAAATTCCAAACATTTCATTCCAAAATGTATACAGTTTTTGTACAAGAGACAAAGGAATGTGCTATACTGGCATTTTGAGTTAGACATTTGTCGCAGATGAGGGAAACATTTGAAATATTTCATTCAGTCTTGTTTTCGAATAATATAATCTGTGTAAAATTTTAAATTGAATTAGGTTATGTCTTACATTCATTGAACATTTGTTTATATATAATACATTTTTGTCCCATCTATCGTTCGTAATTTTTATCAATAACTCTTGTTCCCAGTCCCTTCTAATTGCCTCTGTCATTGGTGTTTCTATATTTAGAATTATATTATATAAGTAAGATATTAAATTGCTTGATTCTGCCTTTCTATTCATTCCTTCCTCCAACAAATCTGGGGTTAAAGTTTGATATCCTTGTATATATTTTTTCAAATAATCTTGAATTTGAAGATAATTGAAATATTGATTACTTTACAAATTATATTTTAGTTGTAATTGATGAAATGATAAAAAAAAATCCCATTTCATACATATCTCCCATTGTTTTAATTCCTATTCTTTCCCAATGGATAAACATTTTATCAATAATGGATGGTTTGAATGAGGGATTATTAGCTATTGGGGAAAGAAGCGATAATTTTCTTAATTTTAAAGTTAGTTTTATTTGTTTCCAAATTCGTATTATACTATGAATAATTGGTTTCTTCTTATATAGTATATTGTTCAGTTTTATCGGGGAAAGAAGGATCGCTCCTATATTATAAGGGGAACAATCCTCTTTCTCCATTCTTATCCAATCTACCTGCTGGGCAGAACTGTCCAACCAGTAGATTATATTTTTTAATATTCACTGCCCAATAATAATACAATAAGTTAGGAGTGTCCAGTCCCCCCTGATTCTTTAGATTTACACGTGTTTTTTTTTTAATTCTGTGTGATTTATAATCCCATATGAAGTTTATAATATCAGAATCTAGTTTTTTTTTTTACATTTTTAGGTAAGTATATTGGTATTGATTGAAATAGGTACAATATTTGTGGTAAGAAGATCATTTTTATCGCATTTATTCTGCCTATTAAAGACATCGGCAGAGTTTTCCAAAATTTAATCAACCCATTTAATTTAGTTAATAAAGGCATATAGTTTGCGTTGAGTAATGATTTATGGTTCCTAGTAATTTGGATGCCCAAATACTTAAATTTTTCTGTTGCATTTCTAAAAGGGAATTTCAACCGATGTGTCGGCTCTTGAGGCTTTATCGTCATAATTTCGCTTTTATTTCGCTGTCGGTGGCTCTCTGGACCTGTCCGCTGCCTTCATGGTCCTAGGTCCCCACCCGACGTCTGTGGCTGCTGCTTGGGCTTGGCTGTAGGCTGCACAGCCCTGGATACATTCCAGGTAAGCTGACACCGTGCTTGGTGACCCTTACTGCCCCAGCTTGTTTTCCTAGCTTTTCCCTGAGCTATTGCTTCCCGTTTCTACCTTTTTTCTTTTTGGCGCCAATTCAAAACCATTTGGCTTGGTGCTGTTCTGCTTGTTTCCAAATACTACTTCTATTTTTAACTTTTGTTTTCGATTCTTCTTGCTGGCCTTGTTCTTATCTTCGTTCTTTTATCCTCGTCGCCAATTGTTGTGTATTCGGATGCTTTGAACAGTCTTGAATAAAAGGCTCAGACACGGGAGGAATCATACAAGCTTCTCTTCTGCAGGACGCCACCTCCAGTCTTTTTCTGCTCATGCGTACTTGCCCCAGACATCACAAGACAACAATTACTTATCCTAACTATCCCATACCTAACTCTCCTCCCCCTTTAACTTGGAGGCAGGTAATACCTTTTCTATTACATACACCGCACTCCACCACTTTTAAGTCCATTTCACCTGTACGGTATATGCTCTTTTCCTACTATTCTGCGCTTGTGATTTTAATAGTAAGATTAAACGAGAACTCACCTGTTCGAAGTTTGATCGTTATTTTATGAGGAGTCGAGTTGAGGGACTACGTGAATAGAAGCCCGTACAGCCGTTGGTGCGTCAATCTTCAAAGCAGCGGAATGAATTCACAGCTAACAATGACCGAAGTATAACGGTAAGATGATAAAACTAGAACTACCAGATGAGATCTATGAGGGTGGGAGCGGAGGGCACGTAGTCCCTCAACTCGACTCCTCATAAAATAAAGATCAAACTTCAAACTGGTAAGTTCTCGTTTAATCTTACTATTTTACTTCGGAGTCACGTGAGTGACTACGTGAAGACTTCAAAGCACTGTGAATTCACGCCGCAGACTCATATCCGACGTTCACACTGACTCAAAAGTCGTTAACAATCAATCATGCATCAGTAATACATTTGTTAAATGAAATAACAGTTTATTTACAAACAAATCATAACAAACCCCTCTAACTCAGGGGAAAAATATAACAGTACTGACACCAGAATCAGCAAACACCCCGAGCCTTGAAATCGGCTTGTGATAAAACCTCTGAAAAGTTAGCTCACTGGACCATCCTGCGGCCGCGAGGACCTTGAAATCGTTTGCACCGACACCTTACTGTGTGGTTTTTTGTGACTAATAAACAAAGCCAACTCTGTTCCTCTCAGAGGTTTATAATCTCAATGTAACGAATAAATGTGAACTATACAGAAGCGATCATCTGCGGGGTATGCTGAAAACACCATCTTACATCCTGTCCATGCCTCTTTTATTATGTTTAAGAGAATCATAGACATAAAATATAATGGCATCTGCCGACACATGCATTCTATCTAGCCATAGCTTTTTTGCAATGTTTTACACGTTGGGCGAAACCAACACCAGAAGCATGACCACCTTCATAGATAATTTGGCTACTGATAGGCTTGTAACAGGAGCCCACTGGCGACGAGCCATAAAAACCTCACTCAAATTCCAAATACCGGCAAAACCTGGGTTTAGGAGGATTAAAATTGAAAAAAGCTCCCTTCATGAATTGTGAAACTAACGATGTGTCCCTACTGTATGCAATTCTGCATTCATAGATAAATAAGACAGAGCACTTTTCTGGCTGAATTAATCGCACTGTAACTTTAATTTTTTGGTCAAATAAAGAGTTGACAACTCCAATACATCCGTGATCCCTGCAGGGTGTGAATACAATATCCTGCTGTAGGCAGAATTGCTCCCACTTCCTTATATAGGTGATATATTGCTGCTGTGTACTATCCCCCTGCAGGCCGACGTGAGAACATCCACAGTTTTTCGATGAGACAGTCCTCTCCCCAGGTATGGCCTCCTTAAAATCTGCAAATTAACAGATCAATACGATCCTATAAAGGATATCTTTGTTGATCCCCAGTGACTGATTTTACCAGTAGATTTTTATTCTTGGGGCATAAGCATGTAAGGCTTCCCTAGCCATTTGTAATACAACGGGAAACCATACCCGTGTAGGCCAACCTGACACTACCAATACTCCTGAAGCCGGAGTCCCTCCTTGATCTTTTGCAAACATCTGCTGATGGGAACAGAATGAGGAAATACATACACAAACATTCCTCCCCCAATGCAGCGAAAATGCATCCACTGCTACTGCCCCATGATCTGGTTTACCATTGAAACAATATCTAGGTAACTGATGATTTAATCGAGATGCAAACAAGCCAATATCTGGCAAATGCAATATTGATCAATCATTTGGTTAAATACATCCTGATTTAACATCCATTCAATGTTGTCATTAACCTGACGTGACCTTCTCCCTGGCAAATAAAGTGCTGAAAGCCAGATATTTTGGTCAAATACACCAGCTCCAAATCTGGTTAGCCAGTCTATCACAAGACTGTGTGACTTAACTCCACCCATGTGGTTTAAACATATGCCCACTGCTGTGGTGTTGTCAATCTGACCTGCACATGCAGATCCCTCCATGTAGAACAATAAGCTTTGAGCCCATACCAGGTGCCCAACAACTCTAAATAATTAATCCCTCTTAATTGAGGAAGCGATGTCTCATCCACATTTCATCTGCCTCCACAACTAGAAGACATATCTGTTGCACCCAACCCAGTGCACTTACATCAGTCTGTAATATCAGTGACGGTGATTTCCACCAAAACCTTCCTTAAATTTTTTGAAACATGTACTATCCACCATTGTATGTCAGCAATCGCCCCAGCTGACAACGGCATAGGCCTATCAAAAAATGGCCCCTTTGTATTCTCAGTGCCTGTTCCTTTGATAGTTGTAATTGTTGATAATGCAGAGGACCCATACTGCACAGCTGGAAAGTCTGCAACAACTTCCCAATAAAGCTGGCTACTTGTCTAATCGAAGGCCGTTATTCTCCAACGAGATTAACACAGTCCTCAATTAACTGATTCAATTTATCCCTGGGCAAAGTTACCAACATGTGATTGGAAATTAATGGTAAATCCCAGATATCAATAATTTGGACTGGTGATAATTTAGATTTATCTGGGTGAATAACAAATCCCATTTGTTCAAAAGTGATTTTAACAACTGAAACTGATGATTGAGTTTCAGCATGAGTCCTTTCCAACAATCAGAATATCATCTAAATAGCCATTACCACATGCCCCTGAGCTCCTAAGTAAAAGCTAACACAGGTTTAACCAATTTAGTAAATAATCTAAGAGCTGAAGTTAATCCATTCGCAATGTCCTGAATTGCCACAGCTCAGTCATCCAAATAAATTTCAAATATCTTCTATCATCATCACCATGAATAGACACTGCGTAATACGTCATTCTTGAATCAATGGTTGCCATATAATACCCTTTGGACACTAGAATGTTTGCCCCGTGGTAAAGGTCTCCATTTTGAAATGCCTATAACAAACAAATTTGTTCAAATTGGATAAATCCAGAATAATTCTACATCCCCCAGTCTTTTTAGATCTGGGAAATATACTTGACAGAAATTGTTGACTGCGTTGATATACAGAAGGCTCAATTACCCCTTCTTATGTAACAACTGAATCTGCTTGAATAAGCACATTTTCCTCTTCTGAAAATAAGTTACGACTAGGAAAATGTTGATTAGGTAGACTGTCCTTATAGTAAAATCCAATTTTTTTCACACCCTTCAATACACTAAGTATGAACAAATCTGATTTCAACTGCTGCCATTGTTTGAGAAACAATTTTAACCTTCCCCAAATTTTGAACAGGAACATCAGTTAATTTCATCGTCTGGTCAATGTTATATTCCTTACCAGCATCTTTTCTTGCGGCCTTGTTGTCCTCGACTTCTTGTAGAGAGCCTTTTTTTTGCCTTACTTCCAGCTGGCTTAATGAGGGCCATGGTTATAACAACCTCATAACAGTCTTTGACCCTTTTTGCAAGGTTTACCACCAAACAACAGATTTCGTGGTGGTGCACTGGTCGGTTGGCTCAACTCGCCAAATTCGGGTTAGCACTGGCCTAATAGCGGCCCTCCCGATATTATTAATTTCAAAATGCATTACAAAGGAATGCCAGTTCATCCTGGTGTGCTTCAACCATATCATTTGTATCAATAACTTACACCACAGCTGTAATACCTGCTGACAATAGTTTAAGCACTTTTTTTAAAACTTCATCTCCTGGGCCCTAGCAGAATGCAAACCCATCTATGCAAATTTGGTGATTAACCACCGGTACCTTCAGGAGATCACAATTAACAGGAGCTTTATAGTTCTTTGCTACTTCCTCCATAGCTAGCTCCTGTAACTGATGGGAGAGCATATACTGAATGGCTTCGCCCAATTCTACATCAATCGCCTTTCCTGCCTCTACACTCAGCAAACTTCCCAGCAATGTTCGGAAATTCCCTCCAACCGAACACCTTTACCTTGCTCTCCCCCCAGCATAGAAACAGTGTCAGCAAACTGCCCTGATAGAACATCCTCCTCACAGGCAGGATAGTTCTGCAGCCCTGAAACAGGTGCTGCTAGCACAAGCTCTCCATCAGCCTGGCTTGGGCATCACTCCTCCTCACGGAGCTGGAACATCCTCCTCACAGCAAGGATAGTTCTGCAGCCCTGAAACAGGTGCTGCTAGCACAAGCTCTCCATCAGCCTTGGGCATTTGAGGCACTCTCATCCTCACGGAGCTGGAACATCCTCCTCACAGCAGGATAGTTCTGCAGCCCTGAAACAGGTGCAGCTAGCACAAGCTCTCCATCAGCCTGGCTTGGGCACCACTCCTCCTCACGGAGCTGGGTCCCTGTCGAGCATTCTTTTGTAATAGAATCTCGACGTGGGAGAGGCCGTGAGCAAACGACTCTCCTATGGAGGGTATAACTTCCAGCCCGACTCATCTACGGGCCACAGAGACTTGCCATGGCCTTCCCCCTACTGACAAGCCTCCACTGCCCCCCGGCAGTGGGTCCGCAACCACTGGCTGTGTAGCCAGCACCGGACCAGGTGTACCAGACGGGCCTCCATCCTCAACACTCTCCTGCCACTTTTCCTTTCTACGCCCGGAGCGCCTCGCCGACACCTTCTTCACACTTTCTGCAACATTCTCTACCCAAACCGTCGCAGAAATTGAACATGCGGTAACATTTTTAAAAAAACCTTACCTCTTAAACTTAACGAAGAACTGCAAATGCTGGAGAATCGAGGGTGAAGTATGAAGAAGGGTCTCGACCCGCAACGTCGCCCATCTCCTTCGCTCCTTAGATGCTGCTGCACCCGCCGAATTCTCCAGCTCTTCGAATAACCCGCGGTTTACACTTACCGCTCGGAGGAGCGCTGCTGCTCCAACCGCCCGACTGCACCAGCGTCTGACGTCATGACGCACCAACGGCTGTACGGGGCTTCTATTCACGTAGTCACTCACGTGACTCCGAAGTAAAATTTAGCATTTTGTCCTTTCATTCCAGTTTGACTTGACACTGCCAGTTTTATTTCATAATCTATTTTCCCTTTCCTAATTAATCCCTTTGTCCTCCTCTGCTGGACACTGAATTTCTTCCAGTCCTCTGGTAGGCTGCTTTTTCTGGCTAATTTGTATGCTTCATCTTTTGTTTTGATACTATCCCTGATTTCCCTTGTTAGCCACGGATGTGCTACCTTTCCTGATTTGTTCTTTTGCCAAACTGGCATGAACAATTTTTGTAGTTCATCCATGTAGTCTTTAAATGCCGTCCATTGCCTATCTACCGTTAAGCCTTTAAGAATAATTGCCAGTCTATCTTGGCCAATTCACGTCTCATACCCTCAAAGTTAACTTTCTTTATGTTCAGAACCCTTGTTTCTGAATTAATTATGTCACTTTCCATCCTAATGAAGAACTCAACCATATTATGGTCACTCTTGCCCAAGGGGCCATGCACAACAAGACTGTTAACTAACCCTTCCTCATTACTCAATACCCAGTCTAGAATAGCCTGCTCTCTCGTTGGTTCCTCTACTATCCCACATACATTCCAAGAAATCCTCTTCCTCAGCACCCCTGCCAATTTTATTCACCCAATCTATATGTAATTTCAAGTCACCCATCATAACTGTTTTACCCTTGTTGCACGCATTTATAATTTCCTGTTTGATGCCATCCCCAACTCCACTACTACTGTTAGGTGGCCTGTACACAACTCCCACTAGCGTTTTCTGCCCCTTAGTGTTTTGCAGCGCTACCCATATCGATTCCACATCCTCCAAGCTAATGTCCTTCCTTTTAATTGCATTAATCTCCTCTCTAACCAGCAACGCTACCCCACCTCCTTTTCCTTTCTGTCTATCCCTCCTGAATATCGAATATCCCTGGATGTTCAGCTCCCAGCCTTGGTCACCCTGGAGCCATGTCTCTGTGATCCCAACTATATCATATTCATGAATAACTATTTGCACATTCAACTCATCCACCTTATTACGAATGCTCCTTGCATTGAGACACAAAGGCCTTCAGGCTTGTTTTTTATAACACTCTTACCCCTTATACAATTATGTTGAAAAGTGGCCCTTTTTGATTTTTGCCCTAGATTTGTCTGCCTGCCACTTTTACTTTTCACCTTGCTACCTATTGCTTCTACCCTCATTTTACACCCCTCTGTCTCTCTGCTCACACATTTAAGAAACCCACCACCTCTTATTCTCTGTTTATTATATTTTTCTGCTTTCTCCCCTACATGTTGGGTGTGAGTGCTTCCCTTCTCTGCCTCCTGCCTCACACACTGTCTACTAGCTTTCTCAATTTGATCCCTCCCCCCAACCGTTCTAGTTTAAAGGCTTCCTAGTAGCCTTTGCAAATCTCCCCGCCATGATATTGGTCCCCCTCAGGTTCAAGTGCAACCCGTCCTTTTTGTACAGGTCACACCTTCCCCAAAAGAGGTCCCAATGATCCAGAAACTTGAATCCCTGCCCTCTGTACCAGTCCTTCAGCCACGCATTTATTCTCCACCTCGCTCCATTCCTACTCTCACTGTCGCGTGACACAGGCAGTAATCCTGAGATTGTAACTTTCGCGGTCCTTCTCCTTAACTCTCCTCCTAACTCCCTAAATTCTCCTTTCTGGACCTCTTCTCTTTTTCTACCTATGTCATTGGTACCTATATGTACCATGACCTCAGGCTCCTCTCCCTCCCTTTTCAGATATCTTGGACATGTTCAGAACACATCCAAGACACTGGCACCAAGTGAGGCAAACTACCATCCGAGTCTCCTGACTGCGTCCACGGAATCGCCAATCTGACCCCCTAATTATTAGGTCCCCTATTACTGATGCCCTCCTCTTCTTTTCCTTACACTTCTGAGCAACATGGCTGGTCTCTGTGCCGGAGGCCCGGTTGCTGTTTGCTACCCCCAGGTAGGCTGTTTCCCCCCCAACAGCACTCAAACAGGAGTACTTATTGCCAAGATGTACAGCCACTGGGGTACTCTCTAGTCCCTGCCTCTGCCCCTTGCCCCTCCTAACCGTGACCCACTTGTCTGCCTCCCGTGGTCTTGGAGTGACCACCTCTCTGTAACTCCTCTCTATGACCTCCTCACACTCCCTGACCAGACAGAGGTCATCGAGCTGCTGCTCCAGGTTCCTAATACGGTCCCTTAGGAGCCCCATCTCGACGCATCTGGCGCAGATGTGGACGTGTGGAAGGCTATCAGACTCCATGACCTCCCACATCTGACATCCAGAACAGTAAACTGTCCTGGGCCTCATATTCCCCCCATACCCAGGATACAATACAAAATACAATACAATACAAACTGCTGGAAGAAATCAGCAGGGATCTGACTCCGAATCAGCTGCTTCCTCTAGTCCGCTTCCACCAATCAGCGACTTCCTCAAGCCCACTTGTTTTGAAATGCGAATGGAACGTTACAGATTTGGGTTCCTCCCTCACCAACGGCTCCAGGGCCTCTGTAAGAAACAAAGCCCCGCGCTCGGGTTTTAAGCTTACCGCTCGGGCGTCGCTCTTCCCACACCAACGGCTCCTGGGCCTCTGTAAGGCAGCAAATTTACGGCCACACCACCATGTCACTCATACGTGAACAAGCGCTCAACGATCATCATGGACTCGGTGAGCTGAAGGGCCTGTTTCCATGCTGCATCTTTTCAATCAATCAAAATTCTTCTCATTCCCCAAATGTCACATCTCATATTTTAGATAGACACAATATGCTGGAGTAACTCAGCGGAAATGGAAGGAATGGGTAACGTTTCGGATCGGGACCATTCTTCGGAAAGAGTCTCGAACCAAATCAACCTCATCCCTTCCCTCCAGAGATGCTGCCTGGCCCGCTGAGTTACTGCGGCATTTTGTGCCTATCCTTGGTGTAAACCAGCGTCTGCAGTTCCTCCCTAAACACCTCATATTTTTGTACTGTTGGCCTTCATCTGCTCCCTCCACTGACTTAATTCCCTGAAGAAGGGACTCAATCTGAAACGTCACTTATTCCTATTCTCCAGAGATGTTGCCTGGCCTGACCCGCTGAGTTACTCCAACACTTTGTGTCTACCCACCACTGGCCTATCCATTACCTTCAGGATTTCATTTGAAATCGACTGCGATCCATCTCTCAGTTCGGTATATAATTGAAATGTTATTTAATCTGAAAATGTAACCGAAATCGGTCATGAATATATATTAAGACAAATAATTGAAAGTCATTGAAAGTAGGCATGCAGGTGCAGCAGGCAGTGAAGAAAGCAAATGGTATGTTAGCATTCTTAGCGAAAGGATTTGAGTATAGGAGCAGGGAGGTTCTACTGCAGTTGTACAGGGTTTTGGTGAGACCACACTTGGAGTATTGCGTACAGTTTTGTTCTCCAAATCTGAGGAAAGATTCTTGCCATAGAGGGGGTTCAGAGAAGGTTCACCAGACTGATTCCTGAGATGGCGGGACTTTCATATGAAGAAAGACTCGGATAGACTCGGCTTGTACTCACTGGAATTTAGAAGATGGAGGGGGGATCTTATAGAGACTTACAAAATTCTTAAGGGGTTGGAAAAGCTAGATGCAGGAAGATTGTTCCCGATGTTGGGGGAGTCCAGAACAAGGGGTCACAGTCTAAGGATAAGGGGGAATTCCTTTAGGACCGAGATGAGGAAAACATTCTTTACACAGAGAGTGGTGAGCCTCTGGAATTCTCTGCCACAGAAGGTCGTTGAGGCCAGTTCATTGGCTATATTCAAGAGGGAGTTGGATGTGGCTCTTGTGGCTAGAGGGAACAGGGGGTATGGAGAGAAGGCAGGTACGGAATACTGAGTTGGATGTTCAGCCATGATCATATTGAATGGCAGTGCCGGCTCGAAGGGCCGAATGGCCTTCTCCTGCACCTATTTTTCTACGTTCTATGTTTCTATGAAATGGCCCAAGACTGACTCCTGGGGAATTCCGCTCTCTATTTCTTTACAGTCCAGAAAATAGCCATTCACTCTGCTGCCTATTTCCTGCTGGTTCGTCAAGTTTCTATCAGTGATGCTACTTTTCTTCTTTAATTCCATTTCTTGAGCCTAAGCTGATTATGGGGTAAAAACTCGAGATGCTGGAGGAACTCAGCAGGTCAGGCAGCATCAATGAAGGGGAATGGACAGGAAACATTTTGGGCTGGAACCCTTATATTGTGAAGTAAGTTTAATTGATTGATTAATTGGTACAGCATGGAAACAGGCCCTTTGGCCCACCGGACCCACACTGAACAATGACCAGCCGATCACACTGACTGACAAACCTGTAGAATGGAGCGGCTGGACTTGTATACTGGAATTTAGAAGGATGAGACGGGATCATTGAAACATATAAGATCATTAAGGTTTGAACACGCTGGAGGCAGGAAACATGTTCCCGATATTGGGGGAGTCCAGAACCAGGGGCCACAGTTTAAGAATAAGGGGTAAGCCATTTAGAACGGAGACGAGGAAAAACTTTTTCACACAGAGAGTGTGAGTTTGTGGAATTCTCTGCCTCAGAGGGCGATGGAGGCTGGCTCTCCGGATGCTTTCAAGATAGAGCTTGACAGAGCTCTTGAAGATAGCGGAGTCAGGGGATATGGGGAGAAGGCAGGAACGGGGTACTGATTGTGGATGATCAGCCATGATCACATTGAATGGCGGTGCTGGCTCAAAGGGCCGAATGGCCTACTCCTGCACCCATTGTCTATTGTCTTTGGAGTGTGGGAAGAAACCGAAGATCTCGGAGAAAACTCACGCAGGTCTCGGGGAGAATGTACAAACTCCATACAGACAGCCTGCTTGGTCGGCATCGAACCCGGGACTCTGGCGCTGTGCGGCAGCAACTCTACCGCTGCGTCACCGTGCTGCTCCAATTTAGTTTAAGACGCGATAAGTTGGAATAGTAAAGCAAATGAGAAGTTATTAGAAGTCAATGGATTGAATGCATGCTGATTAAGTTGTATTAAATTTCAAGATCCTTCTTTATGTCTACAAAGCCCTTAACGGGCTTGCCCCCACCAACATTAAAAGTCTGCTCACCCAGTACGCCACCTCCTGGTCCCGCAGATCGGCCGACTTGGGGTTACTGAACATCCCGCGGTCTAGGCATAATCTCAGGGGCGACCGCGCCTTTGCGGTTGCAGCTCCTAGACTGTGGAACAGCATCCCTATTCCCATCAAAACTGCCCCCTCCATCGACTCCTTTGAGTCGAGACTTAAAACTCATCTTTACTCTCAAGCCTTTCTTGACGACCTCTGAGGGAGGGCTATATGTATGTATTTACGTATGTCCTTAATCTACGAACCACTGTTGTATAACGTTAGTACCTCCACCAATGTAAAGCACTCTGGCCAACGAGAGTTGTTTTTTAAATGTGCTATGTAAATATAAGTGACTTGACTTGACGTACTAAACTTTGGTTCATAGCCTTTTGTTTGACACGTCAGTTGATTTAACCTTTAGAGGTAAGAGGTCATTTGCAAAGGACATCAAAAGTTCAATACTCACAAGGATTATTGAGACTACCTTACCGCTGGCCTCAGGCTACCAGTTTGAAGAAAGGTTTGGACCCAAAACATCGACTGATCATTTCCTTCACAGATGCTGCCCGACCTGTTGAGTTCATAAGTTCATAAGTGAAAGGAGAAGAATTAGGCCATTCGGCCCATCAGGTCTACTCCGCCATTCATTCATGGCTGATCTGTCTTTCCTTCTTCACCCAATTCTCCTGCCTTTTCCCCATAACCCCTGACACCCATTTTAATCAAGAATCTATCTATCGCTGCCTTAAAAAATATCCATTGGCTTGCCCTCCACAGCCACCTGTGGCAGTGAATTCCAGATATTCACCCAACTTCTGACAAAATAATTTCCTCCTCATCTCCTTCCTAAAGGAACGTCCTTTAATTCTGAGGCTGGGACCTCTGGCCCGAGACTCTACCCCTAGTGTGTTTAAAGTATTGTGTTCAGTTCTGGGCACCTTGTTACAGGAAAGATGTTGTCAAGCTGGAAAGGGTGCAGAGAAGATTTAAGAGGACTCTATGAATCTAGTGGAAACATCCTCTCCCCATCCATTCTATCCAGGCCTTTCACTGTTTGGTAAATATCAATGAGGTCCCCCCTCATCCTTCTAAACTCCTGTAAATAAACATTGCGGGTTGCAGAGATAGGGTGTACGGGTAAAATTGTGAATTGTTCCTAGTGTGTGTAGGATAGCGTTAGGGTACAGAGTGATCGCAGGTCAGTGCAGACTCTGTGGGCTGAAGGGCCTGTTTCTGTGCTGTATCTCCAAACTAAACTAAATAGTTAAACAGTAATGGCAAACTTAAATACTTCACTATTTGTTCAAAGTTCAAAGTAAAGTTCCTCCATCACTTTGTCTTCTGCTCAAGATCCCAGCGCCTCTAGTATAGTTTAATTTAGAGATACAGCACGGAAACAGGCCCTTTGGCCCACCGGGTCTGCACCGACCAGCGATCCCCGCACACTATCCTACACACACTTGGGACAATTAGAATTTATAGCAAGCCAATGAACCTACAAACCTGGACATCTTTGGAGTGTGGGAGGAAAATGGAGCACCCGGAGAAAATGCACGCTGGTCACTGGGAGAACGTGCAAACTCCAAACAGACTGCATCTGTAGCCAGAGTTGGATTGGATTCAATTTATTGTCATTGTCTCAATTAACAGACAACGAAATGCCATTTTCCTACAATCAAACAAATTATTAAAAAAAGCACAAGACGCAGAAGTCCACGACACAACACAACCCCACAGCGGCACCAAAGTTCCCCACTGTGAGGGAAGGAACCAAAGTCCAGTCCACCTCCTCGCTGGTCTTCCCAGATGTTCACCCGTGGTCGGGGGCTCCTGAGCACCCCGTAATCGCCGCTGCGGGTGGCCCAATGTTCAGGCCCTCTCGCCGGGAATGATGGAACCCCGACGTCGAACGGGAGAACATCCTCAGCGGCCCAGACCTCTAAATCGGCCACCTCCCACCGGAGCTCGTGGCTCCCGAAGTCCACAGCCGAGCTGGGCGGAGATTCACGCTGGCGACCCCCGACAAAGGGTGGCAGGACTCTGCGATGTTGGTCAGCGCTGCCCGCGTTGGGAGCTCCGCGAACCACAGCTCCGCCATGTCGATGCAGCGGGCCCAACAGCGATCCCAGGTGAAGCATCGCCCGCTCCGCGATGTTGTAAATGCTAATGAGTGTCATCCATACTTCCAATGTCAAAGGATAATTATGTAAGCAAGAGGATTCAGAAGAGAAGACATAATGTACAGGAGTTACTCAGTGGGTCAGGCACATCTATGGATGATGGACTCAAAATGCTGGGGTAACTCAGCGGTTCAGGCAGTATCTCTGGAGGAACAGGACAGGTGTCCGGAGAGAGTGGTCCCGATGCAAAAGTTCACCTAACCATATTCTCCAGAGATGCAGCTGTTACTCCAGAACTTTGTGTCTATCTTTGGGAAGGGGGATGAAGGCTGCAGCAGAAAAGGGTCCCCGATCGTCTTGGATTCCATGCCACTGGATCCTGACCCAGGACTGTCAAGGACCGTGTGGTGGCTGTCTGTGCACCAGTCTCCCCACGTTAAACAAAGTCACGCACAGGCGTCCTCTATCCCTGGAAACACCCGAAACGTCACCCATTCCTTCGCTCCATAGATGCTACTTCACCTGCTGAGTTTCTCCAGTTTTTGGTCTACCTTCGATTTTTCCAGCATCTGTAGTTCTTCCTTAAACATGACAAGGGAATAACGTTACGTGCAAAGTAAAGTACGATCAAGGCAAGTGGTGGAAACAAAGTCATGGAGACAATTCAATGGGAACCTTTAAAAAGGATTTAAATGGAACCTAAAGGAGATAAGAGTTCAAGGATGTGGAACCAGGCAGTAACATAGCATTAACTAGGTTACTCGATTGAAAGCACAGACTCATTGGGCTGAAGGCTGCCTCTGGTGTGTTACGTTATTCTCATTCTGTGACATCTCCCAGGTTGAGCCATACTGATTCATTGGCTTGGTTTAATTTTGGAAAATGTTCAGGGAGCTGGATAAATCTCAGTATAAAAAGATTTCCCATGAAAATTGTATGGCAGTCTATATCTCACCAGTGTGAAACTACTTCATAGACATTTTTATATCGACCAACATAACTACATAGGTTATAATTTACAGGCATGGAACTGAAAATTGCATATTTTGGTTGAAGTTCAAAATCATGTATAGTCTTTCCGCTGACTGGTTAGCACGCAACACAACCTTTTCACTGTTCATATAACAATAAAATAAAATAAAATAAATTAAAAATGCACCAAAAATAACATGCAGACATTCAGTCGAAACAAACAACTGCAGATTCTGGTTAATACACAAAAGGACACACAGTGCTGGAGTAACTCAGCGGGTCAGGCAGCATCTGTGGAGAACATGGATAGGTGATGTTTCACAGAGTGCTGGAGTAACTCAGCGGGTCAGGCAGCATCTGTGGAGAACATGGATAGGTGACGTTTCGGGTTGAGGTCCTTCGTCAAACATTCTCACTGATATTATGAATTAAAATTACAATTAACTCTATTAACTTGTTTAACGAATAATTTAAAAGCTGCTTAAGAAGGCACTGCAGGTGCTGGAAAATCAAAGGTACACAAAATTGCTGGAGAAACTCAGCGGGTGCAGCAGCATCTATGGAGCGAAGGATATAGGCAACGTTTCGGGCCGAAATCCTTCTTGAGACAAGCTGCTCTTCACTTCACCCTTTGGACATGACAGAGAGAGCGATGGAGTGTGGACACAGGCCCCTCGGCCCAACTTGCCCACGGCAACCAACATGTCGGGGCGCTGCATGCTGGGGGCGCTGCATGATGGCTGCCTCTGCCTACAGCCTGTTTGTTTTTTCGATCTTTTTTTATTTTAGTTTGTTTAAGGTATGTTTTAGGAGATTTTTTACCGTTTTTTTGTGTGGGAGAGGGGGGGTAGTGTAGGGGGAAACCGTTTCTCGATCAGTTCCTGGCGAGGATGCGACTATTCTCCGAGTCGCGTCCATGCCCCCCTCCTCGCGGCCTACCAACTGGATTGGCGCGGCCTTTCCTGCCGGGGACCCGAACGAGCTTCCGCACCGGCGGCGCAGCGCTGGATACATCCCGGAGCGGGCGATGCCTCACTTGGGATCGCTGTTTGAAGCTCCGGAGCGTTGGGCCTGCTGCAACGACATCGCGGAGGTGTGGTTTTCGGAGCTCCCAGCGCGGGTACGCGCTGACCAACATCGCGGAGTCCTGGGACCCTTTGCCGAGGGTTGCCAGCGTTGAATCTCCGCCTGGCTCGGCCTGTGGACTTCGGGAGCCGCGGACTCCGGTAGGAAGTGGCCGATTCGGATGTCCGAGCCGCTAAGGATGTTCTTCGTCCGACGTCGGAGTTCCATCATCCCGGAGAGAGGGCCTGAACATAGCGGCGACGGCGGGGGGCCCGGGAGGGGTCAACCACGGGTGAACATCGGGGAACATCGGAGAGCATCAACGGGGAGGTTGACTGAACTTTGGTGCCTTCCCTCACAGTGGGAGGCTTTGGTGCTGCTGTGGGGATGTTTGTGTTGTAGACTATCGTGTTTTATGCTTTTATTTTTTTTATTCGTATGGCTGTATGGGGAAAAAGTATTTCATCTCAGTACTTGTACTATGGACAAAGACAATAAAGTTGAATCAAAACAAATCAAATCAAATCAAATGTCCCACCTACACTAGCCCCACCTGCCTGCATTTGGTCCCTGTCCCTCTGAACCTGTTCAATTCATGTAACTGTCTAAATGATTCTTACCTGCCTCATCTACTTCCTCTGGCAGCTCATTCCATTACCTTACCATTCTTTGTGTAAAAAAGGATGCCCCTCAGGTTTATATTAGTGGCCATTTGCCACTATAATCTTTTCCCCTTCACCTTAAACCTATGTCCTCTGGTTTTTGATTCCCCTGCTCTGGGCAAAAGACTGTGCATTTATTCCTCTCATGATTTTATACACCCCTATAAGATCACCCCCTCACCCTCCTGCGCTCCAAGGAATAGAGACCAAGCTGGTCAACCTTCTGATCAGGCATTCAATTCCCGGCAACATCCTCCCTGCACCCTTTCGAGATGACAGGAATGATTGAGCAAAACACAAAGTGTTGGAGTAACTCACGACTATCACTCACTTTCGCAGTTTTTAAGAAACAGTTAGACAGGTACGTGGATGGGTTCAGAGGGATATGGGCCAAACGCGGGCAGGTACGACCAGTGTAGAGGGGACACGTTGGCCGGTGTGGGAAAATTGGTCCGAAGGGCCTTTTTCCATGCTGTTAGACTCTGTAACTAAGAGGTCAGGCAGCATCTATGGAGGGAATGGACGGTCTATGTTTCAGATCGGGACCGTTCGTCAGATCATCAGTCTGAAGAAGGATCCTGACCCAAAAACATCAGCTATCCATTCCCTCCACACCTGTGGTCTGAACCTCCAAGTACCTCCAGCACTTTGTTATTGTACAAGATTCCAGCAACTGTAGATTGTTCTATCTTATATTATGTTCAAGTATTAGATTAGATCAAATTTTCCATCATACCGAATAAGGTCCAATACGTTTAGATTACCTAACGTGGTGGGTGGCACAGTGATGCAGCTGGTAAACCTGCTGCTTCACAATGCCCGAGACCTGGGTTCGATCCTGACCTCTGGTGCTGTCTGTGTGGAGTTTGCATGTCCTTTCTGTGACCATGTGTAACATAAGTAACAAGCCACGTGAAACTATGATGTTGTTGCCTTGCAGTCATACATATAATAAAAAACAAAACACACAATAAACACATATTTAAGATCCACCACAGTGAGTTCACCAGGCACCTCCTCACTGTAATGGAAGGCAAAAGTCTTAAAGTCTTTGTCTTCTTCCCTCCTTGTTATCCCGCTGCTGGAACGGGAACGCCATCCAGGCCTCCGATGTTTGTCGTCCACTAGGCCCCGCGTTCGAGCCTCCGAAGCCGGGCTGCCACCACCGCCATCGCCGGAACGCTGGAACACCGCCACAGCTCTGAAGCCGGATCCGCTGCTGGAATGCTGGAACACCACAGCTCTCAAGCCGGGTCCGCCGCTGGAACACCCACAGCTCTGAAGCTGGGTCCGCCGCCGCTGCTGGAACCCGCTGCTGGAACGCCGCCACAGGTCTGAAGCCGAGTCGCCGCTTGAACGTCGCTGGCACGCTGGAACACCACAGCTCTGAAGCCAGGTCCGCCTCCGCTGCTGGAACGCCACCAGCTCCGCCATTAGGCCTCAGCACAGACGGAGATGGTGACGGGGGACACGACAGGAAAAGTAGCATCTCCCCGAAGGGAGAGACTAAAACCTTGTTTCTCCCACCCTCCCACCCCCCCCCCCCCCCCCCCCCCACACACACACACACAAACACAGCCTAATAAACTAAAATTTAACTAAAACAGACACAAGAAAACAAAAACAAAAGAAAAAAACAGACGGACTGCAGGCGAGCCACAGCTACCAGCCATGGAAATACAAAACTACTGTGGGCACTGTGAATTATTGAAACACTTTGGGTTTTCTCAGAGTGTTTCTCATTGCACACTTTAAAGTATGTCATCCTTATGTATTGAACAGTGGTGTTGTAAAATTCCATTACCCAATATATGTTTAGATTTCCTAACGTATTGGGCGGCACGGTGGCGCAGCGGTAGAGTTGTTGCGTTACAGCGCCTGCAGCGCCGGAGACCCGGGTTCGATCCTGACTACGGGTGCTCTCTGTACGGAGTTTGTATGTTCTTCCCTTGACCGTGTGGGGTTTTTTCTGGGATTTTCAGTTTCGTCCTACACTCCAAAGACGTACAGGTATGTAGGTTACTTGGCGTAGTATAAGTGTAAATTGTCCCTAGTGTGTGTAGGGTATGTGGGGAGCGCTGGTCTGTGCAGACCCGGTGAGCTGAAGGACCTGTTTACACGCTGTATCTCTAAACTAAACTAAACCCGGGTTCGATCCTGACCTCTGGTGCTGTCTGTGTGGAGTTTGCACATTATCCCTGTGACCGAGTGGGTTTCATCCTGACGCTCGGGATCCTTGCACATCCCAGAGGCGGGTGTGAGCAGTCCAGACCTACCATCTACCACAGTGGTGACCTATGAACTCTCATTAATCGGACTTTACTGGACTTCATCTTACACTAAACGTTATTCCCTTTACCCTGTTTCTGTACACTATAGATGGTTTGATTGTAATCACCTACAGTCTTTCCGCTGACTAGATAGCACACAACAAAAAAGCTTTTCACTGTACCTCGATAAAGTGACCGAGACAATGATTAATTAAACAAAACTAATTAGCCTCTGTAAATTGTCCCTAGTGTGTGAGTGGATACGAAAGTGTGATAACATAGAACGAGTATGAACGGGTGATCAATGGTCAGTGTGGACTCGGTGTATGGGCGGAAATCCTGGGGGGGGATGGGAGGACACGTCCCCCCCATGCTTTGTGAGGTGGGGGACAGTCCACCCCATGTTTTGTAATCCAGACTTTATCAGATGCCTTCTAAGGGCTGAATCGGCCCATTCGCGGGGCCTTTCAGCGCCCGGCGCGGATTAAAATCAAACTGTTGCATCGAGGCAATCGAGGCTCCCGATGTTGAAGACGATGGAAGCCCCCGCCGGCCGATGAAAGCCCCCGCGAACGGGCCGATTCAAGCCCCCTGATTCGGGGCGGAAGAAGCTGCTGTTGCTGGAGTTCGGAGTCGTTCATCCACCGGGTCAGCTCCCGATGTTACCGTCCACAGGGCCCACGGCTGGAGCCTCGCGTGTGTGTGTGTGCGTGTGTGTGTGTGTGTGTGTGTGTGTGTGTGTGTGTGCGTGTGTGTGTGTGCGTGTGTGTGTGTGTGTGTGTGTGTGTGTGTGTGCGTGTGTGCGTGTGTGTGTGCGCGCACATGCACGCGCGCGGCCACCAAGAAATCGTGTGTCCCCATGTTTTGATAGCGATTTCCATGCCTGACTCGGTGGGCTGAAGGGCCTCTTTCCATGCTGAATCTCTCAATAAAATAAAATCATTCTTCAACATGTTAACACGGATTTTTACAAAAGAGCCGAATAAACAGTCTACTTGTCACAGGAAGTCTCTTGCTTTCTCAATCCACCCGGAATTTCAATAAAAAGCATTCTTCTTGCTAATGGATTTCGCAATATATTTTTGTCGCAACCTGGCACAAAGGAAGACTTCAAAGTGTCCTCAATTAGTAAAATATAAGGATGACCTGATGCTCTGTGTGTGTGAACTCCAACCAACATTTGATTGATTCTGTCCGTACATTTTCTGACGTTCTTTGCTATGATGAAAACAATTCAAATGCTTAAAAATCAGCGTCCTACTCACACAATCTCACACGACAGAAGTGAGACACTTTTTTTTCCCATCTCATTAAATGTAAACATGCCTGCTCTCCGTTAATTAGTCAAGCAAGATTGCATAATTTCCTTCGCTTTCTGAGACCTACTGCCTGACACTTGGGAAGATATTCCTGTGAATCCAACTCTTTCAAGGGAAAAATGTAATGTGTGGCTCTGTGGCTAATAGGAGGTAAAAGCTGAGCCATATCATTATAGAGCTGCAATAAAGATATTGCATGCAGCAAAATGGGTGAATATTGAATTGAACTAAATTGAATTTCTTTATTTATCATTCAAAAACAGGTTGAACGAAATTTTGTTGCCATGCAAAAAAGCAACAAAACACAAATTAACACAAACATTCATCACAGTGACTCTCCTCCAGGTACCTCCTCACTGTGATGGAAGGCAGAAAAAGTCTAATCTCTTCCCTGCTTCTTCTCCGGTGGTCAGGCTGTCAAACTGATACATCGCGGCGATCGAGGATCCCGACGTTGAAGCCCCCGTCGGTCGCCAACCGGGGACCCGCGAGCTCCCGATGTTGCAGTCCACAGGGTCCGCGGCCGAAGCCTCCAAAGTCAAGTTTCAGCCGCATCGCAGCGCCAGCGCAGCCTCCGAAGCAAGCCAGCTCCGCGATGGCAAGTCCGCAGGCTCTGCGAGCGGAGCCCTCAAAGTCGATTCCAGTTGGAGGCAGCCAGCTCCTCGATGTTAGGCCTCACCGCGAATAGAGATATGACACGGAAAAAGGTTGCATCTCCGTTGTAGGAGGTCTTCGTAACTCTCCTTCATGCTCGAGAGTGGTCTCCGTGTACTTGAGGCATCAGCTAGGCCGCGGCGTTTGTTTCCAATATGTTAAAAACAGCCCGTGAGTAAAAAAAGGTCGCCATGGAAAAAATCAATACTTTTTTTACTCGTAGGCTTAGTCGTAATAGGCTGTAGTAGGTCGGCATGTTAGTCGTAGGTAATCGAGGGTAGTCGAAGGTAGTCCTAGATAGTCATCATCATGGTCGAAGGAAGGTCATAGAAACATAGAATCATAGAAAAAAGGTGCAGGAGCAGGCCATTCGGCCCTTCGAGCCGGCACCGCCATTCAATATGATCATGGCTGATCATCCAACTCAGTATCCCGTACCTGCCTTCTCTCCATACCCCCTGATCCCTCTAGCCACAAGGGCCACATCTAACTCCCTCTTAAATATAGCCAACGAACTGGCCTCAACTACCTTCTGTGGCAGAGAATTCCACAGATTCACCACTCTCTGTGTGAAAAATGTTTTTCTCATCTCGGTCCTAAAAGATTTCATCCTTATCCTTAAACTGTGACCCCTTGTCCTGGACTTCCCCAACATCGGGAACAATCTTCCTGCATCTAGCCTGTCCAACCCCTTAAGAATTTTGTAAGTTTCTATAAGATCCCCCCTCAATCTTCTAATTTCTAGCGAGTACAAGCCAAGTCTATCCAATCTTTCTTCATATGAAAGTCCTGACATCCCAGAAATCAGCCTGGTGAACCTTCTGTGTACTCCTCCTATGGCAAGAATGGCTTTCCTCAGATTAGGAGACCAAAACTGTATGCAATATATCCAGGTGTGGTCTCACTAAGACCCTGTACAACTGCAGTAGAACCTCCCTGCTCCTATGCTCAAATCCTTTTGCTATGAATGCTAACATACCATTCGCTTTCTTCACTGCCTGCTGCACCTGCATGCCTACTTTTAATGACTGGTGTACCATGACACCCAGGTCTCGTTGCATCTCTCCTTTTCCTAATTGGCCACCATTCAAATAATAGTCTACTTTCCTGTTTTTGCCACCAAAGTGGATAACCTCACATTTATCCACATTATACTGCATCTGCCATGCATTTGCCCACTCACCCAGCCTATCCAAGTCACCTTGCAGCCTCCTAGCATCCTCCTCACAGCTAACACTGCCCCCCAACTTCGTGTCATCCGCAAACTTGGAGATGTTGCTTTCAATTCCCTCGTCCAAATTATTAATATATATTGTAAATAGCTGGGGTCCCAGCACTGAGCCTTGCGGCACCCCACTAGTCACTGCCTGCCATCCTGAAAAGGACCCGTTTACTCCTACCCTTTGCTTCCTGTCTGCCAGCCAGTTCTCTATCCACATCAATACTGAACCCCCAATACCGTGTGCTTTAAGTTTGTATACTAATCTCTTGTGTGGGACCTTGTCGAAAGTCTTTTCAAAGTCCAGATATAACACATCCACTGCTTCTCCCTGATCCACTCTACCAGTTACATCCTCAAAAAATTCATTAAGATTCGTCAGACATGATTTACCTTTCGTAAATCCATGCTGACTTTGTCCAATGATTTCTCCACTTTGCAAATGCGCTGCTATCCCATCTTTAATAACTGACTCTAGCAGTTTCTCCACTACCGATGTTAGACTAACTGGTCTGTAATTCCCCGTTTTCTCTCTCCCTCCCTTTTTAAAAAGTGGGGTTACATTAGCTACCCTCCAATCCTCAGTAACTACTCCAGAATCTAAAGAGTTTTGAAAAATTATCACTAAGGCATCCACTATTTCTGGGGCTACTGTACCCTGCGATGCAGCCTATCTGGCCCTGGGGATTTATCGGCCTTTAATCCATTCAATTTACCTAACACCACTTTCCGGCTAACCTGGATTTCACTCAGTTCCTCCATCTCCTTTGACCCGTGATCCCCTGCTATTTCCGGCAGATTATTTATCTCTTCCTTAGTGAAGACAGAAAAATGTAGTTATTCAATTGGTCTGCCATGTCCTTTTTCCCCATGATCAATTCACCTGTTTCTGACTGCAAGGGACCTAAATTTGTTTTGACTAATCTTTTTCTCTTCACATATCGATAACAACTTTTGCAGTCAGTTTTTATGTTCCCTGCCAGTTTTCTTTCATAATCCATTTTCCCTTTCCTAATTAAGCCCTTTGTCGTCCTCTGTTGGACTCTGAATTTCTCCCAGTCCTCTGGTCGGCTGCTTTCTCTGGCTAATTTGTACGCTTCATCTTTTGTTTTGATACAATTCCTGAAATCCCTTGTTATCCACGGATGCACTACCTTCCCTGATTTATTCTTTTGCCAAACTGGGATGAACAATTGTTCTAGTTCATCCATGCAGTCTTTAAATGCCTTCCATTGCACATCCACTGTCAACCCTTTAAGAATCACTTGCCAGTCTATCTTGGCCAATTCACGTCTCATACCTTCAAAGTTACCTTTGTTTAAGTTCAGAACCCTTGTTTCTGACTTAATTATGTAACTCTCCATCCTAATGAAGAACTCAACCATATTATGGTCACTCTTGCCCAAGGGGCCACGCACAACAAGGCTGCTAACTAACCCTTCCTCATTACTCAATACCCAGTCTAGAATAGCCTGCTCTCTCGTTGGTTCCTCTACATGTTGGTTTAGACAACCGCATACATTTCCAAGAAATCCTCTTCCTCAGCATCCTTGCCCATTTGATTCACCCAATCTATATGTAGATTGAAGTCACCCATTATAACTGTTTTACTTTTGTTGCACGCATTTCTAATTTCCTGTTTGATGCCATCTCCAACTCCACTACTGCTGCTAGGTGGCCTGTACACAACACCCACTAGCGTTTTCTGCCCCTTAGTGTTTCGCAGCTCTGCCCATATCGATTCCACATCCTCCAAGCTAATGTCCTTCCTTTCTATTGCGTTAATCTGCTCTTTAACCAGCAACTCTACCCCATCTCCTTTTCCTTTTTGTCTGATCACTCCTGAATATTGAATATCCCTGGATGTTCAGCTCCCAGCCTTGGTCACCCTGGAGCCATGTCTCCGTGAGCCCAACTATATCATAACCATTAATAACTATTTGCACCTTCAACTCATCCACCTTATTACGAATCCTCCTTGCATTGAGACACAAAGCCTTCAGGCTTGTTTTATCAACGCTCTTACCCCTTATACAATTATGTTGAAAAGTGGCCCTTTTTGATTTTTGCCCTGGATTTGTCTGCCTGCCACTTTTACTTTTCACCTTGCTACCTATTGCTTCTATCCTCATTTTACACCCCTCTGTCTCTCTGCTCACACATTTAAGAAACCCACCACCTCTTATTCTCTGTTTATTATTTTTTTCTTCTTTCCCCGCTAGGTTTTGCGTCTGTGTGCTTCCCTTCTCTGCCTCCTGCTTCACACACTGTCTACTTGCTTTCTCTATTTGAGTCCCTCCCCCAACCGATCTAGTTTAAAGTTCCCTTGTTCTGGACTTCCCCAACATCGGGAACAATCTTCTTGCATCTAGCCTGTCCAACCCCTTAAGAATTTTGTAAGTCTCTATAAGATCCCCCCTCAATCTTCTAAATTCCAGTGAGTACAAGCCGAGTCTATCCGAGTCTTTCTTCATATGAAAGTCCCGACATCCCAGGAATCAGTCTGGTGAACCTTCTCTGAACCCCCTCCATGGCAAGAATGTCTTTCCTCAGATTAGGAGACCAAAACTGTACGCAATACTCCAGGTGTGGCCTCACCAAGACCCTGTACAACTGCAGTAGAATCTCCCTGCTCCTATACTCAAATCCTTTTGCTATGAATGCCAACATACCATTCGCTTTCTTCACTGCCTGCTGCACCTGCATGCTTACTTTCAATGACTGGTTTACCATGACACCCAGGTCTCATTACAAATCGGCCACCGTTCAAATAATAGTCTACTTTCCTGTTTTTGCCACCAAAGTGGATAACCTCACATTTATCCACATTATACTGCATCTGCCATGCATTTGCCCACTCACCCAACCTATCCAAGTCACCTTGCAGCCTTCTAGCATCCTCCTCACAGCTAACACTGCACCCCAGCTTCGTGTCATCCGCAAACTTGGAGATGTTGCATTCAATTCCCTCATCCAGATCATTAATATATATTGTAAATAGCTGGCGTCCCAGCACTGAGCCTTGCGGCACCCCACTAGTCACTGCCTGCCATTCTGAAAAGGACCCGTTTACTCCTACTCTTTGCTTCCTGTCTGCCAGCCAGTTCTCGATCCACATCAATACCAGGCACGTGCCGTCAGGGTAGGCAAGGTAGGCACTGTGTCCCCTGACGAAAAATGTGAAATGGCAATTATTAAATATAAATAGCAAAGGCATGGGAGAATTATGCCTATTTAAGAGATCGATCGTAGGCATAATTCTCCGTGCCTTTCTTGCGCAGCACTTGTAACACGGGAAAGTCTGTACTAATAACGTGGTAAGTGCATTGCTTGGTGCTTAATTTTTATAAATACTGTATTTCCCGGGGTGCGGGAAGAGCTCCGTTCACAGTGTTTGGGGAGTCTGGCGTTGTGAAGGAGGGGATTGGGGTCAGTAACCCACTTGCCACTCTCCAGTCTGAGTGCAGGTAGATGGACTTATGTGAGAGTAAGTGTTCGGCACGGAGTAAAAGGGCTGAAATGGCCTGTTTCCGTGCTGTAATTGCTATATCGGTTTATTGAGGCCGGGGAGTGAATTAGCTTAGGTGGCTGCTGCAGCGCTCCAGGCACGGACAGCAGAACTGGCCGCCACTTCAAAGGAAGGAAGCAGCTCGGGTGACTGACTTTGAGCGGCCGCCGGGACCAGACAGCATAACTGGCTGTCACTTCAGCCCCTTCTGCTTGTCCCCGCTCACCTCTGGCAGTGCTCTCCGTCTGAACATCTCTCACCTGCCGCTCGCCGGCCGGCTTCCCGCAAATCTTTAAATTCCGACAGCGCGCTCACGGGACAGGTTGAGGTTACTTGGCTGAGGGAATTTAAGGATTCGCGGGACGCGGTTGACATGAGGGAAGCCGGCAAGCGGCAGGTGAGAGATGTTCAGAAGAAGAGCACTGCCAGAGGTGAGCAGGCCGGCAGAAGGCGCTGAAGTGGCAGCCGGTTCTGCTATCGGGTCCCGGCGGCTGCTCGCACCCGAGCTGCTTCTATCCCCGGAAGTGGCGGCCAGTTCTGCTGTCCGTGCCCGGAGTGCTGTGGCAGCGGTGAGTGAGTTACTGATATGATCTCTGAACCCCCCCCTCCTTCTCAACACTCCTGCCCTCCCCGCATCTTTAATCCCTGGCACAGACTCTCCACACGCTGTGAAAGGAACTCTCCCTCCAAATGGACCCTTGAATCAGTATTGTCATTCAATAAGATGACAACTGATTCAACGTCCCGGTGTGCTCCCGTTTCTCCCACCATCTCTCCACCTGCCTTCAACCTCCGTCCCCCACCCATTCAGTAATTAAAAAATGAACGGGATTGAGAAGCCTTGGGAAAATTGAATTGTTACTTATTATTTATTTTTTACGAAGAGAACAATCTGCGCATGCGCGGTTTAAGATTTTTTTTTAAAGCCGACTGACTGCCTACCCTGAGTAATTACTCACGGCACGTGCCTGATCAATACTGAACCCCCAATACCATGTGCTTTAAGTTTGTATATTAATCTCTTATGTTGGACCTTGTCGAAAGCTTTCTGAAAGTCCAGGTATAACATATCCACTGGTTCTCCCTTATCCACTCTACTAGTTACAGCCTCAAAATATTCGTCAGACATGATTTACCTTTCATAAATCCATGCTGACTTTGTCCAATGATTTCACCACTTTCCAATTGTGCTGCTATCCCATCTTTAATAAATGACTAGCATTTTCCCCACTACCGATGTTAGACTAACTGGTCTGTAATTCCCTGTTTTCTCTCTCCCTCCCTTTTTAAAAAGTGGGGTTACATTAGCTACCCTCCAATCCTCAGGAACTACTCCAGAATCTAAAGAGTTCTGAAATATTATCACTAATGCATCCACTATTTCTGGGGCTACTTCCTTAAGTACTCTGGAATGCAGTCTATCTGGCCCTGGGGATTTATCGGCCTTTAATCCATTCAATTTACCTAACACCACTTTCCGGCTAACCTGGATTTCACTCAGTTCCTCCATCTCATTTGACCCCCGGTCCCCTGCTATTTCCAGCAGATTATTTATGTCTTCCTTAGTGAACACAGAACCAAAGTAGTTATTCAATTGGTCTGCCGTGTCCTTGTTCCCCATGATCAATTCACCAGTTTCTGACTGCAAGGGACCTACATTTGTTTTAACTAATCTTTTTCTCTTCACATATCTATAAAAACTTTTGCAGTAAGTTTTTATGTTCCCTGCCAGTTTTCTTTCATAGTCTATTTTCCCTTTCCTAATTAAGCTCTTTGTCCTCCTCTGCTGGACTCTGAATTTCTCCCAGTCCTCAGGTAGGCTGCTTTTTCTGGCTAATTTGTATGCTTCATCTTTTGTTTTGATACTATCCCTGATTTTCCTTGTTATCCACAGATGCACTACCTTCCCTGATTTATTCTTTTGCCAAACTTCAGGCTTGTTTTTACAATACTCTTACCCCTTATACAATTATGTTGAAAAGTGGCCCTTTTTGATTTTTGCCCTGGATTTTTCTGCCTGCCACTTTTACTTTTCACCTTGCTACCTATTGCTTCTACCCTCATTTTACACCTCTCTGTCTCTCTGCTCATGCTCCCATCCCCCTGCACATTAGTTTAAATCCTCCCTGACAGCAGGTCGAAGGAGATCGAAGGAGGTCGTCTTCACTCTCCACTATTTGGTGACCAATTTTCCTAAAGTTAGTCGTAGCTAGTCGTAGTTAGTCGAAGCTGGTCTTCAACATAGTCGAAGGATGTCGAAGGAGGTCTTCTACATAGTCGAAGGAGGTCTTCAACATGTCATTTGTTTCAAACACTTCTAAACTTGCCAATTACAGTGGCTTGCAAATGTATTCACACCCCTTGAACTTTTCCACATTTTGTCACGTTACAACCACAAAGGTAAATGTATTTTATTGAGATTTTATGTGATAGACCAACACAAAGTGGCACATAATTGTGAAGTGGAAGACAAATGATACATGGTTTTCAAATTTTTTTACAAATAAAAAACTGAAAAGTGTGGCGTGCAAAAGTATTCAGCCCCCTTTACTCTGATACCCCTAAATAAAATCCAGTGCAACCAATTGCCTTCAGAAGTCACATAATTAGTAAATAGAGTCCACTTGTGTGTAATCTAATCTCAGTATAAATACAGCTGTTCTGTGAAGGCCTCAGAGGTTTGTTAGAGAACATTAGTGAACAAACAGCATCATGAAGCCCAAGGAACACACCAGACAGGTCAGGGATAAATTTGTGGAGAAGTTTAAAGCAGGATTAGGTTCTAAAAAAAATCCCAAGCTTTGAACATCTCACAGAGCACTGTTCAAATCATCATCCGAAAATGGAAAGAGTATGGCACAACTGCAAACCTACCAAGACATGACCGTCCACCTAAACTGACAGGCCGCGCAAGGAGAGGATTGATCAGAGAAGCAGCCAAGAGGCCCATGGTCACTCTGGAGGAGCTACAGAGATCCACAGCTCAGATGGGCGAATCTGTCCACAGGACAACTATTAGCCGTGCACTCCACAAATCGAGCCTTTATGGAAGAGTGGCAAGAAGAAAGCCATTGTTGAAACAAAGCCATAAGAAGTCCCGTTTGCAGTTTGCCACAAGCCATGTGGGGGACACAGAAAACATGTGGAGGAAGGTGCTCTGGTCTGATGAGACCAAAATTGAAGTTTTTGGCTTAAATGCAAAATGCTATGTGTGGCGGAAAACTAACACTGCACATCACCCTGAACACACCATCCCCACTGTGAAACATGGTGGTGGCAGCATCATGCTGTGGGGATGCTTTTCCTCAGCAGGGACAGGGAAGCTGGTCAGAGTTGATGGGAAGATGGATGGAGCCAAATACTGGGCAATCTTGGAAGAAAACCTGTTAGAGTCTGCAAAAGACTTGAGACTGGGGCGGAGGTTCACCTTCCAGCAGGACAACGACCCTAAACATACAGCCAGAGCTACAATTGAATGGTTTAGATCAAAGCATATTGATGTGTTAGAATTGTCCAGTTAAAGTCCAGACCTAAATCCAATTGAGAATCTCTGGCAAGACTAAAATTGCTGTTCACAGACCCTCTCCATCCAATCTGACTGAGCTTGAGCTATTTTGCAATGGGCAGCTCAAGAGTCAGATGGGCAAAAATTTCAGTCTCTAGATGTGCAAAGCTGGTAGAGACATACCCCAAAAGACTTGCAGCTGTAATTGCAGCGAAAGCTGGTTCTACAAAGTATTGACTCAGGGGGGGGGGGCTGAATACTTTTGCACATCACACTTTTCAGTTTTTTATTTGTTTTTTTTGTAAAATATTTTTATTAGAAGTAATTACATATTAAGAAGAAATAATATAAGATCAAAGACAAAGAAAAAAATATTATCGTCACATACATTCTTAATATTTTAAACTTTTACAGTCAATCTTATTTATACTTCTATATATTTTTTATTTTATAACAGTAGGAAATAGGTAATAAAGAGAAAAAGAGATAAAAAAGAGATAAATTAATGAGTGGAGTATTAAACAAGATATTCTTCATTGGAGATATATTCATGATCTATTATATATAATTCTTCATCTATTCATTCATTCAGGCTTCAGTCATGGACTCGAACCGGACCATCTTAATCCTTTAAATATTCAATAAATGGAGACCATATTCCTCTGATTTGATCCAACCTGTCCATCAGGACAAGTCTTAATCGTTCCAGGTGAAGTGTCTCCGACATTTCTGTAATCCACATTTTAATTGTAGGGGAAATGGGACCTTTCCAAAATCTTAACATTAATTTTTTTACCAATTATTAAGCTATAACCAATAAAAATTATTTGTTGTGTTGTTAATATCTGATTCGTTTCTAGTATTCCCAATATGATTAATTTTGAATCTGGAATTAAATTAGCATTAACTACAATTGAGATTATGAATGAGACAATTTTGTAAATGAATGCGTTAAATTAGCTTCTAATTGTTGACATTTATCACATATCGCGGAAACATTTGAGAAAATTCTATTTAATTTGGATTTTGAGATATGTAATCTATGCATAACTTTAAATTGTATCAAGGAGTGTCTGGCATTTAATGAACAGTGATGTATATGTTGTAAACTTTCATTCCATACTTCTCTACTAATTACTTGACCTAATTCGTTTTCCCATGCTTGTCTATATTTATCCATATTTGGTAGATCATTTTCCAGTAAGATATTATAGATATATGATATTAATTTTTCTGTATTCGGATGTTTATTTAGACATTCATCTAAAATTTCTGTCTTTCTATTCCTAAAATCGAATGTATTTGATTTAACATAATCTCTAATTTGTAGATATCTAAAATATTCTTTGGAATGTAATCCATAATTTTGTTGTAATTCCTGAAATGAGAGAAATAAACTTTCCCTGTAGAGATCGCCAATCTTATTTATTCCATAGTTCTTCCATTTTAAAAAACCTTTATCCATCAATGAAGGTTTAAAAGAAATATTGTTTACAATTGGAAGAGCTAGTGGTGTATTCTGTAATTTTAATGTTTTTTTAAATTGTTTCCAAATACATATTCCACTTTCTATTATTGGGTTTCCTCTATGTTTTCTTATGTATTGTAGTATTTGCAAATAAAATCGAGCTAATTTCAAAAGGTAGACAGTCTTCTTTTTCCATTTTTAACCAGTTTGGTTGTTTATCTAGTTCTTCCAACCAGAAATTCATATTTTTTATATTAACTGCCCAATAATAAAATAAAATTAGGCAATGCAAAACCTCCATTCATTTTTGATTTACATAAATGCTTTTTAATTATTCTATGGTTCTTATAATCCCAAATAAAATTGGTAACCATAGAGTCCACTTTCTTAAAAAAATTTTTAGGAAGATATATCGGGATCATTTGAAACAAGTATAGTAATTGTGGAAGAAAAATCATTTTTATCGCATTAATCTTACCTAACATTGAAATAGGTAATGTTTTCCAATATTGAATATTCTTAAGTAATTTATTCAATAAGGGTGGGAAATTAGATTTAAATAAAGAATCATATCTTTTTGTTACATAAATTCCAAGATATTTAATTTTTTCATTTGCAATCTTAAAAGGGTATTGTTGTAATATATGTAAGTTATTTCCCATTATTGGCATAAGTTCACTTTTATTCCAGTTAATTCTATATCCTGAAAACAATCCAAATTGAGTTATTAAATCTAACAAGTTAGGGATACTAATTTCTGGTTTCGTAATATAAAGTAATACATCATCTGCCTATAAAGAAATTTTATTTTCAGTTTCTTTAGTTTCATACCCATATATTTCAGGATGCAATCTCACAGATTTTGCTAGTGGTTCTATTGCAAGTGCAACAGTAGTGGAGATAACCTTGTCTGCAACCTTGTCTGCAACCTCGGAATAAGTTAAATTTAGTTGTTAACACCTGGTTTATTAAATGGGGGGGCTGAATACTTTTGCACATCACACTTTTCAGTTTTTTTATTTGTAATAAAATTTGGAAACCATGTATCATTTTCCTTACACTTCACAATTATGCACCACTTCGTGTTGGTCTATCACATAGAATCCCAATAAAATACATTTACGTTTGTGTTTGTAATGTGACAAAATGTGGAAAAGTTCAAGGGGTATGAATACTTTTGCAAGCCACTGTAGGTGGCCCGTGGGACAGGTTCTTAATGCTATTGTTATTAATTCCTAACGCTATTGTTACTAATTCCAAACGCTCACAGAAAGGCTGAGAATTGTGCTGTTTAGTTTAGAAATACCACACGGAAACAGGCCCTTCGGCCCACGGAATCCGCACTGATCAGTGATCCCCGCACATCAACACTATCCTACACACACTAGGGACAATGTTACATCCAAACCAAGCCAATTATCCTGCAAATCTGTACGTCTTCGGAGTGTGGGAGGAAACCGAATGATCTCATGGGAAAACCACACGCAGGTCACGGGGAGAACGTACAAATTCTGTACCGACAGCACCCATAGTCAGGATGGAAGCCGGGTCTCTGGCACTGTAAGGCAGCAACACTACCGCTGAGCCACAGTGTCACCGGTACAAATTGATTGTTGCAATATTTTCTGTAGTAATGGAGAAAGGAAAATGGTGAAGGAGAAATAAAGAGAGATCGCAAGAAATTGCGGAGAACTGTGGATGCAGCTGAGACTATCACACAATCCCACCTCACTTCCATTGACTCTTTACACACAGTAGGTTTAAGGCGAAGGGGGAAAGATCTGAGGAGTCACTTTTTCACACAGTGGTGGGCGTATGGAATGAGCTGCCAGTGAAGTAGACAATAGATAAGAGGAGCCAACACCGCCATTCAATGGCTAATTCATGGTTGAAGAAGGGTCTCGACCTGAAACGTCACCTATTTCCTTCGCTCCATAGATGCTGCCTCACCCGCTGAGTTTCTCCAGCATTTCTGTCTACCTTTGATTTTTTCATCATCTGCAGTTCTTTCTTAAACATATAAACATAGAAAGTAGGTACAGGAGAAGGCCATTCGGCCCTTCGAGCCTTCGAACGGAGTACTAATTCAATATGATCATGGCTGACCATCCAAAATCAGTACCCCGTTCCTGCTTTTTCCCCATATCCCTTGATTCCATTAGCCCTAAGAGGTAAATCTCTCTCTCTTGAAAACATCCAGTGAATTGGCCTCCACTGCCTTCTGTGGCAGAGAATTCCACAGATTCAGAACTCTCTGGATGAAAAGGTTTTTCCTCATCTCAGTTCCTAATGGCCTACCCCTTATTCATAAACTGTGACCCCTAGTCCTGGACTCCCCCAATATCGGGAACATTTTCCCTGCATCTAGCCTGTCCAGTACCTTAAGTCTTTTATATGTTTCTATCAGATCCCCTGTAATCATTCTAAATTCCAGTGGATACCAGCCCAGTCGACCAATTCTTTCATTATTTGTCAGTTGAGGCAGGGACTATTGTAATGTTTAAGAAACAATTAGACAGGTACATGGATAGAACAGGTTTAGAGAGATATGAGCCAAATGCAGGCAGGTGGGACCAGTGTGCACAGGATAGAAACATAGAAACATAGAAATTAGGTGCAGGAGCAGGCCATTCGGCCCTTCGAACCCACACCGCCATTCAATATGATCATGGCTGATCATCCAACTCAGTATCCTGTACCTGCCTTCTCTCCATACCCCCTGATCCCTTCAGCCACAAGGGTCACATCCAACTCCCTCTTAAATATGGCCAACGAACTGGCCTCAACTACCTTCTGTGGCAGAGAATTCCACAGATTCACCACTCTCTGTGTGAAAAACGATTTTCTCATCTCGGTCCTAAAAGACTTACCCCCTTATCCTTAAACTGTGACCCCTTGTCCTGGACTTCCCCAACATCGGGAACAATCTTCCTGCATCTAGCCTGTCCAACCCCTTAAGAATTTTGTAAGTCTCTATGAGATCACCCCTCAATCTTCTAAATTCCAGCGAGTACAAGCCAAGTCTATCCAGTCTTTCTTCATATGGAAGTCGTGCCATCCCAGGAATCAGTCTGGTGAACCTTCTCTGTACTCCCTCTATGGCAAGAATGTATTTCCTCAGATTAGGAGACCAAACCTGTATGCAATACTCCAGGTGTGGCCTCACCAAGACCCTGTACAACTGCAGTAGAACCTCCTTGCTCTTGTACTCAAATCCTTTTGCTATGAATGCCAACATACCATTCGCTTTCTTCATAGCCTGCTGCACCTGCATGCCTACTTTCAATGACTGGTGTACCATGACACCCAGGTCTCGCTGCATCTCCCCTTTTCGTAATCGGTCAGCTTTCAAATAATAGTCTACCTTCCTGTTTTTGCCACCCAAGTGGATAACCTCACATTTATCCACATTATACTGCATCTGCCATGCATTTGCCCACTCACCCAGTCTATCCAAGTCATCCTGCAGCCTCCTGGCATCCTCCTCACAGCTAACACTGCCCCCCAGCTTCGTGTCATCTGCAAACTTCGAGATGTTGCATTTAATTCCCTCGTCCAAATCATTAATGTAAATTGTAAATAGCTGGGGTCCCAGCACTGAGCCTTGCGGCACCCCACTAGTCACTGTCTGCCATCCTGAAAAGGACCCGTTCACTCCTACTCTTTGCTTCCTGTCTGCCAGCCAGTTCTCTATCCACATCAATACTGAACCACCAATACCGTGTGCTTTAAGTTTGTATACCAATCTCTTGTGTGGGACCTTGTCGAAAGCCTTCTGAAAGTCCAGATATAACACATCCACTGTTTCTCCCTTATCCACTCTACTAGTTACATCCTCAAAAAATTCAATAAGATTCGTCAGACATGATTTACCCTTCGTAAATCTATGCTGACTTTGTCCAATGCTTTCACCACTTTCCAAATGCGCTGCTATCCCATCTTTAATTATTGACTCTAGCAGTTTCCCCACTACCGATGTTAGACTAACTGGTCTGTAATTCCCCGTTTTCTCTCTCCCTCCTTTTTTAAAAAGTGGGGTTACATTAGCTATCCTCCAATCCTCAGGAACTACTCCAGAATCTAAAGAGTTTTGAAAAATTATCACTAAGGCATCTGCTATTTCTGGGGCTACTTCCTTAAGTACCCTGGGATGCAGCCTATCTGGCCCTGGGGATTTATCGGCCTTTAATCCATTCAATTTACCCTACACCACTTTCCGGCTAACCTGGATTTCACTCATTTCCTCCATCTCATTTGACCCGCGATTCCCTGCTATTTCCGGCAAATTATTTATGTCTTCCTTAGTGAAGACAGAACCAAAGTAGTTATTCAATTGGTCTGCCATGTCCTTGTTCCCCATGATCAATTCACCCGTTTCTGACTGCAAGGGACCTACATTTGTTTTAACTAATCTCTTGCGCTTCACATATCGATAAAAACTTATGCAGTCAGTTTTTATGTTTCCTGCCAGTTTTCTTTCATACTCCATTTTCCCTTTCCTAATTAAGCCCTTTGTCCTCCTCTGTTGGTCTCTGAATTTCTCCCAGTCCCCTGGTAGGCTGCTTTTTCTGGCTAATTTGTACGCTTCATCTTTTTCTTTGATACTATCCCTGATTTCCCTCATTATTCACGGATGCGCCACCTTCACTGATTTATTCTTTTGCCATACTGGGATGAACAATTGTTGTAGTTCATCCATGCAGTCTTTAAATGCCTTCCATTGCATATCCACCCTCAACCCTTCAAGAATCAATTGCCAGTCCATCTTGGCCAATTCACGTCTCATACCCTCAAAGTTACCTTTCTTTAAGTTCAGAACCCGTGTTTCTGAATTAACAATGTCATGCTCCATCCTAATGAAGAACTCAACCATATTAATGTCACTCTTGCCCAAGGGGCCACGTATAACAAGGCTGCTAACTAACCCTTCCTCATTACTCAATATCCAGTCTAGAATAGCCTGCTCTCTCGTTGGTTCCTCCACATGTTGGTTAGTTAGGATGAGTTAGTAGGATGAGTTAGTCGGTGTGGGAAAGTTGGGCCGAAGCGACTGTTTCCACACTGCATCACTCTATGACTATGACTTCATGCTCTCTCGGCAAAGCCGCCAACATAAGCAAGGATGAGTCTCAACCCGGACCCTCCCTCTTCTCTCCTCTCCCATCAGGTGGCAAGAGGCACAGAAGTGTGAAAACACATATCTCCAGCCTCAGGGACAGCTTCTTCCCAGCTATTTCAGGCAACTGAACCATCCTATCACCAACTAGAGAGCTGTCCTGACTTACCATCTAACTCATTGGATACCCTTGGACAATCTTTCCTTGGACATCGCTGGACTTTACCTTGCACTAAACATTATTCCCTTCAGCCTGTATCTGTACACTGAGGACAGTCTCAATGTGATCATGTACAGTCTCCAATGAGGTAGATGATAGCTCAGGACCGCTCTTGCCAAATACCTCAGCATTACTGTTAATTCTGGAAATGTGAGTGAGCGGGCGCATGGAAGGGTAGTGGGATATATCTCCGCTTCTTTCACACCTTCGTTAGTTCCGGGGTTTTTTTTTTTTTTTCTTCTCTTGTTTTTCTTTAATTTTTTTCTGTTCTTTTTCTTTTCTCCTTTCTTTCCCTTTTTTCCTTTCTCTTTTTTTCCGATCTAGTTATTAGCTCATAAAATGTTAAAACTGAAGCAGTACAAACATTGTATAACTGTTAAGTCGATCATTTTCTTTTTGTGCGATTGCTTCTAACAAAAATAAAATTAAAAAAAATTTAAGAAAAAAATAAATTCTGAAAATGTCAAAAACGTTTTATTTTTTAGAGATACGGCGCGGAAACACCTCCATCGGCCCACTGAGTCTGCACCGACCAACGATCCCGGCACATTAACAATATCCTACACACACTTGGGACAATTTACAATTATACCAAGCCAATTAATCTATAAACCTGTACGTCTTTGGAGTGTGGGGGGAAATCGAAGATCTCGGGGAAAAAAAACCCACGTGGTCACCGGGAGAGCGTACAAATTCCGTACAGACAGCACCTGTAGTTGGGATCGAAACCAGGTCTCTGGCGCTGTAAGAGCTGTAAGGCATCAACTCTACCGCTGCGCCACCGTGTAGCCTCTTTATTTGATTTAATAACATATTTATTTTGTCTTGTCATCGGAATCACTTTCCTTCGGAGCTTTCTGCATGAAAGGATTTTGCCTTTGCAATTCTTGCATTATTTCCTAAAATATCAGCTCTCAACCGTCCAGAGTCAATCCTTGCGATGTAATTACCAAATTAACTACAGCCAATTCTCCCCCTGAGATCTATTACGTTTCCTTTGTTAATAAAAGTTTCAAGTTAAATTATATTATTTCCAAACTCATATGAGATTTTATTATATTACGTTCACTCTTTGTATTTTCCTCTTTCCAAGATCATCATTTAATTTCTTCAACGTGCAATGCAGCACGGTGGTGCAGCGGTAGAGTTGCTGCCTTACAGCGCCAGAGACCCGGGTTCGATCCTGACTGCAGGTGCTGTCTGTATAGACAATGGGTGCAGGAGTAGGCCATTCGGCCCTTCGAGCCAGCACCGCCATTCAATATGATCATGGGTGATCATCCCCTGACTCTGCCATCTTTAAGAGCCCTATCCAGCTCTCTCTTGAAAGTATCCAGAGAACCTGCCTCCACCGCCCTCTGAGGCAGAGAATTCCACAGACTCTCAACTCTCTGTGTATAAAAGTATGTCATCATCTCCGTTCTAAATGGCTTACCTTTTATTCTTAAACTGTGGCCCCTGGTTCTAGACTCCCCCAACATCGGGAATATGTTTCTTGCCTCTAGCGTGTCCAAACCCTTAATAATCTTATATGTTTCTATAAGATCCCCTCTCATCCTTCTAAATTCCAGAGTATACAAGCCCAGCCGCTCCATTCTGTTAACATATGATAGTCCTGCCATCCCGGGAATTAACCTTGTAAACCTACACTGCACTCCCTCAATAGCAAGAATGTCCTTCCTCAAATATGGGGACGGAAACTGCACGCAATACTCCAGGTGTGGTCTCACTACAGCCCTGTACAACTGCAGAAGGACCTCTGTGCTCCTCTTGTTATGAAGGCCAACACGCCGTTCGCTTTCTTCACTGCCTGCTGTACCTGCATGCTTCACACTCCGGCATACTCTAAAGATATGCAGGTTTGCCGGTTAATAATCTTCTGTAAGTTGTCCCTGGTGTGGATGATAGAGGGCTGCATTACAGCGCCTGCAGTGCCAGAGACACAGGCTTGATTCTGACTATGGTTGCTGTTTGTACAGGAACAGGATTGTATGCTTGGGTTTGTATACTTGTTACAAGTGTAAATTGTCCCTAGCGTGTGTAGGTTTGTGTTAATGTGCGGGATCGCTAGTCAGACAATAGACAATAGACAATAGGTGCAGGAGTAGGCCATTCAGCCCTTTGAGCCAGCTGATCGTGGCTGATCATCCCCAATCAGTACTACGTTCCTGCCTTCTCCCCACGTCGCCATTTTTAAGGGCCCTATCTAGGCCCTAGCATCCAGAGAACCTGCCTCCACCGCCCTCTGAGGCAGAGAATTCCACAGCGCGGCTCGGTGGGCCGAAGGGCCTGTTTCCGCATTGTATCTCTAAACTAAACTAATCTAGAGTATGGGTTATTGTTGGCTGGCGCCTGACAATAATATATCTAAACCTAATGAGAAAGTCGAGGTGTATCATCCCCTCAATGATGTGATTACTTTAGCTAATTTTCAGCACTCATTGGTTGGGTCAACCATCACTGGAGCTGGGTATACGCCTAGATATCCTTCCTATTTATTGTTTAATTTTCAGAGATGGGGAACTGAGAACCAGAGAACATAGGTTTAAGGTGAAGGGGGGAAGATTTAATAGGAAACTGAAGAACAACTTTTTTGCACAAAGAGTGTTAAGTATATGGAATGAGCTGCCAGAGGAGGTCGTTGAGGCAAGTTCTGTCACACTGTTTCTGAAACATTTAGACAGGTCCATGGATAGGACAGGTTTGGAGGGATATGGGCCAAACGCTGGCAGGTGGGACTAGTGTAGATGGGCCATGTTGGTCGATATGAACGAGTTGGGCCGAAGGGCCTGTTTCTACTCTGTGTGACTCTATGACTCAAGGTCTCCAATGCTCCTGCAAGCTAAGCAGGGATATGTTTGCCTTCTGAAGCTGCTATAACGGGAGGTTACTGCATTGAATTATATTACATCTAACCAAGTGCTTGTAGTGTACATTAATGCGAAAAGTACTTCACTTGTTCCAAAATAAATCGATTATTTTACCCCTGAGGCATCGTAACATTAAAATTCTAGTCTTTTTCCCCAATCTGTTACAAATTCCATTTCTTTTCCAACCAGTTCTAAGATTACCTGGTTTAATAGCTTCAACCTACATTTTTTCTTCAATTTCTGCCTCAACACGTGAAATAGTGGTTCCTTTGACATCTATTAAAATTAGAAAGTATGATTTTTCACTAATAGGGGGGCAGCACAGCGTCACAGCGGTAGAGTAACTGCCAGAGGCCTGAGTTTGATCCTGGCCACGGGTGCTGTCTGTACGGAGTTTGCACGTTCTCCCCGTGACCCGCGTGGCTTTTCTCCGGGTGCTTGAGCTTCTTCCCATATTCAATAGACAAGTGACAATAAGAGCAGGAGTAGGCCATTCGGCCCTTCGAGCCAGCACCGCCATTCAATGTGATCATGGCTGATCATCCACAATCAGTACCCCGTTCCTGCCTTCTCCCCATATCCCCTGACTCCACTATTTTTAAGAGCCCTATCTAGCTCTCTCTTGAAAGTATTCAGAGAACTGCCTCCACCGCCCTCTGAGGCAGAGAATTCCACAGACTCACAACTTTCTGTGGAAACTGCACACATTACTCCAGGTCTGGTCTCACTAGGGCCCTGTACAACTGCAGAAGGGCCTCTTTGGTCCTATTCTCAACTCCTCTTGTTATAAAGGCCAACATGCCATTTGCTTTCTTCACTGCCTGCTGTACCTGCATGCTTACTTTCATAGACTGATGAACAAGGACCCCCAGATCCCATTGTACTTCCCCTTTTCCCTACTTGACACATTTAGATAATAATCTGCCTTCCTGTTTTTGCTTCCAAAGTGGATAACCTCACATTTATCCACATTAAACTGCATCTGCCATGCAACTGCCTACTCACCCAAACTGTCCAAGTCACCCTGCATCCTCATAACATCCTCCTCACAGTCAACACTGCCACCCAGCTTTGTGTCATCAGCAAATTTGCTAATGTTACTTTTAATCCCTTCAACTAAATCATTGATGTATATTGTAAATAGCTGCGGTCCCAGCGCCGAGCCTTGCGGTACCCCACTAGTCACTGCTTGCCATTCTGAAAGGGACCCGTTAATCCTGACTCTTTGTTTCCTGTCTGCCAACCAATTTTCTATCCATGTCAGCACTCTACCCCCAATACCATGTGCCCTAATTTTGCCCACTAATCTCCTATGTGGGACCTTTTAAAATGCTTTCTGAAAGTCCAGGTACACTACATCCACTGGCTTTCCCTTGTCCATTTTCCTAGTTACAGCCTCAAAAAATTCCAGAAGATTAGTCAAGCATGATTTCCCCTTCGTAAATCCATGCTGACTCAAACCGATCCTGTTACTGCTATCCAAATGTGCCACTATTTCATCTTTTCTTATTGACTCCAGCATCCTCCAAAGATGTGCAGGTTTGGAGGCTAATGGCCTTCTATAACTTGTACTTAGTATGTAGGATTGAGACAGTGTATGGGTGTTAGACATAAAAATCTGGAGGAACTCTGCGGTTCAGGCAGCATCTCTGGAGAAAATAGGAATAGGTGACGTTTCAGTTTGAGACCCTTCTTCAGACTTCAGTCTTGACCCGAGATGTTCGATCCTGATGTTGATTTCTCGAATTTCAAGTAACCCCTGCTTTCCCTCTTTCACTCCCCCCCACCTCCACCACACCAGTCATCCTACTGTTCGCATCCCTGCATCTCTTTCATTATCACCACTTCCCCGGTCAACATGGACCATTATGGGCTCCACCCTTTCTTGGTCATCTGTAGCCATCTCTGATTTGTTCTGGCCTTTTTCCTACCTCCAGTTCCCCCCACCCAACTCTTAGTCTGAAGAAGGGTCCCGACCCGAAAAGTCACCCATCCTCTTTCTCCGGAGATGTGCCTGATCCCTGAGTTCCTCCAACGCTTTGGGTCTATCTCCCTTGTGACCACGTGGGTTTTCTCCGGGTGCTTCGGTTTCCTCCTACACATAAGAATTCCAGCATGGAACCAGCCTCTTCGGCCCACCGAGTCCTCGCCGACCGGAGATCACATAAAGATGTGCTTGTTTGTAGGTTAACTGGACTCTGAAAATTGCCTCTAATGGGTTGGCAGTGGATGAGAAAGTGGGAAGACACCAAACTAGTGTGAAGGGGCGATGGATGGTCAGCATGAACTTGGTGTGCTGATTCCATGCTGTATCTCTAAACTAAACTGAAAACCTGGCGGACTGGTGCTCAGATAACAACCTGTCCCTAAACACCTCTAAGACCAAGGAGCTGATTATCAACTTCAGAAGGACAAATAATGGGGAACACGCCCCAATCTCCATCAACGGGGACAGTGTGGAGAGAGTGTCCAGCTTCACGTTTCTGGGCACCCACATCTCAGAGGACCTCACATGGTCCACCAACACCGCTGCGCTGGTCAAAAAGGCACAGCAACGACTGTTCTTCCTGAGAACATTGAAACGGACTGGTCTGCCCCAACAGCTGCTGACGACCTTCTACCGCTGCACCACAGAGAGCATGCTAACCTATATGGCATCTCTGTGTGGTATCTCAGCTGAACGGAGGCGGAGAGGAGAGCTCTTCAGCGCGTTGTCCACAGAGCGCAGAAGATAATTGGGACACCGCTACCAGCCTTGGAGGACATCTACCACACACGGTGCCTCAGGAAGGCCGTCAGCATTCAAAAAGACTCCTCCCACCCTTGTAATAGTCTGCTCGAACTTCTACCTTCCGGCAGACGTTACAAGGTCTTCTACGCCCGCACCTCCAGACTTAGGAACAGCTTCATTCCCAGAGCTATAGCGGCTCTGACCCGGCCCTGCTGAGTGACCCCCCCCCCCCCCACCATAAACTGTCTCCATCGGATGGTCACGTTGCACATCGATATATTTGCACTTTAGACTGTTTTACTGTTTTTTTGGTTTTTTTATTCTTGTGTCTACATTTTTGGTTAATTAAGTTATTACATCGGATGGAAGCTGCATACCAAATCTCGTTGTACCTCCGTGCAATGACAATAAAATATTATTATTATTATTATTATTATTATTGTTATTATTGTTATTGTTATTATTATTACTATTAAAAGCAGTTTAATATCGATGATGATGGTCATTTGTCCTTTTGGGGTACTGATTGTGGATGATCAGCCATGATCACAATGAATGGCGGTGCTGGCTCGAAGGGCCGAATGGCCTCCTCCTGCATCTATTATAGATGTATATAGAAGTAGATTTGCAAAGTCTACAGAGAGATTTGGGCCATATGGAAAAGTGGGCTGAAAGATGGCAGATGGAGTTTAATGCTGATAAGTGTGAAGTGCTACATCTTGGCAGGACAAATCAAAATAGGACGTACATGGTAAATGGAAGGGAATTGAGGAATGCTGTGGAACAGAGAGATCTAGGAATAACTGTGCATAGTTCCCTGAAGGTGGAATCGCATGTAGATGGGGTGGTAAAGAAAGCCTTTGGTGTGCTGGCCTTTATAAATCAGAGCATTGAATATAGTAGGGAAGTAATGTTAAAATTGTACAAGGCATTGGTGAGACCAATTCTGGAGTATGGTGTACAATTTTGGTCGCCTAATTATAGGAAGGATGTCAACAAAATAGAGAGAGTACAGAGGAGATTTACTAGAATGTTGCCTGGGATCCAGCAACTATGTTACAGAGAAAGGTTGAACAAGTTAGGTCTTTATTCTTTGGAGCACAAAAGGTTAAGGGGGGACTTGATTGAGGTCTTTAAAATGATGAAAGGGATAGACGTAGTTGACGTGGATAAGCTTTTCCCTTTGAGGGTAGGGAAGATTCAAACATGTCGCATGACATGAGAATTAAGGGACGGAATTTTAGGGGTAACGTGAGGGGGAACTTCTTTACTCAGAGGGTGGTGGCTGTGTGTAATGAGCTTCCAGCAGAAGTGGTGGAGGCAGGATCGATTTTAACATTTAAAAGTAAAGTGGACAGGTATATGGACGGGAAGGGAATGGAGGGGTATGGTCTGAGTGCAGGTAGATGGGACTAGGGGAAAACAAATGATCGGCACGGATTGGAAGGGCCGAGAGGGCCTGTTTCCGTGCTGTAATTGTTATATGGTTATATGGTTATATTATCTATTGTCTACTGTCTATTTTATCTGTGCACTGTAAATGGTTCCATTGTAATCATGTATTGTCTTTCCGCTGACTGGTTAGCACGCAACAAAAGCTTTTCACTGCACCTCGGTACACGTGACAGTACACTAAACTAAATGGCTTGAGGTCAATTTCTTCAGATAAAGCTCCTGCTAAACATCATGAAACATTTGGTATGCTAAAGCTGCTATAAATGGACATTATTGTTCAGGGAAATACCACACACAACCATGCTTGGAGAGTCCGTGTTTACACGGAAAGGGTTTGAGCAGTTGTCAGGAGAATCAATTTGCTTTTCATCCCTCAGGCCACTATGCCAGAGTGACATGCACATTCTACTCAATCTGCCACTTCGGTTACAAATGCGATTTCTGTTTCAATCTCATTTTATATTGTACAACTCAGCCTGTGATTGCAGAGAATTGTGGATGCCGCCCAGACCATCACACAAACCAACCTCCCTTCCATTGACTCCATTTACACCTCACGCTGCCTCGGCAAGGCCAGCAGCATCATCAAGGACGGGTCGCACCCCGGCCACTCCCTCTTCTCCTCTCTCCCATCGGGCAAACGGTACAGAAGTGTGAAAACGCACGCCTCCAGATTCAGGGACAGTTTTAGCCCAGCTGTTATAAGGCAACTGAACCATCCTATCACAACCAGCAAGCAGTCCTAAACTACTGGGGGTACACAAAAGGCTGGAGAAACTCAGCGGATGCAGCAGCATCTAAGGAGCGAAGGAGACAGGCGACGTTTCGGGTCGAGACCCTTCTTCAGACTGGTCAGGGATCAGGGAAACGAGAGATATAGACGGTGATGTGGAGAGATAAAGAACAATGAATGAAAGATATGCAAAAAAGTATCGATGATAAAGGGAACAAGCCATTGTAAGCTGTTTGTGGTGTGAAAATGAGAAGCTAGTGCGATAGGGTGGGGGAGGGAGATAGAGATAGAGGGAATGCCAGGGCCCGAGGGCTGAGGGAGAGGTGGGAAGGGGAGGAGACAGCAAGGGTTAACAGAATTGAGAAAATTCAATGTTCAAGCCCAGAGGATGCAGACTCCCCAAGCGGAATATGAGGTGCTGTTCCTCCAACTTGCGGTGTTGCTCACTCTGGCCGTGGAGGAGGCCCAGGACCGAGAGGTCGGATACGGAATGGGAGGGGGAGTTGAAGTGCTGAGCCACCGGGAGGTCGGGTTGGTTATTGCGGACCGAGCGGAGGTGTTCGGCGAAACGATCGCCAAGCCTCCGCTTGGTCTCACTGATATAGATCATCTGGCATCTGGAGCAGCGGATGCAGTAGATGAGGTTGGAGGAGGTGCAAGTGAACCTACTATCTACCTCATTGGTGACCCTCAGATTAACCTGGATCGGACTTTACTGGCTTTACCTTGCGCTTAACGTCATTCCCTTATCATGCATCTGTAAACTGTGAATTGCTCGATTGTAATCATGTATTGTCTTTCCGCTAACTGGGTAGCACGCAACAAAAGCTTTTCACTGTACCTCGGTTCATGTGACAATAAACTAAACTGAACTGAAACAGTGATTCCTTGCCCCAGTCGTGCAAACCCCTGTCGATCAACCATGCCCAAATTCATGAATTATTACCCCCCACTTTGCTTTCCCTGCTACATCAATCAGTTGGATCCCAACCCAAAAGATCTTCTAACCATTCCCTCCACAGATGCTGCTTGACACACTAATTTTTGGCTTTAGACTTTAGATATACAACGCGTAAAGAGGCCCTTCAGCCAAATTGTGTCCATCCCGACCAGCGATCACCCTGTACGCTAACACTATCCTACTTAGTTTAGGGAGAGTTTAAAGATGCAGTTACCTCATGGAAACAGGCCCTTTGGCCCATCGAGTCCATGCAAACCAGTGATCCCTGTACACAGGCACTATCCTACACCGTATATGGCCAATTTACAAATTTTCCTGAAGCCAATTAACCTTCAAACCTATATGTCTTTGGAGTGTGGGAGGAAACCGGAGGACCTGGAGAAAACCCACGCAGGTCAAAGAGAGAACGTACAAACTCCGTACAGACAGCACCCGTAGTCAGGATCGAACGCGGGTCTCTGGTGCTGTGAGGCAGCAACACTACTGCTGCACCACCACGCCACCCTACTGTCCCGCCCAGTCTTGGACAGGGTCTCCTGCCTTCTCTCCATAACCCCTGACACACGTACTAATCAAGGATCTATCTCTGCCTTTTAAATATCCATTGACTTGGCCTCCACAGCTGCTTGTGGCAATGAATTCCACAGATTTACCACCTGCTTACTGAAGACATTCCTCCTCATCTCCTTCCTAAAGGAATGTCCTTTCATTCTATCACCTCTGGTCCTAGATTCTCCCACTGGAGGAAACATCCCCTCCACGTCTACTCTATCCTGGCCTTTCACCATTAATGCACTGATGAAAGCTGTTTTCTAATAACTGCACCATGCAAGTTGCCACATATAGCAAGCAATATAACAGGAGGGTGATCAACTCAGAGAGGCCACAGAGCAAAAACACAGGCTCAACATTAAATCCAGCAGAGGTTTAGGATGCAAGACACATGTGAGGCATTTTGGGAAGTCTAACAGTCTGATTAGTACGGGTGTCATGGGGTTTATGGGGAGAAGGCAGGAGAATGGGGTTGAGAGGGAAAGACAAATCAGTTACGATCAAATGGCGGAGATGACTTGATGGGCCGAATGCCCTAATTCTGCTCCTATCATTTCGGAACTTATGTACTTATGAATATGGGCAAGACATAGAAATTAGGTGCAGGAGTAGGCCATTCAGCCCTTCGAGCCTGCACCGCCATTCAATATGATCATGGCTGATCATCCAACTCAGTATCCGTACCTGCCTTCTCTCCATACCCTCTGATCCCCTTAGCCACAAGGGCCACATCCAACTCACTCTTAAATATAGCCAATGAACTGGCCTCAACTACCCTCTGTGGCAGAGAGTTCCAGAGACTCACCACTCTCTGTGTGAAGAAAGTCTTTCTCATCTCGGTCTTAAAGGATTTCCCCCTTATCCTTAAGCTGTGACCCCTTGTCCTGGACTTCCCCAACATCGGGAACAATGTTCCTGCATCTAGCCTGTCCAACCCCTTAAGAATTTTGTAAGTTTCTATAAGATCCCCTCTTAATCTCCTAAATTCCAGAGAGTATAAACCGAGTCTATCCAGTCTTTCTTCATAAGACAGTCCTGACATCCCAGGAATCAGTCTGGTGAACCTTCTCTGCACTCCCTCTATGGCAATAATGTCCTTCCTCAGATTTGGAGACCAAAACTGCACGCAATACTCCAGGTGTGGTCTCACCAAGACCCTGTATAACTGAAGTAGAACCTCCCTGCTCCTGTACTCAAATCCTTTTGCTATGAAAGCTAACATACCATTCGCTTTTTTCACTGCCTGCTGCACCTGCATGCCTACTTTCAATGACTGGTGTACAATGACACCCAGGTCTCGCTGCATCTCCCCTTTTCCTAATCGGCCACCATTTAAATAATAGTCTGCTTTCCTGTTTTTGCCACCAAAGTGGATAACCTCACATTTATCCACATTATACTGCATCTGCCAAACATTTGCCCACTCACCCAGCCTATCCAAGTCACCTTGCAGTCTCCTAGCATCCTCCTCACAGCGAACACTGCCCCCCAGCTTAGTGTCATCCGCAAACTTGGAGATATTGCCTTCAATTCCCTCATCCAGATCATTAATATATATTGTAAATAGCTGGGGTCCCAGCACTGAGCCCTGCGGTACCCCACTAGTTACTGCCTGCCATTGTGAAAAGGACCCGTTTACTCCTACTCTTTGCTTCCTGTTTGCCAGCCAGTTCTCTATCCACATCAATACTGAACCCTAATACCGTATGCTTTAAGTTTGTATACTAATCTCTTATGTGGGACCTTGTCGAAAGCCTTCTGGAAGTCCAGATATACCACATCCACTGGTTCTCCCTTATCCACGCTACTAGTTACATCCTCGAAAAATTCCACAAGATTCGTCAGACATGATTTACCTTTTGTAAATCCATGCTGACTTTGTCCAATGATTTCACCACTTTCCAAATGTGCTGCTATCCCATCTTTAATAACTGACTCTAGCAGTTTCCCCGCTACAGATGTTAGATTAACTGGTCTGTAATTCCCCGTTTTCTCCCTCCTCCCTTCTTAAAAAGAGGGGTTACATTTGCTACCCGCCAATCCTCAGGAACTACTCCAGAATCTAAAGAGTTTTGAAAGATTATCACTAATGCATCCACTATTTCCTGAGCTACTTCCTTAAGTACTCTGGGATGCAGCCTATCTGGCCCTGGGGATTTAATCGGCCTTTAATCTATTCAATTTACCCAACACCACTTCCCGACGACCTGGATTTCAGTCAATTCCTCCTTTGACCCACAGTCCCCTGCTATTTCAGGCAGATTATTTATGTCTTCCTTAGTGAAGACGGAACCAAAGTAGTTATTCAATTGGTCCGCCATATCCTTGTTCCCTATGATCAACTCACCTGTTTCTGACTGCAAGGGACCTACATTTGTTTTAACTAACCTCTTTCTCTTCACATATCTATAAAAACTTTTGCAGTCAGTTTTTATGTTCCCTGCCAGTTTTCTTTCATAATCTATTTTTCCTTTCCTAATTAAGCCCTTTGTCCTCCTCTGCTGGTCTATGAATTTCTCCCAGTCCTCTGGTATGCTGCTTTTTCTGGCTACTTTGTACGCATCATCCTTTGCTTTGATACTATCCCTGATTTCCCTTGTTATCCAAGGATGCACTACCTTCCCCGATTTATTCTTTTGCCAAACTGGGATGAACAATTTTTGTAGTTCATCCATGCAGTCTTTAAATGTCTTCCATTGTATATCCACCGTCAACCCTTTTAGAATTAATTGCCAGTCAATCTTGGCCAATTCACGTCTCATACCCTCAAAGTTACCTTTCTTTAAGTTCAGAACCATTGTTTCTGAATTAACAATGTCACTCTCCATCCTAATGAAGAACTCAACCATATTATGGTCACTCTTGCCCAAGGGGGCACGTACAACAAGACGGCTAATTACCCCTTCCTCATTACTCAAAACCCAGTCTAAAATAGCCTGCTCTCTCGTTGGTTCCTCTACATGTTTGATTTAGATAACTATCCCGCATACATTCCAAAAAATCCTCTTCCTCAGCACCCCTGCCAATTTGATTAACCCAATCTATATGTAGATTGAAGTCACCCATTATAACTGTTTTGCCTTTGTCGCACGCATTTCTAATTTCCTGTTTGATACCATCCCCAACTTCTCTGCTACTGTTAGGTGGCCTGTACACAACACCCACCAGCGTTTTTCTGCCCCTTAGTGTTTTGTAGCTCTACCCATACCGATTCCACATCCTCCAAGCTAATGTCCTTCCTTTCCATTGCTTTAATCTCCTCTCTAACCAGCAACGCTACCCCACCTCCTTTTCCTTTCTCTCTATCCCTCCTGAATATTGAATATCCCTGGATGTTCAGCTCCCAGCCTACGTCACCCTGGAGCCATGTCTCCGTGATCCCAACTATATCATAATCATTAATATCTATCTGCACGTTCACTCGTCCACCTTATTACGAATACTCCTTGCATTGAGACACAAAGCCTTCAGGCTTGTCTTTACAACGCATACAATTTTGCTGAAAAGTGGCCCTTTTTGATTTTTGCCCTGGTTTTGTCTGCCTGCCACTTTTACCTTTCACCTTGCTACCTAATGCTTCTACCCTCATTTTACACCCTCCTGCCTCTCTGCTCTTTGTACCCATCCCCCTGCCACATTAGTTTAAATCCTCCCCGACAGCACTAGCAAACACTCCCCCAAGAACATTGGTTCCATTCCATTCCAGGTGCAAACCGTCCTGTTTGTACCGGTCCCACCTCCCCCAGAACTGGTCCCAGTGCCCTAAAAATTTGAATCCCTCCCCCTTGCACCACTTTTCAAGCCACGTATTCATTTGCATTATCCTCCTATTTCTACTCTGACTGGCCCGTGGTACTGGTAGTAATCCGGAGATTACTACCTTTGAGGTCCTACTTTTAAGTTTATCTCCTAGCTCCCTAAATTCACCTTGTAGGACCCTCATCCCTTTTTTTAACCTATATCGTTGGTGCCAACATGCACCACGACAACTGCTGTTCACCCTCCCCTCCAGAATGTTCTGCAGCCGTTCAGTGACATCCCTGACCTTTGCACCAGGGAGGCAACATACCATCCTGGAGTCTCGTTTGCGGCCGCAGAAACGCCTATCTATTCCCCTGACAATTGAATCCCCTATTACTATTGCCCTTCCCTCTTTTTTTTCCCCCCTCATGTGCTGCAGAGCCACCCATGGTGCCATGAACCTGGCTGCTGCTGCATTCCCCTGATGAGCCATCTCCCTCAACAGTATCCAAAATGGTATACCTGTTTAGGAGGGAGATGACCGCAGGGGACTTCTGCACTACCTGCCTACTGCTTTGCTGGCTAATGGCCACCCGTTCCCTTCTTGTCCTCCTACCTTTTGCCTGAGGTGTGACCAACTCACTGTACGTGCTATCCACGACTTTCTCCGCATCGTGGATGCTCCAGTATGAATCCAGCCGCAGTTCCAATCGTTCAATGCGATCTGCCAGGAGCTGCAGCTGGACACACTTCCTGCAAACGTAGTCACCAGGGACACCGACCATCTCCCTGATCTCCCACATGTTGCAGGCTGAACAAACCATGGGGCCAATCTCTACTGCCATACCTTACTCCCAAATTACTAAAAAAAAACACAAAAACTTATCCTTTAAAACTTTACTACTAAATACTGAATCCCTAACTCCCAGAATCCCTCACTCCCAGAAGGCAGAAATGTAAAATTGTAAACCCGGGTTGCACCCAAATCAGCTGCTTCCTCGGGTCCTCTTCCACCAATCAGCGGCTTCCTCAAAAAAACCTACTTCTCCAAATGGAACGTTATGGATTTGGGTAAAAACAAGCCCCGCGCTAGATTTTTATCCTTACCGGTCGGGTGTCGCTCCTCCCCCTCCTTCACTTCCTCCAACGGCTCCTGTGGGCCTCTGGAAAACAAGCCCCGCGCTCGATTTTTATCCTTACCGGTCGGGTGTCGCTCCTCCCCCTCCTTCACTTCCTCCAACGGCTCCTGTGGGCCTCTGGAAAACAAGCCCCGCGCTCGATTTTTAACCTTACCGGTCGGGTGTCGCTCCTCCCCCTCCTTCACTTCCTCCAACGGCTCCTGTGGGCCTCTCACAGGAACTTATGTACTTATGAATATGGGCAGGACCTACAGTGTATGGTGGGGCTCTGGGGAGTGTTGTAGAGCAGAGGGATCTAGGAGTGCATGTGCATGGTTCCTTGAAGATGGAGTCCCCGGTAGATGGGGTGGCACATTGGCCTTTGTCAGTCAGAGTATTGAATGTTCGGAAGGCTCATCATGAGAGGAATAGATCGGATAAATGCACACTCTTGCCCAGAATAGGGGAATCGAGGACGAGAGGACATAGGTATAAGGTGGATGGGAAAAGATTTATGGGAGTCTGAGGGGTAACCTTTTCACACAAAGGGTGGTGGGTGTATGGAACGAGCTGCCGGAGGAGACAGGGACTATCCCAATTGTTTAGGAAACAGTTAGAGAGGCACATGAATAGGGTGGGATTGGAGGGATATGGGCCAAACGCAGGCAGGTGGGATGAGAGTAGCTGGGACATGTTGGCCAATGTGGGCAAGTTGGGTCGAAGGGCCTGTTTCCACACTGTCACTCTATGGCACCATGACACAGTGTTATAAACAGAACGCACACAAAGTGATCAGATGACTGTCAGCAGTGCTATGAATTATAGCCTTCCTCCAGAGAGCAAAAATCAGGTTCAACATTTCCGAAGGCATTCGAAAGGTAATTACACAAGATGGCTCGTGCAAAGAAGGCAGCTGAATCAACAGAAAGGAAAAATGAAAGGAAAATGATTAACTTTCCCCAATTTATTTGTTCTCAAACTGATGAGAGAAACAAATTAGTGAAAGCAGAATGAATTCCCGCATATTCCATGATACCTGGTCTTTTCTAACTTGACAATGGAAGTCAAGTAGCTGCACTGTGACCCAGAGGAAGCATTACTGCCTTTACTGCGCCAGAGACCCAGGTTCGATCCTGACTACGGGTGCTGTCTGTACGGAGTTTGTACATTCTCCCTGTGACCTGCGTGGGTTTTCTCCGAGAACTTACAAGGTTCATTCCCGGGATGGCGGTACTGTCATATGCTGAGAGAATGGAGCGGCTGGGCTTCTACACTCTGGAATTTAGAAGGATGAGAGGTGTTCTCATTGAAACATATAAGATTATTAAGGGTTTGGACACGCTAGAGGCAGGAAACATGTTCCCGATGTTGGGGGTGTCCCGAACCAGGGGCCACTGTTTAAGAATAAGGAGTAAGCCATTTAGAACGGAGACGAGGAAACAATTTTTCACACAGAGAGTTGCGAGTCTGTGGAATTTGCTGCCTCAGAGGGCGGTGGTGGCTGGTTCTCTGGATACTTTCAAGAGAGAGCTAGATAGGGCTCTTAAAGATAGCGGAGTCAGGGGATATGGGGAGAAGGCAGGAATGGGGTACTGATTGGGGATGATCAGCCATGATCACATTGATTGGCGGTGCTGGCTCGAAGGGCCGAATGGCCTACTCCTGCACCTATTGTCTATTGTCTGCCACACTCCAAAGGCGTACATGTTTGTAGGTTAATCGGCTTGGTATAATGTAAGATTGTCCCTCGTGTGTGTAGGATAGTGTTAGTGTTGGGATCGTGGGTCGGTGCGGGCTCGGCGGGCCGAAGGGCCTGTTTCCACACTGTGTCTCGACATTAAACTAAACTAAACTAAAAAGTGTTGAAACGCCCAAGGGATTAAGCCGTGGCACGTGCAGCACTCAAAAGTAGAATTTATGCGTCTTCCGAACATTTTTCCTAAAATATTAAAATAGTTCTACATTAAATGCCTGTCAGACTCTTGCTATGCCAGTTGCCATCAGTTTGACAAAGTGTTTGAGTCGTACAATCTGGGCGATTCCAGCAACTGGAACTAAAGATGAATCATTTCATAGTTTTCAATAACACGTTGATTTTCATTCTGAGAGCTTTGTACTTCGAACCTCTTGAAAACACTTCTGTACTCATTGTCACCATTCTATTTCCATCAGAGGTGGAAATAGACCTCGTTGTCTGCCCTCTTTCCCCCGCTCCCAGTTCATAATCAGAGTGCAGGCTATAACTCATTAAATAAATTAGCATTTATATGGTTTTGGGTTATGCTTACTATTGTTGCGCGTACCAAGGTAGAGTGAAGAGCTTTGTTTTGCATGCTGTCCATACAGATCAGCCGACATTATACATAAATACAATCATGTATTGCGTATAAAACCATGAGAGGAATAGATCTTGTAGACTCCCCGCGCACTATGGACAATTTATGGAGCACTCTGGTTCTTGATGCCCCTATTCCATAGGCTGATGGGCCTGTCCCACGTAGGCTATTTCTAGGCGATTGCCAGCGACTGTCATAGTCGTGGCAGGTCGCCAAAACCCCTCTCTTCGACACAAAATTTGAAATAGAACCTTTTTTTTAACTTTAACAACAAAAAAAAACTGGTCAGCACCGCCGACAACCTACGTCACCTGACGACAACCTACGTTAACCTGGGGACAACTACGACAGCGCCTACGTCAGGAGAAGTCAAGCCACGCTCATTGGCGTCAAACCCACTGTCGCCGACTGTCTCCGAAAACGTTTCAACACGTTGAAAATCCATTGGCGACCAGAAAGACGCTAACAGTATTTGGGCGACTGAGGTGACTACTCACGCCCATGCAGGCGACACCCCGGCGACCATGTGGTGAGAGCCTACTCGCCTGCAGTCACCTAAAAAAATTGACTGTTAGATTTTAGACTTTTAGAGAAACAGGCCCTTCAGCCCACTGGGTCCACACCGACCAGCGATCACCCTGTATGCTAGCACTATCCTACACACTAGGGACAATTTACTACATTTCATTACCAAATCCAATTAACGTGCAGACCTGTGTATTTTTGGAGTATGGGAGGAAACCGAAGGACCCAAATGGGGAGAACGTGCAAACTCCTTACAGACAGCGCCCGTAGTCACGATCAAACCCGGGTCTCTGGCGCTGTGAGGCAGCAACTCTACCGCTGCGCCACCGTGCCACCCCAATGGGCACTCTGCGTAAAAGACTGTGAATCTACCCGATCTATTCCTCTCATCATTCAGTGCATCTCTATAAGATCACCCCTCATCCTCCTGCACTCCAAGGAATAGAGTTCTACTCTGCTCAACTGCTCCCTGAACTCAGCCCGTGGAGTCTTGGCAATGTCCTCGTAAATCTCCTCTGCACTCTTTGCAGCTTAACGACAGCCTTCCTAATGCAGGTTGGCCATAACTGAACACAATCCTCCAAATGCAGCCTCACCAACGTCTTGTACAATGGGAACATTAATATCCCGACCTCAAATTATGGCCCCTGGTTCTGGACTCCCCCAACATCGGGAACATGTTCCCTAGAAACATAGAAACATAGAAATTAGGTGCAGGAGTAGGCCATTCAGCCCTTCGAGCCTGCACCGCCATTCAATATGATCATGGCTGATCATCCAACAGTATCCCGTACCTGCCTTCTCTCCATACCCTCTGATCCCCTTAGCCACAAGGGCCACATCCAACTCACTCTTAAATATAGCCAATGAACTGGCCTCAACTACCCTCTGTGGCAGAGAGTTCCAGAGACTCACCACTCTCTGTGTGAAAAAAAGTCTTTCTCATCTCGGTCTTAAAGGATTTCCCCCTTATCCTTAAGCTGTGACCCCTTGTCCTGGACTTCCCCAACATCGGGAACAATCTTCCTGCATCTAGCCTGTCCAACCCCTTAAGAATTTTTGTAAGTTTCTATAAGATCCCCTCTCAATCTCCTAAATTCCAGATAGTATAAACCGAGTCTATCCAGTCTTTCTTCATAAGACAGTCCTGACATCCCAGGAATCAGTCTGGTGAACCTTCTCTGCACTCCCTCTATGGCAATAATGTCCTTCCTCAGATTTGGAGACCAAAACTGTACGCAATACTCCAGGTGTGGTCTCACCAAGACCCTGTACAACTGAAGTAGAACCTCCCTGCTCCTGTACTCAAATCCTTTTGCTATGAAAGCTAACATACCATTCGCTTTTTTCACTGCCTGCTGCACCTGCATGCCTACTTTCAATGACTGGTGTACCATGACACCCAGGTCTCGCTGCATCTCCCCTTTTCCTAATCGGCCACCATTTAAATAATAGTCTGATTTCCTGTTTTTGCCACCAAAGTGGATAACCTCACATTTATCCACATTATACTGCATCTGCCAAACATTTGCCCACTCACCCAGCATATCCAAGTCACCTTGCAGTCTCCTAGCATCCTCCTCACAGCGAACACTGCCCCCCAGCTTAGTGTCATCCGCAAACTTGGAGATATTGCCTTCAATTCCCTCATCCAGATCATTAATATATATTGTAAATAGCTGGGGTCCCAGCACTGAGCCCTGCGGTACCCCACTAGTTACTGCCTGCCATTGTGAAAAGGACCCGTTTACTCCTACTCTTTGCTTCCTGTTTGCCAGCCAGTTCTCTATCCACATTAATACTGAACCCCTAATACCGTATGCTTTAAGTTTGTATACTAATCTCTTATGTGGGACCTTGTCGAAAGCCTTCTGGAAGTCCAGATATACCACATCCACTGGTTTCTCCCTTATCCACGCTACTAGTTACATCCTCGAAAAATTCCACAAGATTCGTCAGACATGATTTACCTTTTGTAAATCCATGCTGACTTTGTCCAATGATTTCACCACTTTCCAAATGTGCTGCTATCCCATCTTTAATAACTGACTCTAGCAGTTTCCCCACTACCGATGTTAGACTAACTGGTCTGTAATTCCCCGTTTTCTCTCTCCCTCCCTTCTTAAAAAGAGGGGTTACATTTGCTACCCGCCAAGCCTCAGGAACTACTCCAGAATCTAAAGAGTTTTGAAAGATTATCACTAATGCATCCACTATTTCCTGAGCTACTTCCTTAAGTACTCTGGGATGCAGCCTATCTGGCCCTGGGGATTTATCGGCCTTTAATCTATTCAATTTACCCAACACCACTTCCCGACTGACCTGGATTTCACTCAATTCCTCCTTTGACCCACAGTCCCCTGCTATTTCAGGCAGATTATTTATGTCTTCCTTAGTGAAGACGGAACCAAAGTAGTTATTCAATTGGTCCGCCATATCCTTGTTCCCCATGATCAACTCACCTGTTTCTGACTGCAAGGGACCTACATTTGTTTTAACTAACCTCTTTCTCTTCACATATCTATAAAAACTTTTGCAGTCAGTTTTTATGTTCCCTGCCAGTTTTCTTTCATAATCTATTTTTCCTTTCCTAATTAAGCCCTTTGTCCTCCTCTGCTGGTCTCTGAATTTCTCCCAGTCCTCTGGTATGCTGCTTTTTCTGTTCCCTACCTCTAGCGTGTCCAAGCCCTTAATAATCATATGGTTCAATAAGATCCCCTCTTATCCTTCTCAACTCCAGAGTATACAAGCCCGGCCGCTCCATTCTCTCAGCATATGACAGTCCCGCCAATTAACCTTGTAAACCTACGCTGCACGCCCTCAATAGCAAGAATGTCCTTACTCAAATTAGGGGACCAAAACTGCACACAGTACTCCAGGTGTGGTCTCACTAGGGCCCTATACAACTGCAGAAGGACCTCTTTGCTCCTATATTCAACTCCTCTTGTTATGAAGTCCAACATGCCATTCACTTTCTTCACTGCCTGCTGTACCTGCATGCTTAAAGAACCACATATGCTGGAATCTTGAGTAAACTACAAAGTGCTGGGGTAATTCAGCAGGTCAGGCAGCATCTCTGGAGAACTGTACAGCACAAGTACAGTCCCTCAGCCTACAGTGACCGAGGTTCATGCCAAGTTTAACTAATGTCATCTGACTGTTCGTAATCCATATTCCTCCATTCTGAAGGTTGTTTCCTGACGGGTCTTAGAAAGAATACATCTTAATGAATTGCCCAGACTTAATTTGCTCCCGAACTTCATTCTCTGAGGCACAGTGAAAAGTATTTGATGCGTGCTAACCTGCCACCGGAAAGACAATGCTACAGTTCAGGACTACTCTCTGCTTGTGGTTGGCTGGTTTAGATCAAGAATCTATCTATGTGTAAGAATGAACTGCAGATGCTGGTTTAAACCGAAGATAGAAACAAAATGCTGGAGTAACTCAGCGGGACAGGCAGCATCTCTGGAGAGAAGGAATGGAGAAGGTTTAGGGTCGAGACCCTTCTTCTGAAGTAGGATCTTGACCCAAAACGTCACCTATTTCTTCACTCCAGAGATGCTGCCTGTTCTGCTGAGTTTCTCCAGCATTTTGTGTCTAAAGGGCCTGTCCCACTTACGTGTCCTTGGCACGCAAATTCTACTCCCAGAGCTGGGCCAAGAAAATTGAAGATAGACACAAAATGCAGGAGTAACTCAGCAGGACCGGCAGCATCTCTGGAGAGAAGCAATGGGTGACGTTTCGGGTCAAGACCCTTCTTTTTGCTTTGTGTCCATCTTCAAATGACGTCACACGTTCCAGGCGGCTGTGCGTACGCATGTAATCGCGCCCGACCTTCGCGGGACCATCGCGACCACGAGGTCGCGTAATTTGCGTGCCAAGGACACGTAAGTGGTTCAGGCCCTTAAGAATCTAATCCATTGACACAGCCTTCAGTGGTAAACAAATTCCACAGATTCACAACCCTCTGACTAAAGAAATTCCTCCTCAGCTCCTTCCCAAAGGAACAGTCTGTCAGTTTTTTCGTCTGGTTTTGTTTTTTTAGAGCGTTTAAAAGGTTTGTGTAAATGTTCTCCGGTTTGTTTTATGTGGGGGGAGGGAGAGGGGGTCGGGGGAAACAGTTTTTTCAATCTCTTACCTTGCCGGAGATGCAATTGTTTTCTGGATCGTATATCCGGTCGCTCTGCGGCCTAACATCGCGGGGCTCCTCGGATTGACCACCGCGAGGCGTGGACTTAACATCGGAGCTGATCCCTTGCCTGGGATCGCTCCATCGTGAGCTCGCAGTCTCGGGAGAGGCCGAGTTGGGAGCTCCAACGACGCAGAGGTTCGACGCCCAGACCCGGGGTCCGATTGCCCGGCGCGGGGGAGCTGCTGGCCCTGACGCGGAGAGCCCAAACACCGCCGGTTACAGGAGTCAAGATCGTCCCATCAACGGAAGGCTCGAGGCCCCCGACCGCGGGAGAACAAAGAAGGGAAGTGATTTAACTTTTTTTTTCGCCTTCCATCACAGTGAGGAATGTGGAGGAGTCACTGTGGTGGATGTTTATGTTAAAATGTATTTTGTGTGTTCCGTTGCTTTTTATTTGTATGACTGACTTGGAAAATGAAATTCCTCGTTTGTTGCAAAACATACTTGGCTAATAAAGTATTATTGTGATTGTATTTAATTCTGAGTCTATGGTCCGAGTCTCTCCCACTCATGGAAACATCCTCTCTATCCAAGTCTTCCAGTATCTTTGTTCTAATTAACTGTGCCTGACACAGCAAAAACATCCCTGCTCTAATTATTTCTGATGTAACCTTTAAGTTACTAGATAGTCCTAATTTCTCACAGTCATGCTCCAGCAGGTAGTGCACCCCGGTTGACTATCTTACAAACCTGTACCATGCTCTAATGATGGCAGGATATCCATTCTGCACTGCATTCATCCATTCCACTCCCTCTTCTCCCCTCTCCCATCGGGCAAAAGATACAGAAGTGTGAAAACGCACACCCCCAGTTTCAGGGACAGTTTCTTCCCGGCTGTTATCAGGCAACTGAATCGTCCTATCACAACTAGAGAGTGGTGCTGAACTACTATCTACCTCAGTGGTGACCCTCGGACTATCCTTAAAAGGACTTTGCTGGCTTTACCTTGCACTAACTTTATTCCCTTATCATGTATCTGTACACTGTAAATGGCTCGATGTTAATCATGTATTGTTATTCACGCAACTAAAGCTTTTCACTGTACCTCGGTACACATCGCTATACACTAAAGCTTGAACACAAACTATGACCTAATGCCGTAAGCAGGGCTGGATGGCAAGGTGTATGCCCATCGAGGTTGGCTGCATAGGTTTTGCATGGCACTCGCTCTACAAAGCCTTGAGTGCACTGGGCATCAACGAACTGGAGAGGAGTAGAGCCATCAAGAACATCACAGAGGCAGCGGAGATGGCTCTGGATCAGGAGAGAAGGTCCATGGGGAGGAGCAAATGCCACCTGAACACAAGTCGCGGTCTGGTCAACCACGGCTGGGTCGCCTGGGCGAGGGTGTCTGATGCTGAAAGACCCGAAACACCCAATGACCCCGGGTTACATCACTGACGATCAGCCATGATCACATTGATTGGAGGCACTGGCTCGAAGGGCCGAATGGTCTAATCCTGCACCTATTGTCTATTGTCTATTGTCTTTGTGGCTCCTGTACTGTTCTATGTTCTAAATACCGACCAAATGATTTGTCAAGTAATAAAGGGCGCAGAGAAAATGTACAAAGATGTTGCCAGCGCTCGATGGCCTGAGCTATAGGGAATAGTTGAGCAGGCTAGGACTCTATTCCTCAGAGGATGAGGGGTGATCTTATGGAGGTGCACAAAGCCATGAGAGGAATAGATCGGGTAGAGGCACAGAGTTTCTTTCCCAAAGTAGGGGAATCGAGAACCCGAGGACATAGGTTTAAGGTGAAGGCGGAAAGGCTCAATAGGAACCTGAGGGGTAACTTTTTTACACAAATGATGGTGGGTGGAACGAGCTGCAGGCTGGGACTATCCCAATGTTTAAGAAACATTTAGACAGGTGCATGGATAGGTCAGGTTTGGGCCAAACGCAGGCAGGTGGGACGAGTGTGGATGGGACATGTTGGCCGGTGTGGGCAAGTTGGGCCGAAGGGCCTGTTTCCTGTCAGTACTGTATGTCTCTATGACTCTATGACACACCTATAACAATAACAGTCTGGAGAGTGAAGATTAGAAGCAAATGAAGTCTGGAAAATTCATTAAGATGTATTCTTTGCCGAGGAACTAGGTCACCCCCAAGTGTCAATCATCAACGACATCAGTCTGAAGAATGGTCTCGACCCGAAACGTCACCCATTCCTTCTCTCCAGAGATGCTGCCTCACCCGCTGAGTTACTCGGGAAATTTTGTGTCCATCATCCAGAATCTGCATCGCAGCAGGGAGTTTGGAAATAAATGATAATTTGAGACTCCAGTTTGATTCCCTGAACTCATATCCCTTTAAGCTTACATTATTAATGGTATCGCACAGCAGGAGCTGGGAACAATTAAAATGATTGTCACTTATTTTCAAAGCATCTGAGGTTTGGTTGTTAAAAGTATGGTAATTTTTTTCAAATTAATCCTCTGCAGAATACTTTACCAGGCAAACAATTCTGTGAGGAAGGCAAACCGTGAGAAGTGTAGGCCTAGGAGCCAGTGATGAAAATCAGTTTCAGTTTAGTTCATTATCAGGTGTACCGAGGTACAGTGAAAAGCTTTTGTTGCGTGCTATCTAGTTAGCGGAAAGACTATCTCCTTCTTCTTCTTTTAGCCCCCCCCCTCGGTCGAGTCCGACCATGGGTGTCTCCAGAGTGCCATTCCCAAAATGGAGGATGCCTGCGCGTGACTTTGTGGGGAGACCGGTGCACAGACAGCCACCCCACGGTCCTTGACAGATCTGGGTCAGGATCCGGTGGCATGGAGTCCAAGACGACCGGAGACCCTTTCCTGCTGCGGCCTTCATCCGCCTTCCCAGCCGTTGTGACGCTCCACTAAGGTCAGCCATCGTCCTCCGCCTGTTCCACCATTGAGGTCTTGGTTGGATTGCTCTTTGTCAGAGACCTCCCCCTCGACCTCACCGCCATGGGTGGTCCTACCAGGAGCATCGCTCCAGACGGCATCGCTCTCAGGATGTCAGGTCCACACAAGCTTCTCCACCACGACAAGGAGACAATACACGATTACATATACAGTGTATACATATGCAATCGATCCATATACAGTGTACAGATACATGATAAGGGAATAACGTTTAGTGCAAGGTAAAGCCAGTAAAGTCCGATAGTCCGAGTCTGAGAAAACTTGCCTGCAAAAGACCCTGTCAGAATTGGATGTATTGGTGAAGATAAATCAGGTAAATCAGCGAAACCTGGAATATCCAACATGTGTTCTCTGTGAAGGCAAGTGCAGGAATCGAGGAGCCTGAGTTTAGTTTAGTTTAATCTAGTTCAGTTTAGTTTAGAGATGCAGCGCGGAAACCGGCCCTTCAGCCCACCAGCGATCCCCGCACGCTAACACTATCCTGCGCACACTGGTGACAATTTACAATCTTTTCCAAAGCCAATTAACCTGCAAACCTGTGCGTCTTTGGAGTGTGGGAGGAAAACCGGATCACCCACGCGGTCACGGAGAGAACGTACAAACTCCACATAGACAGCACCCGTAGTCGGGATCAAACCCGGGTCTCTGGCGCTGTAAGGCAGCAACTCCACCACTGCGCCACCGTGCCGCCCCAAATATAGGGAGTTAAAGGGAGAGTTTGAGCAGGCTAGGACTTTATTCCTTGGAGCGCAGGTGGGAGATCTTATGGAGGTTTAGATTGGAATAGATTGGATAAATGTACAGAGTATTTTGCCCAGAGTAGGGGTATCGAGAACAACAGGTTTAAGGTGAGAGGGAAAGATTTACTTCAATCAGAGGGGTGACTTTTTCATACAATGGGAGGTGGGTGTAAGGAACAAGCTGCCGGAGGAGGTAGCTGAGGGAGAAAATAACCATAATGTTTAAGAAACATTTGGACAGGATAGGATAGGTTTAGAGGGATATGTGCAAAACCTACCCTATTGATGGTTTTGGATTCTCCAACTCTGGGTAAAATTCTCAATGCATTTACTCTACCTATTCTGCTCTTGATTTTGTACACCGCTATAAGATCATTGCCCATCCTCCTGTGCTTCAAGGAATAGAGTCCTAGCCTGCTCAATCTCTCCCTATAGCTCAGCCCTTGAGTCCTGGCAACATCCTCGTAAATCTTCCCTGCACCCTTTTCAGCTTGGCTTCAGACCGATTTTGATGGGGAGGTATCAGGCATGCGGACAATTCAGCCGGCCCACAGTAGATAATTGATCACATCCTCAATGCTGGAAAACTTGGCTACAAATCACCGTGGGGCGGCACGCAGTCCGAGCGGTAGAGTTGCTGCCTCACAGCGCCAGAGACCCGGGTTCCATCCTGACTACGGGCGCTGTCTGTACGGAGTTAGCACGTTCTCCCCGTGACCTGCGTGAGTCTTCACCGAGATCTTCCCTTTCCCTCCCACACTCCAAGATGTACACGTTTGTAGGTTAAGTGGCTTGGCGGAAATGTAAATTGTCCCAGTGTGTTAGCGTTAGTGTACGGGGATCGCTGGTCGGAGTGGACCCGGTGGGCCGACGGTCCTGTTTCCATGCCGTATCTCTAAACTAAACTAAACTATAAAAAGCATTGGGAAGATTTCACAGATACCTTGTACCGTGTACCTTCCGAAGAGTCCACCAGGGACGATACTGGAAGTTGGACAATTTTATACCGGACAATTTTTACATTTTTATCAAGCCAATGAATCAAGCCAATTAACCTACTGACCTGGACGTCTTTGGAATGTGGGAGGAAACTGAAGATCACGGAGACAACCCACGCAGATCATTCGGAGAGCGTACAAACCCCGTACAGACAGCGGCCATAGTCGGGATTGAACCCGGGTCTCCAGCGCTGCATTTTGGTGTAAGGCAGCAACTCTGCCGCTGAGCCACCGTGATCGTTCAGCAACGGAGATACTTCTACGTTGCTTTGAGGTGTCTGCTATAGATTGTCCATTAATCCAAAGGATCCAAGTGAGAGACATGACTGATGCGCTGTGAACCACCAAGTGTTTGAGCCCTTGATTTTGGATCGGTCTCTTCCTCAGACGGCTGGTGCAACGGAGATGGTGGTTATTGATCTCTGTCCTTATTGAGTAGTGGCTCCCAAGGTACTGATATGGATGCATATTACCCACGGCTTTCTGAGGAGCATTATTGTGGGAAGGTGTGACCCAGGACAATGCGACAAAGGACCTCTGTCTTTCATACTGTGGATTTTTTTTAAACTTTAGCACGTAGTCAGGGTGCTGTCTGTATGGAGTTTATACACAGGGTCTCCCTGTGACCATGTGGGTTTGCTCCGGGTGCACCAGTTTCCTCCCACACTCCAAAGACGTACAGGTTTGCAGGTTAATTGACTTCAGTAAAACAGGGAAAAGGCGAAGTACAACGGGATCTGGGGGTTCTTGTTCATCACTCAATAAAAGTAAGCATGCAGGTACAGCAGGCAGTGAAGAAAGCGAATGCCATGTTGACCCTTTATATCTAGAGGAGTTGAGTATAGGAGAAAAGGGGTCCTTCTGCAGTTGTACAGGGCCCTAGTGAGACCACACCTGGAATATTGTGTGCAGTTTTGGTCCCCTAATTTGTGGAAGGACATTCTTGCTATTGAGGGAGTGCAGCGTAAGTTTACAAGGTTAATTCCCGGGATGGCGGGAATGTCATATGCTGAGGGAATGGAGAGGCTGGGCTTGTATACTCTGGAGCTTAGAAGGATGAGAGGGAATCTTATTGAAACATATAAGATTATTAAGGGTTTGGACAGGCTAGAGGTAGGAAACATGTTCCCGATGTTGGGGGAGTCCAGAACCAGGGGCCATAGTTTAAGAATAATGAGTAAGCCATTTAGAACAGAGACGAGGAAACACTTTTTCTCACAGAGAGTTGTGAGTGTGGAAATCACTGCCTCAGAGGGCGGTGGAAGCCGGTTCTCTGGACACTTTCAAGAGAGAGCTAGATAGGGCTCTTAAAGATAGCGGAGTCAGGGGATATGGGGAGAAGTCCCGATCAGCCATGATCACATTGAATGGCGGTGCTGGCTCGAAGGGCCGAATGGCCTACTCCTGCACCTATTGTCTATTGTAAAATTATCTCTAGCATGTATGAGGGAGCTAGTGTACAGTGAACAGTGATCGCTGGTCAGCGTAGCCCCCGTGGGCCGAGAGGGCCTGTTTCCACACTGTATCTCCAAACTAAACTTAACTAAACTAAACTAAACTAAACTAGTAAACTAAACTAAACAAAACTGAAATATGCTATTTTTTAATCGATGCCCAAAAAGAATGAATTAAAAAATGATTGAATTATATGTGAGGAGGAACAATTATTTGAATGTTTCCAAACCATCAACACACATGTGGCAGAAAATATATTTTTTAATACAGATATCACACTATCAATGGTGCCGGTACTGGAGCGAGATTAATTTATTTCCAACTTATAAATTGATCTTGCGCAGTTAAAATTTCATAATAATCTGATCTGCGAGCATGAACTGATTTTGTTCCTCTCCCTTGGGTTCTTGCGGTTGGTTTTCCTTCACATCATTGACACATTGAGTTTCTTTGGGACCCATGAGAGTTGGACGTGTACGGACATCCCTGTCATCTTTAGTTTCATGCACGTTCCGCAATATTAATTGGTCCTTTCAAGCCTGCCTGCGCGCCGCTTGTTAATTGGCCACAGATAACCCGCTGTCAGGAAAGCAAGTCCCACGCTGTGAGCTCCATGAAGGCGTTCACTGATTGCAGTAAATTGATATTGAACGCTTTTGGACATCTAGCCGAGCAACCTCCCTTCCGTTGACTCCATTTATACCTCGCGCTGCCTCGGCAAGGCCAGCAGCATCACCAAGGACGAGTCGCACCCCGGCCACTCCCTCTTCTTCGCTCTCCCATCGCGCAAGAGGTACAGAAGTGTGAAAACGCCCACCTCCAGATTCAGGGACAGTTTCTTCCCAGCCGTTATCAGGCAACTGAATCATCCTATCACAACCAGAGAGCGGTCTTGAACTAATATCTACCTTATTGGTGACCCTCGGACTATCCTTGATTGGACGTTGCTGGCTTTAGCCTTGCACGAAACATTATTCCCTTGTCATGTATCTGTATTGATTGTAATCATGTATTGTCTTTCTGCCGACTGGTAGGCACGCAACAAGAAGCTTTTCACTGTACCTCGGTACACGGGACAATAAACTAAACTGAACGACAAACTCCGTACAGACAGCGCCCGTAGTCAGGATCGAACCAGGGTCTCTGGCGCTGTCAGGCAGCAACGCAACCCCTGCGCCACCGTGCCACCCAATGTCACAAAGTTTCTCAATTTACTCTTAAATCACATGCCATAGCAAATATTGCGTGACTCAGGAAAATACTCTTGAAATCAACTTAATAGAAACGGCATCCATGCTCCCCTTAGGTTGTCATTTAAAGGCACGGCATTTTCTTCCACTGCTATACAGACGATACACATCTCAATCTCCCCCTGAAACCCAACAACCGATCTAATCTACTCAGCCTTATCCACTGCCTCGAGGATATGAAGTGTTGGATGGCCCAGAACTTATTCCAAGTAAACGAGAGTAAGTCTGAGGTCATCCTTCTCGGCCCCTCAATGAAAATGATAGGAGGCAGCCTTGGAAGCCTTGCCCCACTACTCAAACCTCACGTCACAAACCTTGACGCGATATTTGACTCTGTGTTCAAATTTGACAAACGAGTCAATGCCGTGGTAAAAGCTCGCTTCTTCCAGCTTCGGACGATAGATAAAACAAAACAATTCCTCCAATTTGACAACCTCAAAAAGATCATCCACTCATTTATCTCCTCCCGCCTTCATTACTGCAACTTTACACTGGCATCAGCCAATCATCCCTGTCCCGCCTGCAACTGGTCCAAAACGCCACAGCGAGACTCCTGACGGGCACCCGAAAAAGGGACCACATCACCCCGATCCTGGCCTCTCTCCACTGGCTCCCTGTGCAGTTCTGAGTCAATTTCAAGCTCCCTCTTTATGTATAGTAAGGGGCTTGCCCCCACCTACATCAAAAATGTGCTCACCCACCACACCACCTCCAGGTCCCTCAGATCGGCCGACTTAGGGTTACTGACCATCCCGCGGTCAAGACATAAGCTCAGGGGCGACCGCACTTTTGCAGTTGGAGCTCCTAGACTGTGGAACAGCGTCCCTCTTCCCATCAGAACTGCCCCCTCCATCGACTCTTTTAAGTCTAGACTTAAAACCTATTTCTACTCTCAAGCCTTTCTTGAGGTCCTCTGAGGGAGCGCTGCATGTATGTACCTATGTATGTATTGTTGATCTATGTACCACTGTTTGCAGCACGTTAGCACCTGCACCAATGCAAAGCACTTTGGTCAGCGAGAGTTGTTTTTAAAATGTGCTATAGAAATAAAATTGACTTGACTTGACTTGATAACTAGTTTTCCAAAGTTAGAAAATATTTACATGCAGATACTCACTAATCCCATCAGACAAGAACACTAATTACACTGTAACTTACCTAGAATTACAATAGTGTCATATATTATCCCTTGTCAGCCTTCAAAGAATAACACTTCACCGAATCTGCATTGTGTGTGGGCGTTTTTACCTGTGTCTTATCTCACCATACATATTTGTAGCAATTCTAAAGTAGTTAAATGTATTTTTTCCACACTGTAATCATAAGGTCCAAAGTTTGTTTTCTCCAGGTTCAAACTCCTTAGGGAGGGTGGAATGAGTGGGTTCAGAGTTATAAAACTGCAGCAGGCTGAGGTAAATCAAGACGGAACACACAGTCTGGTCTTATTTCCGCTTGATTAAACTTAGATTCCCATTTGGTTAAACTTTAAAGCTGAAGCCAATTATTTGATTGGAAACATCCAACATCAAGTAAACAGGACAGTTCATAAAGTCAAAAGCAAACTTAGGCCTTTCAGCCCATCATGTCTACTCCACCATTCAATCACGGCTGTTCTATCTTTCCCTCTCAACCCCATTCTCCAGCCTTAAAAACATGGAAACATCGAAACATAGAAAATCGACGCAGGAGTAGGCCAATTCGGCCTTTCGAGCCGGCACCGCCATTCAATATGAGCATAGCTGGTCATCCTGAATCAGTTCCTCGTTCCTGCTTTCTCCCCATATCCCTTGATTCTGTTAGCCCGAAGAATTATATCCAACCCTCACTTGTTAATTGGCTGCCACTGTGGCAGAGAATCCCACAGATTCACAACTCTCTGGGTGAAAAGGTTTTTCCTCATCTCAGTCCTAAAGGCATTCTCCCCATAACCTTTGACACCCGTACTAATCTAGAATCTATCAATCTCTGCTGTAAAAATACCCAATGACTTGGCCTCCACAGCCATCTGTGGCAATGAATTCCACAGGTTCAACACCCTCTGACTATAATAATTTCTCCTCATCTCCATTTCTGATGGTACGTCCTTTTATTCTGAGGGTGCTAGATTCTCACACCAGTGGAAACATTCACTCCACATCCACTCTACCCAGGCCTTTCATTATCCAGTAGGTTTCAATGAGATTCCCCCCTCATCCTTCTGAACTCTGGCAAGAGCAGGCCCAGAGCCTACCAACGCTCCTCATACATCATACCAATCATCCCAGGGATCATTCTAGTAAACCTCCTCTGGACCCTCTCCAAAGCCAGCACATCCCTCCCTAAACAAAACAAACAAAAAAAAAAAATCCATTGTGGGTGCAAGATAGTATTAATGTGCGGGGATCGCTGGTCGGCGCGGACCCGGTGGGCCGAAGGGCCTGTTTCCGCTCTGTATCTCCAAACTAAACTAAACTAAACATGGGGCCCAAAACTGGTCACAATATTCCAAATTTGGCTGACCAGTGTCAGATACAGCCTCAGCATTACACCCTTGCTTGACGAACTTGGATTGGTTTCTCTGGAGAGTCAGAGGCTGAGAGGAGACCTGATATATAAAATTTTAAGAAGTATAGATACGGTAGACAGTCAGAATTTTTCTCCTAGGGTGGAAATGTCAAAGTGGATAGCTTTGAGGTGAATTGAATTTCACCATCATTCGAGTTCTGCTCAATTTACTTGCAATTTCCTAGATTTAATTTAGCTTTATTTACCTGTTTGCGTATTATTTTGTAATTAATTATTATGACATTAATTGTGTCACAGAGTCATAGAGCATCATAGAGTCATGCAGCGTGAAAACAAGCCCTTTGACCCATCTTGCCCACATTGACCAACATGTCCCATCTACGCTAGTTCCACATACATGCATTTGGCTCATATCCCTCCAAACTTCTCCTATCCACGTGCCTGTATTAAAAGTTGGTATAGTCCCAGCCTCAACTACCTCCTCTGGTAAGTCCCTGCCCTCCTCTGGCTGCTGTCTAATAGAAACATAGAAACATAGAAAATAGGTGCAGGAGTAGGCCATTCGGCCCTTCGAGCCTGCACCACCATTCAATATGATCATGGCTGATCATCCAACTCAGTATCCTGTACCTGCCTTCTCTCCATACCCCCTGATCCCTTTAGCCACAAGGGCCACATCTAACTCCCTCTTAAATATAGCCAATGAACTGGCCTCAACTACTTTCTGTGGCAGAGAATTCCAGAGATTCACCACTCTCTGTGTGAAAAAAAATTAATTCTCATCTCGGTCCTAAAAGACTTCCCCCTTATCCTTAAACTGTGACCCCTTGTTCTGGACTTCCCCAACATCGGGAACAATCTTCCTGCATCTAGCCTGTCCAACCCCTTAAGAATTTTGTAAGTTTCTATAAGATCCCCCCTCAATCTTCTAAATTCTAGCGAGTACAAGCCGAGTCTATCCAGTCTTTCTTCATATGAAAGTCCTGCCATTCCAGGAATCAGTCTGGTGAACCTTCTCTGTACTCCCTCTATGGCAAGAATGTCTTTCCTCAGATTAGGAGACCAAAACTGTACGCAATACTCCAGGTGTGTTCTCACCAAGGCCCTGTACAACTGCAGTAGAACCTCCCTGCTCCTATACTCAAATCCTTTTGCTATGAATGCTAACATACCATTCGCTTTCTTCACTGCCTGCTGCACCTGCATGCCTACTTTCAATGACTGGTGTGCCATGACACCCAGATCTCGTTGCATCTCCCCTTTTCCTAATCGGCCACCATTCAGGGTATGAGGATATGAGGGTATGATGTCTAAATGATCTTTAAATAAACCAATTGCCCAATTTTATTCACCATTTCTAGCTCCAGCCTTGTTTCCCTCTGCTATGGAGTAGAAATGTACTAATCAACAAAGCTCCCTTCTATTTAATTCAGGATTTTTTCCTTCCCATTCACTTTTATATTTCCTGGTCTACATTAAGATGGTCAAAATCCCAGCACTTCATGCATTGGGAAATAAGCTTTGCAGAGTCAATGTTTAACTCAGTTGATGAGCTCAGATCGGGTTCCATGCAACCTACCATACCTTGTGGGACCTTGCCATAAGTCCATGTGGACAACATCTACCACCCTTTCCTTATTAAACCTTTTGGTGACATCTTCAAAATACTCGTATCAGATTTGTGGGACTTGATTTCCCACACACAAACCCATGCTGACGATCACTAACAACTGGAGTGTTATCTCCTTGCGCCCGCTGACTTCCAAGAGGAAGATTCCAAGATGGCGGCCATGCCAGGCGATTCTTTGCGCGCTGGTGCCAAATGTGGATCTGCAATCGCGTATTACAATCACTCCACTCGCATCTGTACACTGCGGATGGTTGATTGTAATCATGTATTGTCTTTCCGCAGACTGGTTAGCACGCAACAAAAGTTTTCCATTGTACCTCGATACACGTGACAATAAACAAAACGGACCTAAACTAAATCAGTTTCACTGGGATTCTTTGACAAAGAGAATGATCATCTCCGTATGACTTGTGTGATCATTATCGTTCATTCATTTGTTCCATATATCTCCATTTCACAGTCTATATCTTGTTTCGCGTTCGCCTGACTCTTCGTCCATTCAGCTCGGGGCGGCACTAGTGACGTAACGGTAGTGTTGCTCTTGGTTAGTACGGGGGTCGGGGGTAATGAGGAGAAGGCAGGAGAATGGGGATGTGAGGGAAAGATAGATCAGACATGAATGCCGAATGCCCGAATTCTGCTCCTATCCCTTATGACCTATGACTTTATTACCGTCTGGAGAAGGGTCTCGACCCGAAACGTCACCCGTTTCTTCTCTCCAGAGATGCTGCCTGTCCCGCTGAGTTACTCCAGCATTTTGTGTCGATCTCCAGTTTAAACTAGCTTCTCTGCCTTAAAAATATCTATTGATATTTTATAAAATTAATACATTTATAAAAGTTTATAAAATTCTGAGAGGCGCAGATAGGATAGATGCTCAGGACTTTCAAGGGATCAAGGGATACGGGGAGAAGGCAGGAATGGGGTGCTGATTGTGGATGATCAGCCATGATCACATTGAATGGTGGAGCTTGCTCGAAGGGCCAAAAGGCCAAATCCTGCGCCTATTGTCTATGTATCTATGTATCTATGTATCTATGTACTTACTGTTCTATGTTTCTTCTATATTCCTTTAATATTCCTTCTTTTAATGAATTTCATAAGCATTCATTCAAAAGGGCCCCATCTAATCAATCAATCAAGGCTTTACTGTCATTCAAAAATACACCAACAAATGCAAGTCTGAACGAAATTTCGTTGCATCAAATCAAATCAGAATTATGCCATTGAATTAAGAACTTGTAAAGCAGAGTTTTCACACCTTGAAATACATTGGCATAGAGGGTGGCACAGGGGCACAGCGGTAGAGTTGCTGCCTTACAGCATCAGAGTCCCAGGTTCAATCCTGACTAAGTGTGCTGTCCGTACAGAGTTACAGAGTTCTCACTGTGATCACGCGTTTTTTTTCCGGTTGCTCTGGTTCCCTCCCACGTCCTGAAAGATGCACGGGTTTATAAGTTAATTGCCTTCTGCAAATTCTCCCTAGGGTATAGTATAGAACTAGCGTATGGGCAATTTTGTTGGTTGGCGTGGAATCGATGGGCCTGTTTCCTTCCTACACATCTTAAACATTTTAGCTTTACTGACTGCAAGATGCGAGGTGTCTGGAGCTGACCTCAGACTGAGAGAGATGAAGGAGGAATCGTTTATATTTTTTGAGGAGCACAGAAAGGGCCTCGTGAAAGACTGACAGTGTCTGCTGTGGGGCGAAGACCTTCTTCATGACAGGTAGAGGAGATGCACACCATCTGAAGGATATCTTCTGGCGAGAACTGTCGCTCTGACTCACTCGTGCATTTTTTATCACAACGTTTTCCAAACTCTGCACTCCAGCCAAATATCCTCAGGGGAATGAATAAGAAAAAACTGTCATTGCTGGAAAAATCAATGCTAGATCAAAATGCTGGAGAAACTCAGCGGGTGAGGCAGCATCTATGGAGCGAAGGAATAGGTGACCGAAGAAGGGTCCCGACCCGGAACGTCACCTATTTCCTTCGCTCCATAGATGCTGCCTCACCCGCTGAGTTTCTCCAGCATTTTTATCTACCTACGGGGAATCAAGTTCGCTTTCAAGAGGTCGGAGTAGCAAGGTGTCGCTGAATCTGGATGTGTGAGTTTTCACACTTCTATACCCCCTCACCTTAAATCAATGTCCTCTGGTGATGAGTCTACCCGATCTATTCCTCTCATGATTTTGTGCACCTCTATAAGATCATCCCTCATCCTCCTGCGCTCCAAGAAATAGAGTCCCAGCCTGCTCAACCTCTCCCTATTTGTCTTTAGAATCACCACTGTTCTCTTCCAGGGGAATGAACCGATCAAAGTCGTGAACTGTCAGCATTTTCACGGATGGGAAGTCCTTGAGAACTCATGAGCTTCTGCTGTCTCTCTCGCTGTTCAGCCGATTAGCTTGCAGAAGGATTTAAGTGCAGCTGGAAGCCAGTGAGTGCCTCTCCATTCTGAGTAACAATGGTGACTTGAAAGGGCAGATGATGAATAAAGCTCGACTTCCGTGCTTAAAGGGCCTGAAAGCTGTTTATTTGCTTCAGTGTATCAGAGAAAACAGCTCTTAGCAATGAACTTCAGATAAAATCAAAACTCCAAGGTGACTCCTACTGAAAATATATGATCGGGGGGTCAAAAAAGCATTGAAAATGTTAGCCGCGCTGAGCTGAGAGATACAGCATGGAAACAGGCAGGTTTCCTAGCAATTAAACTTTCCCCCTCACCTTATATTTGTTCTGTTTAGATCGATAAGGAGAGTTCGAAGAGAGGTAGATTTAGCTAAGGGAAATCAAAGTCGTGGCGGTAGAGTTGCTGCATTACAGCGCAAGAGACCCCGGTTCGATCCTGACCACGGGTGCTAGTCTGTACGGAGTTTGTACGTTCTCCCCGTGGCTGCGTGGGCTTTCTCTGGGTTCTCCGGTCTCCTCCCACATTCCAAAGACACGGGTTTGGCTTCAATAAAATTATAAATTATCCCAAGTGTGTGCAGAGTACATTAGAGAGCGGGGATCGCTGGTCGGCGCGGACTCGGTGGGCCGAAGAGCTTGTTTCCGTGCTGTATCTCTGAAATTAAACCAAACAAAAACGCATTTTGCATGCTGAAATGAATGTGACAGTGAGGACATTTGAGGGAGTCACTCGAGAGGAATGAGCTAATGGGAAGTTTTTGTTTCTTACAGTCTGGTGGTTTAATGATCGATTCTAAAATTAAGCAAGAGAGAGAGAGAGAGAGAGACTGTGACATTGCACTGGGATTAACAGGTCAACAACATACATAGAAAGAAGGAAAATATGCCAAAGAGATTAAAGGCATGAAGATAGGAGCACCAGGGCTAGAAGTTGTGTTTCAGTTTAGTTTATTGTCACGTGTATCGAGGTACAGTGAACTGACTGGTTGCTTGCCAACCAGTGAGCGGAAAGACAATACATGATTACAAGCGAGCCATTCACAGTGTATAGATAGATACATGATAAAGGGAATAATGTGAATAACGTTCAGTGCAAGATAAAGTCCAGTAAAGCCCGATCTAATATAGTCCAATGGTCTCCACTGAGGTAGATAATAGCCGAAGAAATTGCAGAGATTTCTAGAGGCAGCCCAGACCATCACACAAACCAACCTTCCATCGACTCCATGTTTAGCTCACGCTGCCTCGGCAAGGCCAGCGGCATAATCAAGGACGGGTCGCACCCTGGCCGCTCCCTCTTCTCCCCTCTTCCATCAGGCAAAAGGTATAGTGTGAAAACAGATTCTGGGAGAGTTTCTTCCCAGCTGTTAAGGGCCTGTCTCACTTGGCGATTTTTTTCATCGACTGCCGGCATCATCGACTGACGTATCAGGCCGAAAAAATTTGTGGGCGTGACGCGGCGTGATGACGTGTGACGCGCCGTGTTTTTTTCAAGTGTCGCAACATATTTTTTTGTCGTTGCTGGATTTTGAAACGTTCAAAATCTTTTAGCGACACTGATATGACGCCAACAGCCGCCAAACGAATTGCCAAGTGGGACGGGCCCTAGAATCAGGCAACCAAATCACTCTACCACAACTAGAGAGCAGTCCTGAACTACTATCTATCTCTTTGGTGACCCTCGGACTATCCCTGATCAGACTTTGCTGGCTTTACCTTGCACTAAACGTTATTCCCTTATCATGCATCTGTACATTGCAAAAGGCTCGATTGTAACCATGTATTGTCTTTCAGCTGACTGGTTAGCACGGAAAAAATGTTTTTCACAGTGCCCCGGTACACCTGACAATGAAACTAAACTCAAACTCAAAGACAGCTGGGAAGAATCAGTCCTTGAATTGGGGAACTTGAGGGGTAACTTTTTCACACAAAGGGTGGTGAGCATATGGAACAATCTGCCAGAGGAGGTCGTTGAGGCAGGGACTATCGCGATGTTTCGGAAACATTTAGGCAGGTGCATTGATAGGACAGGTTTAGAGGTATATGAGCCAAACACAGGCAGGTGGGACTGGCGTAGATGACACATGTTCATAAGATAGGAGCAGAACTAGGCCATTCGGCCCATCAAGTCTACTCCGCCATTCAATCATGGCTGATCAATTTCTCCTTTTCAACCCCTTTCTCCTGCATTCTCCGCATAACCCCTGAGAACTGTACTAATCAAGAATCTATCACTGCCTTAAAAATATCCATTGACTTGGCCTCCATAGCCTTCTGTGGTCACTATGGACGGGTTGGGCTGAAGAGCCTTTTTCCACTCTGTATGATCCTGACTCTATGACAAAACAAAACATAACAAAGTCAATAGTTAACATTTGCCCTTTTCTGCAGGGCCTGCTGATATAAACATAACAAGAACGGAACTGCAGGGATGAATAAATGACAAAAGGTAGAATTAAACACTGCGTTAGGCGATTATAATTATCGTTGTAGACGTGTAAATCTGATTATTTCTCTTCCCTCTGTGGTTCGTGCTCACTCAGTGGGAACGTGGACAGAATTGGAAGGAGGAAAGAGGTTAACCTGAAATAATACAATGTGTGGCCAAGTGTGAAGCTAATCGATGAGCAGAAACCTAAATGACAAATATTTTTATTATAGTCAAACCTTTCAGCTGCTATTTGGTGTTTCTTGTTTTTAATTGCTGCTGATGTTCCTGCGATAATGAAAAGTAAATGAAGCTGAAAGGGGAAAGGGTGCAAACTCTCTCTATTCCCTTAAGAGCACTGGGTGGCAGGGTGGTGCAGCAGTAGAGTTGCTGCCTTACAGCGCCAGAGACTCAAGTTCGATCCTAACTATGGGCGCTGTCCCTATGGAATTTGTACGTTCTCCCTGCGACCACGTAGGATTTCTCTGATTTCCTCCCACACTCCAAAGATGCACAGGTTTGTTGGTTAATTGGCTTGTTATGAATTGTAAATTGCTTCCTAGTGTGTGTAGTACAGTGCGGGGGATCGCTGGTCCTTGGAGTGCAGGAGGGTGAGGGCAGTCTTATAGAGGTGTACAAACTTAAGAGAGGACTAGATCAGGTAGAGTCCCTTGCGCAGAGTAGAGGAATCGAGAACCAGAGGACGTAGGTTTCAGATGAGAGGGGAAAGATTGAATAGAAACTTAAGGGGTAACATTTTTCACACAAAGCAAAGGGTGGTGGGTGTATGGAATGAGCAGCCGGAGGAGGGTAAGGGGGAAGTCTTTTAGGACCGAGATGAGAACATCGTTTTAAGGATAAGGGGGAAGTCTTTTAGGACCGAGATGAGAAAATCGTTTTTCACACAGAGAGTGGTGAATCTGTGGAATTCTCTGCCACAGAAGGTAGTTGAGGCCAGTTTGTTGGCCATATTTAAGAGGGAGTTGGATGTGGCCCTTGTGGCTGAAGGGATCAGGGGGTATGGAGAGAAGGCAGGTACAGGATATTGAGTTGGATGATCAGCCATGATCATATTGAATGGCGGTGCAGGCTCGAAGGGCCGAATGGCCTGCTCCTGCACCTAATATCTATGTTTCTATGTTTCTAGGAGGTAGTTGAGGCAGGGATCATCGTAACGTTTATGAAACATTGTGACAGGTACATGGATAGGACAGGTTTAGAGGGATATGGGCTAAACACAGGCAGGTGGGACTAGTGTAGTTGGTCGGTGTGTGCAAGTTGGGCCGAAGGGCCTGTTTCCACTCTGTATGACTCCATGAGGTCAACCACCGATTTTCTGACAACCTTCGTTCCAGAGCTTTTCTGGATTATCCGATTAGGTCACGGCTGCTGGGGGCACGAGAGACCGGTCCGAAAAGTCAGCCGTGGAACTCGGCAGTGGGAACAGATTGAATCTATGAATCTTCTCTGCACTCTTTCCAGTCCCTGAGAGTGGTGGAAATGTCAGGGCTAATCCTCATTCTCATCGCACTCTTTTCTGGTGTCTAAGCTGCAGATGGTATTAGCCTGAGCTACTTCACTTTACTCCCCTCTCCGAACCGTAGCCTTTTACTACTCCCTTTATTCATCTCAATTGCTTTGTAACTACAAAAGCAAGGCCAAGCTGGCAGGAGGATGGAGTTGTATTGAATGGAATTGAATACTTTATTATCACATGTGGCAAGTCACACTGAAATTCTTTGCTTGCCTACCCAAGATATGCCAATAGTCGCCACATAAAGGGCGTCGACTAAGGCCCTCTCGGCCCTTCCAGTCCGTGCCGACCATTTGTTTTCCCCTAGTCCCATCTACCTGCACTCAGACCATACCCCTCCATTCCCTTCACGTCCATATACCTATCCTCTTTACTCTTAAATGTTAAAATCGATCCTGCCTCCACCACTTCTGCTGGAAGCTCATTCCACACAGCCACCACCCTCTGAGTAAAGAAGTTCCCCCTCACGTTACCCCTAAACGTCCGTCCCTTAATTCTCATGCCATGCCCTCTTGTTTGAATCTTCCCTACCCTCAATGGGAAAAACGTATCCACGTCAACTCTGTCTATCCCTTTCATCATTTTAAAGACCTCAATCAAGTCCCCCCTTAACCTTCTGCGCTCCAAAGCATAAAGACCTAACTTCCAAAGCATAAAGACCTAACTTGTTCAACCTTTCTCTGTAACATAGTTGCTGGATCCCTGGCAACATTCTAGTAAATCTCCTCTGTACTCTCTCTATTTTGTTGACATCCTTCCTATAATTAGGTGACCAAAATTGTACACCATACTCCATAATTGGTCTCACCAATGCCTTGTACAATTTTAACATTACTTCCCTGCCCCTATATTCAATGCTCTGATTTATAAAGGCCAGCACACCAAAGGCTTTCTTTACCACCCCATCTACATGCGATTCCACCTTCAGGGAACTATGCACAGTTATTCCTAGATCCCTCTGTTCCACAGCATTCCTCAATTCCCTACCATTTACCATGTACGTCCTATTTTGATTTGCCCTGCCAAGATGTAGCACTTCACACTTATCAGCATTATATTCACATTGCCACCAGTTTCTGGGGTTAACTTATGTTGGGCGATATGTAAAATGGACAATATTGCTGTGGATTTGCATTACCCACTGATTGAAAGATAACGAGCAATTAAACAGGCCCTTCAGCCCACCGGGTCCACCCCGACCAGCGATCATCCATTCACACGAGTTCTATGTTATCGCACTTTTTCATCCACTCCCTGCACACTAGGGGGTAATTTACAGAGGGCCAATTAACCTGCAAACCGCTTGCCGGAAATGTGAGGAAACTGGAACAACAGGAGGAAACCCACGTGGTCTTTGGGAGAACGTGCAAACTCCACACAGACAGCAACCGAGGTCAGGATCGAACCAGGGCTCTGGTGCCATGAGGCATCAGCTCTACCCACTGCGCCACTGCACTCTTGTCGAATTTTACACTTTAGACTTTGGAGAAACAGCGCGGAAGCAAGCCCTTCGGCCCACCATCCATGCTGACCAGCGATCACCTGCACTCCACTACACTAATCTACACTCACTAGGGAGCATTTTTCCTACAACTTATGGAAGAGATTTAAACTACAAACCTGTACATCTTTGGAGTGTGGGAGGAAACCTGACCTGGTGAAAACTCACCCATTTAAATTAAATTTCTTTCAACTTTTATGGCCATAGTTTAGTATTACGATCGAAGCTATTCTCACTAAAGGTGGCTTCCTAAAGCACCTAAGAAATTCTCAGGACAAATTTATCAGTGAATGCTGGTAACCTGGATGTCAGCCATCACTCTCTTATTGTTAACGAAGAAACTGCAGATGCTGGAGAATCGAGGGTTACACAAAAAGCTGGAGAAACTCAGCGGGTGCAGCAGCATCTAAGGAGCGAAGGAGATAGGCGACGTTTCGGGTCGAGACCCTTCTTCAGACTGGTCAGGGATCAGGGAAACGAGAGATATACATGTTGATGTGGAGAGTTAAAGAACAATGAATGAAAGATATGCAAAAAAGTATCGATGATAAAGGGAACAAGCCTTTGTCGTAGACCCTAGTCCCCACCCTAGTCACACCAGCTTCTCATTTTCACACCACAAACAGCTTACAATGGCTTGTTCCCTTTATCATCGATACTTTTTTGCATATCTTTCATTCATTGTTCTTTAACTCTCCACATCAACATGTATATCTCTCGTTTCCCTGATCCCTGACCAGTCTGAAGAAGGGTCTCGACCCGAAACGTCGCCTATCTCCTTCGCTCCTTAGATGCTGCTGCACCCGCTGAGTTTCTCCAGCTTTTCGTGTAACCATTCTCTCTTATTTACTGACTATGTGGCGGTGAAGCGGTAGAGTTGCTGGCAGAAACCCGTGTTCAATCCTGACTGCGGGCGCTGTCTGCACGGAGTTTGCATGCTCTCCCCATGACCAGGTGCTCCAGTATCCTCCTCCATATAGGGTAGGGTAATTGGCTTCGGTAAAAATTGTAAATTGTCCCTAGTGTGTAAGATAGAACTAGTGTGCGGGGATCGCTGGTTGGCGCAGACTCGGAGGGCCAATAATCTCGAAACTAAACTGCACTAAATTAGAAATATTTAGCGCCACATGGGAAGAGAGGTGCAGAGTTAATAGTTCAGCTTTGATGAAGGTCAATCCAGTCTTTTTCTCTCCATGGGCAATACATCAGCTGCTGTATATGCCCAGCATTTTAAGACACAGTTTGTTGGAGTAACTGAACGGGACAGCCAGCATCTCTGGCAAGCAAAACATTTGTCATGCTCTTCCCTGCATGGTTGGAGGTGCAGCATGCACTTCAAGGTTCATGGCTTAACCTTTGTTGACTTTCATAAAGGTCCATTTTAATCTACAGTACATTGCAACTATCTATTCCCTTATTCACCTGTTTCAAAGGATTGTTTTGGTCATCTACATCAATGATTTGGATGAGAACGTGCACGGCAAGATTAGCAAGATTGCAGGTGGTTCCAAAGTGGGTAGTTTTGCAGATGGTGAAGATGCTTGTGAAAAATTGCAGCAGGCTCTTGATCGATTGGCCAGGTGGGCTGAGGAATAGTTGATGGAATTTAATGCGGAGAAATGTGAGGTGGTGCCTTTTGGGACGTTGAACACGGGCAGGACGTACACAGTGAATGGTCGGGCTCTGGGGAGTGTTGTAGAGCAGGAATCTAGGAGTGCAGGTACATGGTTCCTTGAAGGGGGAGTCGCAGGTAGATAATGTGCTCAAAAAGGCTTTTGGTACATTGGCCTTCCTCAGTCAAGAGTATTGAGTCTGAAGAAGGGTTTCGGCCCGAAACGTTGCATATCTCCTTCGCTCCTTAGATGCTGCTGCACCCGCTGAGTTTCTCCAGCCTTTTGTGTACCCTATTGAGTATAGAAGTTGGGAGGTCATGTTGCAGTTGTATAAGATGTTGGTGAGACCGTATTTCGAGTTTTATGTTCAGTTCTGGCCATCATGTTGTAGCAAAGATAATGTCAAACTGACGATTTATGAGGATGTTGCCAGGACTGAGCTGTAGGGAGAGGTTGAGTGGCTGGGGCTCTATTCCTTGGAGTACAGGAGGATCAGGGGTGATCTTATAGAGGTGTATAAAATCATGAGAGGAATAGATTGGGTAGGTGTACAATGTTTCTTGTCCAGAGTACGTGAATTGAAGACCAGAGGACACAGGTTTAAGGTGAAGGGGTAAACATTTTTAAGAATCTGAGGGGTAACTTTTTCATGCCTAGGGTGGTGGGTGTATGGAACGAGCTGCCAGAGGAGGTAGTTGAGAAAGGGACTATCCCAATGTTTAAGAAACATTTAGAAAGGTACATGGACTGGACAGGTTTGGTGGGATATGGGACAACCACAGGTAGGTGGGACTAGTGTAGCTAGGACATGTTGGCCGGTGTGTGGGCAGGTTGGAGCGAAGGGCTGGATTCCACACTGTATCACTCTATGATTGATGAAAGCACACATTTTGATAAGATGGATGTAGCCTGCAGGGGCATGGAGCGGAGGAGTTCTGGTAGAGCGACACATCGCTTGGCCAGTCCGACCCTTGCAAATCCGACACTGTCCTGTCGCCAGGACAACGAGCCTTTATGGACAAATCAAGACTCCAATATTGTTTTAAAATTCTAATTTAAACGGTACAGAATGGTGCCTAAAATGCGGGACTCTTGGTTACTGACTCAATGTGGTCTATAGTCTTATACTCAGCGAGATTGTGCCTAATGTATAGTAGGAGTATTATATACCTGGAGTATTGTGTGCAGTTTTGGTCTCCTAATTTGAAGAAGGACATTCTTGCTATCGAGGGAGTTCCTTGAGGTTCACCAAGTTAATTCCCAGGATGGTGAGACTGACATATGATGAAAGAATGATCAACTGGGCTTGTATTCACTGGACTTTAGAAGGATGAGAGGAGATCTTATAGAAACATATGCTTTTCAATTCTTAAGGGATTGGACAGGCTAAATGCAGGAAAAATGTTCCCAATGTTGGGGGAGTCCAGAACCACGGGTCGTAGTTTAAGAATAAGGGGTAGGCCATTTAGGACTGAACTAAGAAAAAACTTTTTCACCCAGAGATTTGTGAATCTGTGAAATTCTCTGCCGCAGAAGGCAGTGGAGGCCAATTCACTGGATGTTTTCAAGAGAGAGTTAGATTTAACTCTTAGGACTAACAGAATTAGGAAATATGGGGAGAAAGCAGGAACGGGGTACTGATTTAGGATGATCAGCCGATTAAATTGAATGGCAGTGTTGGCTCGAAGGGCAAATGGCCTACTCCTTCAACTTTGTTCTATATTTGTATTGACTCAATGTGGCCTACTGTCTTTCAGTCTTATCGCATGTAGATGGGGGTGGTCAAGAAAGCCTTTGGTGTGCTGGTCTTTATAAATCAAAGCATTGAATATAGTAGGGAAGTAATGTTAAAATTGTACAAGGCATTGGTAAGACCAATTCTGGAGTATGGTGTACAATTTTGGTCGCCTAATTATAGGAAGGATGTCAACAAAATAGAGAGAGTACAGAGGAGATTTACTTAGAATGTTGCCAGGGTTCCAGCAACTATGTTACAGGAAAGGTTGAACAAGTTAGGTCTTTATTGTTTGGAGCACAGAAGGTTAAGGGGGGACTTGATTGAGGTCTTTAAAATGATGAAAGGGATAGACAGAGTTGACATGGATACGTTTTTCCCATTGATGGTAGGGAAGATTCAAACAAGAGGGCATGACATGCGAATTAAGGGACGGAAGTTTAGGGGTAACGTGAGGGGGAACTTCTTTACTCAGAGGGTGGTGGCTGTGTGGAATGAGCTTTCAGCAGAAGTGGTGGAGGCAGGATCGATTTTTAAATTTAAAAGTAAAGTGGATAGGTATATGGATGGGAAGGGAATGGAGGGGTATGGTCTGAGTGCAGGTAGATGGGACTAGGGGAAAACAAATGATCGGCACGGACTGGAAGGGCCGAGAGGGCCTGTTTCCGTGCTCTAATTCTAACTGTAATTTTTCACACAGAGAGTGATGAGTCTGTGGAATTCTCTGCCACAGAAGGAAGTTGAGGCCAGTTCATTGGCTATATTTAAGAGGGAGTTAGATGTGACCCTTGTGGCTAAAGGGATCAGGGGGCATGGAGAGAAGGCAGGTACAGGATACAGTTGGATGATCAGCCATGATCATATTGAATGGCGGTGCAGGCTCGAAGGGCCGAATGGCCTACTTCTGCACCTATTTTCTACGATTCTACGATTCCATGATTCTACATGCTGGTTTAAACCAAAGATGGACACCAAAAGCTGCAGTAACTCAGCGGGTCAGGCAGCATCTCTGGAAAAAGGGAACAGGTGATGTTTCCGGTCGAGAAAGGTGTGAAAAAGTGACGTACCTCTACCTGGTAAGTCACCTATTCTTTTCCTTGAGTGATACCTGCCTGACCTGCTGAGTTACTCCAGCTTTTTGTGTCTATCTTCAGTTTAAACCAGCATCTGCAGTTCCTCCCTGCACATGATGCCTGATGACTTCTGTGTTAAAAATGATCGCTTGTCTTTATTCGCAGCCGATCCTTATCACTTTAAATTTGTGTGGGATAGTTTAATTTAGAGATACAGCACGGAAACAGGCCCATTGGCCCACCGTGTCCATGCCGACTAGCGATCACCGCACATTAACACTATTGCACACACACACGATACCGGAGCCAATTAACCTACAAACCTGTACGTCTTTGGAGTGCGGGAGGAAACCAAAGGTCTCGGCGAAAACCCACGCAGGTCACGGGGAGAGTGTACAAACTCTGTGCAAACAGCACCCGTAGTCGGGATCGAAGCTAGGTCTCTGGCGCTGTGATAGGTGGATGCAGATGATGGAGGGGGTTTGTGATGAGCCAAAAGCCTTTTGACCATCCTATCTATCTGTGTCGTCAGCTGCAAGGTGTCTAAATGGAAATGCCCGAAACATTCAGCTCGTCAGACAGCATCCATGGAATAGTTAACATTCAGGTCTGGCACCCTTCACCCGAATGAGTTTGGTGGCTATGTTTACAAATACTAATTTCTTATTCCAGAATTACTTAATTAATTAAATTAAATCCTACATCTGCCATGGTGTGATCTGAACATATGGTTCTCAAATGTGTGCGGTGTATTTTTAAAAGATTGTTCATCTTTTTCTTTGATAAATGTTAACAAATTTGAAGTGTTGTGCTGTTGCCTCAAAGCTGCAGGGACCTGAGTATTATTGTAACCTTGGAAGCTGTCGCTGTGGAGTTTGCAGGTTTTCCCCATGATAGTGGGAGACAACTGGTTTCCTCCCACATTCCAAAGTTAGTCGACTACTCCTTGGTGTAGATAAGTGGTAAAAGAAATTGAAGGGGTATGAATGTACATCTGATGGAGATGAAAGGGAAGACATAGATAAATAAAACAGGGAACAGGACTATTGCGACAAACAATCTTCAGACAATATGTCCTCTTGATAGTGGTGAGGGTGGAAGCTCAAGAACAGGTTGTATCTCCTGCGATTGCAGGAGAAAGCCTCTACTTCCTTGGGAGGCTTAGGAAGATCGGCAGGTCCGCGACAACCCTCACCAATTTCCACAGATGCACTATAGAAAGCATTTTATCGGAATGCATCACAGCTTGTTTTGGGAACAGCTCCATCCAGGACCGCAAGAAATTGCAGTGAATTGTGGACGCAGCCCAGACCATCAGCCAAACCAACCTCTATTGATTCCATTTATACCTCACGCTGCCTCGGCAAGGCCAGCAGCATAATCAAGGACGAGTCGCACCCTGGCCACTCCCTCTTCTCCCCTCTCCCATCGGGCAGAAGTTATAGAAGTGTGAAAACGCACACCTCCAGATTTAGGGACAGTTTCTTCCCAGCTGTTATCAGGCAACTGAATCATCCCACCAACAACTAGAGAGCAGGGCTGAACTACTCTCCACTTCATTGGAGACCCTCAGTCAGCACGGAACAAATGTTTTTTACTGTAATTCGTTACACGTAACAATAAACTAAACTGAACTCAACTCAAGGGTCAGGGATGGGTGCTAGATGTTTTGTGGACCAGGCAGTGCCCTGCAGAAGGATTTTGGAGGAACGGAAGATGTGACTGGTAGCGGGATTTTGTTGGCTCTGTCGAAAATGATGGTGGATGTTATGTTGGAAGTGTAGGGCTATTAGGGTTTAAGGTGAGGACCTTAAGGTGAGAACAGAGATGTAATGTTGAGGCTTAATAAGGTGCTGGTCAGGCCGCAGTTGGAGTATTGTGAGCAATTTTGAGCCACATATCTGAGCAAGGAGATATCTATCTGGCACTGGAGAGGGTCCAGAGGAGGTTTTCGCGAATGATCCCAGGAATGAGTGGGCTAACATATGATGAGCGTTTGACGACACTTGGCCTGACCTCACCGGAGTTTAGAATGATGAGGGGGGACCACATTGAAACTTACCGAATGGTGAAAAACCTGGATAGAGTGGATGTGGAGAGGATGTTTCCACTAGTGGGAGGGTCTAGGACCAGAGGGCAATGCTCAGAATAAAAGGAGGTTCCTTTAGGAAGGAGATGAAGAGGAATTTCTTCAGTCAGAGGGTGGTGAATATGTAGAATTCATTGCCACAGAAGACTGTGGAGGTCGTTAATGGATATTTTCAAGGCTGAGGTAGACAGATTTTTGATTAGTACGGGTGACAGGAGTTATGGGGAGAATGGGGTTGAGAGGGAGAGTTGGGTCAGCATGATTGAATGGCGGAGTAGACTTGATGGGCCGAATGGCCTAATTCTGCTCATATCACTTTTGAACTTCTGAACTATTACCAGGGGTTTAGTTTAGTTTTGAGTGAGGGCGCTGCTAAAAAGCTCCTCAGCCTACCGAGTCCACACCGACCAGTGATCGCCCGGTACACTTGCACTATCCTACACAATATGGACAATTTACAACATTTACTAAAGTTAATTTACCTACAAACCTGTACGCCTTTGGAGGGTAGGAGGAAACCGGAGCATCCGGGGAAAACCTACGCGGTCACAGGGAGAACTTACAAAATGTATACAGACAGCGCCCGTAGTCAGGATCGAACCCGGGTCTCTTGCGCTGTGAGGCAGCAACTCTACCGCAGCGCCACCGTGCTGACCTAAGGGGTAATCTATTCCTGCTCTGTATGGAGGGAGGTGGCGGGGAAAGCACGTGTACGTGGAATGGAGGCAGTGCAAGAGATTGCTCCAGCAACGACAGTAGAAGGGAAACCATGTTTCCTGCAAAGGTCGGACATTGCAGATTGGATTGTTCTCTGGGGAGGTGAAAGAAAGACGTAAGAAAGGTGTTGTTAAGCTGGAAAGGGTGCAGAGTAGTTTTACGAGGATATTGCCAGGATTCAAGGGCCTTTGGGCAGAGGTTGACCAGGCTAGGACTCTACTACTTGGCGCGCAGAAGGATGAGGGGTGATCTCATAGAGGTGTATAAAATCATGAGAAAAATAGAATGGGTAGATGCACAGAGTCTCTTGCCCAGAGTAGGGGAACCAAAAACCAGAGGACATAGATTTAAGGTGAGTGGGGAAGATTTAATACGAACCTGAGGGGTAAATTTTTGATACAGAGGGCTTATGGAACGAGCTGTCAGAGGATTTAGCTAGTAACTTCACAACTGGTAATGGAATGTTGGCCTTCATAACAAGAAGATTTGAGTATAGGTAAAGAGTCCTTCTGTAGTTGTACAGGGCCATGGTGAGACCACACTTGGAGTATCGTGTGCAGTTTTGGTCTCCTAATTTGAGGGAGTTCAGGAGGTTTATCCCTGGGATGGCGGGACTGTCATATGAGGAAAGATTGGAAAGACTGAGCTTGTAATTCACTGGAATTTATAAGGATGAAAGGGGATCTTATAGAAATGCATAAAATTATAAAAGGACTTGACAAGCTTGATGCAGGTAAAATGTTCCCAATGTTGGGCGAGTCCAGAACCATGGGCCATGGTCTAAGAATAAAGGGGAGGCCATTTAAAACTGAGATGAGAAAAAAGTTTTTCACCCAGAGAGTTGTGAATTTGAGGAATTCTCTGCCACAGGAGGCCAAATCATTGGATGAAATTAAAAGAGTGTTTGATAGAGCTCCAGTGGCTAGCGGAATCAAGGTGATATTGGGGAGAAGGCAGGCATGGGTTCCTGATTGTGGATGATCAGCCATGATCACAATGAATGGCGGTGCAGGCTCAAAGGGCCAAATGGCCTCCTCCTGCAACCTATTTTCTATGTCTATGTCTAAGAAACATTTAGAAACAGCTACATACAGTAGATAGGACAGGTTTGGTGGGAGAAGCGGCAAATACGGGCAGATGGGACAAGTGCAGATGGGGACATGTCGGGTTGGTGTGGACAGAAGGGACTGTTTCTATGCTGTATGACTCCATGATTCTATGGCTCTATGACTCTATATCAGTCAAAAGAAGATTGTTAACCACTCGATGTGTGACTGAGGAGACAAGGAACTGCAGGTACTGGTTTACAAAATAAGGCACTAAGTGCTGGAGGGACTGCTGGATTGGGAAGTAACAGTATTAGCAAGGAAAACAAGCTTTAAGTGCTTTAATGGGAATTTAGTGTGCATCAATAATATAATTTGCAGCGAGCGAATATATTTTATTACATCTTGACCAAGTAGCACGAATGAATCTCATAGTAATAATAACAATTTGCATGTAGTTTTGTGCAAAGCTGCATAGTCATAGAGTGATACAGTGTGGAAACAGGCCCTTTGCCCCAACATGGCCGTACCGGCCAACATCTACACAAGTGCCACCTGCCTGCGCTTGGTCATATTCCGCTAAACCTGTCCCATCCAGGTACCTGTCTAACTGCTTCTTAAACGTTGCGATAGTCCCTGCCTCAACTTCTCCTCCGGCAGCTCGTTCCATACACCCACCACCCTTTGTGTGAAAAAGTTACCCCTCAAATTCCTATTAAATATTTCTCCCTTAAACCTATGTCCTCTGGTTCTCGATTCGCCCACTCTGGGCAAGAGACTATGTGTCCACACGATCTATTCAGGGCCTGTCCTACCAGCATCCGACTCCATGCGGTGAGCGCGACGCGGGGGCCGCGCGGGGGTCAGGGTGATCCCTGTACAGGGCCGTTCCCAACAGCATGCGCCTGCATGCGAAGAGCGTGACCAAACCGGCAGCGGGGGCCTCGCGGAGGTCGGGTGAGTGGCGCGACGCAGCGGGAAGTGTGGCAAACCTGGAGCGAAGTCTGAAAGGTAAGTTCGCCAGGACAGAGAGGGACACACAGAGAGGGGCACAGAGGCACACACAGAGAGGGCCATGGAGCCACACACAGAGAGGGTCACGGAGGCACGACGTCGAGGCAGTGTGTAATGTGTCGAGGCGACTGCGAGCCGACAAGCCGTTGCCGCGCGGAATTTGTGAAGATGGTCAGTTTTTCGGAGCCCCGCGCGATGTCGGGACGAACTCCGCACAATTCCGCACAGCTCCGGCGATCGAAGTGGGACCGGCCCCGCGACGCCGGACGGCTTCAAGCGACCACGTTTAGGTCGCGCTCATCGCATGGAGTTGCATGCTGGTGGGACAGGCCCTTTCCTCTCATGATTTTGAACACCTCCATAAGATCACCCCTCATCCTCATGTGCTGCAAGGAATAGGGACCCAGCCTAATCAACCTCTCCCTACAGCTCAGGCTCTCGGGTCCAGGCAACATCCTCATAAATCTTCTCAGCACCTTTTCCAACTTAGAAACATTCTTCCTATAACACGGTGCCCAGAACTGAACATAATACTCTAAATGCAGCCTCACCAATATTTTAGTATTAGTTTTAGAGATACAGCGCGGAAAACAGGCCCTTAGGCCCACCGGGTCCATGCCAAATAGTGATGCCCGCACATTGACACTATCCTACACACATTCGGGACCATTTTTACATTTTACCAAGCCAATTTACCTACATACCTGTACATGGATAGCTATATGGACGTGAAGGGAATGGAGGGGTATGGAGGGAATGGAGCAGGTAGATGGGACTAGGGGAAAACAAATGGTCGGCACGGTCTGGAAGGGCCGAGAGGGCCTGTTTCCGTGCTGTAATTGTTATATGGTTATATGGTTATCTTAGGAGCATGGAACTTCAGTCTTGTTCTTGAATCCCCTACTCTGGGGTAAAAGGACTGTGCATCTACCCGATCTATTCTTCTCACGATTTTGTACACATCAAAAAGATTTTCAGAAACCCTTTGATAAGGTGCCGCACGGGAAACCAGCTAAGGAAAAATGATAGCCCACGGTATCAAAGGGCAAATGTTTGCATGGACAGCAGGTTGGCTGGATGGCAGAAGGCAAAGAGTGGCAATAAAGGGGGCTTTTTCTGCTTGGCTGCCAGTGACTAGCAGAGTTCCGCGGGGGTCGGTGCTGGGGCCGCTGCTCTTCACGTTGTATATTAATGATTTGGACAAGGGGATTGAAATCAGTGTGGGCAGAGAAGAGGCAGGTGGAATATAGTGTAGCAAAGTGTGGAGCCATGCATTTTGGTAGTAGGAATAAAGGCATAGATTACTTTCTAAATGGGGAGAAACTCCAGAAATCGGAGATGCACTTGGGAGTGCCGGTGCGGGATTCCCCAAAAATTTAATCTGCAAGTCGAATTGGTAATAAAGAAAGTAAACTCATTGCTAGCATTTATTTCAAGAGGGCTTGTATCCAAAAACAAGGATGTAATGCTGAGGATCTATAAGGCGCTGGTCAGGCCGCATTTGGAATATTGTGAGCAGTTTTGTGCACCATATCTGAGGATGCTGGCTCTGGAGAGGGCCCAGAGGAGGTTTACAAGAAGGATCCCAGGAATGAGTAGGTTAACCTATGATGTGCGTTTGACGACACCGGGCCTACACTCGTGGAGTTTAGAAGAATGAGGGGGGGGGGGGACTTCATTTAAACAGAGAATAGTGAAAGGCCAGGATAGAGTGGATGTGAGAGAGGATGTTTCCACTAGTGGGAGATTCTAGGACTAGAGGTCATAGCCTCAGAATTAAAGAACGTCTCTTAGGAAGGAGATGTGGAGAAAGTCAGAGGGTGGTGAATCTGTGGAATTCTTTATCACAGAAGGCTGTGGAGGCAAATTCAGTGGATACATCTAAGGGAGAGATAGATCTTGATTAGAGAAGGCAGGAGAATGGGGTCAGGGGGGAGAGATAGATCAGCCCTGATTGAATGGTGGAGTAGACTTGATGGGCTGAGTGGCCTAATTGTGCTCCTATAACTTATGATCACTGACTTTATGAACTTCGTTAACCTCTCCCTATAGCTCAGGCCCTCCAGTCCTGTCAATACCCTTTCAAATTCCACGGGACTGAGTGAGGACTCTGTGCGAGATCTGAATACACTTTCTCGAGTTGATCTGAAAGGCTGAAGACTCCATTTACACCTCACGCTGCCTCGGCAAGGCCAGCAGCATAATCAAGGATGAGTTGCACCCAGACCGCTCCTCGTCTCTCCTCTCCCACCGGCCAAAAGGTATGAAGGGGCTGTCCCACTGCGGTGACTTAATTGGCGAGTTTAGGAGAGTTTGAAAAAGTGTCATGTTGAAGACCTCCTTCGAATATGGAGAAGACATCCTTCGACCTCTTCGACTATGTTGAAGACCAGCTTCGACTAGCTTCGAGAAAATTGGACACTGAATATTGGAGAGTGAAGACGACCTCTTTCAATCTCCTTCGACCTCCGTTCGACAATGTTAAAGACTCGCTACAACTACCTTTGACTACCTCAATTACCTACGACTAAGATGCTGACCTACTACGACCTACTTCGACTAAATTACGAGTTTAAAAAGTATTGATTTTTTTCCATGGCGACCTTTTTTTACTCGCGGGCATTTTTCAACATGTTAAAAAAACGCTGCGACCTAGCTGAGGCCTCGAGTACGCTGGGACTACTCTCGAGCATGAAGGAGAGTTACGAAGACCTCTAGGACCTCGTGATGACCATGCTGCGAGTATGAGTCGAGGCAAACTCGGCAAAAGTCGCGGATTAGGTCACCGCAGTGGGACTGCTTCACCTCCAGATTCCGGGACAGTTTCCTCCCAGCTGTTATCAGGCAACTGCATCATCCTACCACAACAGAGAGCAGTCTGAAACTACTATCCAGCTCATTGGTGACTCTCGGACTATCCTTGATCAGACTTTGCTAGCTTTACCTTGCGCTAAACGTTATTCCCTCATCATGTATCCATATACTGTAAATGTGTATATGAAGTTGGGATGTAATGTTAACATTGTACAAGGCATCAGTGAGTCAATTCTGGGAGTATGGTGTACAATTCTGGTCACCAAATTATAGGAAAGATGTCAACAAAATAGAGAGAGTACAGAGGAGATTTACTAGAATGTTGCCAGGGTTCCAGCACCTAAGTTACAGAGAAAGGTTGAACAAGATAGATCTTTATTCTTTGAAGCGAAGAAGGTTAAGGGGGGACTTGATAGAGGTCTTTAAAATGATGAGAGGGATAGACAGAGTTGACGGGGGTAAGCTTTTTCCTTTGAGAGTAGGGAAGATTCAAACAAGAGGACATGATTTGAGAATTAAGGGGCAGAGGTTTAGGGGCAAACATGAGGGGGAAGTCTTTACTCAGAGAGTGGTAGCTGTGTGGAATGAGCTTCCAGTGGAAGTGGTGGAGGAAAGGTCGTTTTTGTAATTTAAAAATAATTTGGATAGTTATATGGACGGGAAAGGAATGGAGGGTTATGGTCTGAGTGCAGGTAGATGGGAACTAGGTGAGAAGTAAGTGTTCGGCACGGACTTGAAGGGCCGAGAAGCCCTGTTTCCAGTGCTGTAATTGTTATATGGTTATGATGTGGTTTTTAAATGGGTCGATTCTAATCATGTCTGGTCTTTCTGCTGACTGGTTAGCACACAACTAAAGAGCTTTTCACTGTACCCAGGGTACATGACAATGACCTACATCTGAAACTGAAGTGCCATGTAGTTACTCCCCACCCAGTTCATCCCAGCTTCAAAGTCGTCTTGTTGAATCTCCGTGTCTATGCATTCTCACCTGGGCCACATCTAACCAATGGGCCTGTTTTCTTTATCACCGCCTACTTTATTTATGCAGATCTTTTCATTCAATTTATTCTGTATCTCTCTTACATCGCCATCTATACCTCTCGTTTCCCTTTCCCCGTACTCTTCAGTCTGAAGAAGGGTCTCGGCCCGAAAACGTCACCTATTCCTTTTCTCCAGAGATGATGCCCGACCCGGGGTGAGTTACTGCAGCCTTTTGTGTCGATCCTCGGTTTCAACCAGCACCTGCAGTTCCTTCCTCCACACGCCATGTAGTTAGCACAGAATAGCAGGATAAGTGCCAGCAATGAGGAATTGGCTGCGGCAATTAATTTAACCGCAGCGGCACTCAATCAGTCAGATCCTTCTCAACATCGGTGTGTCAATTGTTGGAGAATTACTTCACATAATCCTGTGCAATGTGGTATGATGCAACAGCGGCGAGGCCCGAACAGCTAGTGTAAGTCCCAGTAGAAAGCCTTTCCACGGAATGGTAAATCAGATCAATCATTCATGTATGTAAGAACTTAAAATAGAAAACCGGAGATCACAGCTTAAAGTCTTTTCTGCCGCTCGATCGAATCACACCTCATTTTCAGCCTTCAGTTCACATTTCCGGATGATTTTGGTTTAGTTTTGTTTAGAGGATACAGCACGGAAACAGGCCCTCTTGGCCCACCAAGTCCGTGCGACCAGCGATCCCCGTATGCAGAATTTACAGAGTTTACAATTTACAGAAGGAAGATTAAGATGGGCCTGTCCCACTTAGGTGATTTTTTTTGGGAGACTACAGGCGACTGCCACAAAATGTTCGACATGTTGAAACATTTTCGGCGACAGTGGCGACAGTTTTTGCTGTCGTAAGGTTGACGTAGGTGTTGTCGTAGGTTGACGTAGGTGTTGTCCGTGGTGTGTTGCCAGGTGTCGTAGGTGAATTCCACTAAAACTAGTCCATGGCAGTCGCCTAAAAAGAGTCTCCCAAGTGGGGCAGGCCATTAGTTTTGTTTTTTAGTTTAAGATACCGTGCGGGAAACAGGCCCTTCGGTCCACGGAGTCCACGCCCGACAGCGATACCCTGACACTTAATGCCCCCTGTCCCACTTAGGAAACCTGAACGGAAACCTCTGGAGACTTGCGCCCCACCAAGGTTTCCGTGCGGTTTCCCGGAGGTTTTTATCAGTCTCCCTAACGGTCGAAAGTGGTTTCCAGCTTCTTCTATGTTCTGGCGATTATTTCAAAAAATTCAAAACCGGCTGCGACTAAAATAGGTTGCCGTTTTAAAAATCGTATTTTTTAGTCGAAGCCGGTTGCGATGTTAGTTGAAGGTGGTTGCCGGAGGATTGGGGGGTAGTGGAAGGTAAAGACTCCCTGGTGGGAATAAAACTGGGTGAAAAAAGGTCTTACCACGCAATTTCAGGCGACCACCTTCAACTTAGCATCGCAACCGGCTTCGACTAAACATTACACGATTTTTAAAACGGCAAACCTATTTTTAGTCGCGGGCCGTTATTAGAATTTTTTGAAATAATCGCCAGAACATAGAAGAAGCGGAAACCACTTTCGACCATTAGGGAGAGACTGACAAAAACCTCCGGGAACTGCACAGAAATCTTGGGTGGGGCGCAAAGTCTCCAGAGGTTTCCATTCAGGTTTCCTAAGTGGGACAGGGGCATAAAACACTGCCACACACTAGGGACAAATTTACAATTTTTACTGAAAGCCAATTAATCTCCCATTTTTCTTTTTTTTTTTTTTTGTTTTTTTTTTTTACATTTTTTATTTTTTTTATTTTTTTTCTTTTTATACTCCCTAAAACCTGTACGTTCTTTAGGAAAGTGGGAGGAAATCGGAACTCCCGGAAAAACCCAGATGGTCACAGTGAGAACATAGAAACCCCACACCGACAGCAGCCGTATTCAGGATCGAACCGGGTCTCTGGCGTGTGAGGCAGCCAATTCTACCACTCACAAAACAATGCCGCTGATGTCTACCCAAAATATCTACGCAAAAATATATATTCAAGGCTGTATCTCTGGGTTTAGAAAATATTCTGAATAATAATCTAATGTACAGAAATAATAATTTTAATTTCCTCACTCTAAAAATACCAATCTCTTATCCTGATTATAATAATATAATTGAGTTTAGTTTATTGTCACGTGTACCGAGGTACAGTGAAAAGCTCTTGTTATGTGGAAGGGTGGCACGGTGGCGCAACGGTAGAGCAACTGCCTCACATGCACCAGAGACCCTGTGTTCGATTCATGATTACGGGTGCTGTCTGTATGAAGTTTATACGTTCTCCCTGTGACTGCGTGGGTTTTCCCCTGGGTTAGCTCCTGTTTCCTCCCACATTACAAAATTTGTGCAGGTTTGTAGGTTAATTGGCTCCTGTAAATTGTACCCGAACTCGTGTAGGATATAGAACTAATTGAGAGTTTTTTTTAAGAGATACATTTACGGAAACAAGCCCTTCGGCCATTCAGGTCCACCCCAACCAGCGATCCCGCTGACATTAACATTATCCTACACCCACTAGGGACAATTTTTACACATTACCAAGCACGATTAGCCTACAAACCTGTATTTCTGATAGTTCATAGCAAAAGATAGGATTTGAGTACAAGAGCAGGGAGGTTCTTCTGCAGTTTGTACAGGGTCTTGTGAGGGCCACACCTGGAGTATTGCGTACTGTTTTGGTCTCATAATCTGAGGAAAGACATTCTTGCCATAGAGGGAGTACAGAGAGGTTCACCAGACTGATTCCTGGGATGGCACGACTTCCATATGAAGAAAGACTGGATAGACTCGGCTTGTACTCGCTGGAACTTTAGAAGATTGAAGGGGGTGATCTATAGAGACTACAAAATTCTTAAGGGGGTTGGACATGGCTAGATGCAGGAAGATTGTTCCCGATGTTGGGGAAGTCCAGGACAAGGGGGTCACAGTTTAAGGATAAGGGGGAAGTCTTTTTAGGACCGAGATGAGAAAATCGTTTTTCACACAGAGAGTGGTGAATCTGTGGAATTCTCTGCCACAGGAAGGTAGTTGAGAGCCAGTTCGTTGGCCCATATTTAAGAGGGAGTTGGATGTGGCCTTGTGGCTGAAGGGATCAGAGGGTTGGCATGGTGCGAGAGAAGGGCAGGTACAGGATATTGAGTTGGATGATCAGCCATGATCATATTGAATGGTAGGTGCAGGCTCGAGGGCCGAATGGCCTGCTCCTGCACCTAATTTTCTATGTTTCTATGTTTCTTTGGAGTGTGGGAGGAAACCGAAGATCTCGGAGGGGAAAACCAACGCAGATCATAGGGAGAATGTACAAACTCGTACAGGACAGCACCTGCACTCAGGATGCAACCGGGTCTTTGGCACTGCATTCGCTCTCTAAGGCCGCAACTCTATCACTTGCGCCCACCGTGCACTAGTGCTCATGGTAGATCACTGGTCGGAGCGGACCGGTGGGCCGAAGGGCCTGTTTCCATGCTGTATCTCTAAACTAAACTAAACTAAGAAAAAAAAGATTTAAAATTATCCATGAGAAACATAGAAAACATAAGAAAAATGTTTGCAGGAGTCGGCCATTCGGCCCTTCGAGGCCAGCACCCGCCATTGAATATGATATCATGGTTGATCCAAAATCAGTACCCCGTTTCCGTTTTCTTCCCCCAACTCCATTTTTTTTCTTGTTCCTGCCTTCTTTCTTCCCCCCCCCTTTCTGCTATTCCCATATCCCTTGATTCCGTTAGCCCTAAAAGCTAATCTACACCCTCTTGAATACATTAGGTAGAAAAGCATTTATTTTATTTATTCCAGTGGGAAAAAAAGCAGATTGTAGAATGTTTCAGGATGGGTTTTATTTTTTAATTTGGCCGTAGCTCTCTGCCTCTAACATCATAATGTCTTCTCAGAGTCATAGAGTGATACAATGTGGAAACAGGCCTTTGCGCCAACTTGCCCACACCGGCCAACAATGTGTCCCAGCTAAACTAGTCCCACTTGCCTGCGCTTGGTCCATATCCCTCCAAACTTGTCTTATCCATGTACTTGTTAACTGCTCTTAAATGATGGGATAGTCCTCCTGCATGAACTACCTCCTCTGGCTAGCTTGTTTCCATACAACCACCACCCTCTGTGTGAAAATGCAACCACTCCTCACAAGAGGAAAACATTCCTCTTAAATGTTTCCCTTTCACATTGAGCCTCTGGCCCTCGATTCCCCTACTCTCGGGCAAGAGTCGCTGTGTGTTTACCGATCTATTCCGCTTTCATCATTTTGTACAACTCTATAAGGTCACCCCTCATCCTTTCAGTACTGCATGGAATAGAGACCCAGCCTACCCAAACCCTCCATATAGCTCACACCCTGTAAGATGTGAAGTTCTGTCCTTTTACGAGCAGGGAAAAACGATATCCTTGTTTCGTTTTAGTTTAGAAAAACAGCGCAGACACCAGTCCTTCGGCCACCGAGTCCACATCCTGACTAGCGATCAGCAGTGACTATCACTATCCTACACACACTGGGGACAATTTACAATTTTTTATCAAAGTCAAATCAACCTCAAAACTGTACGTCTTTGCTGTGTGGAAGGAAACCGAAGATCTCTGAGAAAACCCACGCTGGTTACGGGGAGAACGTACAAACTTCGTACAGACAGCGCCCGCAAGTCAGGTTTCGAACCCCGTTCTCCGAGTTCCTCAAGTTCTCTGCCTTTAACACCTGTCCTTTCAGTCACAAGGAAAAAAAAAACTGATTCCCTCTTGTTGAGTGTTTTGCGTGAAATTAATGCATTTCATCAGGGAAGTCTCAACAAGGCAGAGGAAGGTTAATTAGTGGATGGCAGATCAGTGGCGTTTATGTAGCCACTCTGATCCTCTTTGCCCGGCCTTAAGCAGTCAAAGCGATTGGACTTTTTGTTTTTCCGTGTCAATGTCAGTAGTCAATGTCACAACCGCTGGCTTTATTCTCCCAGCCGACAGGATGATATCTACATCGTCTCAGCATACATTTCCAGCCTAGCATAATACAATGGTAGACACAAGTGCTGGAGTAACTCAGGGGTAAGACATTATTTAGTTTAGTTGAGTTTAGCGATACACCTACACACACTAGTGACAATTTCCAATTTATACCAAAGCCAATTAACCTTTAAAAACCTGTACGTCTATTGGAGTGCGGGAGGAAACGAAGATCTCGGAGAAAACCCACACCATCGTTGCCACCCTCAGTATCTCTGGCGAAAAGTATTAGGTGACGTTTTCCGGTCAAAAAATGAAGACAGGTTTCGACCCGGAACGGAACTATCCCTTTTGTTCTCAGAGACATGTGCCTGACCCGCTGAGTTACTCCAGCATTTTAATGGCGCTGTTCCACGGTACGAGTTCATTCCAAGAGCTCTCCCGAGTTTGCCCTGATTCGAACTCGGAGATTTACGGTAATGGTCGCTCGTCGGTGCTCGGGGCTCTCGTGGACATTTTTCATCATGTTGAAAAAAATCTTCACGAGTCTTCCCGTGCTTACCTGCCTTGTTAAGGAGTCTTCCCGAGTACCGGCCGTTTAGCGTTACGAGCCGCTAAGAGACCGCCCCCGAGCTCCGACGTTACTCCGACTCCGAGCTACGTTCATTCTCTGTGCTTATCATGAGTTGATTTTTTGTTGAAATCGGGAACGCTCTTGGAAATGAACTCGTGCCGTGGGACATGGGCCATAAATCACATCTGCAGTTCCTTCCTACACATAATAAAAACTGATGATGGATAACACAGAAATGGACATAAATTAACCACACTATGACAGATTGAAAATAGAAGCAGGAGTATTGGGGAACGGAAAAATAAACTTGATGGAAGTCGTTTTTATTTTTTTTGCAGGGGATTATACCGTTGAAATGAAAACCTGCTGAGAGGAATGATGCAAGCAGAGTTATAATTTTGCCTAAAAGAGAGACACAATGTACTCAAGTAACTCCAGCAGCATCTCTGGTGTGACGTTTCAGTTTGGTACACTCTTTCAGACCTGATTGTTAATAAGTTTATAAGTGACAGGAGACAGAATTCGGCCATTCCTCCCATCAAGTCATGCCATTCAATCATGGACTGATCTGTCTCTCCCCGCTTACCCATTCTCCTGTCTTCTCCCATAACACCTGACACTGCACAAATCAAGGAATCTGTCTATCTATCTCTGCATTAAAAAATATCCATTGTCTTGGGCCTCCATAACTTCTGTGGAATGCATTCCACAGATTCACCACCCTCTGACTAAAGATTGTGAGGGTGGTGAATCTGTGGAATCTGTGGAGGGAAGATAGCTGGAAGAGAGGAGGGGCATAAAAAACATGGCGGGTAATAGATAAACGCAAGCGAGGGAGTTTCTTGACGAGAGGTGGTCGGACAAATGCTGGAGGTGAAGTAAAAACAGAAAACTGTTGTAACAAGGGGTGAGTTATGAAGCCACAGGAAGGAAAACACAGGGGGAAGGGAGAAATAGGTGCTTGGTCAGGTGGGGAGGTGTGGTGGAGTGGGGGAGGGAAGAAAGGGAGTTGTGGGGGAGAAAGGGGAAGGGAGGGGAGCTGGGAAAAAATTTCCCTCAGGTTCCTATTAAACAACACCAGAAAAATTGTTACCAAAATTGGAGAATTCAATGTTCATACCATTGCGTTGTAAGCTATCAAACCCTCTCTGTTCATTCCACCCTAGGTGCTGCCTGACCCGGTGAGATTAGTTTAGTTTAGTTTAGTTCAGTTTAGAGATTACAGCGTGGAAACAAGCCCTTCGACCCACCGCGCTGACCAGTGATCACTCTGTACACTGGTTCCACCCCTGCACTAGGGACAATTTACAAGAGACAATTAACCTACAAACCTGCATGGCTTTGGAGGATGGGAGGAAACTGGGGCACCGGAGAAAAAACTCACGCATTCACAGGGAGAACGTACAAACTCCGTACAGACAGCGCCTGTGGTCAGCATCGAACCGAGTCTCTGACCGTGTAGGGCAGCAACTATCTCCCGCTGCACCACAAGCCACAGTTCCTCCAATATTTTATATATTTTGTTTATTTGTTAAATTAACTATTTATTTGTCTAGAACGTTGGAAATAATTTCTGGGTGTAAAGCTCACAACTCACAGGGGCACAGTGGAACAACGGTTAGAGTTTCTGCCTCACAGCATCAGGAATTGTTAAAATTATCTGTAGTGTTTGTAGGATAGTGCTAGTGTGGATTGATCGCTGGTCAGCACAGACTTCGTGGGCCGAAGGGCCTGTTTCTGCGCTGTATCTCTAAAACTAAACTAATTAAAACTAAACCAAGCGTCTGTGTAAAAAATCATGAGAGGAATAGATCGGGTGGTGTTCCTTGCCCAGATTTGAGGGAATCGAGAACTGGAGGACATGGGCTTAAGGTGCGGGGGGTGGGGGGGGTGGGGGGGTGGGAAAGTTTTAATAGAAACCTGAGGGATAACTTTTTTCACACAAAGGGGTGATGGGTGTATGGAACGAGCTGCCGGATGAGGTAGCTTCCTCTTCTTCTTTTGTGTGGCGGTGCACAGCCCTATAAAGTTGTAGGAACACTTGTTCAATTTGATTTTTCTGTTTGTGCAGGTGGAGTTGATTGCATTAGTCGAAAACAGGACGGACCACGTTGAAGGTTGCAACCTTCCACCCCATGAGGTAGTTGAGGCAGGTGGACTATCACGACGTTTTAGACAGGTACATGGACAGGTCAGGTTTAGAGGGATATGGGCAAAAACGCAGGCAGGTGGGACTAGTGTAGATGGGACATGTTGGCCACGGTGTGGGCATGTTGGGCTGAAGGGCTGTTTCCACTCTGTTAGACTTCATGACTCTAACTAATGGGAATACATCTGCATAATACTTTAATTTTTGTTTTTATGCATGTGAGGCTCAGGGTCAAAAGTGAAATCTTTGTGCATAATGAGTATGATGTGGGGCGTGGAGTGCATCAGCTGCCTGCTAATTCCTCCCTTGGACACTAATCAGAATCGAATCGGGTGAGATGTAAAGCAGACAGTGAAAAACTCCCACCCATTTTACACAGATCACTCGCAGCCAAAACCTGCCATTTAGTTCCTTCTTAGGTGAGTTATCTCACAGTGATCATCACAAATTGCATGAAACGTCTTTTCACAATCACCATTTTGTCAGTGATTTTTGTGAGAACTCTTTAACATGCAAAGATTTAAATATGCTTTGTGAGAGAGTTGCACCACGCGCGTTGTATTGACACCAAAACTGACTTGCATGGAGGCAAAACACCAACCTGATTTTCAATGCAGTGTTTGGACCCGAATTCACATTTATACCAAGCCAATTGACCTGCAGGTCTTTCGAGCGTGGGTGGAAACGAAGATCTCAGAGAAAACTCACGGGGAGGAGAACGTACAAACTCCGTACAGACAGCACCAACAGTCAGGGGACTTTTGACCCCTCCCATACTACCCTACTGGCAAATGTACAGTCCATGAAAATAAAGTGGAGGACTTGAGGGCAATACTGCTTTATCAAAGCGAGCTGAGGGAATGCTCTGTTGTTCTGTTTCACAGAGACATGGCTCACCCCAGCTCCCCAGACTCATGGGTCCAGCCTGAAGGGTTCTCCATCCACCGTATGGACCGTACACTGGCATCTGGGAAAGGGAGAGGTGGGGGCGTCTGCCTCATGGTCAACTCCGCGTGGTGCTCAGACGTGGCAGTCCTGTTCAACTCCTGTCTCCACACCTACGAACATCTGGCGGTGAAGTGCCGTCCTTTTACTTCCAAGGGAATTCACCTCCATCATCCTGACCGCGGTCCACCCCAGGCAGACGTCCGTCCGGCACTGGAGGAGCTGCCACGCCGTGGTCAACAAACACCAGACGTCTTACCCCGAGGCTTTTACCACATTGCTGGGGACTTCAATAAGGCAAACCTGAAGAACGGATAAGGTGACATTTTGGGTTGGAACCCTTCTTCAGGACGCCTGAAATCAATCTGCAAAATGATTCCCACACGAACTAGCATGTTCTTTAGAGATGACAATGAAACAAAAGGGTGCAGCTAAGGTGAGAAGAGGAGTGGAATGTAACCAACGGATGGACGGCTGTGACTGGACAGTAGTGTTATAGCTCAATACCAAACACCCATCACAGTAAAAAAAAAAAAATCATAAAAAAAGTGCCTGAGGAGCGCCTTCAGCCACAGACTGGTTCCACCTGAGATGCAATACAAAACTCCACAGCAGTATCCTTTTTTACCCTGTGGCTATTTCTAAACTGTACAACTCCTCCCCCTTCTCCCTTCTGTCGTGGGTGTAGAGGTGACTCACCTTCCCCCTCCTCCGCCTCCCACCCCCCCCCTCCCCCCCCACCCCCTTAAATCTTTGCACATCCCCCAATCATGGACTTTCAACTCGTCACTTTAAATGTCATGTTCCTTGTATCTTGTCATTTATCATTTTTTTTGGTGCTTAAACCTCCGCGAGACTTAATTTACATACATCTCCCGCCGGGGGCTTTAACATCAAGAGCCTCGATCGCCTCGACGCAGCAGTTGGACTGCTTGACAGCAGTGAGAAGAGAACAAAGAACATGGAAGAGATAAGACTTTTACCTTCCATCACAGTGAGGAGGTGTTTGGAGATTCACTGTGATGGATGTTTGTGTAAATTGTGTTAATTGTGTGTGTCTTGGTTTTTTTTTGTTGTGTTATGACCTAGGAACGAAATTCATTTGAACCTTGTCTGTTTCAATTGACAATGAATGGCATTCTATTCTATTATGTTTTATGACTGTTGAGCAGACCAATAAATGAAGTTCTGTTGTAATTTGTATCGTATTGTATCGTATCATTAAACGTAAACTCTAACTAACACTCCTCATCACCCTCCACACCTTTATCCATCTCTCTATCCTGTGCCTCATCTGGAAGTGCTCATCAATTAGATCCATCTCTCTCTCATCCACCACATCTCCATCCCTTTTATCCTAGGTTCCATCCTCTGGCTTCACAATTCGCTCCTATTCTATCTCTATCTCCTTGTACTCACACTTTTTTTTCTTTTCATCTCTGACCCTCTTCTCTGTCCAACCTTTTGCCAACTACCCTTTTGCCCCCTCATACTGTATTCACCTATCATACGCCAGACTTTATCCTGCTCACATCTCTGTTACTTAGCTCTTATCCTCCCCCCCCTCCCCACCCCCCCCCCCCCCCCCCCCCCCACTCCCCACCCCGATTTAGTTTGAAGATAGAGTTCCATCCACAGCATTGCCTTTCCATCTTCAGCCTGAGATGCTTCATGATCAGTTATTCCAGATTTCACGGATTCACCACCTCTGACTGAAGAAAGTTCCTCCTCATCCCTTACTCTTATGAAATGTTGTTTTTTTATGAGGCTTTGGCTCTGGCCTAGACTCTCCCACCAGTGGAAACATCCTCTCCACATCCACTCTATCCAAGCCTTTCCACTATTCCGTACGTTTCAATGAGTACCGGGCGAACTCATCTTCTAACTCCAAACAAGAACAGGCCCCAGTGCCTTCAAACGCTCATTATTTCTACATTGTTTTCTCACATCATCTCATGATAAATATTTTGGCTCACTGGAAATATAGTTTGGCATAGATGGCGATGGACAGTCAGAACCTGGCTAGGATCCAGGGTCGACATTCAGAATCTATCTTTTATCCCAGGGTGGAAATCCCAGGAATTCCCATGGGATTCTTTTTCCTCAGGGTGGAACATCAGAGACATAGCTGTAAGGTAAGAGGGGTAAGTTTAATGGAGGTGCGGGGCATAGATTTTTACACAGAGAGTGTTGGGATCTGGAACACATTGCCAGTGGTGGTGTGTGGGGGGAGATTACGTATAGTGGTGTTTTTAAGAGGCTTATGGGAGAGGGACACAAAAGCGCTGGGAATAGAGGGATATGGATCATGCACAGAAGGATGTGATCAGTTTAACTTGTACACTGGAGTTTAGAAGGATGGGAGGGGATCTTTATTGAAACATATAAGATTGTTAAAAGTTTGGATACTCTAGAGGCAGGAAACATGTTCCCCCCGAAGGATGTTGGGGAGTCCAGAACCACACGGGCCGCAGTTTAAGAATATGGGGTAAGCCATTTAGAACGGAGACGAGGAAACACTTTTTCATAACAGTGATGTCTGTGGAATTCTCTGCCTCAGAGGACGGTGGAGGCCAGTTTCTCTGGATACTTTCAAGAGAGAGCTAGATAGAGATCTTAAAGATAGCGGAGTCGGGGGATATAGGGAGAAGGCAGGAACGGAGGTACTGATTGTGGATGATCAGCCATGTTTCTATGTTTCTATGTATTGCTATGATTGAATGGCAGGTGCTGGCTCGAAGGGCTGAATGGCCTACAGTCCTGCACTATTGTCTATTGTTTAGTTGCTCAATCTGGCACAACATTGTTGGCCCAAAGGGATCGTTTCTGTACTATATATTGTTCTATGTTCTATGTTTAGTTTTAGTTTAGAGATTGCAGCGCGGAAACCAGCTCTTCAGCCCCACCGAATCCGCCCCGCCCAGCGATCCCGCACATTAACGTTCCATACACTCACACACGAGGGACAACTTACAATTATACCAAATAATTAACCACAATACCTGTACGTGTTTGGAATGTGGAAAGTAACGGAGATCCCGGAGAAAATCCACGCAGGTCACGGGAGAGATACGGTCAAACTTCCATACAGACAGACCCCGCAGTCCGGATGGAACACGGGTCGCTGGCGCTGTAAGGCAGAAACTCTACCTCTGCGCCACGTGCCATCCAAACGTATTCTGCACGTTCAATGTCGTTCTGACCCAGCCACACTAATGTCCTTATATATCTGAGAGTGCGATTGTTCCCTTATCGATCCTGGGATTGTTGAACCAATTGAAAGCTCAGCCTTTGTTCGGTGAATCTACGTGGTATATTTGTTAAGATGGAAAAACTAATGAGAAGTGGTGTAGATAACCCCAGAACACAAGGAAGATCATCACAAATGTGTTCACTCCCCCCCTTTATTGAAAAGCAAACAACTACTGCGATGATTGGTGCTTACATCTATCTCGCCTGCTACTAATTCATCATATCAGGCACACAACTCATTACACAAATATATTTACACCACGCTGCTTTCCAACTCTTTATAGAAAACTTCACTTACACATTCAGTCGGTTTACTTTAAGAATACAACCGGAAACACCGACCAGCGGTCCCCGCACACTAACGGGCCTGTCCACTTTCACGACCTAATTCACGACCCCTCTGCCGAATTTTGCCCTTGACTCACGAGGTGTAGGAGGTCGTAGCAGGTCGTAAGTAGAGGGCCGTGATGATATTCAAGTAGGTCGGGGCGTTTTTCTAGCATGATGAAAAATGTCCATGAGTAATAAAAGTCGTGAAATTAGGTCGTGAAAGTGGGGACAGGCCCTTAACACCATCCAACACACTCTAGGAACATTTTACATTCATACCAAACCTACAATTAACCCATACAAACCCTGCACGTCTTTGCAGTGAGGGAGGAAAACTGAAGATCTTGGAGAAAATGCACCTGGGCTCACTGGGCTGTGAACGTGCAAACTCTGCGCAGACAGCACGTGTAGCCGGGTTGGAAACCGGGACCCAGGTCACTGGCGCTGTAAGGCAGCCACCTCCACCCTGCCGGTCTTCCAGGAGGATTGGGGAAACCAGTACCATGCGGGCATATTGAAGAACAAAGCTTAATTGGAAAGTAATTAACTTTTCTTTTGTTGTGCACCGCCGGTCAACACTGGAATTACCCAGGCCGGAAATCCATGGAAAGATCATTTAAACTTAGCTTGCAGCATTAGGGTGAGAAAGAAGAGCTTGTCAAGTTGTGATATAAATATGAGACAGGTCGGTAGAAGCAAATGGATGACAAAAGGAAGGAGGAGGGAGTTCAAACAGCGAGTCAAACTTTATTTAGGACTATCATCCTTACGAATTTACGAATGATCAAGATCAAGAGAACAAGACAAAGAGACATTTATTGCCACATTACACCAGTTGGTGCAGTGAAATTTATAGGGGTCACCATTACAGCCATACGAATTAAAAAAGAACAAAAAACACGATAGTAGTATTTTAACATAAACATTCGCTACACAGCGGAATCAACAGATTCCTACTGTGATGAGAAGGCCCAAAGTTCAGTCCTCCTCCACTTTGATGTTCACCCGTGGTCGGCGACCTCTGAGCCTCTCCGCAGCCTCCGCAGTCGCCGCTTATGGGTGGCCCGATGCTCAGACCCTCTCGCCGGGATGATTGGAACTCCGACATCCAGAACGGGAGAACAACCCAGCAGCTTGGACATCCGAATCGGCCATTTCCTACCGGATTTAATTTCTATCCCAAGCTGGCGTTGCGTGTACAATGCGAGGCTCTGTGTCTCCGTAGTTTTAGCAATTTTTTTTTAAGTTCTGTTAATAATTACTTAGTTTTCTCGCCCGGAGCACTCGAGCGAAGGACTCTGTACGGCCGTCAGGAGCCTACTGGAGCTCGGCCGTCTCCACATAACGAGCCCAGAAGCGACTTTCAACTGCCGCCCCGGAGATCGTCGAGGACACCGACGGGGTCTAGCGGGCCTGCAAGTCCCCGACAGGAAGTGCCCGGATGGCGGCACAGGGACGCAAAACAGAGACGGGGGAAGCGCGGAGGCTGTCGAGCGAGGCTGAGATCAAACCCGCACCAGCCAGCTCTACCAGCATTTTCCTCGCGAATGTCGGTCCCTGGTGAGTAAAATCGATGAACTGCGGCTGCCGGATCACACCACACACAAACGGATCGCCGACTGCAACGCCATGGTCTTCACCGAAAACATGGCTCACCGACAAATCTCCGCCGGACAACGCCATCGAGCTGGAGGGGCGCACTGTCTTCAGGGCCGATAGAACAGCGGAGGACTCCGGTACAAGACCAAGGGCGGCAGGACTGTGCATCTATGTGAATAACTCATGGTGTACTGACGCTGTAGGATTGGTAGTCACTGCTCTGCTGACCTGGAATACCTGATGATAAAGTCTGCAGCCTCTTCTATCGGCCCAGGGAATTCACATCGACTGTTATCACTGCAGTTCTATGTACTCACCAGACGCTAATACCAGGCTTAGCAATGGAGGAGCTGCAAGACTGCTATCAGCAGACAAAAACTAACTGCACACCCAGAGGGGGCCTTTTTCAGCTGCCAGGTGATTTTAACCACTCTAACCTTAACAAACTGTACTCCCCAGATTTTTACCAAACATGTCTCCTATGCCCAACAGAGGAAACAAGACTTGGACCTAAGTATTCACCAACAATTGCTGAAGCATACAAAAGCCCTCCCCCTCCCCCACCTGGGTCAAGTCTGACCACCTCTCTCTGTCCTGCTCCCCAAATACACACCTTGATCAGAGTTGTGAAACTACGTGAGGACAGTGAAGGTCTGGCCTGAGGGGGCTGTCTCTGTCTTAAGCAGAACAGTTTCAGCAAACAGCTGGAGTCTGTTCGCCACTCAGGCCACCTTCAACTCCCAAGTGGACATCAACTCATACACCTCAACCGTTCTGGACTATTTGTATATAAATTCTGCACGGACAACGTCCACTACCCACAAAGTAATAAGGACCTTCCCTATACCAGAAGCCGTGGATGAGCAGGGAGTCGGACTCCTGCTGAAGGCTCGCGACGCCGCTTTTAAATCTGGCGATGGCTGAGGGTTACAGCTTATCCAGGGCCAATTGAAAAAGGGTATTAGGAATGCTAAAATTAATCACAAAAACGGCGGATCGAGGAGCATTTCGAAAACCTCCTGACCCCAGGCGCATGTGGCAAGGAATCAAATCCATTGCCGATTACATAAAGTTAACACTCCCCCCCAGACAATGCCTCCCTTCCTTGACGAGCTAAACTATTTCTACGCCCGCTTTCGACCGGAACAACAAAACTCCAAGCCATCAAAGGTGCTCCACCCCCGCATTGAACAACCCTCAGTATTCTCCCACCTCTGCTGTACAAGATGTATGAGCAAGGTGATGACCACAAAGCTGCCGGCCCCGTATGGCATCCCGGGGGGTGTCAGGGATGTGCTGGACAAAAACTATTCCCGGTCCTCACTGACCATCTTCAATCTGTCACTGGGCCCAGAGTGTCGTCCCCACTTGCCTCCAAGACATCTACATTGGTGCAGTGCCCAAACAATCAGCGACAGGGAGTCTCAGATTTCCGGCAGATAGGCACTCCACCCCTGTCATCGCCAAGTGCCATTCGAGCGGCTGATCTTGTCTACCGCTCCAAAGCCAGCCTCCCCCCCACACTCGGACCCCCATCAGTTTGCCTAACACGGACCAATAGGTCATAAGAAGGACTTACACTCCTCTGCCCTTGAATCCACCCTAGGACTCAGCAATAACACTACATTCAGGCTGCTGTTCATCGACTTCAGTTCGCACTCTTAACCACTGTCATAACCCGCTAGCTTGAATAACAACTCAGCGTACTTGGCAATCTCCACTTCCTCTGCAATTTGGACACTGGATTTCCTCCTAACACGACCCGTCTGTTAGAAATCAACACCTCAACCCCCTCCACTATACACTGAACACTGGGTGCCACGAAGGGCTGTGTGCTCAAGCCCTCTCCTTTAACTCCTCTCTTCACCCTGACTGCACTCCCTAAGTTTAGCTCAACGCCATCATAAAAAATTTGCCGACGACACACGGTGGTAGGACTGATTCAGCGATAACGACGAGTCCAGCCTAAACTGGGAGAGAGGTCCAGCACCTGACAACCTTGGATGCTTGCCAATAACACCTCGTCCTCAGACTCCCAAAAGACAAAGGAGATCATCGTCGACTTCAGGAAGACAACCAGAGGGGTCAGACACACCCGCCATCCATATAATCAGGACTGAGGTGGAGCGGGTCTCCAACTACAAATATCCTCCGGGGTACACAAAGATGTCCGGAGGATCTGTCCTGGTCCCTCAAACACTTCCAAGCTGACAAAAAAGAGCGCAAGCAGCGCCTTTCTTCCTGAGGAGGCTCAAAAAAGCCCACTGTCCCCCTGATCCTGACCAACTTTTACCGCCTGTACCATCGAAAGCATTCCTGCAACCACCTGCTTGACGGGTCTGGGTACAAGCAGTTGCACCGTAGCAGACACGGCTAGGCCACCTCGCAGGACTACGCGACGTTGAGGTCTACAAACTACAGCCACACGTGTCTGTTCGCAGGGCAGGCCCAGCACATCGGAGCTACAAAACGGCGATCCCAGCGTGAGGCATCGCCCGCTCGCGATGTATCATGACGCTGCGCCGCCGCTGCTGGAGCTCAACCTACTTTTAAACAAATTTCTTAAAAAATTCTAAAGATGTGAAAACAATGGACAGATTGTTATGCAGGAGGCAGCCCTTCATGTGGCACCGCCTAGTGCGTGACTAGATCGATCTAGGGATACGATCAGAACAATACTTGATGATCACACATGGACCTAATTATAGGAAGGATGTCAACAAAAATAGAGAAGAGTACAGAGGAGATTTAATTAGAGTGTTGCCCAGGGTTCAGCCAACTCTGTATACAGAGAAAGGTTGAACAAGTTAGGTTATTTATTCACTTGAGCGCAAGGAAGGTTAAGGTGGGGGACTTGATATGCAGGTCTTTAAAATGATGAAAAAGGGATAGACAGAGTTGACGTGGATACGTTTTTTAACCATTGAGCGTTTAGGGAAGATTCAAACAAGAGGGCGTGACATGAGATTAAGGGACAAGAAGTTTTAGGGGTGACGTGAGGGCGGAACCTTCTTTACTCAGACGGGTGCGTGTGAACTGTGTGAGAACTGAGCTTCAGCAGAAGTGGTGGAGGCAGGATCGATTTTAACATTTAAATGTAAAGTGGATAAGGTTACATGGACGTGAAGGGAAATGGAGGGGTATGGTCTGAGTGCAGGTAGATGGGAATAGGGGAAAACAAGAATGGTCTCGGCACGGATGGAGGGCCGAGTTGGCCTGTTCCGTGCTGTAATTGTTATTTGGTTATAAATGGTTATGCCACAGTGAAATTAATTTATTTTGCTACCCCCAATACAACAAGGCTATGGCAAAGTGTCTCTATATATAGGCCACTGCAAACGATATATAGTGCCTCAATGGGATTTACGGAGGATGAGGAAACACTCCTGTCCACTGTCTCCATCAATGGTGTAGGTGCGCAGTTTACCAGGGAGCTCAAAATTATCTTGGGATGTGTACCTGGACAGTAAATTGAACTGGTCAGGAATGCTGGACACTGTACAAGAAGGGACAGAGACCGGCTGTTACTTTTTTGGGTGAAGGCTCCACTGAATGCTGCAGATGTTCTTACCAGGACGCTGACATGATGTTCTAACCAATTCGGTGGTAGCAGTTGTCGTTGCGTCGTGCGGGGAGCAAACAGGTGCGGAAGGCCGCGTACGCCATTAGGAATCAAATGAGCCTCAGGTCTGAGAAGGTTCTCGACCTGATGATGTTAGTCCGTTTCCCTTTCTCCAGAGATGCATGCCATCCGCTGAGTTACTCCAGATGATGTTGTCGTCTACTCCGATGCTCATCAGGAAGGCTGTCCTCCGTCCTAGGGGGCGTAGTTGGATTCACGGGAAGTGGCTCTTGGAGGGAAGGATGCTACCTCAAACTGCGGAGATCTCCCTGGACAATACAGCTCACCCCCTCCATGACACACTGGTCAACCTGAGGAGCCACCTTCAATCACAGGATGGTTCACACCAAGATGAGGACAGCACCGCACAGGCAGACCCTTCTTCCTGCTAGCGGGGACTATAAAAACTGCTACAACTCACTTCCCCCCTCTGTCATAGGGTATAGGATCTGAGTGGCGTCCCTCCACCCACCCTCACTGCTCCACCCCTCCCCCGCCCCCAACTCCCACCCCCAATCTTTGCTATTCATCAATCCTTCCAACTTGTCATCTTTAATTTACATGTTTCTATGTGTCTTGTGTTTTATGACCTGTTGCGCAAGATATAATTTCCTCCGGGATAAATAAAAGTTCTATGCATTCACGTATATAATTGTACCACATCCGGTGTGTTCCAATGGTCCCTCTTCATTTATCACTATTCTCATTAGGAAGGTGCCCCCCCCCCTCCTCCCATTCCAGGTCCTTCTTTGTTCTTTTGGTTCATGAGGCACGGGAATATCTGCAGTTGTATAGGGCTCTGGTTGAGGGACTACATCTGGAGTATTGTGTACAGTTGTGGTCTTCCTAATTTGATGGATGGACATCCTTAGTGATTGAGCAGTGCATTGTAGGTTCACGATGATTGATTCCCTGGGATGGCGGAGGCACTGATCATATGGAGGAAAGATTGAAAAGACTAGGCTTGTATTACTGAGTTTAGATGGATGAGGCGGGGGTCTTTTAGAAAATATATGAAACTAGACTAAAGTGGGGACCCGTTGGGTCCCATGTTCACCACAAAGACGGCTGGTACCCCAACGCAACTATTTCAACTTTGATGGGCTGTTGGGGGGGGAGGGGGGGGCTGGCTCTTTTCTGGAGCTGATGTATTATGGGTGTTGTTGGCTGCAGGGACTACTGCGTCTCCAGAGGGCTAGTTGGACATTGTGGGCCAAATTAGGATCTCTTGGGGGTGGCAGCTCGCCTTCAAAGTCATGACTGTGTGGCCAAGCCTCTCACTTATGGGCTTTGGTGGGGACCATGGATCATAGTTAGACTCATTGGCTATTCCTTGAAATTCCATTTCCAAGCAGAGTGCAACGGCACCAAATTCAAATCCATTTTCCTACCATTCAAGAGGGTGCAAGAGTCAAAATTTCAGTTTAGTTTCCTACCACTTCAAGTAGGCTGCAAGGCACCAAATTCAAGTGCAGTTTCATACATCTCAAAGGTAATGGTGCAAGGCCACTAAATTCAAAATGCCGCCCTGATATCATACCATTCAGCCAGGGTGCCAACAACACCAATTCATATGCAGTTTCATACCATTTCATTGCAGGGTGCAAGGCAACCACATTCAACTAATGCTGTTTTCATCATTTCATAAAGCAAGGGTAAAACCACATAAGGACCCAACAAAACAACTCAACACTCACAGTTCAGTAGACAATTCAGTAGTGATCAGTTGTTTGCACAGCTCAGACAGAGGTCGTGACCTCTACTTCCCCAACATGCAGAGACTGAGCCACACCCCACACTTCCGGGTTTTCTAAATCTCTCCCCCTCTCCACCGGAAAAGGGTGTGTGGCCCTCTACTGGGGCGTGAATTCAAATTTTTAAACACTAAAACACTTCTATTATTCATTGGATGCGGAAGAATCCTCTGCACCTGATGAGCGGAGCGGACTTGCATAAGATGGCAAAATCATATGCCGTAAGTGGTACGCCTTTGATCCTAAATATCAATATAGTGCAAACAGGAAGTTGTCAAATTTAGTCTAACTATCATTTGCAGTGCATTTCCTCTCCCAAAGACTAGCCATTTTGCAATCTCGCCTTCAAGTATGACAGAGTGTCATGCATCATCTTGTATCCAATATCTCGCTTGACACCAGTATATCACAGATGTCACCACATTTACCTTGTAAATCGTTACTCACGAGAGTGTCCACACTACTCATCCAGCAGTCCGTGTGCATCAAGCGCCTGATACCGCTTGCGGCTCTCTAGAGCAGTTAAGCAGACACCCCCCCCCCGACTGAATTCCGGGTACACCCTCCCCTCACGCATTTCCTCCATGTCCGCACAGCACGCGAGCGCCCTTAGAGACACTCCGAGTGAAGGGCCACACACTTTCCCTGGGTTTTATAGTGCAACCCCCCCCTCACATACAAGCGCGGGCAGCAGAGTAGAATGGCCAAAAGTTTAAAAAACACTTAATATCTCTTCAGATTTTTCATCGATGGAAAAAAAAATCTCCAGCGTAACCGGGAAGGTGAGGCAGGGCGGCTCTGAGCAAAGGTATGCCAAAAAAAAATGTATGGTGGCCGGCATATCTATTTTCTCTCGGGAGAATCGCCAGCACAACGAAGCCAAAAAGCGGTCAGATCAGAACTTTTAGGTTATTAATAGACTTTAGAAGAACTGACAAGCTAAGATGCAAGAAAAATGAAAAATGTTCTCAATCGTTTGGGCAAGTCCAGAACCAGGGGCCACAGTCTCTAGAATTAAGATGGGGTGGAAGCCCATTTAAGACAGGTTGAGAAAAAAAGTTTTTCACCCAGAAGAGTTGTGAATTTGTGGAATTTACCCCCTGCCACAGAGGGCTGTTGTGAGCCCATATCACTGGGATGGATTAAAGACACGGAGTATACAGATAAGAGCTCTGTATGGGCTAGTGGAATCAAGAGATAATGGAGAGAAACAGGCAGGCGTCGGGTTATTTGATTGGGGACGATTCTCAGCATGAATTGCGGTGCTTGGCTCGAAGGGCCGAATGGCACTCCTCCTGATACTATTTTCTATGTTACTATGTTTAAGAAAACCAATGTAGACGGCGCTACATGGAACCATTTTTATATAGGACTCTGACAAAGTTAGAAATGTCAAAATGTCTAAGTTCCCCAGTTGATCCCTCTTTGTCTCGCCACTTGAGTGTGCAAATTGTGATGCCTCTATTTAAATGCACGCTTCTTGATACGGGAAGATCATTGTGATGGATGTATGAGCATAGTTAAAGAATACACTTGGACAGATAGTGCCTTATGAGATACTGAAGGAAGCCAAAACTATTTTTCTTGTTGCATTAGGATCACGTTTGATCGCATGCATTTTCTATCTTCGTATAATCCTCCTAAAGGCAAGACAGCCAATCACCAGGAGGATCTCTTTTATTTCAGTTAAATACTGCTAGTTGGATTAGCTGCCATGGATGTATATGGTAGGATAACTTTTCCTCTGGACTGACAACTTTGTGTCGAGAGGAACAATGTGGACCTTTGACTTGGTGATGAATGTCATTACTCTGGGATGATTGACTTGATGACAGACGGACAAAAAGCTGGAGTAATACACTCAGCGGGTCAGGCTGCCCATCTCTCTGGAGAGAACATTTAGTTGATAGTTTTGAGGTCGAAGACCCCCCTGCTTCAGATGATCAGAAAATGTCAAATATTCCTACTCTCAGGGATGGGCGCTTTACCTCTCTGCTGCAGTTACTCCTAGCTTTTTGTTTTCTATCTTCTGGAAACATCTTGCACTTATCCTCCCTACGCATGATGCCTGATGAGTATTGTGTTAAAAAATGATAGTCCGTCTACTCATTTCGACGCGCCAATCTTATTACCACTTTCTTAAAACATTGTGTGCGGGACGGGATAGTTTAATTTCAGAGATTACAGCACGGGGAGGAAAAGACCCATATGGCCCACACTCGACTCCATGCCTAACTCAGAGAAAACCCCATGCGGGTCACAGGGAAGAACGTGCAAACTCAGACAGACAGCGCCGTAGTCTAGACTCGAAGCCATGTCTCTTGGCGCTTATAAGCGCGAGCTAACTCTACCACTGCCCCATCATAAGCCACGGGATTGCTTGAGCCACGCTTGAGAACAAAGGCGGAGCGGGTTGGGGAGGTTGTGGGATTCTCACAGCGATGGGTGTAATAGGAAATGATAGATCCACCATGGCAGAGTAGACTTCGATAGGGCGCCGAATTGGCTAATTTCTGTTTATCTAACTTAACGACCTTATCCTGATGAATTATACAATTACCAATTGATTAATATTAGTACAGCTCTCGTCACCTGATGTGTTCTACTTAAACATCATGTCCTTATTTCACCACCTCTGCCGAGCCCTTCATTCCCAAAGCTAACCTTAGGGACAAGCTAATATATTGAAACTTCAATAGATTATTTCATTTTGTTTCAGTTCAGTTTAAGTTTGTGGGACATCGAGGTCAAACAAGCAGGCAAATTTGGACCTAACGTAGATGAGGCGACATAATGTGGGTCAGTGTGGGCAGGGTTGGGGCCTGTTTTCCACACTGTATCACTCTTATGATCTAAGACAGGAAACTTTGCTGTGTTACATCCTCCAGCAAACTTTGCAATTTTGACGTCCCAGACTTGAGAATTAGTCAGTTCACTCAATTTATGTTCGTTAAGTTATAGAGAGCAGGAATTTGGCGGATTTGAAATCCAAGGTCTACTCAGCCATACGGCCATTCAATCCGATTCGATCTTTCCATCTTCCAACCCCATTACTCTGCCTTCTTCCCCCATAAACCCTGACACCACGTACTAATCAAGAATTAGTTTCTATCTCCGCCTTAAAAAAATATCCATTGATTGGGGACCTTCACAGATTCACCCCGTGATGCGGTCTGACTAAAGGAAATTCCCATTCCTCGTCTCCTTTTATAAAGGTATCGTTATTTTTATTCTGAAGGGCTGTCCAAACTATGCAAGTTTACCAAGAGCTCTCCGAGTTTAAACAAAAAAATCCCATAAACTCACGTGATGTAGGTAAAGTACATAGAATGTACGTAGCGTTGGAGGTACATTGGAGCTCGGGGACGTCTCGCCTTGGCGGCCGTCGTAACGCTTAAACGGCAGGGTATTCGGGAAACGCTACGGACGATAGTAAGCTCAGTGAAGTGTATTTCAAACCATATTGAAAATGTTCATTCACGAGAGCCCCGAGTACTAGAGCAGCTATTTACCGATAATTCTACGAGTTCGAGAAATCAGGGGAAATTACACGTCGAGATCTCTTGAATTACCTCTGTTGCAGTGAGGGACAGGCCCTTTCAGGCGGTTACCCTTGGTCCTCAGACTCTCCCTACATAGCGTGGTAAACATTCCATCTCCACATCCCACTCATCCCAAGCCTTTCACTATTCTGGCTAAGTTTCTAAATGAGATCTACCCTCATCATTCTATACTCACCAGCGAGTACAGGAACCCAGTTGCGTTCAATATGGTCGTCATGTGGTGACAGAACAAAACGTTTAAACATTAACCGTTGTGTTTTTTAAAACGGATTAAATTTTAATCGGTTTGATGTTAATGGGAGCCCATGATCTTTGGTTCTGCATAGATAATTTGTTCTGCTCTTGACAAGCAGTAGCAACCTCTGCAACCGTTTGCTGCTTTCTTTCATTAGTCTATGGGTAACATGTGAAAAAGTAGTTCCCTATTAGGGTTGCACATGGGCGCAGTAGATAGAGCTCTAGTAGAAGCCAGTGACCCGCATACGATCCTGACTTACGGTGTGCTTGTACTGTATGCGAGTTTGTACGTTCTCCCTTGTACCCCTAGTGACCCTTGCAGGGTACTTTGGCTTCCTCCCAAAGACATGCAGGGTTGAATGAACGAAACGAAAATGAATGAATGAAAACATTCCTATACCATGTACCTGTCTCATTGTCCCTTAAACGTTAATAGACAATGTGATCAATAGGTGCAGGTGTAGGCCATTTGGCCTTTCGAGCTAGCAACGCCATATTTAATGTGATCCATATGGCTGATTCATTCCTAAATCGATAAGTACCCCGTTCTGCCCTTTCTCCCCATATCCCCCTGACTCCTGCTATTTAAAGAAGCCCTATCTAGCCTCTCTCTTGAAAGCATCTAGCTGAACCTGGCCTCCACCGCCTCTGAGGCAGAGAATTCACAGATTCACAACTCTCTGTCGAGAAAAAGTGTTTCCTCGTTCTACACGTTTAACTAAATGGCTTACTCCTTATTCTTAAACTGTGGCCCCATGGCTCTGGACTCCCAAACATCTGAGGAACATGTTCCTGCCTTCCTAGCGTAGTACCAAAACCTTAACAATCTTTATTATGTTCTCAATGAGATAAACTCTCACTTCCTTCTAAAACTCTGAAGTGTACAAGCCAGCTGCTCCATTCTCTCATGCATATGACAGTCCGCATTCCGGGAAATTTACCTTGTAAACCTATGCCTGCCACTCCCTCAATAGCAAGTATGTCCTTCCTCAAATTCTATGGGGACCAAAACTGTAATACAACAACTCCAAGGTGTGGTTCTCACTAGGAACTCTGTTACAACTGATAGCAGGACCTCTTGTGCCGCTCCTATATTCAGAGGAGCGGAGTAAAAATACTGGGGTGAGTTTTAATCACTACAGGGGGAATACTTAACTGGTGGGCCGAAGGAAGCAGCACTCCTCCTGGGGTAGTACAGGCCTGATTGGGGCAAAAAGCAAAAAATATCTTTTGGGCCAAAATGCTCACCCTGGGCAAAAATACACGGGCATTTTGGGCTCAAAAGGGACTGATTTTCTAGGCTTATAGCGGGCCATTGTGGGCTGAAATGAAATAGTTTCATGTAGGCCAAACTGTGGTCTTGGCAGTTGACTCACTAGACTCACAAGCTGGTGCCGGCTGGCGATTCGACTCACTCATGGACTGGTCGGACTAGGCAATTGACTCATGGGCTGCGGTGGGCATGGCAGTTGACTCTCGGATTGACTGGCTGCTGGCAGTGACTCAAGGGCTGGTGCCGGTGGACATAGTTGATTGATGGCTTGTGCGCCTCACACACACAATCCACACCCTCCATCACACACACATGCACATACACATCAAACGACTACTATCGCATCCCACACACTACACAGCCACAAACTATAAGACACTGCTCCATCACACGCTCTCACCAACACACACTCACAGCCACACACACACACACACACTCTATCTCACACACACACTCAACAGCAAACCTCTCATCTCACACACACTCATCACACTCCGTCACATAACATACGTTGCACGGCCTTTCCTGGAGACCTTGCCTGAGCTTCAAGACAGGCAGTGCGGTACGAGGAGAGCTTTTAAACATCGTGGAGTCTGCGATCCTTTGTCGAGGAGCCGCAGAGGATAGTGCTGCCGACCGCGGTCGCCCTGTTGACACGTTGAAATTGGCGCATCTGCTGAACCACGACTTAGGAACACCTTGCCGCAAGAGATGTCGCGATCCGCTCCCGACGTGGGAGGTCTCGATCACTCGACGAGACGAGGGCCTTTTCGGACCTCAGACCATCTGTAGCGGCCGACCAGCGGAGAGGTTCCAAAGGGCCCGGCCATGGGGCGAACAAAGGATGGAAGCATGAACTGAACTTTATTTGCCTTCCATCACAGTTGGAGGAATGTGGGATCTCCACTGTGGTTGTATGTTTATGTTTCATTTTATTTTATGTGAATGTGTCATTGTGTTCTTTCGCACTCAGTAAGGCGTGTATTGCGTTAACCCAATTTCCACCTGTACCTTAAATATGGTTAAATGGACAATGAAATGCGAACTGGTGAACTTGAAGATTCCTGCATGAACAAATTATGAAAGAGTTTCGAATCTTCCATAAGTCAGTGCCTTCCGCAAGATTAAATCATTTGAGTTTGCCTCGAGGCTTTTCCTTATAAATCCACATTATGGCAAAGATCGCATATGCGTTCTCTTCTCTTTTAAGGTCATTTATAGGTAAACTGTGGAAACTGTGAAGTTCTTTCGCTGCTGAGACAAAATGGAGCGTGTCTTCACATTAGGTCACTATTGGAAACATACCCTGTTGATCAAGCCCAACTGAGAACAAAATTGCATTTTCCCCTCCATCCTTTCTCCAAGCTCCGTGGTGTTAAATATTCTTTTCAGATATGGAAACCTGCGCCGCACAAATATCCACGCACGGCACACCATTCTTTTGCATGCAAAAGCCTACTTTCAAAATCGTGCAACAAAAACAAAGAAAAATCCGGACCTCTTTTTTAAGGTCTCCTGCACCTTCTTCTAGTTGTAGCGCACAGAATGAGGCCATTCGGCCGTCAAGTCTCCTCAGCATCATCCAATCATGGCTGTCTATCTCTCCCGCTCACCCCCATTATCCTGCCCCCTCTCCCCATACCTCTAAACACACGTATTAATCAATCAATCTTTATATCTATCTCTGCCTTATCCACTGAGCTCCCGCTCTTCCACACAAGCCGTCTGATGCATATCTGAAATTCTCACAGCATGATTTCAACACCCTCTGGGCTGAAGAAATTTCCTCCTCATTATCTCCTTCCTGAAGCGAATGGTCTTAATTCTCACTGAGGCTGTAGACTTCTGGTATCAGACTTCCCCACTAGTGGAAAACATCCTCTCACTTACACTCCATCCAGGCCTCCTTTCACTATTCTGTATGTTTCAATGAGGTTACTCTTTCGCATTTTTTCTCAAACTCCAGACGAGTACCAGGCCCGGTAGCCATCAAACACTCATCATACTGTTAACCTACTCATTCCTAGGGATTATTCTATGTAAACCTCCTACTGGACCCTCCCAGAGCCAGCACATCCTTCCTCGATTCATCTGCGTTAGCCCAAAATTGCTCACAATCATTACCAAATGCAGCCAGCTTACCAGTGCACTTATAGCAGCCTCAGCATTACATCCCCTGTTTTTTGATATACAAGCCCTATCAAAATATTTTTGCTGGCCATGCGTTTTCTTTTCTTCACTACCGATTCGACTTGCAGAGAAAATTTTGGAGAAATTCCTGCAACCAACACTCCCCAAAACCCTTTGCACTCCGATTTCTGGATTCATCTCCCCATTTGGAAAAATAATCTACGCTTTATCCCTCTACCAAAATGCATGAATCTAAACTTTAGCTATATTGTATTCTATTCCATCTGCCCACCTTCTCTGCCCACTTCCCAACCTATCCAAATCCTTCTGCAAAAGTTCCTGCTTTCATCTCACTACCTGCCCACTTGCACCTATTTTCGTTGATTATTCCGCCAACTATGGCCTTAAGCCTATTCAGTCCCCCTCCATCCAACATCATTAACTATACAACGTGAATAGTAGTGGCAATGCCCAGGCACAACCCACTTCGCGGAACTCCGACTTAGTCGCAGGAAGCCCAAGCAGAAAGGAGCTCCCCTTTTTATTGCCACTCTTTCGCCTTTCTGCCATCCAGCCAACCCGGCTATCCATGCTAGTATCTGCACTTTGATACCATAGGGCTCACATCTTCTAGCAGCCCTCCGTGTTGCACCTTATAAGGCTATTTTGAAAAAATCTAAGTAAACAACATCACTGACTCTCCTTCTGTTGTGTCCTGCTAATTTACTTATTCAAAGAATTGACAGCAAATTTGCCAGGCTAAGCCCTCCCCTTCACAAAGCCTGCTGACTTAGCCTATTTATCGTGAACATCTAGTACTCGTAATATTCTTTATAATAGACACGTAACATCTTACAAACCTGTATCCTTGCTTTTCTACCTATATCCATTGATTCCATTAGCCCGAAAGATAATATCCAACACCTATCTTGAATA
>CM069135.1:11827308-11893992 GCA_035221665.1 Okamejei kenojei
AGGACAAGGTTCACAGCTTAAGATAAGGGAAATCCTTTAAGACCGAATGAAAAACGTTTTTTCACACTGAGAGTGGGGAGTCTCTGGAACTCTCTGCCACAGAGGTAGTTTGGCCAGTTTCATTGCTAGATTTAAGAGTGAGTTGGGATGTGGCCCTTGATGCTACCGGGATCAAGGTAAATGGAGAAAGCATACGGATACTGAGTTTGGATGATCAACCAATGATCATATTGAATGCTGCAAGCTCGAATCTGAATAGGCCTACCCCTGCACCTAATTCTATGTTTTCAATGTTTCTATGTTTCTAAAGGAATCCCCCTTATCCGTGACTGGTACACCTTGTTTCCGTGACCTCCCCAACAATGAGAAACAAGCTTCTGCATCTACCTGTCCAACCCCTTAGAATATTTGTAAGTTTCTATAAGATCCCCCCTCATCTTCTAAATTCCAGCGAGTACAAGCCAGTCTAATCCATCTTTCTTCATATGAAAGTCCCCTGACATCCCAGAATTCATCTGGTGAACCTTCTCTTTACCCCCTCCTATGGCAAGAAGTCTTTCCTCAATTTGGAGACCAAAACTGTACGCAATACACCAGGTGTGTCACTCAGAAGACCCTTTACAACTTCAAGTAGAACCTCCCTCCCCTGTACTCAAATCCTTCGCTAAAATGGCCAAACATACCATTTGCTTTTTCAGTCACGGCCTGCTGCACCGCATGCCTAACGTGAAGTGGACTGGCTCTTTGGGTGAGTCCCGGCCGGTCCCTCCTGCGCTCTCCAGTTCAAGCCTGTGCCTCCACCTCTTTCTTTCTCCTTCTCCGAGCATTTCATTCTCGCCTGATGGATTTTTAGGCCTCGGGGTGTGCATTATCCATTCCTTAGCTTTATTGGGTGTCTTTCTCATGAAAGACACAGACTGGTGCGAACCGCAGCCTTTCTCCCGGGCGCCTGTGACCTGCGTGGATTTCCTCCTGTTCTCCGATTTCCTTCCACAACTCTAAAGACGTCAGATATAACAAGGTTTTTTTTTTTGTTTGTTTTTAAATTGGCTTTTGCAAATTGTCCGTAGTCCTTCTACTTGCTTCTTCTGGTCGTGTGGCGTGCGTTAGTCCCCTAAAGTTGAGGACAACTATGTTTCTATTTGGATCTTCCGTTTGAGTGCACGACGAGTTTAGTGCATTAGTCTAAACAGGGCGGCACCACGTAGGTTTCAATCTCCCACCCCATTGTCCTAGTGTGTAGTAAAAAACTAACATATGGTGATTGTTGGTCCTGCGCTCGACTCTGTATGCGGAAAGGCCTGAATCGCACACTGACTCTCAAAACAAGTTAAAGGCTTGGTCAAAATTGTAACCTTGGCCCCTAGTGTGTAGGGGGAATAATGTTTAGTGGTGCAAAGTGAATGCTGGAGGTTACTGAACTGCCTGCATCCGCACTGTATCTCGTTAACTAAACTAAATATAAATTGATTCTGTTAAAATAACCTATACAGCTTGGATTTAAAGTTAACAGAGAAGGCTCATCACAATCATTGTTCCTCAAGGGAGTTCCGGATTACTCCTACTCTGCTTGTAGAATAACTTCCGTTTTCAGTTTAATTTAGTTTATGAGATAGCAATGCGGAAAAACTGGGCCCCTTAGAAATCATAGAAAAAAGGTGCAGTAGGAGGCCTTCGGCCCCTTCGAGCCAACACCGCCATTCATAGTGACCATGGCCAAGCGTCGCTAACAATAACACCCGTTCCTGCCTTCTCCCCAAATCCCTTGACTCCACTAGCCCCTAAGAGCTCTATATCCAACTCTCTCTAAACCCATCCAGTGATTTGGCCACCACTGCCCTCTGTGGCAGGGAATCCACAAATTCTCAACTCTCTGGGTTGGAAAAAGTTTTTTCTCACCTCAGATCCCCCAAATAACCTCCCCTTTAAACTAAGGCTGTGGCCCCCCTGGGTTTCTGTGACTAATTCGCCAACATTGGAACATTTTTCCTGCATCTAGCTTGTCCAGTTCCTTATATAATTATATGTTTTCTATAAGATCCCCCCTCATCCTTATGAACTCCAGTGAATACAAGCCTAGTCTTTCAATCTTTTCCTCATATACAGTCCCACCATCCCAGGATCAATCTCGTGAACCCTGCGCTGGACACTGCCTTCAATCACAAGGATGTCCTTCCCCCTCCCAAAATTAGGAGACCAAAACTGTACACGATACTCCTTCTCTGGCCCTATACAAACTGCAGAAGAACCTCTTTTACACTCCTGCACTGAAATCCTCTTGTTATAAAGGCCAACATTACCATTAGCTTTCTTCACTGCCTTGCTGTACCTGCACGCCAACTTTCAGTGACTGGTTGTACAAGGACACCCAGGTCTCGCTGCTGCACCTCCCCCTTACCTAACTCTAAACCCCATTGAGATAATAATCTGCCTCCCTCGTTTTTTTGCTACCAAAGTGGACTAAACCTCACATTTAATTCTATATTAACTGCATCTTCTGCCACACATCTGCCAACACACATCAACCTGTCCAGGTCCCCCCCTGCAACCTCCTAACATCCGCTTCCAAACACTGCCACCACAGCTTTGTGAGTCAATCCGCAAACTTGCTAGTGTTGCTTCCTAATTCCCTCTTCCCAAATCATTATATATATGGTAAACAGTTGCGGCCCCCAACATCCGAGTCTTGCGGCTCGCCACTCGCCACTAGCCTGTCATTCTGAAGCGAAAGGGACCCGTTCACCACTCCTACTCTTTGCTTCCAGTCTGCCAACAAATTTTCTATCTATGTCAACACCCTACCCCCAATACCATGTGCTCTAATTTTAGTTCACCATCTCCCGTGCGTGACCTTATCAAAGGCTTTCTGAAAGTCTAGATACACTACATCCACTGGCACCCCATTCATTCCATTTTACTTTTACATCCTCAAAAAATTCCAGAAGATTAGTCAAGCATGATTTCCCTTTCATAAATCCATGTTGACTTGGACTAATTCCTTTTACAGCTATCCCAAATGCCCCATTATTACCTCTTTAATAATTTGACTCCAGCCAGCATCTTCCCCCACCACCGAATTCAGCTAACTGGTCTGTTAATTCCCCGTTTTCTCTCTCCCAACCCTCGCTCCTTTCTTGAAAAGTGGGCATAAAATCAGCTATCCTCCAATCCACAGGAACTGATCCCTGAATTCTATTGAACATTGGAAAATGATCACCAATGCAATCCATTATTTCTAGAGCCACTCCCTGAGGACCCTGTGATGCAAACCATTAGGCCAAGGGGATTTATCATCCTTCAGAGTCCCATTAGCCTACCCAATACTATTTCTCGCCTAATGAAAAATTTCTTTCAGTTCCCCTCTACCCCCTTAGTTCTTTCTGTCCGCCAGTACATCTGGGAGATTGGGGGTAAACACAAAAAAGCTGGAGAAACTCAGCGGTATTTATATTGATGCAGCAGCATCTAAGGAGGCGAAGGAGATAGCCGACGTTTTCGGGTCGAGACCCTTCTTCAGACTGGTCAGGGATCAGGGAAACGAGAGAAATAGATGGTGATGTGGACAGATAAGGAACAATGAGTGAAAGATAATGCAAAAAAAGTATCGATGGATAAAGGGAACAAGCCATTGTAAGCTGTTTTGTGGTGGTTAAAAATGAGAAGCTGGTGCGACTGGGTGGGGAGGGAGATAGAGATAGAGGGAATGCCAGGGCCCGAGGGCTGAGGGAGAGGTGGGAAAAAAAGGGAGGAGACAGCAAGGGTTAACAGAATTGAGAAAATTTCAATGTTCAAGCCCAAAGGATGCAGACTCCCCAAGCGGAATATGAGGTGCTGTTCCTCCATCTTGCGTGTTGCTCACTCTGGCCGTGGAGGAGGCCCAGACCGAGTGGTCGGATGCGGAATGGGAGGGGGGAGTTGAAGTGCTGAGCCACCGGGAGGTCGGGTTGGTTATTGCGGACCGATCGGAGGTGTTCGGCGAAGCGATCGCCAAGCCTCCGCTTGGTCTCACACCCGATATAGATCATCTGGCATCTGGAGCAGGCGGATGCAGTAGATGAGGTTGGAGGAGGTGCAGGTGAACCTCTGTCGGTACCTGGAAGGACTGCTTGGCTCCCTGAAAGGAGGTGGAGAGGGGGAGGTGAAGGGTACAAGTGTTGCATTTTTCTTGCGGTTGCAAGGGAAAGTGCCCGGGGAAGGGGTAGAGCGGGAGGGGAGGGAAGAAATTGACAAGGGAGTTGCGGAGGAGCGGTCCATTGCGGAAGGCAGACAGGGGGGAAATGGAAAGATGTGGCGGGTGGAGGGGTCACGTTGGAGGTGTGGCGAAACTGGCGGAGGACTATATGTTGTATTTGCCGGCTGGTGTGGGGTGAAAGGTGAGTGACCAGGGTGACTCTGCCCTGTTTGCGAGTGGGAATGGGGAGCGAGGGCAGTGTTTGCGGGGTATGAGGAGACCCTGGTGCGAGCCTCATCAATGGGGGAGGGGGAATCCCCGTTCTCTGAAGAATGAGGCCATTTGTGATGACCTGGAGTGGAACACCTCATCCTGGGAGCAATGCGTGTAGACGGAGGAATTGGTAATAGGGATGGAGTCCTTACAGAATCAGGGTGGGAGGAAGAGTAGTCCAGGTAGCTGGTAGGAGTCAGTTGGTTTGTAGTGGATGTCGATCAGGAGCGTATCACCTGCAATAGAGATGGTGAGGTCAAGAATGGTAGGGAAATGTCGGAAATGGTCCAAGTGTATTTGAGTGCCGGATGGAAGTTGGTGGTGAAATGAATGAAGTCAGTCAGTTGTGTGTGGGTGCAGGAGGGGTGACACCAAACCAGTGCGTCGATGTAACGAGGTAGAGTCGGGGACATCATGGAGATTGTTTTGTGTCCTCCTTAGTTGAAGACAGATCCGAAGTACCTATTCAACTCTTATTGCCATTTCCTTGTTGCCCATAATTATTTCACCCGTGTCTGCCTTCAAGGGGACCACATTTGACTTTGCTATTCTATTTTTTCCCCTTAACATATTTTTAAAGAAGCTTTTACTGTCCTTCTTTATATTCCTGGCCAATTTTCCCCTCATACTTCATCTTTTCCCAACCCGTATTGCCCGTTTTGTTTCCTTCTGTTGTCCTAAGAAAGTTTCCTCCAATCCTCTGGCTTCCTCCGGCTACTCTTTTCTGTGTTATACATCTTTTCTTTTAGTTTTATTCTATCCCTAACTCTCTCTTGTCAGCCACGGTTGCCTCCTACTCCCCTTAAATCTTTCTTCCTTTTTTTTGGAATGAAATGATCCGCGTCTTCCGGATTATGCCCCTGAAATTCCTGCCTTTGCTGATCCACCACCTTCATTCCTGCTAGGATCCCTTTTCCAGTCTACTTTGGCCAGCTCCCCTCTCGTGCCTTCATAGTCCCCTTTTGTTCAACTGCATCACTGCCACTTCCGATTTAACATTCTCCTTCTCCAAAATTTGCAGATTAAAACTAATCATATTAATGATCACTACCTCCAAGCGGTTCCTTTACCTCGAAGTTCTCTTATCATATCTGGTTCATTGGACAACACTAAATCCAGAATTGCCTTTTTCTCTGGTCGGCCCCCCATTACAAGCTGCTCTAAGAATCCATCTCGGAGGCATTCTACAAACTCTCTTTCTTGGTGTCCTGAACCAACCTGATTTATCCAGTCTAACCTGCATATTGAAATCCCCCATCACCACAGTGGCATTACCTTTGTTACATGCCAGTTTTAACTCCTCTGCTGCAACTTACACCCTACATCCGGATACTATTTGGGGGTCTTAAATAACACCAATTAGTTCTTCTTGCCTTACAATTCCTCAACTCATCCACATGACTCTACCTCGTCAGTCCATATGTCTTCCCTCGCAAGGGTCTGAATTCCATCCCTCACCACAGAGTTTACCCTCCTCCTCTGCCCACCTGCCTGTCCTTTCTATAGGATGTAAACCCTGAATATTAAGTTCCCAGGCCCGATCCCCCTGCAGCCACGTCTCAGTAATCCCCACAATGTCATATTTACCAACCGCTAACTGAGCCTCAAGCTCATCTACTTTACTTCTTATACTTTGCGCATTCAGATACAATACTTTAATTCCTTACGCATCTCTCGCCTTTCACATACGATCCCTATTACACTTGGCCATACTCTCCTATCCCTGTGTGAGCTTCCTTTCCCATTAATTCTGGAGTCATTAAACCATCCTTTTTTTTTTACTTTTACTATCTTTCGTTTTTCCTTAACTCCATCCTCGACTATCTCATTTGACACCCCACACCCCCTTATTCAGTTTAAAAAACCACCCGTGTAGCAGTGGCAAACCTGCCCTGCCAGAATGCTGGTCCCCCATCAGTTAAAGATGCAATCTGTCCCTTTTGTGCAGTTCCCCTTAATTCTAAAACAGATCCCAGTGGTCTAAGAATCTAAATCCCTGCCCCCTGCACCAGTTTTTTACTCAGCCACACATTCAGGTCCCGTATCTCCTTGTTCCTGCTCTCGCCAGCACAGGAACTGGAAGCAAACCGAGATAACATCCCTGGAGGTCCTGCTTTTCAGCATTTTTCCGAGCTCTCTAAAGTCGCGCTGCAGAATATTCATCCCCTTCTTATTCCGACATCGTTTGTGCCGACGTGCACTACCACTTCCGGCTGTTCACCTTTGCCCTTGAGGATTTTCTGCACTCTTCCGTGTCATCCTGGATCCTGGCACCAGGAAGGCATGCACATCACCATCCTCGAATCCTGTCTGTTGCCGCAGAAAACCCCTGTCTGTACCTCTTACAAATGAGTCACCAACTACAATGCGTTGCCCGATGTTGGCCTCTTTTGGTTTAGGCTCGACAGCCCTTTTGCTTCACAAGCCAGTCCGCCGCTTGGTGTTTTAAAGCGTCTTCTGTCCCTACAGCTTCTAAGTGGGTAACCTGCTCACACGAGGTACAACACCCCGGTACCTTTACATTCCATGTTTTCCCCGTCCCTTTCTCACCATCACACCCCACTTTCTCTCTTCCAGTACCTTAGGTGTAACAATCTCACTGTAGGACTTATCGAGAACGACTTCCATTTCTCTTGGACGAACCTGAGGTTCATCCACTTGCTTCTCTAGTTCCCCAACACGGTCCTTCAGAGCCTGTACCTGGATGCACTTCTCACATTTGTAGCAGCCAGAGGCACCAGCAGTGTCCCTTGACCTCCCGCATACTGCAATCATCGCACTGAACCAGCTTGCTTGACATCTCCTTCTTTCGTCTCTCCCTCTCCAGCGTTTTGCGTGGCCTCCTCTCCTCAGCCTCCTCGCCGAAGACTCTCGAGCCAAAGACTCTCGAACCACTTTTCTCACAGGAGCACTTCCCTCACCAGGCCGCTCCCTCAGAGCTGTCTTGCTTGTATTGACTGATAAATTACCTAATTTACCAATTTACAATCAAATTCCTCAGTTCAACTGTTTTCACCCTCTGACTCACTGCTAACTCTCCTCCCACTCGGGCTAGAGCCAATCAGTGTTTTCTCCTGCTTATCTTTGTTGCTGTTGCTTCCAAATCCACGGGAGCTCTGACTAAAGTCTGCCTGTGCTTTGCCTCTCCTTTTCAACTGTTTTCACCCTCTGACTCACTGCTAACTCTCCTCCCACTCGGGCTAGAGCCTATCAGTGTTTTCTCCTGCTTATCTTTGTTGCTGCTGCTTCCAAATCCACGGGAGCTCTGAGCTTCAACCAACTGAATCCGCACATACCAGTGATCCCCGCTAACACTAACACTATCCTACATGAACTAGGGACAATTTACAATTTACAATTATTACTGAAGTCTTTGGAGTGTGGGAGGAAACCAGAGCATCCGGAAAAACCCACGCAGGTCACGGGGACAACGTACAAACTCTGTACAGACGCAGGGCTGCCAACTCTCATGCTTTCAGCGTGAGAATCACGCCTTGGAGCTATTTCTCACGCCCTCACGCTCATGACCGAGTTCTCACGCTGAGTTCAGTCCCTGCGCCGGTTTGTCCCTTTGTGCCGCCTGCCAGCGATCTGTGCGGTCTGGGGAAGCGTGTCGGTTGACGGCTGTGAGTGACGTTGTGTTGGCACGCAGAATGCCAACTTGATCAGTATGGACAAACTGGGCCTGCCATGTACATGTTGTATAACTGACTCTATGCAGATCTGAATGGGCTTAGAATTACCATTTAAGCAAAATTGCCCTCACTTTCCCCATTTTGATTCTTGAGATTAATATCCCTTTACGCTGTTAACAGCGTTAAAGTACTTATGAGGTAGAGTCAGGAAAGGGAACGTTTATTTTTTTTTTAGTTTGCTTTAATTTGTTAGTTGATTTTTTGTTGACTGCCATAATTTCTGAAATAGTCTTAAAGTAACATCTGTTATAAAGCAGTAATGTGATTTTTGTCCAAACAATTGGAACTTGCATAAAATGTTTGTATTATTAGCAAGGCTGCCAACTCTCACGCATTGAGCGTGAGACTCGCACATTTCACAAAATTTCTCATGCTCTCACACGCTGATCACAAAATTATATAATGAGAATAGGACATGTTTTGCTTAAGAAATAGTGAAGGAAGGAATTTTTAGATGCTGGTTTAAACTGAAGATAACACTAAAAAACTAGAACAACTCAGCAGACAGGCAACATCTCTGGAGAGAAAGAATGGGTGATGTTTTAAAGTCAAAATCTTTAGCCTGAAGGTTGAAAACCAGCCATAAAACACAATGACTGGACACGTGTGTGATCCAACGAAGGGCAGAAATCAGAATCATGTGTTCGTCTTTATTCACGTGACACCATAATAAAATATATTACAGAAAAAATAATGTAATGGGGTGGCACGGTGGCGCAGCGGTAGAGTTGCTGCCTTACACCACATGGGTTTTTTCTGGATATTCCGGTTTCTCCCATTATCTGAAAGAAGTGCAGGTTTGTAGGTTAATTGGCTTCTGTAAATTGTCCCTGGCGTGATGGATGGAATTGGTGTAATGATAGATTGCTGGTCGGTGTGGACCTGGTGGGCGGAAGGGCCCTGTTTCCATATATATTTTTACATATATATCTAATTTCATTGAACCATATATATGATTGAATATGTGGCACTATTTTTTGTCTTGTTTTCTATATTCAAAGGGTAAGGTGAAACCGTCTGAAGAAGGGTTTCGGCCCGAAACGTTGCCTATTTTCCTTCGCTCCATAGATGCTGCCCGCACCCCGCTGTTTCTCCAAGCAGTTTTTGTCTAACCTTCGATTCTCCCAACATCTGCAGTTCCTTCTTGAACAAGGTTGATTGATTTATTTGTGTAGAACAGTGATGGAAGTCTGACTTGCTTTGTTTCTCTGAGTTTTTTCTCTACTATATATATGCATAATAGCATGAATATAATCTGATTTCCATACATGAATATAGTCATTCATGTGCTGCACCTGTTGAGCAGAGCTTGGCTCTATTGTGGAATGTAATTAGGAATGTAATTTAGCCTAACCTTATTCATACCTAATCCAATTTAAAGCATAAATGTTGCATCCAAGTGAAAGTTAAAGGACTCGTTAGTATGCACCAGATTGCACAATTTCAAGCTGAAAAATGTAAAAGCTCCGTACCGTTGGAGGGGAAGCACACCCCCCCCCCCCCCCCCCCCCCCCCCCCCCCCCCCCCCCCCCCCCCCCCCCCCCCCCCCCCCCCCCCCCCCCCCGACCCGGTCGCTGCCGCTCCCTCGCAATTTCTCACTCTCAACTCTCACCCAATGTTGGCAGCCCTACAGACAGCACCCATAGTTGGGATTGAACTCGGGACTCTGGCGCTGTAAGGCAGCAACCAAGTCTATCTCTGCACAACCGTGTCGCCCTCATGCAGATATGGATAACTTTAATCATGTGACCTAATGATCTTTAGTCATTTCGCACATTTTGTAGTAGTTAAGTTCTCCAAGTTCTCCACTAACCTTCCTGACCTGATATCATTCCTAAGAGAGCTGGCTCTATTTTGCTCCATCATCCTATGGTATCCTGAGTCCAGCAAAAATAGTTTCTCAATAAATAAATAAAAACTGCAGATGTTGGAATAGAAATAAAGACATCCTGCAGGTCTGGCTGCATAGTTTCTCAATCCTATCTTTATATCTTAAAATATTCATCATTTGTAATCTAACCCAATTGCCTCTTATTTCCAAGTTTTTTAGACAATTTAACCATAGGTTATGTAATCATAATTTAATCCAAATACATTTTTGTTAAATTTGCTTTACATTCCTCCTGACATTTCTGCATCTGTCTTAAGGTGCCCAGAACTGCTCAGAGACGGTGCGTAGTCTGTCTGAAGAAGGGCCTCAACCTGAAACGTCACCTATCCATGTTCTTCAGAGATGCTGCCTGACCTGCTGAGTTACTCCAGCAGTTTGTGCTCTTTTCTGCACCTCTTATGTCACGTGATAGGAGCCGAATTTGGCCTTTCGGCCCATCAAGTCTACAATCATGACTGACCCATCTCGCCCTCCTCACCCCATTCTCCTGCCTTCTCTCCATGACCTCTGACATTTTGTTCTGGAGATAAATGGCAACAACCAATGGACACCAAATGGTGGAGAATGACGGGCAGCGTCTCTGGAGAGAAGGAATGGGAATATTTGTTCCTTGTTCCTGCTTGCTATCACTTCTGGCTAGTAATTTTCCAATCCAATAAATAAAATCCCCTTCCATTCCTCCAGCGTTAAATTCAGTCGAAGCTCTTTTACCAAGGATTCCATCAAATACTGTACCTCCTGGAATTCTGCACAAATAAACTGTGATAGACATTTTCCCTGGGCATTGCTTCAGTGACCTCTTCATAAAAATCCAATCAGCTGGATTGCAGCAAGATTGTGTTCCAAATCTATAAAAACTTTGTTCTGAACGTAATGTCTTAAATTGCTTCATACGGTGTAATGGTGCAATTTTTGACCTAGCCTAGAAAGAACACTGGAGAGATCTTTACAAGTACGAAGCAGAGAAACGCACACCATGTATTTTGAACAACTCGTTTTACTTAATAATCTAAAGAGAGCACAAAGTGCTGGAGTAACTCAACGGGTCAGCCTGTATTTCTGGAGGTTTTGCGTCCGTGACCCATAAAACCATAAAGACCATAAGATACACCTAGGGGTAGAAATAGGCCATTCGGCCCGTCGAGTCTGTTCCAGCATTTGTGGCTGGTCGATTTCTCCCTCTCAACCCCACTCTCCTGCCTTCTCCCAGTAAACCTTGACGCCATTACTAATCAAGAACCTATCAATCTCAGCTTTTAAAATACCCAACCAATGACTTGGCCTCCACAGCCTTGCGTGGCAATGAATTCCACAGATTCACCACCCTCTGGATCAAGAATTTCCTCCTCATCTCCGTTCTTCAGACCCGCCCTCAGGCCGATTGTAGTATGGGGTGAAGTATGGAACGCTGGAAAAGAGGTGAGGGATCGGACCAGAACTGGGTAAGTGATAGGTGGATACACGTGAGGGGGGGTGGGGGGGGGGGGGAGGGGAAGATTGGCAGATGGGTGGACAGAGATGAAAAGAACACAAAAAGGATGCCAGATAAGAAGGAATTGGAGTTAAATGTAAACAGAGAGATAGAAACATAGAAAATAGGTGCAGGAGTAGGCCATTCGGCCCTTCGAGCCTGCACCGTAATTCAATGTGATCATATAACCATATAACCATATAACAATTACAGCACGGAAACAGGCCCTCTCGGCCCTTCCAGTCCGTGTCGACCATTTGTTTTCCCCTAGTCCCATCTACCTGCACTCAGACCATACCCCTCCATTCCCTTCCCGTCCATATACCTATCCACTTTACTTTTAAATAGACAAAGTAAATTAAATAAACCTAGCAATTATAGACCTATTAGTTTGACGTCAGTGGTGGGCAAATTAATGGAAAGGATACTTAGAGATAATATATATAAGCATCTGGATAAACAGGGTCTGATCAGGAACAGTCAACATGGATTTGTGCCTGGAAGGTCATGTTTTGATAAACCTTCTTGAATTTGTTGAAGCGGTAACTAGGGAAATTGATGAGGGTAAAGCAGTAGATGTTGTCTATATGGATTTCAGTAAGGCCTTTGACAAGGTTCCCCATGGAAGGTTGGTTAAAAAGGTTCAATCTTTGGGTGTTAATGGCAGAGTAGCAAGATGGATTCAACAGTGGCTGAATGGGAGATGTCAGAGAGTAATGGTGGATGGCTGTTTGTCAGGTTGGAAGCCGGTGACCAGTGGGGTGCCTCAGGGATCTGTGTTGGGTCCACTGTTGTTTGTCATGTACATCAATGATCTGGATGATGGGGTGGAAAATTGGATAAGTAAGTATGCAGATGATACTAAGATAGGTGGTGTTGTGGATAATGAAGTAGATTTTCAAAGTCTACAGAGAGATTTGGGCCATTTGGAAAAGTGGGCTGAAAGATGGCAGATGGAGTTTAATGCTGATAAGTGTGAAGTGCTACATCTTGGCAGGACAAATCAAAATAGGACGTACATGGTAAATGGTAGGGAATTGAGGAATGCTGTGGAACAGAGGGATCTAGGAATAACTGTGCATAGTTCCCTGAAGGTGGAATCGCATGTAGATAGGGTGGTAAAGAAAGCCTTTGGTATGCTGGCCTTTATAAATCAGAGCATTGAATATAGGAGTAGGGAAGTAATGTTAAAAATTGTACAAGGCATTGGTAAGACCAATTCTGGAGTATGGTGTACAATTTTGGTCGCCTAATTATAGGAAGGATGTCAACAAAATAGAGAGAGTACAGAGGAGATTTACTAGAATGTTGCCAGGGTTCCAGCAACTATGTTACAGAGAAAGGTTGAACAAGTTAGGTCTTTATTCTTTGGAGCGCAGAAGGTTAAGGGGGGACTTGATTGAGGTCTTTAAAATGATGAAAGGGATAGACAGAGTTGACGTGGATACGTTTTTCCCATTGAGGGTAGGGAAGATTCAAACAAGAGGGCATCGTCCCATCTGGGACATGTGACAATAAAACTCTCTTGACTCTTGACTCTTGGTATCTCAAAACTAAAAAAGAATCGATAAAACACTGTTACTTTCATCTCCATTAAAATGCAGGCATGCAAGTCAGCCAATTTCTACAAGTCAAGGTCCATGAAGCAAGAGTGACAAGATTAGCTTTGAAATATTAATGACTGAGAGATAAGAACTGGCCAGAACACCACACAACTCCTCGATTTTGTTCAGTTTTAAGGATCATTGCTGTTCAGCAGTTTGGGCAAAAGGAAATATGACTTGCAGCCAGAAGTCAAAAAAGTCAAAGTATCCTTTATTGTCATTCAGACCTTTCGGTCTGAACGAAGTTTTGTTGCCTTGCAGTCATACATATAATAAAAAACAAAACACACAATAAACACATATTTAACATCCACCACAGTGAGTTCACCAGGCACCTCCTCACTGTGGTGGAAGGCTAAAGTCTTAAAGTCTTTGTCTTCTTCCCTCCTTGTTCTCCCTCTGCGCTGAGGCGATCCAGGCCTCCAATGTTGTCGTCCACTGGACCCGCGGCCGATGCCGGGCTGCCGCCACCGCCACCGCCGTCGCCAGAACGCTAGAACACCGCCACAGCTCTGAAGCCGGGTCCGCCGCTGGAACGCTGGAACATCACAGCTCTGAAGCCTGGTCCGCCGCCGGAAAGCTGGAACGCTGGAACGCCGCCACAGCTCCGAAGCCGGGTCCGCCGCTGGAGCGCTGGAACACCGCCACAGCTCCGAGGCGCCAGCTCCGCCATTAGGCCATAGCACAGACGGAGGCCGTAATGGGGGACACAACAAGAAACGGTCTCATCCCTCCGAAGGGAGAGATTAAAACGTTGTTTCTCCCCCCCCCCCCCCCCACACACATACACAGCCTAATAAACTAAATTTAACTAAAACAGACACAAGAAAACAACAACAAAAAAGAAAAAAATAGACGGACCGCAGGCGAGCCGCAGCTGCCAGGCAGCGCCACCACTTCCGGATGTTGCGTTAAACAGCAGTTAACACTCGCATCAAACAGCAGCAGTCTCTCAGTATCGCACTGAGGTTCCAGCTTGCATTAGGGGCGGCATGGTGGCGGAGCGGTAGAGTTGCTGTTTTACGGCACCAGTGACCCAGGTTCAATCCTGACTATGGGAGCCGTCTGCATGGCATTTGTACATAATCCCTTTCAAGTTTCTCCGGCTGCTAAGGTTTCACTCCCACACTCCAAAGGCATACAGGTTTGTAGTCTAAAGAAGGATCTTGATCCAAAACATCACCTGTTCCTTTTCTCCAGAGATGCTATCAGACCTGTTGAGTTACTCCAGCTTTGTGTGTCTATCTGTGGTTTGCAGGGAAATTGGCTTTGGCAAAATTGTAAAATGTCCCTAGTGCTGGTGATCGCTGGTCGGTGCGGTCTCGGTGGGCTGAAGGGCCTGTTTCCTCGCTGTATTTCTAAAGTCTAAAGCCTAATCAAAATCTGGCTAAGCTTGCTTGTGATGGCACCACAAACAAGACATTAGCTCAAAAAATCACAATTAGTAAACAAGGCCATGGTAGTGAGGTGGTCGGTAGTGTTCTATTGTAGTGGTAGGATTTGGGTTGTACTGAAGTCTGAAGAATATTCTCCACCCGAAACGTCACCTGTTCCTTTTCTCCAGAGGCGATGCCTGAACCGTTGAGTTACCCCAGCACTGCGTCTGACTTTGGGTTGTACAAGTTGGTTTCACAACCTGACAGTTGTAGGAAGGTTACACAAAAAGCTGGAGAAACTCAGCGGGTGCAACAGCATCTAAGGAGCGAAGGAGATAGGCGACGTTTTGGGTCGAGACCCTTTTTCAGACTGGTCAGTGATCAGGGAAACGAGAGATATAGACGGTGATGTGGAGAGATAAAGAACAATGAATGAAAGATATGCAAAAAAGTATCGATGATAAAGGGAACAAGCCATTGTAAGCTGTTTGTGGTGTGAAAATGAGAAGCTAGTGCGACTGGGGTGGGGGAGGGAGATAGAGAGAGAGGGAATGTCAGGGCCCAAGGGCTGAGAGAGAGGTGGGAAGGGGAGGAGACAGCAAGGATTAACAGAATTGAGAAAATTCAATGTTCAAGCCCAAAGGATGCAGACTCCCCAAGCGGAATATGAGGTGCTGTTCCTCCAACTTGCGGTGTTGCTCACTCTGGCCGTGGAGGAGGCCCAGGACCGAGAGGTCGGATGTGGAATGGGAGGGGGAGTTGAAGTGCTGAGCCACCGGGAGGTCGGGTTGGTTTTTGCGGACCGAGCGGAGGTGTTCGGCGAAACGATCGCCAAGCCTCCGCTTGGTCTCAGGAAGGTTGTTGTTCCTGAACTCGGTGAGTTTTAGTTTAGTTTAGTTTAGAGATGCAGCGTGAACAGGCCCTTCGGCCCACCGAGTCAGCGCCAACCAGCAATCCCCACATATTAAGACTATCCTACACCCTCTCGTGACAATGTTTACATTTACCAAGCCATTAATCTATGAACCTATACGTCTTTGCAGTGTGGAAGGAAACCGAAGATTTCATTCCTGTAAGGAGCAACTCTATCGTTGCACCACCATGGCCGTGACATGGTTACTCACATTTATTTTTTTGTTAAATATTTTTATTAGACGTAAGTACATATTAAAAGAAGAATATACTTGTCACATACATTCTTAATATTATTAATATTAACAATTATGTCTTGTTTCTTTGTACTTCTATACATTTTTTAGTTTTTAACGCAGATAGGAAAAAATAGAGAGAAATAAAGTAAAAATAGAAAATCAAAAAGATGAGTGGAGAGTTAAACAGGTTATCCATCGTTGGAGATATATCCATGGTTTGTTATGTATGATTCTTCATCTATTCCTTCATTCAGGCTTCAGTCAGGCTCTCGCACTGAGCAATTTTAACCCTTTAAATATTCAATAAATGGAGACCATATCCCTCTGAAAAGATCCAACTTGTCCAGTAGGACAAGCCTTAAACTTTCCAGATGAAGTGTCTCCCTGTAATCCACATTTTGGTTGTAGGGGATGTAGGACCTTTCCAGAATTTCAATATTAATTTTTTCCCAATTATTAAACTGAAATCAATAAAAATTCTTTGATTTGTTGTTATTAATTGATCTGTTTCTAATATTCCCAATATTATTAATTTTGAGTCAGGAATCAGATCCGTATTAACAACTTTCGAAATTATCTTAAATATTTCTGTCCAAAATTTAGTAATTTTTATATAATTTGCAAATGAGTGCGTTAAGTTAGCTTCTAAGTGCTGACATTTATCACATATGGCAGATACATTTGAAAAAATACTATGTAATTTGGATTTTGAATAATGCAATCTATGTAATATTTTGAATTGTATAAGAGAGTGTCTAGCATTTAACGAGCAGTGGTGTATATGTTGTAAACTTTCATCCCATACTTCTGGTCTGATTATTTGACCTATTTCGTTTTCCCCACGATTGCCTATATATTTCTGTCATTGGGACATCGTTTTCCAATAAAATGTTATAAATATATGATATCAATTTTTCTGTGATCGGATGTTTATTTAGACATTCATCTAAATTTTCTGTCTTTCTATTTCCAATTTACTGTGTGTTTGCTTTTACATAGTCTCTAATTTTGTAAATATCTAAAGTAATCTTTTGAATGTAATCCATAAATTTGTTGTAATTCTTGAGATTAAAGGAACAAGTTTTCCCTGTAGAGATCACCCATCTTATTAATTCCATAGTTTTTCCATTGTAAAAAACATTTGTCCATCATTGAGGGTTTAAATGTAACATTATTTACAATGGTAAGGGCTAGTGGTATACATTCCGATTTTAATGTTTTCTTTATTTGTTTCCAGATACGTATCCCACTTTCTATTATAGGGTTTTCACTATAGGTTTTCTTACCTAGTTTAATATTGGCGAATAAAATCGAGCTAAGTTCAAAAGGCGAACAATCTTCTTTTTCCATTTTTAGCCAGATTGGTTGTTTATCTGTCTCTACTAACCAAAAATTCATATTTTTAATATTAACTGCCCAGTAATAAAACATAACGTTTGGCAGTGCTTGACTTCCATTTATTTTTGAGTTACATAAATGTTTTTTTATTTATTCTATGGCTCTTATAATCCCAGATAAAGTTGGTGACTATAGAATCAACCTTCTTAAAAAATTTTTTAGGAAGATATATCGGAATCAATTGGAAGAGATATAGTAATTGCGGGAGAAAAATCATTTTTATTGCATTAATTCTACCTAGCATTGAAATAGGTAATGTTTTCCAATATTAAATATTCTTATTTAATTTATTCAGTATAAGTGGAAAATTGGATTTAAATAAAGAATCAAATCTTTTTGTTACATAAATTCCAAGATATTTGTTTTTTTCTTTTGCTATCTTGAAAGGAAATTGTTGTAATATATGTAAGTTATTTACCATTATTGACATGTTCACTTTTATTCCAATTAATACTATATCCTGAAAATAAGCCAAATTCAGTTATTAAATTTATTAAATTAGGAATACTAATTTCCGGCTTTGTAATATAAAGTAATACATCATCCACATATAAGGAGATTTTATTTTCAGTATCTCTGGTTTCATACCCATATATTTCAGGATGCAATCTCACGTGTTGAGCTAATGGTTCAATTGCAAGTGCAAACAATAGCAGGGATAAAGGACAACCTTGTCTGCAGCCTCGGAATAAATTAAATTTAGTTGATAGCATTTGATTTGTTAGTATTCTGGCTGTTGGATTAGTGTATAATAATTTAACCCATGTAATAAACTTCTCTCCCAACTTAAAAGTTTCCATGACCGAAAACAAGTAAGACCATTCCACCTGGTCAAAGGCTTTCTCCTCATCTAACGATATAATTACTAGGTCTTTATTAATACCTCTTTTTGAATATATAATATTGAATAATCGTCTCAGGTTATATGAGGAATATCGTTTTGGTATAAATCCTGTTTGATCCGGGAGAATTAATTTATTAATAACTGTGCTTAGTCTTTGTGCTAATATTTTGGTTAGTATCTTTTGATCAGTGTTTAAAAGATCTACAGCTCTATGTGATCCTGGGTCATCCAGATCTTTGTCTATTTTAGGTATAAGTGTTATAATAGATCCATTTAACGTTTCTGGTAGTTTCTGGTCGGTATAGATGTATTCATAGAGTATCTTCAGACGTGGTGCAATCAGATCATAAAATGTTTTATAAAATTCCGAACCAATACCATCTGGTCCCGGTGTTTTATCATTTTTTAATGATCTGATAGATTCTTCGATTTATTTTACTGATTTAGTGATTCTCTATTTTCTGAATCCAACCCATTTAGATTACATTTTTTTTTAAATGCTTCTGTTCCTAACCGGTTTTCTGTCGTTTTGGCTGAATATAAATTTTTATAATATTGCAAAAATCTCTCATTAATATCTTTGGGTTGTACTAATGGTTCGCCATTGTGTGATTTAATCCTATGGATTATCTTTTCTCCCTCCATTTTCCGTAATTGACGAGCCAATAATTTTTGGGGTTTATCTCCGAATTCAAATTGTAATTGTTTAGTGTATTGATAGAGTTTTACAACTTGATCTGAGTATATTTTATTTAATTTATATTTCAGTGCAGCGATATTGTTATGTTTTGTCATGGATGGATTAGCAGCATTCTATGTGTCTAATTGTTTAATCTCCTTTTCCAATTCCTGTTGTTCCCTCCGATTCTCTTTATTATAAAATGCTTGAGAAGAGATCATAATTCCACGGGCATATGCTTTAAAAGTTTCCCATAATAGGGAAGAAGATATTTCCGGTTTATCATTTATTTCAAAGAAAATCTTGATCTGTTCTATAATATATTCCTGAGTTACTTTGTCTTTTCAAATTTGTGGGTTAAATCTCCATTGTCCCTGTTTTTCCGTTTTACCATTTATTTTAATCATAAATGTTAAAGGTGCGTGATCTGAGATTGCAATATTATGGTATTTTGAATTGTAAGTAAGTGAGATAAGTTTAGAGTCTACCAAAAAATAATCTATTCTTGAATACGTTTTATGTACAGGTGAATAAAATGAATATTCTCGACCAGTTATATTTTCTACTCTCCAAACATCTTTAATATTACTAGAATCCATGTATGCATTTAATAAGTCACTGGAATGGGATTTGGTTTTCCTTTGTCTTGTGGATCTATCTAAATAAGAGTCTAGTGTACAATTTAAATCTCCTCCAATTATTAAGTTATGTTGTGCTATTTCCGGGATCTTATTAAATATGTTCTTAAAGAACAGTGGACTGTCAAAGTTTGGTCCATAAACATTAACAGAAATCATTTTTTGTGCATTTAATTTTCCTATTACAATAATGTATCTACCATCACTGTCAGTTTTAAATTGATGTAAATGTTTAAACACAGTGCCTTTTACAAAATAATATTGCTACGCCTCTGGATTTGTGTGTAAAAGAAGAATGATACGTTTTATCTGTCCATTTAGCTTTCAGCCTATGCTCGGCATCTTTTTTTAAGTGTGTTTCTTGGATAAAAATTAGATCAGCTTTAATTGCTTTTAAATGTGCTAGTACTTTACCTCTCTTAACTGGTTCATTAATACCTTTAACGTTCCAGCTACAAAACGTTATTCCTTCATTCCCTATATTCATTTTTTAATCTTGCATCTTTTGTCTATGGAGGTCTATAATAGAGCCAATGGTTCAGTTCGACAGACCCGACCTTACACCCGAACTCCGAATAGACGAATTTCAAGACCCTTGAATGTCTCTCACGTGTATATCTCCTTTGATCCAATTTGTAACTCCATTCAAGCTGAAAATAATAATGATAGATTATAATATAAGAGAAAAGAGGATAGATTAAGAAATTAGTAATGTGCACAAAGGAAAAAACTACATCTAGTATTAGTGTAGTTAGTGCTAGCCATACTAGCATGGCTAACCATCTACCGACTTCCGTAGTTGATGTTAGCAACTTAACCAGCTCCCTGGTTTCTTGGAATTTTTATTCCATAACAGTATTTTACCGGGGATATTGGATTTTTAAATATTCGGGTTCCAATAGTCGGGAATGTGAGGATACATGTATTTAAAACTTATTTAAGAATATAATAAAAAACGGAAAAAAAGGAAGAAAGAAAATAAAAATAAAAAATTGATTTAAAAAAAAAGTTTCCAAGGAGAGCAAATGAAATCAAACTCTATATTTCACTCTAAACATTCAATTATAAGTAAGTATTAGTCATTAGTGATAATTCTTAACTCTGATTAGTAATGATACCACGCTATAGTTTTAGTATTTATTAGTTATTTGTATTAGTAGTGCAGTTATTCTAATTATTAGTATCCATGGGAGAGTTTCTGATCCACATCTTTCTCCAGCTTCCTTAGACACGTCTTTAGTTCCATCCAGTCCTGCAAAGTCAGTTTATTCAATGATGAAGTTCAGTTTTAAAAATATTACTCAAGCTTCCTCTCGAACCTTAGTCTTCTGGGCAAAGTCCAGTGCCTCCACAGGGTTAGTGAAAAAGTGTTCATTGCAATTGTAGGTGATTCTTAGGATAGCTGGATACCTCAGACCACATTTCAAGTTCTTCACTTCCATCAAGATTCTTTTGGTCTCATTAAACGCTTTTCGTTTCCTGGAGGCCTCTGCTGGGTAGTCTCGATAGATACTGATCCCGTATCCTTCAAATGTAAGATTTCTGTTTCTTGTAATTTTTTGCATTATCTCCTCCAGGATATAGTCGTACTGGACTTTTATTATCATTTGTCTTGGGGGAGCACCATGTCTTGTCTGGCGTCTCATCACTCTGTGTGCTCGAGCAAGTAAAGGCTTTTGATCCAGAGATAAAACTTTTTGCAGTAGATTTGCAGTGAATTCTCGGGGATCTTGATCCGCCATTTCCCTCTGGAATACCCGCAATTCTTAGGTTCTGCCTTCTCTGGCGACCTTCCAATTCAGTAAATTTCACAGTTATTTTGCCCAGTAATTCAGTTAGACGTTGGTTTTCTGTGATAAGTTTTTCCGTAGTCTGAGCACTTGTTTCGGCTAGTTCTTCAAGGCCCTCTATGGCTGACGTCTGTTGGTTCAGTGCTACCTCCACAGGATTCAGCCTTTCTTCAAGATCAGTTGTCACTTTTCTGATTTTAACATTTGTCTCGTTTGTCATGCTTGCAGCTTGTTCAGTCAGTATTTCTGCAATTTCTTTCTTCAGTTATTTCCGATGTATTCGTAGCCGTGGTATTAATTTCAAGCTCCATCATTTCCTCCTTCATTTTTTTTAGTTCTTCCCTAAAATTCACCTTCTTTAATTCTTTGTTCGTTTTGCAAGTTCACTCTTTAGTTCCAGCTTTATTTCCTCCTTTAAGCCAGCAATTTCACTTGCAATAAAAGTTTTAAGATCTTCACCTTCCGATTATGTCATCATTTTTTTCGACACATCTTCTTGGGATAGCGTCCTACCTGAGCCCGAGGCTTCAGTCGGGCCTTTTTCTTGTTCCACCGTTTTCTGCCTAGTAACACGACTTTTCGGTTTATCCGAGGGGTGGATGTGCTGCATAGACATAGTAAGTCACGCGCCTGATGACGTCACTCACGGCAATCGGTACAGAAGCAGCAGGCAAAAGGTAGGTCGTTTTCTCCCCGATTTTTCAGCGTTTTTTTCAAGGAGCTGGCTGGCGTTGTACTTTAGCCCTCCATAGCACCACCGGAAATCCTGGTTACTCACATTTAGTTAAAACAAATGTAGGTCCCTTGCAGTCAGAAACTGGTGAATTGATCATGGGGAACAAGGACATGGCAGACAAATTGAATAACTACTTTAGTTCTGTCTTCACAAAGGAAGACACAAATAATCTGCCTGAAATAGCAGTGGACCGGGGGTAAAATGAGATGGAGGAACTGAGTGAAATCCAGGTTAGTCGGGAAGTGGTGTTGGGTAAATTGAATGGATTAAAGGCCGATAAATCCCCAGGGCCGGAGAGACTGCATCCCAGAGTACTTAAGGAAGTAGCCCCAGAAATAGTGCATGCATTAGTGATAATTTTTCAAAACTCTTTAGATTCTGGAGTAGTTCCTGAGGATTGGAGGGTAGCTAATGTAACCCCACTTTTTAAAAAGGGAGGGAGAGAGAAAACGGGGAATTACAGACCAGTTAGTCTAACATCGGTAGTGGGGAAAATGCTAGAGTCAGTTATTAAAGATGGGATAGCAGCACATTTGGAAAGTGGTGAAATCATTAGACAAAGTCAGCATGGATTTATGAAAGGTAAATCATGTCTGACGAATCTTATAGAATTTTTTGAGGATGTAACTAGTAGAGTGGATAAGGGAGAACCTGTGGATGTGTTATATCTGGACTTTCAGAAGGCTTTCGACAAGGTCCCACATAAACATTTAAAGCACACAGTATTGGGGGTTCAGTATTGATGTGGATAGAGAACTGGCTGGCAGACAGAAAGCAAAGAGTCGGAGTAAACGGGTCATTTTCAGAATGGCAGGCAGTGACTAGTGGGGTACCGCAAGGCTCAGTGCTAGGACCCCAGCCATTTACAATATATATTAATGATCTGGATGAGGGAATGCAACATCTCCAAGTTCGCGGATGACATGAAGCTGGGGGGCAGTGTTAGCTGTGAGGAGGATGCTAGGAGGCTGCAAGGTGACTTGGATAGGTTGGGTGAGTGGGCAAATGCATGGCAAGATGCAGTATAATGTGGATAAATGTGAGGTTATCCACTTTGGCGGCAAAAGCAGTAAGGTACATTATTATCTGAATGGTGGCCGATTAGGAAAAGGTGAAGATGCAACGAGACCTGGGTGTCATGGTACACCAGTCATTGAAAGTAGGCATGCAGGTGCAGCAGGCTGTGAAGAAAGCGAATGGTATGTTGGCATTCATAGCAAAAGGATTTGAGTACAAGAGCAGGGAGGTTTCTACTGCAGTTGTTACAGGGTCGTGGTGAGGCCACACCTGGAGCATTGCGTACAGTTTTGATCTCCTAATCTGAGGATAGACATTCTTGCCATAGAGGGAGTACAGAGAAGGTTCACCAGACTGATTCCTGGAATGGCAGGACTTCCATATGAAGAAAGACTGGATAGACTCGGCTTGTACTCGCTGGAATTTAGGAGATTGAGGGGGGATCTTATAGAGACATACAAAAGGGGTTGGACAGGCTAGATGCAGGAAGATTGTTCCCGATGTTGGGGAACTCCAGAACAAGGGGTCACAGTTTAAGGATAAGGGGGAAGTCTTTTAGGACCGAGATGAGAAGATCGGTTTTCACACAGAGATTGGTGAGTCTGTGGAATTCTCTGCCACAGAAGGTAGTTGAGGCCAGTTCATTGGCTATATTTAAGAGGGCGTTAGATGTAGCCCTTGTGGCTAAAGGGATCAGGGAGTATGGAGAGAAGGCAGGTACAGGATACTGAGTTGTATGATCAGCCATGATCACATTGAATGGCGGTTCAGGCTCGAAGGGCCGAATGACCTACTCCTGCACCAATTTTTTCTATGATTCTATGATTCTATAGAACATAGAACAGTACAGCACAGGAACATGCTCTTCAGCCCACAATGTCGGTACCAGACATGATGACAAACTAAACTAATCTTATTTCCCTGCACAATTTCGAAAAGCCTCTCAAACACCACTTTATTTTAAATAATATATTTATTATTATATGTGCCTCCATCACTATCTGCCTCCATCACACTTGAAACATATAAGATTGGACACGCTAGAGGCAGGAAACATATTCCCTTATGGGGGAGTCCAGAACCAGGGGCCACACTTTAAGAATAAGGAGTAAGCCATTTGGAATGGAGACGAGGAAACACCTTTCCTCACAGAGAGTTGTGAGTCTGTGGAATTCTCTGCCTCAAAGTGCAGTGGAGGCAGGTTTTCTGGATGCTTTCAAGAGAGTTAGATGGGGCTCTTAAAAATAGCGGAGTCAGGGGATATGGGGAGAAGGCAGGAACGGGGTACTGTACTGGGGATTATCAGCCATGATCACATTGAATGACGGTGCTGGCTCGAAGGGCCGAATAGCCTACTCCTGCACCGATTGTCTATTGTCTATTGTCTACCCCTGGCACAATGTTCTGGAACCCATCTGTAGAGGCCGTGGAGGCCAATTTACTGGATGTATTATGATACGATACGATAGAGCTTCATTTATCCCAGGAGGGCAATTGATCTGCCATGAGTCATAAAATGCAAAATACATGAAACGTGAAATTAAAGTGACCAGTGGAAATGATTGGGGATGTGCAAAGATTGGGGAAGGGGAGTCATTCTTTGTCTACCCACGACAGAAGGGAGAGGAGTTGTACAGTTTGATAGCCACAGGGAAGAAGGATCTCCTGTGGCGTCCTGTCCTGCATCTTGGTGGAACCAGTCTGCTGATGAAGGTGCTCCTCAGGTTGACCAGTGTGTCGTGGAGGGGGTGAGCTGTATTGTCCAGGATGCTTCGCGATTTGAGGAGCATCCTCCCCTCCAAGACCGCACCTCCCATGAATCCAACTCCGCCCCCAGGCCGGAGCCAGCCTTCCTGATCAGTTTGCAAGAGAGAGTTAGATTTAGCTCTTAGGTCTAGCGGAATCAAGGGAAATGGGGAGAAACCAGGAACTGGGTACTGATTTTAGATGATCAGTCATGATCATATTGAATGGTGGTGCTGGCTCGAAGGGCCAAATGGCCTACTCCGGCACTATTTTCTATGTTTCTATGTTTCTATCACCCTGTGTGTAAAAATGGTGCCCCACAGGTCTCCTTTGAACTTTATCCCTTTCACTTTAACGCTATGCCCTCTCATCTGTGACACCCTGGGAGAAAGATTCTGACTGCCGCACTTGTCTAAGCTTCTCATTATCTTGTATACTTCTACCAGGTCTCTCTTCAAACTCCAGTGCACTAGGGACAATTTAACGTTTTTTCTTCACTGAAGCCAACTAACCCACTAACCTGCACGTCCTTGGAAAAAGGAGCAGCCGGAGAAAACCCACACATTTTCACAGGGAGAATGTGCAAACTCCACATAGACAGCACTCATAGTCAGGATCGAACCAGACAGCAGCTATAGCACTGTGTGCCCTTAGTTCTAGAAACTGATTATAGACAATAGACAATAGGTGCAGGAGTAGGCCATTCAGCCCTTCGAGCCAGCACCGCCATTCAATGCAATCACGGCAGATCATCCCCAATCAGTACCCCGTTCTTGCCTTCTCCCCTTATCCCCCGACTCCGCTATCTTCAAGAACCTTATCTAGCTCTCTCTTGAAAGTTTCCAGAGAACCGGCCTCCACCGCCCTCTGAGGCAGAGAATTCCACACTCATAACTCTCTGTGTGAATTCAGCCCGTATTGCCCATTTTGTTTCCTTCTGTTGTCCTATGAAAGTTTCCCAATCCTCTGGCTTCCGGCTACTCTTTGCTGTGTTATACATCTTTTCTTTTAGTTTTAGTCTATCCCTAACTTTTCTTGTCAGCCATGGTTGCCTCCTACTCCCCTTAGAATCTTTCTTCCTTTTTGGAATGAAATGATCCTGCGTCTTCCGGATTATGCCCAGAAATTCTTGCCATTGCTGTTCCACCGTCATTCCTGCTAGGATCCCTTTCCAGTCTACTTTGGCCAGCTCCCCTCTCATGCCTTCATAGTCCCCTTTGTTCAACTGCATCACTGCCACTTCCGATTTAACGTTCTCCTTCTCAAATTGCAGATTAAAACTAATCATATTATTATCACTACCTCCAAGCGGTTCCTTTACCTCCGTTATTCTCTTGTCATGGATCTATACTCTGTAAATGGCTCGATTGTACTCATGTTTTGACTTTCTGCTGACTGGTTAGCACGCAACAAAAGTTTTCCATTGTACCTCGGTAGACGTGACATTAAATTAAACTGAACTGGTTCACAAGTGATCGGAGCAGAATTAGGCCATCCGGCCCTTTAAGTCTACTCCGCAATTCAATCATGGCTGATCTATCTCTCCTTCCTAATCCCATTTTCCTGCCTTCTCCCCATAACCCCTGACACCTGTACTAATCAGGAATCTATCTATCTACGCCTTAATTAATTATAAGGAGATATTCGGGGCACGTTTTTTTCCACAAAGCATGTTGGGTGCCTGGAACGCACTGCCAGGAACTATCTTTAATTGGACTTAATCTTGCTCTAAATGTTATTCCCTTAATCTTGTATCTGTACACTGGATTGCTTGATTGCAATCATATATAATCCTTCCGCTGACTGGATAGCACGCAGCAAAATGTGTATCACTGTACCTCGGTACACATGACAATAAACTAAACTAAACAGTTTGAAGAAGGGCGCAAGATAAAGTAGGTATGTTACAAAACTTACCTTTGGCAGTGCTGCAGTTCTGCCGCTGGCCGTGTGCGCGACTTTGGCGCCTTTAAGGGGGGGGGGGGCGGGGTTAAAATGCGTTTTTTCCCTTGCCATCCGGAGCTTTCTGTTGTCGGAGTGCGATCTATTTCTGGAGATTCGTTCCGACTGCCGGTAAGTTAATTTTTTTTAATAAATAGCCCGACTATTTCAGCGCCGGAGTAAAATAAAAATTAGCTCCTAATGCCGTGAACGGCGACAACACGGACGGATTTTACTTAGGGGACAGGTAAGTGAAAGCTGTTTATTTTAACATATGAACTTACTTTTTTAGATGACCTTAATCAACATTTCATGTTGCGAAACGGTGATTTAGTCCCCATACGAACCGGCAGAATTTTTCCTGCCCATATGGGGTTTAAATTCACCGCAACCCCAACGTTCCAATCCATCGCGTTCCAGAAAATCCCACTCGCAAGCTGTTTAAAATGCCCATTCATTTACGAACATTAAACACTAAATTCCTTCAATTTGGCCTATAAATTAATGACAATTAGATTTAAAAATCATGTTATATTGTGAATTATTGTGTGAATTTGACACTTAGGCTTTAAATTGTTTTTAAATTTTTTCTTAAGAAATGGATAGCTGTTTAGATCTAGTAATTGAATGTTGTAATTAGCTACAATTGGGTAACTAACTAATTATATGCTTTCATTTCAGGTCATCCAAGTAAGATTGTTTCATATTTGTTTCAGAATGCTTCAATCTATAATAACTGAAAATTTCTTTCAATTCTCTTAATTTTTAAGAAAGTTATGGGCTTTTGACTGTCCTCGATCACAACCTTTGTGTTAAGTCAATAGAAAAGCAATATGGAACAAGATGCTAATTTCCGAGTATGAAAATGGCCATAACTTTTTTAATACTGAAGATATGAAAGTGAATTAGGTGTCAAATTAAACTTCTTTTTATGCTTTATCTGATGGGATAAATTGCAGCCTTGATTTTTAAAATCTCAAAATTTTGTAACATTGCTAGATGAAGTGCAGTAAAGTTTGATTAAAGACAGTCCGAGGGTCTCCAATGAGATATATAGTAGCTCAGAGTCTGTTCCTGTGCTGTTTTATATTGTATAACATATAAAGGATTTATGGATATATATGGACAGACAAAGAGCATAAGGATGTTCTCTCCTGATGTATTCTAATCCAGGCAGCATTTGCATCATAACATTATTTCAATGAAGAGTGGATTAATCTTCAGTGTCCTAGCCAATATTTATCCATTGGTCATTAATGCTGAGAGTGTATTATCTGATCGCTTTCACGTAGGTTTTTATGAGAGCTTGTTATGTAGAAATGGACTGCAGTGTTTTGCTACGATATGCTTCAAAAGCACTTCGCTGATTGCAGAGTGCTTGAGATAGTGTGGAACGTGCTTTATAGACACAAGCATTTCTCTTTTATCATCATTTTACTGTCCCTGGCTCCTTCAACATGTGGTCCATTTTGTGGCCATTATTACTGTGCAAAAGAACGCAGGATAGTTACAAATCGAAGGTAGACACACAATGCTGGAGTAACTCAGTGGGACAGGCAGCATCTCTGGAGAGAAGGAATGGATGACGTTTCGGGTCGAGACCCTTCTTCAGAGTCTGAACAAGGGTCTCCACCCGAAACGTCACCCATTCCTGTCCCACTGAGTTACTCCAGCATTTCGTGTCCATCTTCAATATAAAACAGCATCCGCAGTCTTTTCCTGCGCAGGATAGTTCCATCCATGTAAATGGGGAACTTACAACATCCAAATGCAAAATTTGCTCTTTACTTGAGCATAGACATACAGTGCGGATGCTGAGCCCTCACGGACAAGCAATCCCTGCACATTAACGCTACCCTGGGGACAATTTACGCTACCCTAGGGACAAGGTTCGGCATGCACCATAGAAAGTGTCTTATCAGTATGCATCACAGCATGCTTTGGGAACTGCTCTATCCAAGAAAGCAAGAAATTGCAGAGAATTGTGGACGCAGCCCAGACCATCACACAAACCAACCTCCCTTCCATTGACTCCATTTACACCTCACGCTGCCTCGGCAAGGCCAGCAGCATAATCAAGGACGAGTCACACCCTGGCCACTCTCTCTTCTCCCCCCTCGCATCGGGCAAAAGATATAGAAGTGTGAAAACACACACCTCCAGACTCAAGGACCAGTTTCTCCCCAGCTGCTATCAGGCAACTGAATCACTAGAGAGTGGTCTTGAGCTCCTATCTACCTCATTGGAGATGATCGGACTGTGATCGGACACTACTGGACTTTATGTTGCACTAAATGATATTCATGTTATTTCCTTTATCATGCATCTGTACACTGGAAATGGCTCTATCGTAATCATGTATTGTCTTTCCGCTGACTGGATTGCACTCAGCAAAAGCTCTTCACTGTACCTCGGTACACAAGACAATAAACTGAACTGAACAAACACCTCATCCCATTTATCTGATGATTAGCCATAAAACATGGGAGTCAGCCAATGAGAATGGTCATGTTCATGAGGTCTAGGTGCAGAATAAGGCAATTCGGCCCATCAAGTCTACTCTGCCATTCAATCTATCTCTCCCTCTCAACCCTATAGGAATGATCTATCTCTCCCTCTCAACCCTATTCATCTGCCTTCTCCCCATAACCCCTGACATCTGTACCCATCAATCTCCACCTTCAATTTGTCCATTGGCCTCCATAGCCATCTGTGGCAATGAAATCCACAGATTCGCCACCCTCCCACTAAATAAATCATAGATTCACGAGGTTAATTCCCAGGATGTCGGGACTGTCATATGTGGATAGAATGGAGCGGCTGGGCTTGTATAATCTGGAATTTAGAAGGATGAGAGGATATCTTAGTGAACATATAGGATTATTAATGGATTGGACACGCTAGAGGCAGGAAACATGTTCCCAATGTTGGGGGGAGTCCAAAACCAGGGGCCACAGTTGAAGCATAAGGGGTAGGCCATTTAGAACGGAGATGAGGAAAAACGTTTTCACCCAGAGAGTTGTGAATCTGTGGAATTCTCTGCCTCAGAAGGCAGTGGAGGCCAATTATCTGGATGCTTTCAAGAGAGTTAGATAGAGCCCTTAAAGATAGCAGAGTCAGGGGATATGGTGAGAAGGCAGAAAAGGGGTACTGAATGTGGATGATCAGCCATGATCACAGTGAATGGCAGTGCTGGCTCGAAGGGCCAAATGACCTACTCCTGCACCTATTGTCTATTGTCCTCATCCCCTTTCTAAAGGTACGCACTTTTATTCTGAGGTTATGGCCTCTGGTCCTAGACTCGCCCACAAGTGGAAACATCCTCTCCACATCCACAAGCCTTTCACTATGCGATAAGTTTCAATGAGGTCCCCCCTCATTCTCCCTTACACAAGGAGGAGAAAGTGAGGACTAATATGAAATATCATGGTGTAGAACTGGAGTTCATACAACATATAACAGCACAGCACAGGAGCAGGCCCTTTAGTCTATTATGTTTGTGTCAAACATGGTACCAAGACTAACTGTTATCTACTTACATTTAATTCAGATCCTTATATATGCTAATCATAATCATAATCATACTTTATTAGCCAAGTATGTTTTGCAACATATGGGGAATTTCATTTGCCATAGTCATACCACTAAAAAGCAACAAAACACACAAAATACATTTTAACATAAACATCCACCACAGTGACTCCTCCACATTCCTCACTGTGCTGAAGGCAAAAAAATAGTTCAATCTTTTCCCCTCCCTGTTCTCCCGCGGTCGGGGGCCTCGAACCTTCCGTTGACGGGACGATCTCGGCTCCTGCAGCCGGCACTCAGGGTCAGGATGATCATGATCCCGCATCGGACCCCGGGGTCGGGCTAGTCGAACCTCCTGCGGCTTTGGAGCTTCCTGACATCAGTTTTTACCAGCGACTGCGAGCTCCAAAAGACTCTTTAATGCCACTATCGTATCCGCCTCAGGAATCACCCTGAGCAGCGCATTCCAGGAACTCACCACCCTCTGAGTTAAAAACCTGCGCTGCACATCTCCTTTCAAATAAGGCAATACCCTCTAATCCAAGTTTACATTCAGGGAAACATTTCACTGTGGAGTTTTTTACGGTAAAGACATTTTTTTTTGTGCCTAACAACAAATAAGTCTTATTTTTTTTAATTTTAATTTTTGTGAGATGCGATTGTCCAAAACAAAAAGATCGACATAACAGTTATACAATTTTCATACAGCTTCAGTTTAACATTTTATTGACTAATATCTAGATAGGAAAAAAGAAAAAGGAAAAAAAGCAAAAGAAAGAAGAAAAGAAAAAGAAAAAAAAGTAAAAAAAAAAAAATCCCAGAACTAGCAAAGGTGTAAAAGAAGCAGAGATATATCCATCTACCCAAATAAATGTTGATGGAAACTGGAGAATCTCACAAAATGCAAACACATTTCAACCAATGCATGCGTCGATGTTAAACTGTTTCTTCAATATTTAATTGTTTATTGTCTATAGCCTCATTATAAGGAATTATGACCATGTATTATGTTAAACGAAGGGTGCTGCAACTCAGATTGAATCAAGCTGTGATATTGTTTTTACCACAGTTGCAATGGCCCGTAGTTTTCATATTTTGTCACTGACCTTTAGACACAGGTTTTGAAGAATCCCAAGAATCCCTAATATCGTCTTGTGATCTTAATTCACAAAAGGAAAAGACTAAACACCAAATCATTTACAAACAACCGGGTGCCACTAATTTGTCAAGCTAATGAGAACTTTAATATGTGAAATTACTAAAAGGATAAACTGAAATCTAAATGTCAATTACTCTCATAACGGGCCCATGCTGGTTATAATTAGCTGAATTGAAACAGTCATGCCAATATAGAACAAATGAATGGATTAGAAAGAGAACTAATTGTTGTGCTACATGGTACTATTATAACAGTTACACGACTACAAATGGCAGTTTTTGAGGTAAAAGTTAATGAAAAATATAAGCATTAGTTAATGTATGTGATTAATATCGGCATAAAGATGACTATCTGCTATTTTCTGCTGAAGAGAGACACAAAGTGCTGGAATAACTCAGTGGGTCAGGCGGCATCAACAAAATTTTCTGTTTATTCTTTGGCCAAAGTAAAAGGTTCAAGATTCCACGAAGATATATTTCTATCTGATGCTGTAATTAAATAAGCAGCATACTTACCTCTGTTAGGAGAAGGTTTGGGGGGGGGGGGGGGGGGGGATAGGAGGCAAAGGAAAGGTTTTGATAATGATAGGAAAGGTTTGGGGTGGGGGGAATAGAAGGTGGATGATGGCAAATGGGACTAGTTTAGATGGAACAAAGGGACACAAAGTGCTGGAGTAACTCAACAGGTCAGGCAGTACCTCTGGACAATAGACAATAGACAATAGGTGCAGGAGTAGGCCATTCGGCTCTTCGAGCCAGCACCGCCATTCAATGTGATCATGGCTGATCATCCACAATCAGTACCCTGTTCCTGCCTACTCCCCATATCCCTTGACTCCGCTATCTTTAAGAGCTCTATCTAACTCTCTCTCGAAAGCATCAAGAGAATTGGCCTCCACTGCATTCTGAGGAAAATAATTCCACAGATTCACGACTCTCTGGGTGAAAAATTGTTTCTTCATCTCCGTTCTAAATGGCCTACCCTTTATTCTTAAACTGTGGCCCCTGGTACTGTACTCCCCCAACATCGGGAACATGTTTCCTGCCTTTAGCGTGTCCAAGCCCTTAATAATCTTATATGTTTCAATAAGATCCCCTCTCATCTTTCTAAACTCCAGTGTATACAAGCCCAGTCGCTCCATTCTTTCAACATATGACAGTCCCGCCATCCCCGGAATTAACCTCGTGAACCTATGACATACCTACAACATGGATAGGTGACATTTCGGGTCGAGACCCTTCTTAAGACTGATGGGGAATTCTCTTACAATAAAACACTCTCGTAGAATTAATGCAATAAAAAAGATTTTTCTCCCGCAATTACTATATCTTTTCCAATTGATTCCGATATATCTTTATGGATTACATTCAAAAGATTTAGATATCTACAAATTAGAGACTATGTAAAAGCAAATACACAGGAAATTAGAAATAGAAAGACAGAAATTTTAGATGAATGTCTAAATAAACACCCGAACACAGAAAAATTGATATCATATATTTATAATATTTTACTGGAAAATGATGCCCCAATGACAGAAATATATAGGCAATCATGGGAAAACGAATTAGGTCAAATCATTAGACCTGAAATATGGGATGAAAGTCTACAACACATACACCACTGCTCGTTAAAGGCTAGACACTCTCTTATACAATTTAAAATATTACATAGACTACATTATTGAAAATCCAAACTACATAGTATTTTTCAAATGTATCTGCCTTATGTGATAAATGTCAACACTTGGAAGCTAACTTAACGCACTCATTTACAAACTGTGTAAAAATTACAAAATTTTGGACAGAGATATTTAAGATAATTTCGAATGTTGTTAATATGAATCTGACCCCTGACTCAAAGTTAATAATACTGGGAATATTAGAAACAGATCAATTAATAACAACGAATCAAATAATTTTTATTGATTATAGTTTAATAATTGGGAAAAAATTATTATTGAAATTCTGGAAAGGTCCTACATCCCCCACAATCAAAATGTGGATTACAGGAATGTCGGAGACACTTCATCTGGAAAGATTAAGGCTTGTCCTATTGGACAAGTTGGATCTTTTCAGAGGAATATGGTCTCCATTTATTGAATATCTAAAGGGTCAAAATGGCTCGGTACGAGAGCCTGACTGAAGCCTGAATAATGGAATAGATGAAGAAATCACGTATAACAAATCACGGATATATCTCCAACGATGGATAACATTTTTAATACTCCATTCATTCCTACTCTTACTTTATTTTTTCTCTATCTTTTCTCACCAGTTTAGGTGCTACTTTTCTGTGGGGACTTCCAGGGGGCATTTCAGGTGCGCTCTCGTAATTTTGTCCATATTAAAGGATGTGCTGGACCACCAGTTGCCAGAAAATCGGTGGTGGATCCACACTCCCATTAGCACATTGCCTTAATCGTTCTTGGTGAATGAGGACATGGGCTTGAGAGATGCTGTCAGAGTAACGTGGGTGAGTAACTGCAGTCTCCGCTGTAACTGGTACACACTGCAGCCACTTCACTGCGAGGAAATAAATATTTAGGATGATTAATGACGAGACAGTGAAACGGGTTAATTGGACCTGAATAGTTTAGTTAAGATTAGTTTTGGGATACGTGCGGAAACAGGCCCTTCAGCCCACCCACACACACTAAGCAGCAGTTTTACATTTCTATTCCACACACACTAAGCAGCAATTTTACATTTATTCCAAGCCAATTCGTCTACTACATCTTTGGAGTGTGGGAGGAAACCGGAACACCCGGAGAAAGCCCACGCAGGTCACGGGCAGAAAGTACAAACTCCGTACAGGCAGCACCCGTAATCGGATCGAACCCGGGCGTCTGGCGCTGTGAGGCAGTAACTTTACCGCTGTGCCACTATGTCGCCTGTGTGTCAAGCTCTGGGCCTGTACTCGCTGGAGCAAATAGTGAAAGTGAGCGTGATGTGTAATAAGTTGAACCTGTTTGAGATGGACAACGTGATTTCGGAGTGACATCTAATTTCTCGATTTGTAGTAGACTTATTCGTAATGGCTGACCACACTTCTTACTACCACTTTAATTTGTCCAGTTCAGGAGTCAGAGCGTCATACAGTCATACAGTGTGGGAATAGGCCCTTCAGCCCAGCTTGTCCACACCAACCAACATGTCCCAGCTACACTATTCCCGCTTGCCTGCATTTGACCCATATCCCTCGAAACCTGTCCTATCCATGTAACTATCTAAATGCTTCTTCAACATTGCGATAGCTACTACCCTTTGTGTGAAAAAGTTACCCCTCAGATTCCTACTATATTTTTTTCCCTTCACTTTAAACCTATGCCCTCTGTTTCTCGATTCCGCATACTGGGCAAGAGACCATGTGCCTCCACCCGATTCATCCCTCTTATGATTTTACACTCCTACACAGTCATTACCAGGTCAGGTCAGGGAGAGTTCCCCCCATACCCCCCCCCCCCGCCACGGGTACCATGTAACCCCGTGCTACCTGCTCCATGATCGGTCTCCCCCACCTGGTTTGCCAGGTGAGGAGGGGGCTGTGAACCCCAAGCAGGACCAAAAACAAGACCTGTCAAAGGGAACATGAGCATCTAGCGAGCCAACGGCCATCCACACTTCAGTAGAAGTTGCGATCACTGTCGTACACGGCATAGTAAGGAATGATGATAAAGCACACACACCAGAATCCTATACTTCCGCAGGACCTGGAGGACAGAGGTGTGTGGTGCATCCATCACAGTTCCTGTTGGAAACCAGCACCACTGCGTGGCTAATGTTATGCTTAGGACTGATCCCCTTTGTACGCAGTAGTTGTATCTAGCTGATAGTGACCATTTTTATGAATCATTTCCTATCTAGTACTAAACAGCCAGGCCTGTAAGAAGAAACCATTTCAGTTACAAAAAACCTCTAACATTAAAAGAGTCAGATTGCTGTATTTTCCAGCCACCTGGTGTCCTTTTACATATGCCATAATGTTGTGAAAAACTAACAGTACTTTTAAGTTATTTATTAAAAGCATGTTGTAAAATGGGAAAAATAGTGACTCATAAAGTCAAATATAGTGGATGATATCAGACAAAGGAAATAAATGTGGCACACAATGAGAGAACGATATCAGTCTAAAGGTCTTGACATGAAATATCGTCTGTCTATTATCATACACAGTTGCTGCCAAGACTGCTGAATCACTCCAGCACATCCTATGTTTTTTTGCAAATGGTGTGTTTTCCATTTGGATTTTTAGTTTTAAAGATACAGCGTGGAAATAGGCCCTTTGGCTCACTGAGTCCGCACCGGCCAGCAATCGTACACGAGGACACTACAATTGTCCCTAGTGTGTGTAGGGTAGTGTTAATGTGAATGAATGAATTAATAAGTTTATTGGCCAAGTATTCACATACAAGGAATTTGCCTTGGTGCTCCGCCCGCAAGTGACAACATGACACACAGTGACAGTTAGGAATGACACATAAAACATTAAACAATAATAATAAAACATTTTCGATTAAAACGTGAGAATTAAATAAAATACCAGAGCAAAAGATGGCTACAGATTTTTTGTTATTGAACAGAGCTACTACTCGTGGAAAAAAGCTGTTTTTATGTCTGGCTGTGGCAGCTTTGACAGTCCGGAGTCGCCTTCCAGAGGGAAGTGATTCAAAGAGATTGTGGCCAAGGTGAGAGAGGTCAGCGATGATCCTACCCGCTCGCTTCCTGGCCCTATTGCAGTGTGCTGCGTGGGGATCGCTGGTCGATGCAGACTCGGTGGGCCGTGAGGCCTGTTTCCGCGCTGTAATCTAGTTCTATCCTACACACTAGGGACAATATACCCAGGCCAATTAACCTACAAACCTGCACGTCTTTGGAGTGTGGGAGGAACCCGGAACATCCGGAGAAAGAAAGTTAAAGCAGCACGATGGCGCGGCAGTAGAGTTACAGCACTTGCAGCGCCAGACACCTGGGTTCGATCCCGACTACTGGCGACTGTCTGTGCGGATTTTGTACCCTGTGACGTGTGTGGGGTTTTCTCCGAGATCTTCGGATTCCTCCCACAGTCCAAAGAAGTGCAGGTTTGTAGGCTAATTGGTTAAGTATAAATGTAAATTGTCCCCATTGTGTGTAGGGTAGTGTTAATGTGCGGGGATCGCTGATCGGCGCGGACTGGATGATCCGAAAGGCCTGTTTCCCACACTATAGCTCTTAACTAAACCCCACACGGTCACAGGGAGAAGGTATAAACTCCGTACAGACAGCACCCATAGTCTCTGCTGCTGTAAGTCAGCAGTTCTACAGCTGTGCCACCGTGCCGCTCTAGAAGATATGTTCTTTCCTTCAGGGTACTTCTCTGAATCGGCTTCCCACAAATATCTAGACCGTAGTAATAATCATGATTCCATAGCTGGCTTTGTCACCTATAAGGACACAAAATGCTGGAGCAGTTCACTGGGTCAGGCAACGTCTCCGGAGATCGTGGACATGTGACGTTTTGGGTCGGGAACCTTCTTCAGACGGATGGGTCTGAAGAAAGCTGGAAAAGAGGAGAGAATGGACAAAGTTTAGCGGGTCATGTAATGGTACGGCGCGGAAACAGGCCCTTCGGCCCAACTTGCCCACACCGGCCAACCTGTCCCAGCTACACTAGGCCCACCTGCCAGTGTTTGGCCCATATCTCTCTCAACCTATCTGTCCATGTACCTGTCTAACTGTTTCTTAAATGATTGTAGTGGTGAACATGGGCAAAGGGAGTTGGGGGGGGGGGGGGGGGGTGTTGATAGGCAGATGGTTGGAACAAAGGTCAGAAAGAAGAGCAGACGGTGTGAGGCAGGAGTGAAGAGATGTGGACTGTGAAGACAAAGGGAGGAAAGTTTCAGGAGGAGAACGAGGGGTGGATGGGAGAAATAGGTGGGAGTCCAGTCATGGAATCGGGAATGGAAGGCAAGAGAAAGGCTGGGTATGGCAGAGAAGGATGGGACAGGGACATTGTAACCATTACAGTAAGCTGGTTAAGAGAGGGGCAGGACTGGCAGCTCAATGTTCCAGGGTACCTTCAGGAGAGACAGAGGTGGGGGTTTTTTTTCGCACAGTAAGTTGTGAGTCCTTGGAATTCTCTGCCTCAGAGGGCAGTGGAGGCTGGTTCTCTGGAAACTTTCAAGAGAGAGCTAGATAGGGCTCTTGAAGATAGCGGAGCCAGGGGATATGGGGAGAAGGCAGGAACTGATTGGGGATGATCACCCATGATCACATTGCATTGTTGGTCAAGGAGGATGTCACGGCAGTGGTCAGAGGTGACATTACAGACAGTGAGGCTAGTGAGGCTGTATGGGTGGAGCTGAGGAACAAGAAAGGGATGATCACCTTGTTGGGGGTGTATTGCAGACCCCGGACAGTCAACGGGAATTAGAAGAGCATGTGTGCCAGGATATTACAGAGAGGACTAATAGGGTTGTTTTAGTAGGGGATTTTAACTCTCCCAGTATTGTTCGAAAATGTATAGATGGGGCAGGATATGTCAAATGTGTTCTGGAGAGTTTCCTCCGGCAACATGTAGAGGGCCCCACACGCGAGAGGGCAAAGCTTAATCTAGTTTTGGGAAATTGAGAGGGGAAAATGGATGAAGTGTTCAGTGATGAGCCTTTAGTCAGACGGTGGTGAATCTGTGGAATTAATTGCCACAGATGGCTGTGGAGGCCAAGACAATGGATAGTTTTTAAGGCAGAGATAGATAGATTCTTGATTAGTATGGGTGTCAGGGGTTATGGGGACAAGGCAGGAGAATGGAGTTGAGAGGCACACATAGATCTGCCATGACAGGTTGGCGGAGTAGACTTGATGGGCTGAATGGCATTATTCTGCCCCTAGAGCTTAAGAACTTCTGAACTATTGGGACAAGCGACCCCTGTTCTATTAAGTTGAAGATAGTTATGGAGAGAGACAGGGCAGGCCCATGAGTTAAAAAGCTAAATTGGGGTAAGGCCCACTTTGATGGTGTTGGAGATTGACTCACTCAAGTTCATTGGATTGAAGTAGGTGGTTTGAAGGAAAAGGAACATCCGGAGACTGGGGTGATTTATGGTGTGACGACGAGAGTCCAGGGCATGCGTGCTCCTGTTAGAGTGAAGGGCAAGGCAGGTGAGCATAAGGGAGAGTGGATGACAAGGGAAATTGAGGCTTTGGTCAAGAGTAAAAAGGAGGCATGGGACAGGTATAGGCAGCTTGAATCAAATGTATCCCTGGAGAAGTTTTGGGAAACAAAAATTGTTACATTTTTATTGTGTTTTGTGTGTTCTTTTTAAGTGTATCACTGCTGGCAAATTCATTTCACTGCATGTGATGTGCATGTGACGAATAAAATTGACTTTGACTTTTGACTTTGAACTGAGGAGCAAGCTAAAAGAGGAAATGAGAAGGGCAAGAAAGAGACAGGAGATACTGTAGCTCTGGCAGATATCATTAAGGACACCCGAAATGTCTTTTAAGTTTTAGTCTAGCTTATTTTAGTTTAGTTTAGCTTAATTTAGTTTAGTTTAGTTTAGTTTAGATATACAGAATGGAAATAGGCCCTTTGACACCAACCATTGATCACCATTCAGTAGATCTATATCCTACACACGGGGAGCAATTTATAGAGGGCCAATTAACCTACAAACCTGCACATTTTTGGCATGTAGGAGGCAACCGGAGCACCCAGAGAAAACCCACGTGGTCTCAAGGGAAAACAGGCAGCAACCGAATTCAGGATCGAACCCGGGTCTGTGCCACTGGAATGCTACTATGCTGCAGCCGTCTTTTAAACGTTGTTACAGTGAAGTACTCTATGACACAATCCACACATTTCAGCAAATTATAGTCAGACAAAGTCAGGCAGCTAGGTGGCGCAGCGGTAGAGTTGCTGCTTACAGCGCTTACAGCGCCAGAGACCCGGGTTCGATCCCGACGACGCGCGCTATCCGTACGGAGTTTGTACACTCCTCCCGTGACCGTGTGGGTTTTCTCCAAGATCTTCGGTTACCTCCCACACTCCAAAGACGTACAGGTTCGTAGGTTTATTGGCTTGGTATAAATGTAAAATAAATTGTCCCTTGTGTGTCTAGGATAGTGTTAGTGTGCGTGGATCGCTAGTCGGCGCGAACTCAGGAGGCCAAATGGCTTGTTTCCACAATGTATCTCTAAACTAAACGAAACTACAAAAGATAGATGCTATCCATGTTTCTCAGCAACGCCTTTTTAGTCGTTTTAGATTCATTTTCCTCAATCCAGTCATGTTTTTTCCATCACACTGCGGATAAATCACGACTTCCCCAGGCAGAACCACCACCTAAGTAACTCATTCACTTTTAGTACCATTTCAAGTTAATTATCTTTAACCATTGCATCCTAAATATTCATGGCAAACAGTACAATATTTAAATTTAATTACTTTGTGTTGTTACTGCAAGCCTTTTAAAATAAAGGTGTTGAATGTGGTATGAACATTACTCTAATATTAACGATACAGTTAGATTACAAATAAACCAAATACAAATAACCGCAGGAATAAGATTCAATAAAAAGATTACTTTTCCTTTTCTGTCAGTGCCAAAATACCATTTTATGTTCCTTTTTCTTCAAAGCTAACATTTTAACCCCTAATGTACCTTGGATTCCAGATAGCATTGCTAATGGCAGGTTGGACATCAATGTTTAGTTTAGTTTAGAGATACAGCGCGTAAACAGGCCCTTTGGCCGACCAACTCCACACCAACCAGTGATCTCTGCGCATTAATACTATCCTACATTCCACTGGGGACAATTTACGTTTATCCCAATCCAATTGACCTACAAACCACAAACGTTTGGAGTGTGGGAGGAAACAGAAGATATTAGAGAAAACCCACGCAGGTCACGGGGAGAATGTACAAGCACCGTCCAGACAGCCCCCGTAGTCAGAATCGAACCCGGGTCTCTGGCGCTGCAAGTGCTGTAAGGCAGAAACTCTTCCGCTGCACCACCTTGCCGCCCAATGGTTTAATGGTTCAATAGTTTTTACTATTGGGTGTACAGACATACAGTGACATTTTGCTTATAATTCAGTAAAGTATTGCCATAAGAACGCACAATCCCCAATTAGTACAAAGCTCATAGAAATTATCCAAGTTTTGGCGCTATTTTCAAAGTCCAGTCTGATCCCTGTGTCTTAACAAAATTATCCCTCTTAACTAAACTAAATAAATGAACAAAATAAATCTAGTAATTAATAGCCACAATCCTAGTGCTAAAAAATCCTCAAATTTCTCAATGCAACCAAAAACATAGTTCATAGTGGAGTTAGTGCTTCTGTTTGCACCCGTAATCTAAAAACATACAAGTTTGTAGGTTAATTAGTTTTGGTAAAGATTTTAAATTGTCCCAAGTGTGTGGGATAGTGTTAGTGTATGGGGGTGATCGCTGGTCGACAAAACATTTTGTGTAGGAAGGAACTGAAGATGCTGGTTTTAACCTAAGATAAAAGTCATACAGCGTGGAAACAGGCCCTTCAGCCCAACTTGCCCACACCGGTTAACATGTCCCATCTACACTAGTCCCACCTGCCTGTGTTTGCCCCATATCCCTCCAAACCTGTCTTTTCCAGGTACCTGTCTAAAGGGGCTGTCCCACTTGGACGACCTAATCCGCAAGTTCTGGCAAGTTTGCCCTCGACTCATACTCGCAGCTCGGTCGACACGAGGTCGTAGGAGGTCTTTGTAACGCTCCTTCATGCTCGAAAGTGGTCCCCATGTACTCGAGGCCTCAGCTGCGTCACGGCGTATTTTTCAACATGTTGAAAAATGCCCGCGAGTAAAAAAATGTAGCTATGGAAAAAAACGATACTTTTTTACTTGTAGGTTTAGCCGAAGTAGGTCGTCATGTTAGTCGTAGGTAATCGAGGGTAATCGAAGGTAGTCGTAGATAGTCTTCATCAGAGTCGATGGGAGGTCGAAGGAGGTCATCTTCACTCTCCACTATTCGGTGTCTTATTTTCTCAAAGTTAGTCGCAGTTAGTCGTAGCTTGTAGAAGCTGGTCTTCCACATAGTCGAAGGAGGTCGAAGAAGGTCTTCTACATAGTCGAAGGAGGTCTTCAAAATGACATTTTTTCAAACTCTCCTAAATTCTTCTAAACTCGCCAAGTAGGTCGCCCAAGTGGGACAGCCCCTTAACTGTTTCTTAAACGTTGGGAAAGTCCCTGCCACAATTACCTTCTCTGGCAGCTTGTTCCATACACCCGCCACCCTTTGTGTGAAAAAGTTACCCTGCAGATTTCCATTAAATCTTTTTCCCGTCACCTTAAACCTATGTCCTCTGGTCCTCGATCCCCCGACTCTGGGCAAGAGACTCTGTGCAGCTATCTGACTTATTCCACCCATGATTTTATACACCTCCATAAGATCAATTAGTGAGTCAGACTAAGGCTCTCTGTCTGAAGAAGGTTTCTGACCCAAAACGTCACCTATTCCTTTTCTCCAGAGGGCTGCCTGACCCGCTGAGTTACTCCAGCATTTTGTGTTCTATCTTCTGCCAACATCTTGTTCAGTTCAGTCCGGTGTGTTAGTTTTATCTCCATGTCCCTATATGACCCTCACAACACACGTCAAGCTAGCTTTTGAAAGTGGTCATGAAATCTTATTTCACGGACCTTCCAAATAGAGCCTTCCATATCTTAAACATCCTCCATTTAAAGAACCGTGTCCTTAGTAATGTTCCTAATTATTTTATAGCTCCATCCCCCTGGCTATTAACCCAGACAAGAATAAAATAAATCCTTACTGCTTAAAAGATCAAAACATCTCAGACTGAGTTCCAGAGGACCAGAGGACATACTGTAGGTTTAAGGTGAGGAGGGGTGGGGGAAAGATTTTAATAATACTGGGAACTGTACCTTTAAGATCTGATGACCAAGTTGTGTGTTGAGTTTAGTTTAGGTTACGGATACAGTGTGGAAACAGGCCCTTCAGCCCACCGAGTCTGCACTGCCCAGCGATCCGTGCACACTAACACTTTCCTACACACACTAGGGCCAATTTACAATTTGACCAAAGCTAATTAACCTACAACCCTGTATGTCTTTGGAGTGTGGCGGGGCTAAACACAGGCAGGCGTAGCTGGGACACGTTGGCCGATATGGGCAAGTTGGGCCGAATGGCCTGTTTCCATGCTGTCACTCCATGACAATGACTCACTCCAACAATGGCGAAGGGTTGCAGCATTCTGTTACGATCACATCAACCTGGATTCATTCCTTTCCTTCAAAAGCCTGTATAACTACCTGTTAAACGCGTGTTGAGATAACAACCGCGAGCGGCTTTTACACGGGCTCCCTGCAGCGGCGTGAAATGAGCCTCTGATCCAAACGTTGGGCGTAATTGTGTTTTTTTACAGCCACAGGCAACGATGCCTAGACAGAGGCCTGTGACAGCAGGTGGCCTGTGCGAAGGCTCACGCCTTCTGCTCCCTGCCTCCAACCAAATATATACATAGAGAACCCCTGAGAGATGCTTATCCTTGCAGCCCAGGGGTTTTTCCAATGCACATTCCCACAAAAAATTCTAAATCGGAAAGCCATTTCTAACGTTAAAAGTCTGGTTCTTAAGTCTGCTGCCACTGCTCGTAAGATCGTAAGATCATTAGAGAAAGGAGCAGAATTAGGCCATTTGGCCCATCGTCTACTCCGCCATTAAAATCATGGCTGATCAATCTCTCCATTCCTAGCCCCATTCTCCTGCCTTCTCCCCATAACCTCTGACACCCGTGTTAATCAAAACTGTTGTTATTATAAAGGCCTTGAAAACAACAATACTTTAATGGGCCTGTCAATAGACAATAGGTGCAGGAGTAGGCCATTCTGCCCTTCGAGCCAGCACCTTCCATTCATGGCTGATCATCCCCAATCAGTACCCCGTTCCTGCCTTTTTCCCGTATCCCCTGACTCCGCTATCTTTAAGAACCCTATCCAGCTCTCTCTTGAAAGCATCCAAAGAACCCGCCTCCACCGCCCTCTGAGGCAGAGAATTCCACACACTCACCACTCTCTGCGAGAAAAAGTGTTTCCTCGTCTCCGTTCTAAATGGCTTACCCCTTATTCTTAAACTGTGGCCCCTGGTTCTGGACTCCCCCAACATCGGGAACATGTTTCCTACCTCCAGCGTGTCCAAACCCTTAACAATTTTTTAGGTGAATTTTTTAGGCAACTGCAGACTAGTTTGTCGCCAAATGTTCGCCGGTGGTCGCCGGGCGTAGTCTCGTCAGTCACGCAAAAAACTCGTAGCATCTTTCAGGTCGCCGCTAAATTTTCAACATGTTGAAAAATTTTTGGCGAGAGTGGGTTTGACGCCAATGATCGTAGCTTGACTCCTCCTGACGTAGGTGCTGTCGTAGATTGACGTGGGTTGTCACCGCTTTTTCGGCGACCTGCTACAACTATGACAGTCGCCGGTAGTTGCCAAAAAAATCGGCAAGTGGCACAGCTCCATAAGGGCCTAGGTTTTGGGTAGGAATTGAGATGGGTGTGCAAGGAAAGGATCTATCTCTTGAAGACTATTTAACACTGACCTAATTTCTAAACAAGCCAACATAATTAAAGACTTCATAAGGTCATAAGTGTTAGGACCAGAATTAGGCCATTTGGCCCATCAAATCTACTCTGCCATTCAATGATGGCTGATCCATCTTCACCTCACAACCGCATCTTCCTCCCCATAACCCCTGACACCTTCTCCCCATAACCCCTGACATATCAGAACGCAACAACAGAGATCAAAGAAATCTAAACACTTAAATGCATGCCATCCAAAGAGATTAGTTTAGTTTAGAGATACAGTGTGGAAACAGGCCCTTCAACCCACCGAGTCCGTGCCAACCGGTGATCACCCCCACACACTAGAACTTTCCCGCACACACTAGGGACAGTTTATAATCTTTACCGAAACCAATTAACCTACAAACCTGTATGTCTTTAGAGTGCAGGTGGAAACCGAAGCACTAACTCAACTATCAAATGTTTTTGGTTGCATTGAGAACTTTGAGAATATTTTTGCACTGGTATCGGGGCTATCAATTTATAGATATTTTGTTTAGTTTATTTAGTTCAGTTCAAAGATGCAACCTGAAAACAGGCCCTTCGGCCCATCAAGTCCACGCCGACCAGCGATTCCCGCACATTAACACTATCCTACACACACTGGGGACAATTTACAAATTTTACCAAAGCCAATTAACCTACAAACCTGTAGGTTTTTGGAGTGTGGGAGGAAACCGGAGAAAACCCACACAGGTCACGGGGAGAGCATCTAAACTCCACACGGACAGCACCCGTAGTCAGCATTGAACCCGGATCTCTGGTAACTGTAATGCCCCTGTCCCACTTGGGAAACCTGAACGGAAACCTCCGGTGACCTTGCGCCCCACCCAAGGTTTCCATGAGTGACCAGAGGTTTTGGTCACTTGCCTGGAAAGCCTCGACTGAAGCGTGAGCTGCATCTACTGACCAACGATCCTATAGGATCTTTGCTACCGACCGCACACACACACACACACACACACACACACACACACACACACACACACAATGCAAAGGTGGGGGCCAGGGACAGGGACAGGGGAGGAGCGCTGTCTGCGTGATGAAGAGGAAGGTAAACGGCTGCCACAGTAAGTCCTTTAGAGAGCGTGGGAGGGAGGGAGAGAAGGGGGAAAGAAGGGGAGAGAAGGACAGAGAAGGGGAGAGAGAAGAGGAAGAGGAGAAGGGGAGAGAGAAGGAAGAGAGAAGGGGAGAGAAGGGGAGAGAAGGGGAGAGAGAAGGGGAGAAAAAGGGGAGAGAGAAGGGGAGAGAGAAGAGGAAGAGGAGAGAGAAAGGGGGAGAAGGGGAGAGAAGGGGAGAGAAGGTGGGGGGAGTGGAGACAGTTTTAAGAAGTTTAATAAAGTTAGCGGGCATTTTACCTTCCGGCAGATCTCTCTAGGTCCTGAAAACCAAAGATCCTATAGTCGATCTTTGCTGAAAACTCCAATGAGCCAATCAAAAATGGCCGTCAGCGAAGGAGATGGCCTTTCGACTGCCTGTCAGTAAATAGCGACCCCACTCCACTGGCTTTGACCAAACGCAACCTATTTTTAGTCGAGGCCGGTTTTGGTTTTTTTTGAAATAATCGCAGGAACATAGAAGAAGCCTCGACTACCGGAAACCCACTTTCCACCATTAGGGAGAGTGACCAGAACCTCCGGGAACCTCACGGATACCTTGGGTGGGGCGCAAGGTCTCCAGAGGTTTCCGTTCAGGTTTCCTAAGTGGGACAGGGGCATTAGGCAGCAACTCTACCGCCTTGTCACCATGCCACACATGAGTAACCTTGTGCCATCAGCTCCCTGCCTCCCAACTCCATTGAAAGCATTGCTTGAAGGAATGTCTTGACCCGAAACGTCAACCATTCCTTCTATCAAGAGGTGCCTGTCCCTCTGAGCTTTTTGTATCTATCTTCTTTATTTTAGGCCACCCCGACTGAAGTCCCGTCACCCCTTTGCGCAACATGGAAAACAACTCCTAGCATCCATCCAGCCAACTGAGACACAAGCACACCGGATAGCCACCAAGTGGTCACAGGAGTGGAAGGCAACCTCATCTCCATTACACAGCGACATCTCTTCACCAGATAAAAGCTGTCCATGGTCTGACCTCCCCGGAGGAGCATGGGTGAAGCTCAACAGACTCTGTACTGGAGTTGGGCGTTTCAATGCCAGCGTGTGGAGATGGGGGCTCCTACAGACAGCCGACCTTGTCATCTCTGGGTGCCCGCTCTACCAACCACCAAATGGAGCTCAGGGCCTGGCAGACATTGACGCAGAGACAACAACCTGGCTGCCCAACACCCGGCTTGAGATCTAACTATTCCTTCGGTTTGTGTTTCATTCGCGAGAAGAAGAAGAAGGTTGTATACGCGGACATCCCTTGAGAGATACTGAGCACTGCGGCTCAGATGTTTTCTAACGAGCATTCCTGCCAAAAAAATCACAATGTTCACAGTGTTCATTGTGCTTTGTGCCTGGGTATGTCAGAGTGAGTCCTGTGCCAGAAATGTCTTGAGTGTGTTCGGGCTGAATTTTCCAACAATATTTCAAAATCCACCATGTTAGTGCTAATAGCCTTTCCACCGCTTGGCAAATTAGATCACAACCTGGTTTACCTAAGGCCTTCTTACAATCCCTGTGCACTCAGACAGCCTACAACCACCCGGTCTTTTAGAAAGTGGACACCAGAGGCCAGTGAATCACTGAGGGCCTGCTTTCAATGCACAGAGTGGGACGTACTGATGGAGCCACATGAATGCAACAGCAGTATGGACATCGACAGGATGGCGGGATGCATAAGGGACCACATCAACTTCTGCTGGGATGTGGTTGTGCCAGTAAGAACTGTTTGTGGCTTTTCCAACAGCAAACCTTGGATTACAAGCAACATCAAGAGCCTTCCTAAACGCGAAAAAGGCTTTCAAGGTTGGTGACCGGGAAAAGAACAAGAGGGTACAGCACCACCTGAAAAGGAGCATGAAGCAGGCAAAAGGGGACTCTAAAAGGAAGCTGGAGAGGAAACTGCCTCACAACAGCATCAAAGAAGTGTGGAGAGGAATGAAGACCTTCGCTGGCTTCAGGGGGAAGAAGAGAAGCCAGCCGCCAGGAGACGTGGACAAGGCCAATGGGTTCTATAACAGGTTTGACCCGGTACCCCCTCCCACCTCTCCCCCACCATCACCTCCACGAGGCAGCCCCCCCCCACCCCCCCCCCCAACACCACAGCTGCAGCACCTCCTGTGCCGGCATCTCCTCGACTGTTCTTCACGGCGGACGAGGTGAGAGCTGAGCTGAGGAGGCAGCGCCCTGGTAAAGCAGCTGGCCCTGATGGTGTGTGTCCCAGGCTACTGAAAGACTGTGCGGCTCAGCTGGCGGAGCCTCTCCAGACCATCTTCAACCCGAGTCCCCAGTCGGGAAGGGTACCAGAGCTGTGGAATTCATCATGTCTCGTGCCGGTTCCCAAAGCAGGGCGGCCAACCGAGATCAACGACTACAGACCGGTGGCCCTTACTCCATTGTCCTCATACCATGGCTCCATGGGGTGGATGACGCAGTCCTCTACATGCTGCACCGGATTTACTCCTTTTTGGATGAACCAGGTGGCTATGTGAGGATTATGTTCTTCGACTTTTCAAGTGCGTCCAACACCATCCAACCCCTGATTGTGAAAGACAAGCTTGAGAAGATGGGCGTGGGTTCCTGGATATACAACTACCTGACGGGTCAACCACAGTTTGTTGTGCTGGGGGACTGTGTTTCCGGGACAGTAGTGTGCAATGTTGGAGCCCCACAGGGAACGGTTCTGGCCCCGTTCCTCTTCACCCTGTATACTGCAGACTTCAATTATAAGTCTGACGCATGCCACGTACAGACATATTCAGATGACACAGCGATTGTGGCATGTGTATGGAACGGACATGAGGAGGAATACAGGGACTTGACCGGGGCTTTCTGTGTCTGGAGTAAAGAGAACTGTCTCATCCTGAATACAACCAAGACTAAATATATGGTTGTTAACTTTGGCAGGTCCAAGCTCCCCCTTCAGCCGGTTAACACTGCAGGGGCGGACATTGAGGTGGTGCAGACATACAAATATCCGGGAGTGCACCTTGATAACAGACTGGTCAGTCAACACCGATGCCCTCTATAAAAAAGGACAGAGCAGACTCTTTTTCCTCAGAAGGCTCAGATCCTTCAATGTGCGCAAGGACATGCTGTACATGTTTTTACTGTACTGTGGTAACAAACATTAAAACATCCCCCCACAATGGTTCCCACTGTGAGGGAAGGCACAAAGTCCAGTCCCCATCCCCTTGTTCACCCATGGTCGGGCCTATTGAGGTCCCTGCAGTTGCCACAACGGCGGCCCGATGTTGCAGGCCCTCTCGCCGGACGATGGGGCTTCGGCGTCGGGAGAAACATTCAGCGGCTTGGAATGTCTGGAAGGGCCGCTTGCTGCCAGAGACCGCAGGCCGTGCTGGTCGGAGCGCCGACACTGGCAATCTCGGCGAGAGATCCCAGGCTCCGCGCTGTTCGGAGTCAGCCAAGCCGCGGCTTGAAGCCAATATTCTACGCTGTTGTCTGCTGGGGCATCAACATCAGTGCTAAAAACAGTAAGAAGTTGGTCAAGCTGGTAAAAGGAGCTAGCTCAGTGCTGGGGGGGGGGGGGGGGGGGGGGGGGGGGGGGGAGAGAGGACTCTGTGGGGGATGTGCTTGAGAGGCGTATGAGGAGCAAGGTGCTGGACATCCTCGACAACTCCGGGCACCCCCTCCATGAAACTCTGGAGGGTCAAAGGAGCACACGGAGCAACTTCCTGCGCTGTAGAACGGAACGGTTCAGGAGATCCTTTACCCCTGCAGCCAGTAGATGTTATAATACTGACCATCAAGCTGTATGGGGATGCTCTGCATTTTGAATAGTTAATTATTGGGTCTTTTTAAGTATTTATTGATTTCAGGTATTGGCATATTGTATTTTATGTATTTTTTGTCTGCTTTCGTTCTGAATTCGTTCTGTGGGTTTGTTGGTTGTTGGCTTCTGGATCCCGGAGGAGATCAATAAAGTATTTATTATTATTATTATTATTATTTAATAATGAGACATGAGCCAAGGGCAAAATGGTGGCGCAGCGGTAGAGTTGCTGCCTTACCACACACATGGATCTAGGTTTGATCCTGACTATAAACGGAGTTTGTCCGTTCTTCCTGTGACAGCATGGGATTTCTCCGGTTTCCTCCCACACTCCAAAGACGTACAGGCTTGTGGGTTAATTTACTTCGGTAAAATTGTAAATTGTCCCTGGTGTGTGTAGGGTAGTGCTAGTGTGCGTAGGATAGTGTTAGTGTGCGGGGATCGCTGGTCAGCGCTGACTCGGTGGGCAGAAGGGCCTGTTTCCATGCTGTATCTTTAAACTAAACTAAACTAAAATTAAACTAAACTAGACTTAACAACCCAATAGTTTGCCAGCATCTGTGTCCAGCACTGTAGCACAGCTGGACCGGCTGCTGCCTCACAGCACCAGACACCTGTGGCTCAACACTGATCTTAGGTGCTGTCTTTGTGGAGTTTGCACGTTCTCCCTTTGACCACACGGTATTCCTCCAGGGTGTCTCATTTTTTTCCTGTCACATCCCAAAGTCTCTTGGGTTTGTAGGTGAATTTGCCTCTGTAAATTGCCCCTGACATGTAGGGAGTGTTTGAAAAAGTGGGTTAATACGTAACTAATATGCTTGATAGTTGCCATGGATTCGGTGGGGCTGAAAAGTCTGGGGTTTCTGTGATGTATCTCTAAATAAAACTAAAAATCTAATCCATTTTGCTTTGAGGCACCCTAAGGAGACATGAAAGGCTCTGTAAATTTGATATGATTGATTCCAATGTTGTGTTATCAAGGATAGAACAGTTACTAAGATACCAAGTTGACTTCAATTGAACGAGACAGATATGATCAATAACAAACGGGAATTTTTCAAATTGGTAATAGATGAATAGATCAGTTTGGGGCGGTACGGTGGCGCAGCGGTAGAGTTGCTGCCTTACAGCACCAGAGACCGGGGTTCGATCCTGACTATGTAAGTTGCTCGTTCTATGCTTACCCCCAGTCTAGTTTCAGTCGAAAATCACTGAGTCAAGCACTTGCGCATCTAAACTTTATTTTGACAAAACACAATTACAGTTCCCACCACCATACCTAAACACCGCCGGATCGATCCTCATATCTGCCTGATCAAGCCCTCTATGCCTCGCTCAAACAGAGACACTCCAGAATGTCACGCAGTCCTAAGCGCTCTCCCAGAAGATCGACACAGGACCTCTCGGCAGCGGACTTTTATAGGTCACATTTATAGACCTCTTGAGAACAGGCAGACGACAGCACAGGTAATGTAGCTCCCCAGAAACAGGAATCAGCGACAAGGAGGAAATGATGCTGTCCTGGCCCTTTAAGGCAGATCTGGGAAGGCCAAAAGGTAGAGAAAGCTGCTCCTCAGTATCCCTACTCCTTTGAAACTGACATCAAGAAAGAAGAAGAGGAAACCTACCCTAGTGCCTCGATCTGTGGAATCTGTGTAAACCTACCCTAGTGCCCAGTGGATGTCTGTGGAATTCTCTGCCTCAGAGGGCAGTGGAGGCAGGTTCTCTGGATGTTTTCAAGAGAGAGCTAGATAGAGCTCTTACAAATAGCGGAGTCAGGGGATATGGGGAGAAGGCAGGAACGGGGTACTGATTGGGGATGATCAGCCATGATCACATTGTATGGCGGTGCTGACTTGAAGGGCCAAATGGCCTACTCCTGCACCTATTGCCTATTGTCTATTGTCTATCAGAGCTGCAGGAAGAGAATGGGAACATTTGCAGACCCTGACAATTAGGTGCAAAATGCATAGAATGGATTGGATGAATTCAAACCAGACATACACCAGGCTTCCATGGAGTATGGACGTTTGTGGCACGGGGATTATTCATATTTACTGCTCTGGTCGAATCCGCTATACCCAGCCCTTCCCTTACTGGGAACTGCCTATGGGATATCTGTTTAATATGTAAAACTTTCAGTTACTTCAAAAATCTATCTCTGTATCTTCAATCACTGTCTCACCCTCAGATGAATCTTCCCGTTCGCTGGGGGTTTCCCGATACTGTCCAAATAAATCATTCCTCTTCCTTTCTACTTGTACAATCTGTCTAGGTTGTGGCTCACAGAAATACTCTGGCAGTTGCATTATAGCTAACACACCTTCATTTTCTTTAAACACCGGAGCTAAACTCTTCGTTCTACTCTGGGTGACATAAGCCACTGGACGATCTATCAATGATGGAGTGGATAGGGTTGAAGAATCTCGTACCCCAGTATCTGCTGTTGGTAGAATCTGTTCAGATGTAGAATCTGTAGGAGTTGTTATAGATTCTGCAAACCAAAAATAATTATTACAGACACAAGTCATACAAGATGTGAGTGAAGTCTAGGAAACACAAGAGGAACATGGTGGAAGCCGCCAACTTCCACTACCATTAACATTTGTCCACTCTTCCAAATATTCATCTCCATCCCCCTCAAAGTCAGCACTAACCATCGGATCCCTAATCTTTAAATTTACAGGGACTAATATCCTTCCAGGAGATCTGCCTTTCCCTTGTTCTGTGTGTTTCACTTCATCTGCACTCTTGTCCTTCCTACTGCCTGGAGGTCGATCTACTTCTCCTTCTTTCAATTCTATTCCAAGTTTAGCGATTGCCTTTTCCCAACCAGCAATCCTCTTAACCTCTTTATTCGCCTTCCGTTCATCATAATATTTTCTCCCTAACCCTATTAATTATTTTGCGCTTTCATTATTACTATGCTGCCAAATAATCTGTTCTATATATTTTATCCCTTTTACTGTTCTAATGCCCCCCCCCCCCCCTCCCCCGGCGGCCATAGCTTGTTTCCTAATTTCTTATTTAATGGTCCTGATAAATCTCTTAATTTCTCTGCCTTGTGAGGGAACTCATTGCACATTAGTTGCAATGGGCTCCTTTCCTCTTCTGTTATATCTCGATCCATACTGTTCCCCATTCTTCCGAACAACCAAAAATAATTCTTAAATCCTCCACTCCTTCCTTTTGATCCCTAAATGATCAAGCTCGCTCCTGAACAGTGGCTAATGGCTTCAAAGCGTTCACAGCCTCACAATTCTTTATTCCTTTGCTCCACCAATCCTACTCTCCTATTCCAATTCTTCTCCTATCTCCCACGTCCACACCCTTTCAACCTTACAATTTCCACAATGTCCAGTCATTCAAAGATCAGAGTACTCCAGGGAACAATCAAACACATTCGAGCACAAATCAAACACAAATCAAAATCTCGCAACTCGTTTAATCCTCAATTAAAACGCCTGAAAATGAGCTTTAGACACGCAAGTAACACAGTATACAAACAGGAGATCAGGCTGTATCTGCCTGGCCAAGCCCTCTTTAGCCTCGTTCAAGCAGAGACACTCCAGAAGGTCACGCAGTCCCAAGTATTCTCCCAGAAGATTGACACAGGACATCATGGGAGTGTCCTTTTATAGGTCCCCAAACCTTGAGGGGCTGAACCACATGGGGGTGACCTCTTTACAGTCCAATAACTGATTAACCCAGTACATGATAGACATTTCCCAGCCCAATAATACAGTGACTAATACAATGTATTCAAACGGAGCTTCTGAAAGGAAGAAAACATCGCAACATGTGCCTTGATATTTAAGAAACCCAGACAAGGCTCAATACTTACTCCAATCAACGACTAGCAAAGTAAAGCTTTGCAACATTATTTACAATGTATATGTCTGGTTTACATTCATCCAATCCATTCCATGCAATTTGCACCTAATTGTCAGGATCTGCAGATGTTCCCAATCTCTTCCTGCAGCTCTTATATAGGCTCTACACAAACTGGCACCATTCTCCAGCTTGTCCTATTTCTGCAGAAGGCACTTTTTAATGGCCGAGCAGCCCAGAAACCTTTACTCAATTTTAGCATCCTGGTCGCTCCAATATGGCCAGAATTAACAGTTGTAGGGAAGAAGCTGCTCCTGAACCTGGACGTTACAGTTTACAGGCACCCAGAGGGCAGTGTCCCTGGAGAACGTGGACAGGCGACGTTTCAGGTCAGGTCTCTTCTTCAGACTGATAAACGAAACATCACCTACCCAGGTTCTCCACTGACGCAGCCTGACCTGCTGAGTTATTCTAGCACTTTGTATCTTTTCTAGTAAAACCGTTCCTTATAACTCTATTTTTGTAGGCAAGTCTGAAGAAGGGTCTTGACCCGAAACATCGCCTATTTCCTTCGCTCCATAGATGCTGCCTCACCCGCTGAGTTTCTCCAGCCTTTTTGTCTACTGTATTTTTGTACTTATTTTGAGATCTCATGAAGCACTGCCTTTCAATAACTTATTGTTTTGGTCTTTCATCTCGTCTTTCTCCCAGTGGTCCTCTTCTTTCATGTCCATCCTCCATGTTTCAAATATTGACATCGCTGTCATCGTCCGTCCTGAAAAGGACGCAAGCTTCTGGCGACAATCAGTGGAAGCCATCACTTGTTGCAATAGATGATGGTGGTAGCAGAATTAGCTCAGGATACTTACAGTTTCCAGCCCCGCGACATGGGGCTTCTGCTACGGGGCCCTCCCAGTGGTAAGGATCTGTAATAGATTTACAGGTTTTCTTCATTTTGTGCTGACCCTTACTGCTGCAATATTGCATGGCAGTTCCCAAGTAAACACTTGCCCTTTGTGGCAGAAACTAGTTCTGTGCCACGATAGAGCTGTTATTCTCATAGTTTAGTTTAATGTAGTTTAGAGATACAGGGTGGAAACAAGCCCTTCAGCCCACTGGGTTTACAGTTTACAATTTTGTTTACCAAGGTGAAAAGCCTTTGTCGTGTGCTAACCAGTCAGCGGAAAGACAATACATGATTATGAACATGCCCACCAGCGATCCCCGCATATTAGCCTCCACACACGAGGGGTAATTTTATACTTATACCAAGCCAATTAACCTAAAAACCTGCATGTCTTTGGAGTGTGGGGGGAAACCGAAGATCTCGGTGAAAACCCAAGCAGGTCACAGGGAGAACATACAAACGCCGTACAGACAGAACTCGTAGTTGTTAATCCTGGCCAAATTGGAGAGGCTAGGACCCTAAAATTGAGTAAAGGCTTCTGGGCTGCGAGGCCATTTGGTCAATTTAAATGTGCCTTCTGCAGAAATAGGACAAGCTGCAGAATGGTGCCAGTTTGTCTAGAGCCTAGATAAGAGTTGCAGGAAGAAAAAGGAAACATCTGCAGAACCTGACAATTAGGTGCAAAATGCATAGAATGGATTGGATGAATGCAAACCAGACATACACATTGTAAATAATGTTGCAAAGCTTTACTTTGCTGGATGTTGATTGGATTAAGTATTGAGCCTTCTCTGGTTTTCTTGCATATCAGGGCACTTGTTGCGATGTTTGTTTCCTCAGTGAAACACTGTTCAAATATAATGTATTAGCCACTGTATTATTGGGTTAGGGAAATGTCTGTCATGTACAGGGTTAATTGAGATGTGTTATTGGATTGGAAAAGTCCGTACCATGAGGTCCTGTGTCGATCTTCTGATAGAGTGCTTAGGACTGCGTGACCTTCTGGAGTGTCTCTGTTTGAGTGAGGCCAAGAGGGCTTGACCAGGCAGATACGAGGATTGAACCCGCGGTGGTTGGGTATGGTAGTGAGAACTGTAACTGTGTTTTGTCAAAATAAAGTTTAGATGCGTAAGTGCTTGACTCACTGATTTTTGACTGAAACTAGACCGGGGGGTGGGGGGTGGGGGGTGGGGGGTTGTGGAAGCTTAGAATGAGCAATTTACATTGGGGGCTCATCCGGGATCTCCACAGATCCCCATACACAAGTTTGCGATCAAGGGTGTTGAGCTGTTTCGATCGCGAGTGCAGAAATCGGGCCCACGGTGCAGTTTTCACGTTGATTTTCGGCACTTCGCTAGTCGGAGCGGATCGATCATTCGCGGGCTTGGGAAAGCGTCCAATCGAGATCATTAGAACAGAGTGTGGCAAGCAGTGGGGTGAGGGGGAGGTGGTGGGGGGGGGGGGGGGTGGTTGGCACTCTTTTGAGTTAGGGGCCCATAACAAACGGCATGGTGGCCCAAAACTTGGTCACAGTTAGCAGACCGCAGCTGCTTAATGAGAGCCTGACGAGCTGCATTGGGCAAGGGGTGGCCCACTGTTCAGATTTGGTATCCAATTGGCAGGGATATTGAAACACAGGTCTGGTCCACGTATTGATCTACCTTTGCCGGGAGCGCTAATTAGAAAGGTGCGTTCTGAAAATCGGCATCGATTGCCAGTGCGAAGAGGCTAGGCGCTGAACTCTCAGTGCCCGGCAGAGAGGGGTGTCTGCGTGACGATATACCCAAGTCCATCCCTGGAGTGACGGACGAGGAATGTCGTAAAGGTACTGGGCTCGGTGGCTAGAGTATAGATTGGCTGAGAATACTCTAGTCCATTCGAGATTTCATTGGGCAATTTAGTTTGAATTCGAGAGCCCACATATGTGGAGGGATAAGTACTAAAACCAGGAGTTCGAGAAGGAGTCTAGATTTGCAGAATCAAATTTCCACATACAGAATTTCACATTGAAGTTCTGCCCATACGGTAGAATTGGAATTCTGTGTAGATAGAACTTCGGAGTTTGTACATGTTTGTGATCGATTCCGAATAGCGGCTGATCAACAGTGAATAGTAACCCTCTGATCGATTGTTGATTAGTACCTGATAGCGAAGAGTAACTGAGACATGGGAAGCTGATTTACTTGGTGAAAAGTAATCCGAATGCGACGGTACCTCTAATTCTGTAGAATTCTTAGAGAGGAGGGATAGAGGTCACCCTACAGAAATCCAATCTTAGCGTAAGGATAGTAACATTCGGGATGTAAGGTAGTCATTTAAGGAGGCGTACCCCTCAGCAAAGAGTAACCTAGGAAGGGGAAAATCTTTGGTATCGGAGGGAGAGGTTCAGAGATTGATAACAACGTGCACCGGCGTGATAAACACCCTAGATCGAGCGGAAGTGTTTGTAAACTGTGCGCTATCGCGTACAATCATTTTTGTAAATTGTAAAAATCTAGCATTGTCTCTTTTGTATCGTTATCGGATCAGAATTGTGTAAATATTTTGTGTATGTAAATAGATTTAGAGTGTATTAAGATTTAGAAATTTAAGATTTAGAGTGTGTCAAGTTCGCGGACCGCTATTTGTATTGCTGCTTGTGTGAGTGTTTAAGGATTTTTGGGTGTTAGATAATTGAAGTAAAAGTGTGTTTGAATTAAATATTTGTAATTGTTTAGATTGTAGTATTATGAGAATCTGAGCCGTGATCAGGGTTTGTACTCTTTCGATCGCGGTGTCGGGGGAGGAGTCATTCCGCTGACTGATGGCGCCACGAGGAGGATTTATTAGACTGTGATTTATCGGCATAATAAGTGGATGCTTATAATTTATATTGTGGTGTGTCTGGAGTTACTTGTAATCGGGGGAATACTTTATTTTCTGATTATAGTTTTATTGGCGTGGTTCGGATTGGTTTGTCTGTGCGAACTTAAAGTGGATTGAGTGGGAGAGATTGCTGCTTGGAAGAGACTGTGATTGAGAGTTGGAGTCTTGGGTTGAGAAACCGGAGATCCTTTGTTTGAAAGTTTAGAGTTGAAAGAAGTGATTGTGATCTAACTGATAAGAAAGTTGGGGGAGCGATTAATTTGAATAATTGAATAGGGGCGATTGAGTAATGGTTGGAAGGGACCAATTGTGTGAATAGGTGTGAATCTGAGAGAAGATTAGCCATTGTGTGGGAGAGACTACATTGACCTCGGAGTCTGAAAGGAAGGAGTGAGTTTGAATAGGTGTGAGTGTCTGGAATGTTATTTTGTATTGTAACTATTGTGTAGGAAAATGGGGAATGTCTCAGAGAAGGACATCAAATAGACCCGGAAACCTGATAAGAATAATTTGCGAGAAGCTTCCACATGAAGCAGACAGGTTAAGAGGAATCTCTTTAGCCGCTGGGTGGACTGAAATCTGTAATAGGAATAAACTACGTAGAAACAATTGTTAAACGATATGGAAACAGTGAAGAAGGGAATGAGCTAATTGGAATATGGAGAATGTTCTTCACTAGGAGGAAAATAAATAAAGAGATCGTTTTGTTGTCTACTCTAAGAATGGCAGCGTGTAAATTAGGGATTAGAGGGGAACACGAGAGAACTGGTTCTTCTCGAGACATTCAGGAACAGGGAAAGGAAGATAGTGGAAGCCAGCAGCAGAAGCAGGAGCAGGAGAAATACCATCTTCTAAAAGGGAAACTACTGCGATGGTTCTTAAAGGGGAGGTGCCAACTAAAATTAAAATTATTAAAAAAAAAAATAAAATTATTAAATGTGGTAAGATTGCAGCAGTGTCTGTGGACCTCGAAGGGAGAGAGGCTCACTATATGCCGAAGAAGGGTTTCGGCCCGAAACGTTGCCTATTTCCTTCGCTCCATAGATGCTGCTGCACCCGCTGAGTTGCTCCAGCATTTTGTGTACCCTCACTATATGCCAGGGTGGGTAGAATTTTTCGGAATGGAGCCACAGCATTCCTCACAGCACTCTCATGTTCCCCGTTCGGAGATGCCATTCGCAGCTTGCGAGGAGGGCACTCAGGAGGAGTGAGCTGTATCTTCGACTCCTCCCACTAAATTCAAATCGAAAGTGGAAAAATCGGGGAAGGATCCTCTAGCTCCTATGATTGCTCCCACCAGTGGGGAATAGTATGGGAGATCAAGGAGCTAGAAGGAAGGTTTTGCCGAAGTTAGGAAATCCAGTGAAGGAATCCTTCCTGAAGTACAGAGACAGAATGAGTAGCTTTTCTGAGGGTGAGACAGCAGGAGGATACGGAGGGGTTTATCCGTACATTGATACTATTATTATGTCGAAGCAATTTCCCGACGAATGGATTCCCCGGAGGCAGTTTGTTTGTAAAAAGCTGCCTACTCCACCTTTGGTATTAGGTCCCGCAGTAGGTGTAAATAATCCCCGGGCCACAGAGGTTCACACTCTAATGCAGCTGGTCCAATGTTTTTTTTTACAGCTCAGAGACCTGTATTAAGAATTCAAAAAAAGGGAAACAACTATGAAGGAAGATAAGGAGGAGGAGGATCTCAAAGCTTCGATAGACCTGCCATTCCGAGAGCCGACTTTTCCTCGGTTTGGTTGGAGAGGGCATGGAGCTGTTCGACCTGATCAGTGCTACAACTGTGGGGAATTGGGACATTGGCTTTCATCGTGTCCTGTGAGGGAATACCGAGAAGGAAGGGTGCAAAGAAAAGGGCCTTGGGGTTTCAGAAATCAGTGGATCCCGAGAGGTTACCGGGACACTTGGGATCCCGAGGGTAGAGGAAGAGGACACTGGCCAGGAGATCAGGGGGCAGGGACATTCTGGCAACCGAACCCATTCCGCTAGCCCTGATTTGCCAGTTAAATACCACCTATGAAATCTGAAGGCTTCCTCACAAGGCCCAAAGACAGCAATAAAAACCAGAAATAACATCACCCCCTTCCAAATCCTAGGAGGAGACACAAATAATCTAATTATCGAGAAACCACACTGAAAGAAAGGGCCACGGAAAGGGAAACATAGTAGCTGGCGTGAGAAAGAATGGGAATTTAGGAACTGAAATGGCACTAGGGAAAGAAAAAACAAACTTATTGTGCAAGAGGTATGGGGGGTGGAAAAATGAGCTATTTTACTTCGGAGTCACGTGAGTGACTACGTGAAGAACCCGCCTCACGCTGGTAACGGCCCATGACGTCGACGCTGACGGCAGAAGGTGGAGCTGCAGTAAGGAGCAGCTCCTCGCAGCGGTCGGAACGGCCCGCAGGTAAGAACAGTAAAGTTGGGTTTTTTAGCGGGCGCTGGGTAGGTCCAGCAGTATAGGAAATTTGTTAAAACAGGTAGAGTCATATTAGTGCTGGATAAGCACAAATGATGAAGTAAATTTATATTCGCGGGTTAAATGCTTCCTGGGGTGAAAAATAAATATACGGGAAAGCTAGTGCGGAGCCGGTTCGATACCGGTGGCCGAGAGATATACCCAGTTAGCGAATTAGTTTACAAAATGATAACACGGAGAGAAATGCTCCCGAATATGTAAAAATGGAAAATAAAATAAAATAAAAAATCTGAGAGGTCGTGGTTACTGATGACTCTGACATTGAAAAATCTCCACTAAGTAAACTATGTGGAACTGATTATGGAGCATATGGAGAAAGTTCTCCAAATAATTATGAGATAGGGTCATAGTACCTGAAGGTTCTAAGGTTAGCCCTGAGGGGTTTAATTATTCTGAATATGGCCATGGGCCTAATTGGAAGTTGGAACTCCGGACCCAGGATTTGGGCCGGAAAGAAGTCTCATGGGATGAAATCCCAATTGATTTAGGGCTGCAGAAGGCAGACTGTTGATGGTGATTTGCATTTTTGAAAGCACACACAAAATAAAATAAAAATAAAATGAAAAATATGAAAAGAGCCAAAAAATGGCCAAAGATGCATGGAATAGCAAAAGGTTTTGCTATATATGAAGGGGGAAGTGGTGAGGCTATGGAAGAAATCCTAGCTGCCAAAAATATATATATGGTATCTCACCAACTTCATGATTCTGTGTGATTGAAATATTAAATTGCACAGCACTGGAAATTGTGCTCATTGGAGAAGAGCCTACGGTTTATCGTTAATATGGGCATTCATGACTCCAAAATATGAGAGCGTCAAATAGTGAGGTTTAAAATTCCTCACAATATTACTCTGCTGCTATTTATGGCTTTTGGGCGATGAAAGGAAAACATAAAATATAAGGCGCTATTGTGCAATTTTTCTATGAAATTTTGTATAAAATAAATGGCTATTTGGCCCATTTTTCACCAAGGTTGCATTACCTGTGTCAAGCAAGTGGTGTTTAAGCTCTTGGTTATCTGTTTGGAATAATCTGCCTAACTTATTGAATTGGATGAAAAGCTAAATTATTTTAGCTGCATGAAACCTTCGTCTTTGGGACGAAAAGGTATTTTCGCCCAGAAGGGGATTTGATATTGGAACTTTAGAGCAGAATATGTCAAGGGAGAGTTTTATTGTAATTGCACAACCAAATCTTACCCGAATTCAGGGGATATAGGAGACACCCGCTCATATGCAGAGGAATTAACAGACGTGTTCCCTGCTTAAAGAAACTGCGGATTAATCTCCAGTTAGAGGGAGATTACAAAAAAGTTGATTTAAACCTGGCTTACTATTATTTTTGATCAGTATATTACGAGCAGTTTCATTAACTACTATACTTTTAAAAACAAGAGGTTAATCCTCCTGTACAATAAACCTGCTTATGTTTTCGTGTTTCTGCATTGAAAAAAACGCAGAGTTTTATGTCCACATTGCCTAATTATCTGGAAAAGGGGTAATGGAAAAGATTTTGAACACGAAGCATAAATTTGTCTTTAATGTTAGAAGGCATTACGATGATGGTTTGCAGAAGTATTCTGGACCTATACGGTCTAAATAAGTTTGTAGGTAGAATTACAAACTGGTTCAACTTGGAGTCATGGAATACTGCAAAATATTTAATTCAGCAGGGTTGTTATATGGCTACGATGATGAAAAGACGTATTATTCTGTACTTTGTATCAGGTTTCGGTGATACTTAAATTTTAATTGGTGTTGTGACAAATTATGGCAGTTAAGCTTTGCCAAATGGACTGAGTTCAGCTTGTACTCTTTACGAAAACTGTTGAAACCAGTTTAGCCCAATTAGAGCACAACATGCACATCCTTATGGCTTATCTCAATGACATTATGGTCATTAGTGATTATCAAGGAAGTCAGTGAGGACTCAGTTTAGTTACTAAAGTTTGTGGTAAGCTAAGGTTTTAATTATCTAATTAAAGCCCCAGCTGCAGCCAGCACAACAAATTTACTTTTGGGGTTTGTAATTAACTCAGTGACTATGTTAATACCTTTCCAACAGTGAAAGTCGATGATATTTTGGTAATTGTAATATATTCATTCATAACCTTATCCTTCATCGAGAAATGGTGACAACCATTGGTGAACTGTCCTAGCAGACATTTTCTGGCATTAGAATTTGGTTCATTACATTTTATTGATATTGCGAAGGTTACAGATACAAAGCTCTCAAGAGAGGCAGGCCATTATTGAAAGCCTATGTAATTACAAAAGAAGGTATTGGTAATTTACAATGGTGGGTTAAAAAAGGAAAATGTCACAAGCTGCTAATAAAATATTATGATTAAACAGCTGAAATGGTTTACATAAAGTGCTAGTGCTCTCGGATGGGGGGGGCCACAGATTTATCCTCAGGTTGTGGAGGTAGATGGAAAACTGAAGATTTACAAGTGTTTCTCCAGAGTATGGTATTAACTATGGGAGTTATTTGGGGGCTTTTATGGGCTTAAAGCATATTGTTGTGTAAACAAGGTTGCTGTGTTAATACATACACATAAAAACAGCTGTGGTTTACATTAATCACATGGGGAGAGTTGGATCAGTATATGTGATTGTCTGGTCATGAGATATGGCATGGTGTATTGGTCGGCAGCTATGATTTGCAGTTAAGCATACTCAGTTAAAGACAATGTGGTGCAGATGATAGGTCCAGGAATTTTTAAAGATAATTCGAAATGGAATGTTTAAGGCCACCAATATTTATGAATAGTGTTCGACATTTGGGTTGCCAAGATCAATTGATATTTTGAATCAGGCTTAATCATCATTTGCTATTTGTGTCTTGGGAACACGATCGGGGACGAGTTGCGTATAGATGCATTTATATACACTGGGGAAAAAAGTTTTTAATGCATTTCCACATTTGCTCTGATCCAGAGATGCTTGAAGAAAAATAGAGCAAGATTCAGCTTCCGGATTGTTGGTAGGGCCCAAATTGGCAACTCAACCTCTGGTTCCCAGTTATGCTGAATATGATTAAGAACCGTATATGCAGATTCTTAAACTTGTAGTGATATCTTGACAATCAGTAACTAATGAAGCTTATCCATATAGATATATTGAATTTTGTAATCTGCAGGTTTTGACAGACCAATACAGAAAACTGGGAAATTGTCGGACCAAACTTGACTGTAATTGGCACTCATGACGCACGATTCGTCAACACCGAACAAATATATGACACATATTAAAAATGGAAGAATGTTCGCACACAGTCAAAAGATTTTGATGATTATGTGAATGAATAACTCATGTTTTGGCATTTCTTGCAAATTTGATTAGCTCTTGGCCATTCATTTAAGTTACAGTGCCATAATAACACTGTCACGCAGTGCCTTGTTTCGGCCCTAATTATCAAGGACTTATGGACTGGTTGAAAAATCAATTGGTTGCTTCCTTAATATCACGTTCATGGAAAAGGTAATTTTACATGAATCCGCCCAAATACTCGATATATACGAGATTTGGGGATGATGAGATTAGTACTTGCTCTACTTAGCGAATGGACGGCCAATTGAAGGGTTAGTCATTGGATAGGTTACATATAGAAATTGGTATGTTAATGTCCTGGTATCAGCCAAAGTGTGCAAACTTTAGCATCAATGTTGCTGTTTAGACTGTTTGCATGTGATCTACAGATAACGTTGTATTGCTATGTTTACGATCTGATAAACAAAGTAGACCGGGAGATTGGAACAAAGGTAACCTTTCAAGCTTTTCTTATTGAGCTTGCTTTGTGTGTGGTTAGACATTTGAACCAATGTATAAAGTGACGGAACTTTTCGAGGAAACGAAAAGACATTGCAGCTTCGCACAAAAAGCACACACAAAAGCTTCAGTTTCAAACTATCTCAAATGGTTTGAACCAGGTGTTGGTTTTAGCGGGAATAGACACTGATGTCTTTCAAAATCTCACTCCACCCGGGCGGCAGCTACGTCCGAGACGAAGGGGCGGGAAGTAACCTCTTGAGCATAATTGTAAATCGCGGGTGGAGTAAAGAAGAAAACTTTTTCAAGTTCTAACAACAAACCTGTTCACACTATGACAAGCTTTGGACACGCGGTCCGTTGGGAGCCACTTAATCACCTGCTTTGTTTTGCTATTAATTGCAATAATCAGTTGTGTAGTCAACTGATATTTTTTGGTCATTATAATTCATTTTTTTCCCTCAAATATAAGGAGGGTAGTATATGGTTTTTCAGCCTTAAAAACTTGATTGTGGAAAAGATCTACAATTTGTGTGGCTTTCTCATGTATGTGTTTAACTTAGCGGATTGTCTTACGGATTACTACTATGGACATAAATAAAACACAGAAAGCTTTTAAAAACTCTTCACGTAGTCACTACGTGACTCCGAAGTAAAATAGTAAATTTAAACGATGAACTCACCTGTTCGAAGTTTGATCGTTATTTTACGAGGTGTTACGATGAGGATTACCGTGCCTCCACTTCCCACCCTCGTAAAATTAAATGATCAAATGGTGGATTCTAAGTCTTTTTTATGAGCCTTACTATGTTACACTGGCTTTGGTGTTCTGTGTTTTTCATTGCCGTTGCTTTGAAGTATGCCGTTACCAGCGTGAGGCGGGTTCTTCACGTAATCCCTCTCGTAACTCCTCGTAAAATAAACGATCAACTTCGAACAGGTGAGTTCTCGTTTTTAATCTTACTCATTATACTAACTTGTTAATGAAAGTTGTGCCTAGCGGACAGTATAATCAACCAACTTCTATCTGGGGGAGTGAGGTAAAGAATATACAGACTCCTTGAGAACGGGCAGAAGACAGCAAAGGTAATGTAGCACCCCAGAAACAGGAATCAACAAGCCGGAGGATGGTGCTGTCCTGTCCTTTAAGACAAATGGGAAGGGCCAATGATAGAGGAAAGCTGCTCCTCAGTATCCCTACTCCCTTGAGACTGACATCAGAGAAGAAGAAGAGGAAGAGACCTACCCTGGTGCCCAAATTTAACATCATCTAGCTTTTGACGCCAGTGAAAGAAGGAAAATAACATATCTAATCTTTCCTAGAGAAACAACACGACAAACTATGACGACTATTGGGGCAAAGCTGCCACTGAAGAATCAGCAGGGGAGCTTTTGGAAATGGTTCTCCAAATTGTTCATGGTAATTGAATTGGAGGAACTTTAAAGTTAGTTTGAGCATTTTGGAACTCCACTTGTGAGATTTAGTTTGGAATAATTTGTGTTTGATTATTAAATTGATATTGTTATTTTTCATCCCAGACAGGCAGCCAAGCTGAGAAGGAATTATTCAGAGGAGAAGGAAAAGGAGAAAATTAAAAGGGTGTTGAGAAATTGGATGTCTATGTATTTGCCGGGGGATCTAATAGTTTAACTCTTGTAGTAATGCGGCTCATTATCAAGGTGGAAAGATATTGTCCCTGAATTATTAATTGGACTTTATGTTAAAATTGATAACATATGAATTGGGAAATTGATTGAATGAAATTTGAACTACACTATGGGAATTCACACAGGATTGGAATGGGCAGTATTGTTAGTTTATCGAGATGACACATGCTGTGGAGAAGGAGTGAGAAGTGTGAGATGGACACTGACTTTAAAAATATTAAATTGAAGGCAGAGACTGAATTGGGTTCTTTGGAATTTGAAACATTTTCATGGTTTGCTTTAAATAGAATCACGGCTGTAGGAAAATTGGGATGAACCCAGTGAAATTGAAATGAGAAACTATCATCAGATATTCGCATACCTATAAATTGAGTGAATAGGAGTGAGAGTTAGTGTTGATCCTAGGATAGTAAAGAGTTATTATAGAAAGATTAGTAATAGGAATACAGTGATACGCAAGAATATAATAGGCTCGTAATAATGAAATGGAAAAGGGGATAGTTATTAGCAGAATTACATTGAATATATGGGAGATAAGCATGGTACATGAATGTAAACTTGTTTTGTCCAAAGTTTTCAGGAATTATAGGTTATATGGAAAGTGAGATGGAAGAATGGAACAACAAGTGGGAGGGGAATTCGTGCTCACAAAAAACTCGGGAGGCAAAGACTCATCAGACAGAAAGTGTGAAGTTAGGCTCACGAACATTTGGGACATTTGACAAGATTCTGGGAAGAAACATCATCGTCTTGTTAATAGATGGAGAATGTAATAGACACACATATGTATATCTTGTTATCTGATTATCAGACTATTTGGTTATCATAAATGATGGTTTATCATAGTTGATAAAAGGAAGGAATGTTAATTCTGGCCAATTGGAGAGGCCAGGACATTAAAATTGAGTAAAGGCTTCTGGGCTGCTAGGCCATTTGGTCAATTTAAATGTGCTTTCTGCTGAAATAGGACAAGCTGCAGAATGGTGCCAGTTTGTCTAGATCCTAGATAAAAGCTGCAGGAAGAGAATGGAACATCTGCAGATCCTGACAATTAGGTGTAAATTGCATGGAATGGATTGGATGAATGCAAACCAGACTTAGACATGTCAATAATGGTTGCAAGGCTTTTACTTTGGCTAGATGTTAATTGAATTAAGTATTGCGCCTTGTCTGGGTTTCTTGATTATCAAGGCACATTTGCGATGTGGGCTTACTTTCAGAAGCGCCGTTTGATTACATTGTATTAGTCAGTTGTATTATTGGGTTGTGGGGATTGTCTATCAGTACTGGGTTAATCGATATCTGTTATTGGACTGTAAAGAGACACCCCCCATGTGGTTCGGCCCCATCATGGTGTCAGGACTATAAAAGGCGTCTCCTCGAGGTCCTATGTTTATCTTCTGGGAAACCCTTGGACTGCGTGACCTCTGGAGTGTTCTCTGATTGAATTGCGATGAAAAGGAGGGCTTGAGTCAGGCAGAGATATGAGGTCGAACCACGGTGGTTAGGTATTGTAGTGGGATTCTGTAATGGGTTTTGTCAAAATATATATGATAGGTTGGCACAGTGTTGAAGCAATGATTTTTTACTGAATACCAGACGACTATTTACACAACGTACGGACTCCTCAAAAACGGTTCAAAACTTATATATCTTGGAGCTTTGATTATTGTACTTGGCGATATTATTGATATATGTGATTTCTTTATTTGTTGTTGGTTTATATGTAGTAACGATATTTTTTTATGTATGTATATATGTATATGACACACACACACACTACACACACACACACACACCACACACACCACCACAAACACACACACACCCAACACATTCACACTATATATATATTACATGTTTTTATGCAGTAAACTGACAACATTGCTGACAACAAATTTGCTGACAAATGTATGTTGTTGGGAGCATTACGAAAATAAAAAAGACTTTGCCTGAAACTTTGACTCTTGAACTGAGATCACCATCTCTTGTGTCATTGTAAACTCAGGTGTCTGAAGTTCCTGTTTTCTAGGTGATTAGGTGATGTTTTGGGGAGAACTTCATCTGCCCCCGTCGCTCTTCCGTTTCTTCCCCCTCAGCAGATCAGTATGAAGAGGGGCTGGACCTGAAAAAACGGGTAGTTCTGCATGTTCTCAGGATGCTGCTGATCGGCTGAGCTACTCCAACACTATGTGATTGATAAGTATAAAAATATTGAAGTCTATTAGAAAAAACATTAGGGGACATATGCGCAATGTGCCCGCCTTGATTACCAATGATGATACCCTAAAAAATAATTTTGTAAGTCATTACGATTATAAACAGAAAGTATTTGAAAAGCCAAATGGCATCTTGAAGAAAGAGAGATAGTTATGTTTCAAGTCTGTCGTCTTCATCCGAAAATGATAAATAATATTTCATATTGACTATTACAATGATTACAGTGGTCCATCCTATAAAGTCATTGTGAACAGTACCTTGATTCACAAAATGGTGGAAACTGACTAAAAAAATTTTAAAGATTATGGCGTGGCACAGCGGTAGAGTG
>CM069135.1:11894492-12371992 GCA_035221665.1 Okamejei kenojei
TTGGAAGGGTGTTAGATTGATGAGGAGGGAGAGAGAGAGTGATGAGTGGTGAGGATGGTTGGTGTGTTGGGGATGAGGGGTTGAAAGGTGAAGAGAATTTCTGAGTTACAAGGGTGACTTGAAAGGGCAGATGGTTGATTATAGCTCGACTTCGCGTGCTTAAAGGGCCTGAAAGCTGGTTATTTGCGTCTTGATAAAAATACAGCTCTTAGCATGAACTTCCAGATAAATCAAAACTTCCAAGGTGACTCCCTACTGAAAATATATATCGGGGTCAAAAAAGCATTGAAAATGTTAGCCGCGCTGAGCTGAGAGATCCAGGCAATGGAAACAGGCAGGTGTTCCTACAATTAAACTTTTCCCCTCAACCTTATATTTGTTCTGTTTAGATCGATTAAGGAGAGGTTCGAAGAGATGTAGATTTAGCGAAGGGAATTCAAAGTCCGTGCGGTAGGAGTTGCTGCATTACAGCGCAAGAGACCCCGTTCGATACTGACCACGGGTGCTAGTCTGTACCGAGTTTGTACTTTCTCCCCCTCCCCCGTGCTGCGTGGGCATTCTCTGGGTTCTCCGGTCCTCCTGCCACATTCCCAAAGACACGGGTTTGCTTCAAAATAAAATTATAAATTATCCCCAAGTGAGGCAAGTACATTTAAGAGCGGGGATCGCTGGTCGTCGCGGACTCGGGGGCCGAAGAGCTTGTTTCCGTGCTGTATCTCTGAAATTAACCAAACAAAAACGCATTTTTGCATGCTGAAATGAATTGTACAGGAGGACATTTGAGGGAGTCACTCGAGAGGAATGAGCTAATGGGAATTTTTGTGTTCTCACAGTCTGGTGGTTATTGATCGTTTCCTAACATTAAGCGCGATAGATAGAGAGAGAGACTGTAACATTGCACAGGATTAACAGTCACAACATACATAGAAAGAAGGAAAATATGCCAAGAGATTAAAGTTATGTAGATAAGAGCACCAGGGCTAGAAGTTGCGTTTCAGTTTAGTTTATTGTCACTTGTATCGAGGTACTGTGAACTGACTGTTTGCTTGACAACCAGTCAGCGGAAAGACAATACATGATTACAAGCGAGCCATTCACAGTGAAGATAGATACATGATAAAGGAATACTGTTGAATAACGTTCATGCAAGATAAAGTCCAGTAAAGTCCGATCTATATAGTCCAATGTCTCCACTGAGGTAGATAATAGCCGAAGAAATGCAGAGATTTCTAGATGCAGCCAGACCATCACACACACCAACCTTCCACGACTCCATGTTTAGCTCACGCCTGCCTCGGCAAGGCCAGCTGGCATTATCAAAGGACGGGTCCACCCTGGCCGCTGCCCTCTACTCCCCTCTTCCATCAGGCAAAAGGTATATGTAAAACAGATTCGTGGAAAGTTTCTTCCCAGCTGTTAAGGTGCCAGGATCTCACTTGACGATTTTTTTCATCGACTGCCGGCATCATCGACTGACGTATCAGGTCGCCGAAAAAATTTGTGGGCGTGACGCGGCGTGATGCCCCCCCCCCCCTCGTGTGACGCGCCGAGTTTTTTTCAAGTGTCGCAACATATTTTTTTGTCGTTGCTGGATTTTGAAACGTTCAAAATCTTTTAGCGACACTGATATGACGCCAACAGCCGCCAAACGAATTGCCAAGTGGGACGGGCCCTAGAATCAGGCAACCGAAATCACTCTACCACAACTATAGGAGCAGTCCAGAACTACTATCTATTCTCTTGGTGACCCTCGGACTATCCCTGATCAGACTTTGCTGGCTTTACCTTGTACTAAACGTTATTCCCTTATCATGCATCTGTACATTGCAAATGGCTTGATTGTAACCATGTATTGTCTTTCAGCTGACTGGTTAGCACGGAGAAAATGTTTTTCACAGTGTTTCCCCCGGTACACCTGACAATAAACTAAACTCAAACTCAAGACAGCTGGGAAGAATCAGTCCTTGAATTGGGGAACTTGAGGGGTAACTTTTCACACAAAGGGTGGTGAGTCATATGGAACAATCTGCCAGAGGAGGTCGTTGAGGCAGGGACTATCGCGATGTTTCGGAAACATTTAAGGCAGTGCATTGATAGGACAGGTTTAGAGGTATATGAGCCAAACACAGGCAGGTGGGACTGGCGTAGATGACACATGTTCATAAGATAGGAGCAGAACTAGGCCATTCGGCCCATCAAGTCTACTCCGCCATTCAATCATGGCTGATCAATTTCTCCTTTTCAACCCTTTTCTCCTGCATTCTTCTCCGCATAAACCCCTGAGAACTGTACTAATCAAGAATCTATCACTGCCTTAAATATATCCATTGACTTGGCCTCCATAGCCTTCTGTGGTCACTATGGACGGGTTGGGCTGAAGAGCCTTTTTCCACTCTGTATGATCCTGACTCTATGACAAAACAAACATAAACAGAAAAGTCAATAGTTAACATTCTTGCCCTTTCTGCAGGGCCTGCTGATTATAAACATAACAAGAACGGAACTGCAGGGATTGAATAAATGACAAAAGGTAGAATTAAACACTGCGATTTAGGCGATTATAATTATCGTTGTAATAACGTGTAAATCTGATTATTTCTCTTTCCCTCTGTGGTTCGTGCTCACTCAGTGGAACGTGGACAGAATTGGAAGGGAAAGAGGTTAACCTGAAATATACAATTGTGTGGCCAAGTGTGAAGCTAATCGATGAGCAGAAACCTAAATGACAAATATTTTTAAATATATCAAACCTTTCAGCTGCTATTTGGTGTTTCTTGTTTTTAATGTGCTGCTGAATGTTCCTGCGATAATGAAAAGCAAATGAAGCTGAAAGGGGGAAAGGGTGTCAAACTCTCTCTATTCCCTTAAGAGCACTGGGTGGCAGGGTGGTGCAGCAGTAGAGTTGCTGCCTTACAGCGCCAGAGACTCTAGTTCGATCCTACTATGAGCGCTGTCCCTATGGAATTGTACGTTCTCCCCTGCGACCACGTAGGATTTCTCTGATTTCCTCCCACACTCCAAAGATGCACAGGTTTGTTGGTTAATTGGCTTGTTATGAATTGTAAATTGCTCCTAGTGTTGTGTAGTACAGTGGCGGGGATCGCTGTCCTTGAGTGCAGGAGGGTGAGGGCAGTCTTATAGAGGTGTACAAACTTAAGAGAGGACTAGATCAGGTAAGAGTCCCTTGCGCGAGTAGACAGGAATCGAGAACCAGAGGACGTAGGTTTCAGATGAGAGGGGAAAGATTGAATAGAAACTTAAGGGGTAACATTTTTTTTTTATTTCACACAAAGCAAAGGGGGTGGGTGGGTGTATGGAATGAGCAGCCGGAGGAGGGTAAGGGGGAAGTCTTTTAGGACCGAGATGAGAACATCGTTTTAAGGATAAGGGGGAAGTCTTTTAGGAACCGAGATGAATATCGTTTTTTTCAACACAGAGAGTGGTGAATCTGTGGAATTCTCTGCCACAGAAGGTAGTTGAGGCCAGTTATGTTGGCCATATTTAAGAGGGAGTTGGATGTGGCCCCCCTTGTGTGCTGAAGGGATCAGGGGGTATGGAGAGAAGGCAGGTACAGGATATTTGAGTTGGATGATCAGCCATGATCATATTGAATGGCGGTGCAGGCGAAGGGCCGAATGGCCTGCTCCTGCACCTAATATCTATGTTTCTATGTTTCTGGGAGGTTAGTTGAGGCAGGGATGATCGTAACGTTTATGAAACATTGTGACAGGTACATGGATAGGACAGGTTTTAGAGGGATATGGGCTAAACACAGGCAGGTGGGACTAGTGTAGTTGGTCGGTGTGTGCAAGTTGGGCCGAAGAGCCTGTTTCCACTCTGTATGACTCGATGAGGTCAACCACCGATTTTCTGACAACCTTCGTTCCAGAGCTTTTCTGGATTATCCGATTACGTCACGGCCGCTGGGGGCACGAGAGACCGGTCCGAAAAGGTCAGCCGTGGAACTCAGCTGTGGGAACAGATCTGCCGTTCGCTCGTTGACTCTATGAATCTTCTCTGCACACTTTCCAGTCCCTGAGAATGGTGGAAACGTCGGGGCTAATCCTCACTCTCATCGCACTCTTTACTGGTGTCTAAGCTGCAGATGGTATCAGCCTGAGCTACTTCACTTTCCTCCCCTCTCCGAACCGTAGCCTTTTACTACTCCCTTTATTCATCTCAATTGCTTTGTAACTACAAAAGCAAGGCCAAGCTGACAAGAGGATGAAGTTGAATTGAATGGAATTGAATACTTTATTATCACATGTGGCAAGTCACACTGAAATTCTTTTGCTTGCCTACCCAAGGTATGCCAATAGTCGCCACATAAAGGGCGTCGTCGACTAAGGCCCTCTTGGCCCTTCCAGTCCGTGCCGACCATTTGTTTTTCCCCTAGTCCCATCTACCTGCACTCAGACCATACCCCTCCATTCCTTCCCGTCCATATACCTATCCACTTTACTTTTAAATGTTAAAATCGATCCTGCCTCCACCACTTCTGCTGGAAGCTCATTCCACACAGCCACCACCCTCTGAGTAAAGAAGTTCCCCCTCACGTTACCCCTAAACGTCCGTCCCTTAATTCTCATGCCATGCCCTCTTGTTTGAATCTTCCCTACCCTCAATGGGAAAAACGTATCCACGTCAACTCTGTCTATCCCTTTCATCATTTTAAAGACCTCAATCAAGTCCCCCCCCTTAACCTTCTGCGCTCCAAGCATAAAGACCTAACTTCCAAAGCATAAAGACCTAACTTGTTCAACCTTTTCTCTGTAACATAGTTGCTGGATCCCTGGCAACATTCTAGTAAATCTCCTCTGTACTCTCTCTATTTTTGTTGACATCCTTCCTATATTAGGCGACCAAAATTGTACACCATACTCCATAATTGGTCTCACCAATGCCTTGTACAATTTTTAACATTACTTCCCTGCCCCTATATTCAATGCTCTGATTTATAAAGGCCAGCACACCAAAGGCTTTCTTTACCACCCATCTACATGCGATTTCCACCTTCAGGGAACTATGCACAGTTATTCCTAGATCCCTCTGTTCCACAGCATTCTCAATTCCCTACCATTTACCATGTACGTCCTATTTTGATTTGCCCTGCCAAGATGTTAGCACTTCACACTTATCAGCATTATATTCACATTGCCACCAGTTTCTGGGGTTAACTTATGTTGGCGATATGTAAAATGGACAATATTGCTGTGGATTTGCATTACCCACTGATTGAAAGATAACGAGCAATTAAACAGGCCCTTCAGCCCACCGGTCCCACCCTGACCATCGATCATCCGTTCACACGAGTTCTATGTTATCGCACTTTTTTCATCCACTCCCTGCACACTAGGGGGTAATTTACAGAGGGCCAATTAACCTGCAAACCGCTTGCCGGAAATGTGAGGAAACCGGAACAACAGGAGGAAACCCACGTGGTCTTTGGGAGAACGTGCAAACTCCACACAGACAGCAACTGAGGTCAGGATCGAACCAGGGCTCTGCGGGTGCCATGAGGCATCAGCTCTACCCACTGCGCCACTGCACTCTTGTCGAAATTTTACAACTTTAGACTTTTTGGAGAAACAGCGCGGAAGCAAGCCCTTCGGCCCACCATCCATGCTGACCAGTGATCACCTGCACTCCACTACACTAATCTACACTCACTAGGGAGCATTTGTCCTACAACTATATGGAAGAGATTTAAACTACAAACCTGTACATCTTTGGAGTGTGGGAGGAAACCTGACCTGGTGAAAACTCACCCATATAAATTAAATTTCTTTCAACTTTTATGGCCATAGATTAGTATTACGATCGAAGCTATTCTCACTAAAGGTGGCTTCCTAAAGCACCTAAGAAATTCTCAGGACAAATTTATCCAGTGAATGCTGGTAACCTGGATGCTCAGCCATCACTCTCTTATTGTTAACGAAGAAACTGCAGATGCTGGAGAATCGAGGTTACACAAAAAGCTGGAGAAACTCAGCGGGTGCAGCAGCATCTAAGGAGCGAAGGAGATAGGCGACGTTTCGGGTCGAGACCCTTCTTCAGACTGGTCAGGGATCAGGGAAACGAGAGAGTATACATGTTGATGTGGAGAGTTAAAGAACAATGAATGAAAGATATGCAAAAAAGTATCGATGATAAAGGGAACAAGCCTTTGTCGTAGACCCTAGTCCCCACCCTAGTCACACCAGCTTCTCATTTTCACACCACAAACAGCTTACAATGGCTTGTTCCCTTATCATTGATACTTTTTGCATATCCTTTCATTCATTGTTCTTTATCTCTCCACATCACCGTCTATATCTCTCGTTTCCCTGATCCCTGACCAGTCAGAAGAAGGGTCTCGACCCGAAACGTCGCCTATCTCCTTCGCTCCTTAGATGCTGCTGCACACCCGCTGAGTTTCTCCAGCTTTTCGTGTAACCATTCTCTCTTATTTACTGACTATGTGGCCGGTGAAGCGGTTAGAGTTGCTGGCAGAAAAACCCGTGTTCAAATCCTGACTGCGGGCGCTGTCTGCACGGAGTTTGCATGCTCCTCCCCATGACCAGGTGCTCCAGTATCCTCCTCCATATAGGGTACGGGTAATTGGCTTCGGTAAAAATTGTAAATTGTCCCTAGTGTGTAAGATAGAACTAGTGTGCGGGGATCGCTGGTCGGCGCAGACTCAGAGGGCCAATAATCTCGAAAAAAACTGCACTAAAATTAGAAATATTTAGCGCCACAAATGGGAAGAGAGGTGGCAGAGTTAATAGTTCAGCTTTGATGAAGGTCAATCCAGTCTTTTTCTCTCCATGGGCAATACATCAGGCTGCTGTATATGCCCCAGCATTTTAAGACACAGTTTGTTGGAAGTAACTGAACGGGACAGCCAGCATCTCTGGCAAGCAAAACATTTGTCATGCTCTTCCCTGCATGGTTGGAGGTGCAGCATGCACTTCAAGGTTCATGGCTTAACCTTTGTTGACTTTCATAAAGGTCCATTTTAATCTACAGTACATTGCAACTATCTATTCCCTTATTCACCTGTTTCAAAGGATTGTTTTGGTCATCTACATCAATGATTTGGATGAGAACGTGCACGGCAAGATTAGCAAGTTTGCAGATGGTTCCAAAGTGGGTAGTTTTTGCAGATGGTGAAGATGCTTGTGAAAAATTGCAGCAGGATCTTGATCGATTGGCCAGGTGGGCTGAGGAATAGTTGATGGAATTTAATGCGGAGAAATGTGAGGTGGTGCCTTTTGGGACGTTGAACACGGGCAGGACGTACACAGTGAATGGTCGGGCTCTGGGGAGTGTTGTAGAGCGGAGGAATCTAGGAGTGCAGGTACATGGTTCCTTGAAGGGGGAGTCGCAGGTAGATAATGTGCTCAAAAAGGCTTTTGGTACATTGGCCTTCCTCAGTCAAGAGTATTGAGTCTGAAGAAGGGTTTCGGCCCGAAACGTTGCATATCTCCTTCGCTCCTTAGATGCTGCTGCACCCGCTGAGTTTCTCCAGCCTTTTGTGTACCCTATTGAGTATAGAAGTTGGGAGGTCATGTTGCAGTTGTAAAGATGTTGGTGAGACCGTATTTCGAGTTTTATGTTCAATTCTGGCCATCATGTTGTAGCAAAGATAATGTCAAACTGAAGATATATGAGGATGTTGCCAGGACTGAGCTATAGGGAGAGGTTGAGTGGCTGGGGCTCTATTCCTTGGAGTGCAGGAGGATCAGGAGTGATCTTATAGAGGTGTATAAAATCATGAGAGGAATAGATTGGGTTGGTGCACAATGTTTCTTGTCCAGAGTACGTGAATTGAAGACCAGAGGACACAGGTTTAAGGTGAAGGGGTAAACATTTTTAAGAATCTGAGGGGTAACTTTTTCATGCCTAGGGTGGTGGGTGTATGGAACGAGCTGCCAGAGGAGGTATTTGAGAAAGGGACTATCCCAATGTTTAAGAAACATTTAGAAAGGTACATGGACTGGACAGGTTTGGTGGGATATGGGACAACCACAGGTAGGTGGGACTAGTGTAGCTAGGACATGTTGGCCGGTGTGTGGGCAGGTTGGAGCGAAGGGCTGGATTCCACACTGTATCACTCTATGACTCGATGATTGATGAAAGCACACATTTTGATAAGATGGATGTAGCCTGCAGGGGCATGGAGCGGAGGAGTTCTGGTAGAGCGGACACATCGCTTGGCCAGGCCGACCCTTGCAAATCCGACACTGTCCTGTCGCCAGGACAACGAGCCATTATGGCCAAATCAAGTACAGAATGGTGCCTAAAATGCGGGACTCTTGGTTACTGACTCAATGTGGTCTATAGTCTTATACTCAGCGAGATTGTGCCTAATGTATAGTAGGAGTATTATATACCTGGAGTATTCTGTGCAGTTTTGGGCTCCTAATTTGAAGAAGGACATTCTTGCTATCGAGGGAGTTCCTTGAGGTTCACCAGGTTAATTCCCAGGATGGTGAGACTGACATATGATGAAAGAATGATCAACTGGGCTTGTATTCACTGGACTTTAGAAGGATGAGCGGAGATCTTATAGAAACATATGCTGTTCAATTCTTAAGGGATTGGACAGGCTAAATGCAGGAAAAATGTTCCCAATGTTGGGGGGGTCCAGAACCACGGGTCGCAGTTTAAGAATAAGGGGTAGGCCATTTAGGACTGAAGTAAGAAAAAACCTTTTCACCCAGAGAGTTGTGAATCTGTGAAATTCTCTGCCGCAGAAGGCAGTGGAGGCCAATTCACTGGATGTTTTCAAGAGAGAGTTAGATTTACCTCTTAGGGCTAACAGAATTAAGAAATATGGGGACAAAGCAGGAACGGGGTACTGATTTAGGATGATCAGCCGATTAAATTGAATGGCAGTGTTGGCTCGAAGGGCCGAATGGCCTACTCCTTCAACTTTGTTCTATATTTGTACTGACTCAATGTGGCCTACTGTCTTTCACTCTTATCGCATGTAGATGGGGTGGTCAAGAAAGCCTTTGGTGTGCTGGTCTTTATAAATCAAAGCATTGAATATAGGAGTAGGGAAGTAATGTTAAAATTGTACAAGGCATTGGTAAGACCAATTCTGGAGTATGGTGTACAATTTTGGTCGCCTAATTATAGGAAGGATGTCAACAAAATAGAGAGAGTACAGAGGAGATTTACTAGAATGTTGCCTGGGTTCCAGCAACTATGTTACAGAGAAAGGTTGAACAAGTTAGGTCTTTATTGTTTGGAGCGCAGAAGGTTAAGGGGGGACTTGATTGAGGTCTTTAAAATGATGAAAGGGATAGACAGAGTTGACGTGGATACGTTTTTCCCATTGAGGGTAGGGAAGATTCAAACAAGAGGGCATGACATGCGAATTAAGGGACGGAAGTTTAGGGGTAACGTGAGGGGGAACTTCTTTACTCAAGGGTGGTGGCTGTGTGGAATGAGCTTCCAGCAGAAGTGGTGGAGGCAGGATCGATTTTTAAAAATGTAAAAGTAAAGTGGATAGGTATATGGACGGGAAGGGAATGGAGGGGTATGGTCTGAGTGCAGGTAGATGGGACTAGGGGAAAACAAATGATCGGCACGGACTGGAAGGGCCGAGAGGGCCTGTTTCCGTGCTCTAATTCTAACTGTAATTTTTCACACAGAGAGTGATGAGTCTGTGGAATTCTCTGCCACAGAAGGTAGTTGAGGCCAGTTCATTGGCTATATTTAAGAGGGAGTTAGATGTGACCCTTGTGGCTAAAGGGATCAGGGTGCATGGAGAGAAGGCAGGTACAGGATACAGTTAGATGATTAGATTGAATGGCAGTGCAGGCTCGAAGGGCCGAATGGCCTACTCCTGCACCTATTTTCTACGATTCTATGATTCTATGATTCTATATGCTGGTTTAAACCAAAGATGGACACCAAAAGCTGCAGTAACTCAGCGGGTCAGGCAGCATCTCTGGAAAAAGGGAACAGGTGATGTTTCCGGTCGAGAAAGGTGTGAAAAAGTGACGTACCTCTACCTGGTAAGTCACCTATTCTTTTCCTTGAGTGATACCTGCCTGACCTGCTGAGTTACTCCAGCTTTTTGTGCCTATCTTCAGTTTAAACCAGCATCTGCAGTTCCTCCCTGCACACGATGCCTGATGACTTTTGTGTTAAAAATGATCGCCCGTCTTTATTCGCAGCCAATCCTTATCACTTTAAATTTGTGTGGGATAGTTTAATTTAGAGATACAGCACGGAAACAGGCCCATTGGCCCACCGTGTCCATGCCGACTAGCGATCACCGCACAATAACACTATTGCACACACACACGATACCGGAGCCAATTAACCTACAAACCTGTACGTCTTTGGAGTGCGGGAGGAAACCAAAGGTCTCGCGAAAACCCACGCAGGTCACGGGGAGAGTGTACAAACTCTGTACAAACAGCACCCGTAGTCGGGATCGAAGCTAGGTCTCTGGCGCTGTGATAGGTGGATGCAGATGATGGAGGGGGTTTGTGATGAGCCAAAAGCCTTTTTGACCATCCTATCTATCTGTGTCGTCAGCTGCAAGGTGTCTAAATGGAAATGCCCGAAAACATTCAGCTCGTCAGACAGCATCCATGGAATAGTTAACATTAAGGTCTGGCACCCTTCACCCGAATGAGTTGGTGGCTATGTTTACAAATACTAATTTCTTATTCCAGAATTACTTAATTAATTAAATTAAATCCTACATCTGCCATGGTGTGATCTGAACATATGGTTCTCAAATGTGTGCGGTGTATTTTTAAAAGATTGTTCATCTTTTTCTTTGATAAATGTTAACAAATTTGAAGTGTTGTGCTGTTGCCTCAAAGCTGCAGGGACCTGAGTATTATTGTAACCTTGGAAGCTGTCGCTGTGGAGTTTGCAGGTTTTCCCCATGATAGTGGGAGACAACTGGTTTCCTCCCACATTCCAAAGTTAGTCGACTACTCCTTGGTGTAGATAAGTGGTAAAAGAAATTGAAGGGGTATGAATGTACATCTGATGGAGATGAAAGGGAAGACATAGATAAATAAAACAGGGAACCAGACTATTGCGACAAACAATCTTCAGACAATATTCCTCTTGATAGTGGTGAGGGTTGGAAGCTCAAGAACAGGTTGTATCTCCTGCGATTGCAGGAGAAAGCCTCTACTTCCTTGGGAGGCTTAGGAAGATCGGCAGGTCCGCGACAACCCTCACCAATTTCCACAGATGCACTATAGAAAGCATTTTATCGGAATGCATCACAGCTTGTTTTGGGAACAGCTCCATCCAGGACCGCAAGAAATTGCAGTGAATTGTGGACGCAGCCCAGACCATCAGCCAAACCAACCTCTATTGATTCCATTTATACCTCACGCTGCCTCGGCAAGGCCAGCAGCATAATCAAGGACGAGTCGCACCCTGGCCACTCCCTCTTCTCCCCTCTCCCATCGGGCAGAAGTTATAGAAGTGTGAAAACGCACACCTCCAGATTTAGGGACAGTTTCTTCCCAGCTGTTATCAGGCAACTGAATCATCCCACCAACAACTAGAGAGCAGGGCTGAACTACTCTCCACTTCATTGGAGACCCTCAGTCAGCACGGAACAAATGTTTTTTACTGTAATTCTTTACTTAAGGTGAGAACAGAGAAGTAATGTTGAGGTAACAATAAACTAAACTGAGCAAGGAACTCAACTCAATGAGGGTCAGAATGAGTTTGGATGGGTGGTAGATGACCACATTTTGTGGAAAACCAAGTTTCCACTAGTGGGAGTCCCCAATGCAGAAGGAGGTTTCCTTTTGGAGGAAATTCTTCATCAGAGGGTGGGAAGATGTGACTGGTAGCGGGATTTTGTTGGCTCTGTCGATAATGATGGGGTGGATGTTTATGTTGGAAGTCGCCCGGTAGCACTATCCTACACAATATGGCTATACTAGTTAATTTACCTACAAACTGGTTTTAAGGTGAGGACAGGGAGAACTTACAAAATGTATACAGACAGCGCCCGTAGTCAGGATCGAACCCGGGTCTCTTGCGCTGTGAGGCAGCAACTCTACCGCAGCGCCACCGTGCTGACCTAAGGGGTAATCTATTCCTGCTCTGTATGGAGGGAGGTGGCGGGGAGAGCACGTGTACGTGGAATGGAGGCAGTGCAAGAGATTGCTCCAGCAACGACAGTAGAAGGGAAACCATGTTTCCTGCAAAGGTCGGACATTGCAGATTGGATTGTTCTCTGGGGAGGTGAAAGAAAGACGTACGAAAGGTGTTGTTAAGCTGGAAAGGGTGCAGAGTAGTTTTACGAGGATATTGCCAGGATCCAAGGGCCTTTGGCAGAGGTTGACCAGGCTAGGACTCTACTACTTGGAGCGCAGAAGGATGAGGGGTGATCTCATAGAGGTGTATAAAATCATGAGGAAAAATAGAATGGGTAGATGCACAGAGTCTCATGCCCAGAGTAGGGGAATCAAAAACCAGAGGACATAGATTTAAAGTGAGTGGGGAAGATTTAATACGAACCTGAGGGGTAACTTTTTGATACAGAGGGCTTATGGAAACGAGCTGTCAGAGGAGTTAGTTATATAACTTTGGTAATGGAATGTTGGCCTTCATAACAAGAAGATTTCAGTATAGGATAAAGGTCCTTCTGTAGTTGTACAGGGCCCATGGTGAGACCACACTTGGAGTATCGTGTGCAGTTTTGGTCTCCTAATTTGAGGGAGTTCAGGAGGTTTATCCCTGGGATGGCGGGACTGTCATATGAGGAAAGATTGGAAAGACTGGGCTTGTATTCACTGGAATTTATAAGGATGAAAGGGGATCTTATAGAAACGCATAAAATTATAAAAGGACTTGACAAGCTTGATGCAGGTAAAATGTTCCCAATGTTGGGCGAATCCAGAACCAGGGGCCACGGTCTAAGAATAAAGGGGAGGTCATTTAAAACTGAGATGAGAAAAAACTTTTTCACCCAGAGAGTTGTGAATTTGTGGAATTCTCTGCCACAGGAGGCCAATTCACTGGATGAAATTAAAAGAGTGTTTGATAGAGCTCCAGTGGCTAGCGGAATCAAGGTGTTTGGGGAGAAGGCAGGCATGGGTTCCTGATTGTGGATGATCAGCCATGATCACAATGAATGGCGGTGCAGGCTCAAAGGGCCAAATGGCCTCCTCCTGCACCTATTTTCTATGTCTATGTCTAAGAAACATTTAGACAGCTACATACAGTAGATAGGACAGGTTTGGTGGGAGAAGCGGCAAATACGGGCAGATGGGACAAGTGTAGATGGGACATGTCGGGTTGGTGTGGACAGAAGGGGCTGTTTCTATGCTGTATGACTCCATGATTCTATGGCTCTATGACTCTATATCAGTCAAAAGAAGATTGTTAACCACTCGATGTGTGACTGAGGAGACAAGGAACTGCAGGTACTGGTTTACAAAATAAGGCACTAAGTGCTGGAGTGACTACTGTTGGGAAGTAACAATACTAGCAAGGAAAACAAGCTTTAAGTGCTTTAATAGGAATTTGTTGTGCATCAATAATATAATTTGCATATATTTTGTTAAATCTTGACCAAGTAGCACGAATGAATCTCATAGTAATAATAACAATTTGCATGTAGTTTTGTGCAAAGCTGCATAGAGTCATAGAGTGATACAGTGTGGAAACAGGCCCTTTGCCGTACCGGCCAACATCTACACTAGTGCCACCTGCCTGCACTTGGTTCATATCCCGCTAATCCTGTCCCATCCAAGTACCTGTCTAACTGCTTCTTAAACGTTGCGATAGTCCCTGCCTCAACTACCTCCTCCGGCAGCTCGTTCCATACACCCACCACCCTTTGTGTGAAAAAGTTACCCCTCAAATTCCTATTAAATCTTTCCCCCTTAAACCTATGTCCTCTGGTTCTCGATTCGCCCACTCTGGGCAAGAGACTATGTGTCCACACGATCTATTCAGGGCCTGTCCTACCAGCATCCGACTCCATGCGGTGAGCGCGACGCGGGGGCCGCGCGGGGGTCGGGTGATCCCTGTACAGGGCCGTTCCCAACAGCATGCGCCTGCATGCGAAGAGCGTGACCAAACCGGCAGCGGGGGCCTCGCGGAGGTCGGGTGAGTGGCGCGACGCAGCGGGAAGTGAGGCAAACCTGGAGCGAAGTCTGAAAGGTAAGTTCGCCAGGACAGAGAGGGACACACAGAGAGGGGCACAGAGGCACACACAGAGAGGGCCATGGAGCCATACACAGAGAGGGTCAGAGACAGGAGGCACGACGTCGAGGCGGTGTGTAATGTGTCGAGGCGACTGCGAGCCGACAAGCCGTTGCCGCGCGGAATTTTTGAACATGGTCAGTTTTTCGGAGCCCCGCGCGATGTCGGGACGAACTCCGCACAATTCCGCACAGCTCCGGCGATCGAAGTGGGACCGGCCCCGCGACGCCGGACGGCTCAAGCGACCACGTTAGGTCGCGCTCATCGCATGGAGTTGCATGCTGGTGGGACAGGCCCTTTCCTCTCATGATTTTGAACACCTCCATAAGATCACCCCTCATCCTCATGTGCTGCAAGGAATAGGGACCCAGCCTAATCAACCTCTCCCTACAGCTCAGGCTCTCGGGTCCAGGCAACATCCTCATAAATCTTCTCAGCACCCTTTCCAACTTAGAAACATTCTTCCTATAACACGGTGCCCAGAACTGAACATAATACTCTAAATGCAGCCTCACCAATATTTTAGTATTAGTTTTAGAGATACAGCGCGGAAACAGGCCCTTAGGCCCACCGGGTCCGTGCCAACCAGTGATGCCCGCACATTGACACTATCCTACACACATTCGGGACCATTTTTACATTTTACCAAGCCAATTTACCTACATACCTGTACATGGATAGCTATATGGACGTGAAGGGAATGGAGGGGTATGGAGGGAATGGAGCAGGTAGATGGGACTAGGGGAAAACAAATGGTCGGCACGGTCTGGAAGGGCCGAGAGGGCCTGTTTCCGTGCTGTAATTGTTATATGGTTATATGGTTATCTTAGGAGCATGGAACTTCAGTCTAGTTCTTGAATCCCCTACTCTGGGTAAAAGACTGTGCATCTACCCGATCTATTCTTCTCACGATTTTGTACACATCAAAAAGATTTTCAGAAACCCTTTGATAAGGTGCCGCACGGGAAACCAGCTAAGGAAAATGATAGCCCACGGTATCAAAGGGCAAATGTTTGCATGGACAGCAGGTTGGCTGGATGGCAGAAGGCAAAGAGTGGCAATAAAGGGGGCTTTTTCTGCTTGGCTGCCAGTGACTAGCAGAGTTCCGCGGGGGTCGGTGCTGGGGCCGCTGCTCTTCACGTTGTATATTAATGATTTGGACAAGGGGATTGAAATCAGTGTGGGCAGAGAAGAGGCAGGTGGAATATAGTGTAGCAAAGTGTGGAGTCATGCATTTTGGTAGTAGGAATAAAGGCATAGATTACTTTCTAAATCGGGAGAAACTCCAGAAATCGGAGATGCAAAGGGACTTGGGAGTGCCGGTGCAGGATTCCCCAAACATTTAACCTGCAAGTCTAATTGGTAATAAAGAAAGTAAACTCATTGCTAGCATTTATTTCAAGAGGGCTTGTATCCAAAAACAAGGATGTAATGCTGAGGATCTATAAGGTGCTGGTCAGGCCGCATTTGGAATATTGTGAGCAGTTTTGTGCACCATATCTGAGGATGCTGGCTCTGGAGAGGGCCCAGAGGAGGTTTACAAGAAGGATCCCAGGAATGAGTAGGTTAACCTATGATGAGTGTTTGACGACACCGGGCCTACACTCGTGGAGTTTAGAAGAATGAGGGGGGGGGACTTCATTTAAACAGAGAATAGTGAAAGGCCAGGATAGAGTGGATGTGAGAGAGGATGTTTCCACTAGTGGGAGATTCTAGGACTAGAGGTCATAGCCTCAGAATTAAAGAACGTCTCTTAGGAAGGAGATGTGGAGAAAGTCAGAGGGTGGTGAATCTGTGGAATTCTTTATCACAGAAGGCTGTGGAGGCAAATTCAGTGGATACATCTAAGGGAGAGATAGATCTTGATTAGAGAAGGCAGGAGAATGGGGTCAGGGGGGAGAGATAGATCAGCCATGATTGAATGGTGGAGTAGACTTGATGGGCTGAATGGCCTAATTGTGCTCCTATAACTTATGATCACTGACTTTATGAACTTCGTTAACCTCTCCCTATAGCTCAGGCCCTCCAGTCCTGTCAATACTCTTTCAAATTCCACGGGACTGAGTGAGGACTCTGTGCGAGATCTGAATACACTTTCTCGAGTTGATCTGAAAGGCTGAAGACTCCATTTACACCTCACGCTGCGACCTAGTTGAGGCCTCGAGTATGCGGGGACTACTCTCGAGCATGAAGGAGAGTTACAAAGACCTCCTAGGACCTCGTGATGACCATGCTGCGAGTATGAGTCGAGGCAAACTCGGCAAAAGTCGCGGATTAGGTCGCCGCAGTGGGACAGCCCATGAACAGAGTGAAGATGCTTCACCTCCAGATTCCGGGACAGTTTCCTCCCAGCTGTTATCAGGCAACTGCATCATCCTACCACAACCAGAGAGCAGTCCTGAACTACTATCCAGCTCATTGGTGACTCTCGGACTATCCTTGATCAGACTTTGCTAGCTTTACCTTGCGCTAAACGTTATTCCCTCATCATGTATCCATATACTGTAAATGTGTATATGAAGTTGGGATGTAATGTTAACATTGTACAAGGCATCAGTGAGTCCAATTCTGGAGTATGGTGTACAATTCTGGTCACCAAATTATAGGAAAGATGTCAACAAAATAGAGAGAGTACAGAGGAGATTTACTAGAATGTTGCCAGGGTTTCAGCACCTAAGTTACAGAGAAAGGTTGAACAAGATAGATCTTTATTCTTTGAAGCGAAGAAGGTTAAGGGGGGACTTGATAGAGGTCTTTAAAATGATGAGAGGGATAGACAGAGTTGACGGGGGTAAGCTTTTTCCTTTGAGAGTAGGGAAGATTCAAACAAGAGGACATGATTTGAGAATTAAGGGACAGAGGTTTAGGGGCAACATGAGGGGGAACGTCTTTACTCAGAGAGTGGTGGCTGTGTGGAATGAGCTTCCAGTGGAAGTGGTGGAAAAAAGGTTCGTTTTTGTAATTTAAAAATAAATTGGATAGGTATATGGACGGGAAAGGAATGGAGGGTTATGCTCTGAGTGCAGGTAGATGGGACTAGGTGAGAGTAAGTGTTCGGCACGGACTAGAAGGGCCGGGAGGCCCTGTTTCCGTGCTGGAATTGTTATATGGTTATTATGTGGCTAAATGGGTCGATTCTAATCATGTCTGGTCTTTCTGCTGACTGGTTAGCACACAACTAAAGAGCTTTTCACTGTACCTGGGTACATGACAATGACCTACATCTGAAACTGAAGTGCCATGTAGTTACTCCCCACCCAAGTCATCCCAGCTTCAAAGTCGTCTTGTTGAATCTCCGTGTCTATGCATTCTCACCTGGGCCACATCTAACAATGGCCTGTTTTCTTTATCACCGCTACTTTATTTGCAGATCTTTCATTCAATTTATTCTGTATCTCTCTACATCGCCATCTATATCTCTCGTTTCCCTTTCCCCCGACTCTCAGTCTGAAGAAGGGTCTCGACCCGAAACGTCACCTATTCCTTTTCTCCAGAGATGCTGCCCGACCCGGTGAGTTACTGCAGCCTTTTGTGTCGATCCTCGGTTTCAACCAGCACCTGCAGTTCCTTCCTCCACACGCCATGTAGTTAGCACAGAATAGCAGGATAAGTGCCAGCAATGAGGAATTGGCTGCGGCAATTAATTTAACCGCAGGCACTCAATCAGTCAGATCCTTCTCAACATCGGTGTGTCAATTGTTGGAGAATTACTTCACATAATCCTGTGCAATGCTGGTTGATGCAACAGCGGGAGGCCTGAACAGCTAGTGTAAGTCCCAGCAGAAAGCCTTTCCACTGCTGGTAAATCAGATCAATCATTCATGTATGTAAGAACTTAAAATAGAAAACCGGAGATCACAGCTTAAAGTCTTTTCTGCCGCTCGATCGAATCACACCTCATTTTCAGCCTTCAGTTCACATTTCCGGATGATTTTGGTTTAGTTTAGTTTAGAGATACAGCACGGAAACAGGCCCTTCGGCCCACCAAGTCCGTGCCGACCAGCGATCCCCGTGCAGAATTTACAGAGTTTACAATTTGCAGAAGGAAGATTAATGGGCCTGTCCCACTTAGGTGATTTTTTTTTGGGCGACTACAGGCGACTGCCACAAAATGTTCAACATGTTGAAACATTTTCGGCGACAGTGGCGACAGTTTTTGCTGTCGTAGGTTGACGTAGGTGTTGTCACAGGTTGTCGTTGGTTGCCGTCGGTTGTTGCCAGGTGTCGTAGGTGAATTCCACTAAAACTAGTCCATGGCAGTCGCCTAAAGAGTCTCCCAAGTGGGGCAGGCCCATTAGTTTTGTTTTTTAGTTTAAAGATACCGTGCGGAAACAGGCCCTTCGGTCCACGGAGTCCACGCCGACCAGCGATACCCAGACACTAATGCCCCTGTCCCACTTAGGAAACCTGAACGGAAACCTCTGGAGACTTTGCGCCCCACCCAAGGTTTCCGTGCGGTTCCCGGAGGTTTTTGTCTGTCTCCCTAACGGTCGAAAGTGGTTTCCGCTTCTTCTATGTTCTGGCGATTATTTCAAAAAATTCAAAACCGGCTGCGACTAAAAATAGGTTGCCGTTTTAAAAATCGGTAATTTTTTAGTCGAAGCCGGTTGCGATGTTAGTTGAAGGTGGTTGCCGGAGATTGCGGGTAGTGGAAGGTAAGACCTCCCTGGTGGAATAAAACTGGGTGAAAAAAAGGTCTTACCCGCAATTTCAGGCGACCACCTTCAACTAGCATCGCAACCGGCTTCGACTAAACATTTACCGATTTTTAAAACGGCAACCTATTTTTAGTCGCGGCCGGTTTAGAATTTTTTGAAATAATCGCCAGAACATAGAAGAAGCGGAAACCACTTTCGACCATTAGGGAGACTGACAAAAACCTCCGGGAACTGCACAGAAATCTTGGGTGGGGCGCAAAGTCTCCAGAGGTTTCCATTCAGGTTTCCTAAGTGGGACAGGGGCATAACACTGCCACACACTAGGGACAATTTACAATTTTTACTGAAAGCCAATTAATCTCCCAACCTGTACGTCTTTAGAAAGTGGGAGGAAATCGGAACTCCCGGAAAAAACCCAGATGGTCACAGTGAGAACATAGAAACCCCACACCGACAGCAGCCGTATTCAGGATCGAACCCGGGTCTCTGGCGCTGTGAGGCAGCAATTCTACCACTCCACAAACAATGCCGCTGATGTCTACCCAAAATCTACGCACACCAATATATTCAAGGCTGTCCTCTGGGTTTAGAAAATTCTGAATAATAATCTAATGTACAGAAATAATAATTTAATTTCCTCACTCTAAAATACCAATCTCTTATCCTGATATAATAATATAATTTAGTTTAGTTTATTGTCACGTGTACCGAGGTACAGTGAAAAGCTTTTGTTATGTGGAAGGGTGGCACGGTGGCGCAACGGTAGAGCAACTGCCTCACAGCACCAGAGACCTGTGTTCGATCGTGATTACGGGTGCTGTCTGTATGAAGTTTGTACGTTCTCCTTGTGACTGCGTGGGTTTTCCCCGGGTGCTCCTGTTTCCTCCCACATTACAAATATGTGCAGGTTTGTAGGTTAATTGGCTCCTGTAAATTGTACCGAACGTGTAGGATAGAACTAGTTTAGAGTTTTTTTTTAGAGATACATTACGGAAACAAGCCCTTCGGCCCATCAGGTCCACCCCAACCAGCGATCCCCGCACATTAACATTATCCTACACCCACTAGGGACAATTTTTACACTTACCAAGCCGATTAGCCTACAAACCTGTATTTCTGTAGTTCATAGCAAAAGGATTTGAGTACAAGAGCAGGGAGGTTCTTCTGCAGTTGTACAGGGTCTTGGTGAGGCCACACCTGGAGTATTGCGTACAGTTTTGGTCTCCTAATCTGAGGAAAGACATTCTTGCCATAGAGGGAGTACAGAGAAGGTTCACCAGACTGATTCCTGGGATGGCACGACTTCCATATGAAGAAAGACTGGATAGACTCGGCTTGTACTCGCTGGAATTTAGAAGATTGAGGGGTGATCTCATAGAGACTTACAAAATTCTTAAGGGGTTGGACAGGCTAGATGCAGGAAGATTGTTCCCGATGTTGGGGAAGTCCAGGACAAGGGGTCACAGTTTAAGGATAAGGGGGAAGTCTTTTAGGACCGAGATGAGAAAATCGTTTTTCACACAGAGAGTGGTGAATCTGTGGAATTCTCTGCCACAGAAGGTAGTTGAGGCCAGTTCGTTGGCCATATTTAAGAGGGAGTTGGATGTGGCCCTTGTGGCTGAAGGGATCAGAGGGTATGGAGAGAAGGCAGGTTCAGGATATTGAGTTGGATGATCAGCCATGATCATATTGAATGGCGGTGCAAGCTCGAAGGGCCGAATGGCCTGCTCCTGCACCTAATTTCTATGTTTCTATGTTTCTTTGGAGTGTGGGAGGAAACCGAAGATCTCGGAGAAAACCAACGTAGATCATAGGGAGAATGTACAAACTCCGTACAGACAGCACCTGCACTCAGGATGCAACCCGGGTCTTTGGCACTGCATTCACTCTAAGGCCGCAACTCTACCACTGCGCCACCGTGCACTAGTGTATGGTAGATCACTGGGCGGTGCGGACTCGGTGGGCCGAATGGCCTGTTTCCATGCTGTATCTCTAAACTAAACTAAACTAAGAAAAAAAAAAGATTTAAAATTATCCCATGAGAAACATAGAAACATAGAAAATGTTTGCAGGAGTCGGCCATTCGGCCCTTCGAGCCAGCACCGCCATTGAATATGATCATGGTTGATCCAAAATCAGTACCCCGTTCCTGCCTTCTCCCCATATCCCTTGATTCCGTTAGCCCTAAAAGCTAAATCTAACCCTCTTGACTACATTAGGGAAAAAATTATTAATTATTCCAGTGGGAAAAAAAAGCAGATTGTAGAATGTTTCAGGATGGGTTTTATTTGGCCGAGCTCTCTGCCTCTAACATCATAATGTCTTAGAGTCATAGAGTGATACAATGTGGAAACAGGCCCTTTGGCCCAACTTGCCCACACCGGCCAACAATGTCCCAGCTAAACTAGTCCCACTTGCCTGCGCTTGGTCCATATCCCTCCAAACTTGTCTTATCCATGTACTTGTCTAACTGCTTCTTAAATGATGGGATAGTCCTGGCCTGAACTACCTCCTCTGGTAGCTTGTTCCATACACCCACCACCCTCTGTGTGAAAAAGTAACCACTCCTCACAAGAGGAAACATTCCTCTTAAATGTTTCCCTTTCACATTGAGCCTCTGGCCCTCGATTCCCCTACTCTGGGCAAGAGTCGCTGTGTGTTTACCCGATCTATTCCTCTCATCATTTTGTACAACTCTATAAGGTCACCCCTCATCCTCCAGTACTGCACGGAATAGAGACCCAGCCTACCCAACCCTCCATATAGCTCACACCCTGTAAGAATGTGAAGTTCTGTCCTTTTACGAGCAGGGAAAAAAGATATCCTTGTTTCGTTTAGTTTAGAAAAACAGCGCAGACACCAGTCCTTCGGCCCACCGAGTCCACACCGACTAGCGATCAGCAGTGACTATCACTATCCTACACACACTGGGGACAATTTACAATTTTTATCAAAGTCAAATCAACCTCAAAACCTGTACGTCTTTGCTGTGTGGAAGGAAACCGAAGATCTCTGAGAAAACCCACGCTGGTTACGGGGAGAACGTACAAACTTCGTACAGACAGCGCCCGTAGTCAGGTTCGAGCCCCGTTCTCCGAGTTCCTCAAGTTCTCTGCCTTTAACACCTGTCCTTTCAGTCACAAGGAAAAAAAAACTGATTTCCCTCTTGTTGAGTGTTTTGCGTGAAATAATGCATTTCATCAGGGGAAGTCTCAACAAGGCAGAGGAAGGTTAATTAGTGGATGGCAGATAGTGGCGTTTATTAGCACTCTTGATCCTCTTTGCCCGGCTTAAGCAGTCAAAGCGATTGGACTTTTGTTTTTCCGTGTCAATGTCAGTAGTCAATGTCACAACCGCTGGCTTTATTCTCCCCAGCCATGATATCTACATCGTCTCAGCATACATTTCCAGCCTAGCATAATACAACTGGTAGACACAAAGTGCTGGAGTGACTCAGCGGGTAAGACAGTATTTAGTTTAGTTGAGTTTGCTAACCCTATCCTACACACACTAGAGACAATTTACATTTATACCAAGCCAATTAACCTAAAAACCTGTACGTCTTTGGAGTGCGGGAGGAAACCGAAGATCTCGGAGAAAACCCACACCATCGTGCCACCCTCAGTATCTCTGGCGAAAAGTATTAGGTGACGTTTCCGGTCAAAAACTGAAGACGGGTTTCGACCCGGAACGGCACCTATCCCTTTTCTCCAGAGACATGTGCCTGACCCGCTGAGTTACTCCAGCATTTTAATGGCGCTGTCCCACGGTACGAGTTCATTCCAAGAGCTCTCCCGAGTTTGCCCTGATTCGAACTCGGAGATTTACGGTAATGGTCGCTCGTCGGTGCTCGGGGCTCTCGTGGACATTTTTCATCATGTTGAAAAATCTTCACGAGTCTTCCCGTGCTTACCTGCCGTTAAGGAGTCTTCCCGAGTACCGGCCGTTAGCGTTACGAGCCGCTAAGAGACGCCCCCGAGCTCCGACGTACTCCGACTCCGAGCTACGTTCATTCTCTGTGCTTATCATGAGTTTGATTTTTTTAAACTCGGGAACGCTCTTGGAATGAACTCGTGCCGTGGGACAGGGCCATAACTCACCATCTGCAGTTCCTTCCTACACATAATAAAACTGATGATGGATAACACAGTAATGGACATAAAATTAACCACACTATGACAGATTGAAAATAGAAGCAGGAGTATTGGGGAACGGAAAAATAAAACTTGATGGAAGTCGTGCAGGGGATATACCGTTGAAATGAAAACCTGCTGAGAGGAATGATGCAAGCAGAGTTATAATTTTGCCTAAAAGAGAGACACAATGTACTCAAGTAACTCAGCAGCATCTCTGGTGTGACGTTTCAGTTTGGTACCACTCTTCAGACTGATTGTTAATAAGTTTATAAGTGACAGGAGAAGAATTCGGCCATTCCTCCCATCAAGTCATGCCATTCAATCATGGCTGATCTGTCTCTCCCCGCTTACCCCATTCTCCTGTCTTCTCCCCATAACCCCTGACACCTGCACAAATCAAGAATCTGTCTATCTATCTCTGCATTAAAAAATATCCATTGTCTTGGCCTCCATAACCTTCTGTGGCAATGCATTCCACAGATTCACCACCCTCTGACTAAAGATTGTGAGGGTGGTGAATCTGTGGAATCTGTGGAGGGGAAGATAGCTGGAAGAGAGGAGGGGCATAAAAAACATGGCGGGTAATAGATAAACGCAAGCGAGGGAGTTTCTTGACGAGAAGGTGGTCGGACAAATGCTGGAGGTGAGTAAAAACAGAAACTGTTGTAACAAGGGGTGAGTTATGAAGCCACAGGAAGGAACACAGGGGGAAGGGAGAAATAGGTGCTTGTCCAGGTGGGGTGTGGTGGAGTGGGGGAGGGAAGAAAGGGAGTTGTGGGGGAGAAAGGGGAAGGGAGGGGAGCTGGGAAAAAATTTCCCTCAGGTTCCTATTAAACAACACCAGAAAAATTGTTACCCAAAATTGGAGAATTCAATGTTCATACCATTGCGTTGTAAGCTATCCAAACCTCTCTGTTCATTCCCACCCTAGGTGCTGCCTGACCCGGTGAGATTAGTTTAGTTTAGTTTAGTTCAGTTTAGAGATACAGCGTGGAAACAAGCCCTTCGACCCACCGCGCTGACCAGTGATCACTCTGTACACTGGTTCCACCCCACGCACTAGGGACAATTTACAAGAGACAATTAACCTACAAACCTGCATGGCTTTGGAGGATGGGAGGAAACTGGGGCACCCGGAGAAAACTCACGCATTCACAGGGAGAACGTACAAACTCCGTACAGACAGCGCCTGTGGTCAGCATCGAACCCGAGTCTCTGACCGTGTAGGGCAGCAACTCTCCCGCTGCACCACCAAGCCACAGTTCCTCCAATATTTTATATATTTTGTTTATTTGTTAAATAACTATTTATTTGTCTAGAACGTTGGAAATAATTTCTGGGTGTAAAGCTCACAACTCACAGGGGCACAGTGGAACAACGGTAGAGTTTCTGCCTCACAGCATCAGGGAATTGTTAAATTATCTGTAGTGTTTGTAGGATAGTGCTAGTGTGGACTGATCGCTGGTCAGCACAGACTTCGTGGGCCGAAGGGCCTGTTTCTGCGCTGTATCTCTAAACTAAACTAAAACTAAACCAAACTTCTGTGTATAAAATCATAAGAGGAATAGATCGGGTGGTGTTCCTTGCCCACATTTTGGGAATCGAGAACTGGAGGACATGGGCTTAAGGTGCGGGGGTGGGGGGGGTGGGGGGGTGGGAAAGTTTAATAGAAACCTGAGGGATAACTTTTTTCACACAAAGGGTGATGGGTGTATGGAACGAGCTGCCGGATGAGGTAGCTCCTCTTCTTCTTTTGTGTGGCGTGCACAGCCTAAAGTTGTAGGACAACTTGTTCAATTTGATTTTCCGTTTGTGCAGGTGGAGTTGATTGCATTAGTCGAAACAGGACGGACCACGTGAAGGTTGCAACCTTCCACCCCATGAGGTAGTTGAGGCAGGGACTATCACGACGTTTAGACAGGTACATGGACAGGACAGGTTTAGAGGGATATGGGCAAAACGCAGGCAGGTGGGACTAGTGTAGATGGGACATGTTGGCCGGTGTGGGCATGTTGGGCTGAAGGGCCTGTTTCCACTCTGTTAGACTTCATGACTCTAAACTAATGGAATACATCTGCATAATACTTTAATTTTTGTTTTTTATGCATGTGAGGCTCAGGGTCAAAAGTGAAATCTTTGTGCATAATGAGTATGATGTGGGCGTGAGTGCATCAGCTGCCTGCTAATTCCTCCCTTGGACACTAATCAGAATCGAAATCGGGTGAGATGTAAAGCAGACAGCTGAAAAACTCCCACCCATTTTACAAGATCACTCGCAGCCAAAACCTGCCATTTAGTTCCTTCTCTAGGTGAGTTATCTCACAGTGATCATCACAATTGCATGAAACGTCTTTTCACAATCACCATTTTGTCAGTGATTTTTGTGAGAACTCTTTAACATGCCAAAGATTTAAATATGCTTTGTGAGAGAGTTGCACCACGCGCGTTGTATTGACACCAAAACTGACTTGCATGGAGGCAAAACACCAACCTGATTTTCAATGCAGTGTTTGGACCCGAATTCACATTTATACCAAGCCAATTGACCTGCAGGTCTTTCGAGCGTGGGTGGAAACCGAAGATCTCAGAGAAAACTCACGGGGAGAACGTACAAACTCCGTACAGACAGCACCAACAGTCAGGGGACTTTGACCCCCTCCCTACTACCCTACTGGCAAATGTACAGTCCCATGAAAATAAAGTGGAGGACTTGAGGGCAATACTGCTTTATCAAAGCGAGCTGAGGGAATGCTCTGTGTTCTGTTTCACAGAGACATGGCTCACCCCCAGCTCCCCAGACTCAGGGTCCAGCCTGAAGGGTTCTCCATCCACCGTATGGACCGTACACTGGCATCTGGGAAAGGGAGAGGTGGGGGCGTCTGCCTCATGGTCAACTCCGCGTGGTGCTCAGACGTGGCAGTCCTGTTCAACTCCTGCTCTCCACACCTCGAACATCTGGCGGTGAAGTGCCGTCCCTTTTACTTCCCAAGGGAATTCACCTCCATCATCCTGACCGCGGTCCACCCCAGGCAGACGTCCGTCCGGCACTGGAGGAGCTGCACGCCGTGGTCAACAAACACCAGACGTCTTACCCCGAGGCTTTTACCACCATTGCTGGGGACTTCAATAAGGCAAACCTGAAGAACGGATAAGGTGACATTTTGGGTTGGAACCCTTCTTCAGACGCCTGAAATCAATCTGCAAAATGATTCCCACACGAACTAGCCATGTTCTTTAGAGATGACAATGAAACAAAAGGGTGCAGCTAAGGTGAGAAGAGGAGTGGAATGTAAACCAACAGGATGACGGCTGGACTGGACAGTAGTGTTATAGCTCATACCAAACACCATCACAGTAAAAAAAAAAATCATAAAAAAGTGCCTGAGGAGCGCCTTCAGCCACAGACTGGTTCCACCAAGATGCGATACAAAACTCCACAGCAGATCCTTTTACCCTGTGGCTATCTAACTGTACAACTCCCCCTTCTCCCTTCTGTCGTGGGGTAGAGTGACTCCCTATCCCCCTCCTCCGCCTCCCCCCCCCACCCCCTAATCTTTGCACATCCCCCAATCGTGGACTTTCCACTCGTCACTTTAATGTCACGTTCCTTGTATCTTGTGGTGCTTAAACCTCCGCGAGACTTATTTACCATCGCCCGCCGGGGGCTTTAACATCAAGAGCCTCGATCGCCTCGACGCAGCAGTTGGACTGCTTGACAGCAGGAGAAGAAACAAAGAACATGGAAGAGATAAGACTTTTACCTTCCATCACAGTGAGGAGGTGTTTGGAGATTCACTGTGATGGATGTTTGTGTAAATTGTGTTAATTGTGTGTCTTGGTTTTTTTTTTGATGTTATGACTAGGAACGAAATTTCATTTGAACCTTGTCTGTTTCAATGACAATGAATGGCATTCTATTCTATTCTGTTTTATGACTGTTGGCAGACCAATAAATGAAGTTCTGTTGTATTGTATCGTATCGTATCGTATCATTAACGTAAACTCTAACTAACCTCCTCACACCCTCCACCACCTTTATCCATCTCTCTATCCTGTGCCTCATCTGGAAGTGCATCAATTTATCCATCTCTCTTCCATCCACCACATCTCCATCCCTTTTCATCTAGGTTCCATCCTCTGGCTTCACAATTCGCTCCTCTTCTATCTCTATCTCCTTGTCTCACACTTTTTTTCTTTTCATCTCTGACCTCTTCTCTGTCCAACCTTTTGCCAACTACCCTTTTGCCCCCTCAACTGTATTCACCTATCACTAGCCAGACTTTATCCTGCTCACATCTCTGCTCTAGCTTTATCCTCCCCCCCCACCCCCCCCCCCCCCCCCCCACTCCCCACCCCGATTAGTTTGAAGATGAGTTCCAACCCACAGCATTGCCTTTCCATCTTCACCAGAGATGCTTCATGATCAGTTATTCCACAGATTTCACGGATTCACCACCCTCTGACTGAAGAAATTCCTCCTCATCCCCTTACTCTTATGGAATGTTGTTTTATTCTGAGACTTTGGCCTCTGGCCCTAGACTCTCCCACCAGTGGAAACATCCTCTCCACATCCACTCTATCCAAGCCTTTCACTATTCCGTACGTTTCAATGAGGTACCCGCTCATCCTTCTAACTTCCAAACAAGAACAGGCCCAGTGCCTTCAAACGCTCATTATTTCTACATTGTTTTCTCACTTATCTCTTGGTAAATATTTTGGCTCACTGGAATATAGTTTGGCATAGATGGGATGGACAGTCAGAACCTGGCATGGATCGGGTAGACATTCAGAATCTTTTTCCCAGGGTGGAAATGTCCAACATCAGAGGACATAGCTGTAAGGTAAGAGGGGGTAAGTTTAATGGAGGTGCGGGGCAAGATTTTTACACAGAGAGTGTTGGGATCCTGGAACACATTGCCAGGGATGGTGGTGGGGGAAGATACAATAGTGGTGTTTAAGAGGCTTTTGGATAGGGACACAGAAGCGCAGGGAATAGAGGGATATGGATCATGCACAGAAGGATGAGATCAGTTTAACTTGTACACTGGAGTTTAGAAGGATGGGAGGGGATCTTATTGAAACATATAAGATTGTTAAGTTTGGATACTCTAGAGGCAGGAAACATGTTCCCGATGTTGGGGGAGTCCAGAACCAGAGGCCGCAGTTTAAGAATATGGGGTAAGCCATTTAGAACGGAGACGAGGAAACACTTTTTCTAACAGTGAGTCTGTGGAATTCTCTGCCTCAGAGGGCGGTGGAGGCCAGTTCTCTGGATACTTTCAAGAGAGAGCTAGATAGGGCTCTTAAAGATAGCGGACTCGGGGGATATAGGGAGAAGGCAGGAACGGGGTACTGATTGTGGATGATCAGCCATGTTTCTATGTTTCTATGTTTCTATGATTGAATGGCGGTGCTGGCTCGAAGGGCTGAATGGCCTACTCCTGCACCTATTGTCTATTGTTTAGTTGCTCAATCTGGCACAAACATTGTTGGCCAAAGGGATCGTTTCTGTACAATATTGTTCTATGTTCTATGTTTAGTTTAGTTTAGTTTAGAGATGCAGCGCGGAAACCGGCTCTTCAGCCCCACCGAATCCGCCCCGCCCAGCGATCCCCGCACATTAACGTTCCCTACACACACGAGGGACAACTTACACTTATACCAAGCTAATTAACCCACAAACCTGTACGTGTTTGGAATGTGGGAAGTAACCGGAGATCCCGGAGAAAATCCACGCAGGTCACGGGGAGAACGGTCAAATTCCGTACAGACAGCACCCGCAGTCCGGATGGAACACGGGTCGCTGGCGCTGTAAGGCAGAAACTCTACCTCTGCGCCACCGTGCCTTCCAACGTATTCTACACGTTCAATGTCGTTCTGACCCAGCCACCACAATCCTTCATATTGAGAGTGCGATTGTTCCCTTATCGATCCTGGGATTGTTGAACAATTGAACAGCTCAGCCTTTGTTCGGTGAATCTACGTGGTATATTTGTTAGATGGAACTAATGAGAAGTGGTGTAGATAACCCCAGAACACAAGGAAGTCATCACAACATGTGTTCACTCCTTTATTGAAACAAACAACTACAGCGATGTGTGCTTACATCTATCTCGCCTGCTACTAATTCATCATATCAGGCACACAACTCACTTACACAAATATATTACACCACGCTGCTTTCCCTCTTTGAAAACTTCACTTACACATTCAGTCGGTTTACTTTAGAAATACAACACGGAAACACCGACCAGCGGTCCCCGCACACTAACGGGCCTGTCCCACTTTCACGACCTAATTCACGACCTCTGCCGAATTTGCCCTTGACTCACGAGGTGTAGGAGGTCGTAGCAGGTCGTAAGTAGAGGGCCGTGATGATATTCAAGTAGGTCGGGGCGTTTTTCTAGCATGATGAAAAATGTCCACGAGTAATAAAAGTCGTGAATTAGGTCGTGAAAGTGGGACAGGCCCTTAACACCATCCAACACACACTAGGAACAATTTTACATTCATACCAAACCAATTAACCTACAAACCTGCACGTCTTTGCAGTGTGGGAGGAAACTGAAGATCTTAGAGAAAATGCACATGGGCTACGGGGTGAACGTGCAAACTCTGCGCAGACAGCACGTGTAGCCGGGTTGGAAACCGGGACCCAGGTCACTGGCGCTGTAAGGCAGCACCTCCGCCCTGCTGGTCTTCCAGGATTGGGGAAACCAGTACTGCGGGCATATTGAAGAACAAAGCTAATTGGAAAGTAATTAACTTTTCTTTTGTTGTGCACCACCGGTCAACACTGGAATTACCAGGCCGGAAAATCCATGGAAGATCATTTAAAATATAGCTTGCAGCATTAGGGTGAGAAAGAAGAGCTTGTCAAGTTGTGAATAAATATGAGAAGGTCAGAAGCAAATGGATGACAAAAGGAAGGAGAGGGAGTTCAAACAGCGAGTCAAATTTATGACTATCATCGTTACGAATTTACGAATGATCAAGATCAAGAGAACAAGACAAAGAGACATTTATTGCCACATACACCAGTTGGTGCAGTGAAATTTGGGGTCACCATACAGCCATACGAATTAAAAAAGAACAAAACACGATAGTATTTTAACATAAACATTCGCTACACAGCGGAATCAAAGTTTCCTACTGTGAGAGAAGGCCCAAAGTTCAGTCCTCCTCCACTTTGATGTTCACCCGTGGTCGGGACCTCCTGAGCCCTCCGCAGCCCTCCGCAGTCGCCGCTATGGGTGGCCCGATGCTCAGACCCTCTCGCCGGGATGATGGAACTCCGACATCAGAACGGGAGAACAACCCCAGCAGCTTGGACCTCCGAATCGGCCACTTCCTACCGGATAATTTCTATCCAAGATGGCGTCGCGTGTACAACGCGAGGCTCTGTGTCTCCGTAGTTTTAGCAATTTTTTTTTAGTTCTGTTAATAATTAACTTAGTTTTCGCCCGGAGCACTCGAGCGAAGACTCTGTACGGCCGTCAGGAGCTACTGGAGCTCGGCCGTCTCCACATAACGAGCCCCAGAAGCGACTTTCAACTGCCGCCGGAGATCGTCAGGACACCGGGGTCTAGCGGGCCAGCTCCCCCGACAGGAAGTGCCCGGAGGCGGCGCAGGGACCGCAAACAGAGACGGGGGAAGCGCGGAGGCTGTCGAGCGAGGCTGAGATCAAACCCGCACCAGCCAGCTCTGCCCAGCATTTTCCTCGCGAATGTCCGGTCCCTGGTGAGTAAAATCGATGAACTGCGGCTGCGGATCACCACACACAAACGGATCGCCGACTGCAACGCCATGGTCTTCACCGAAACATGGCTCACCGACAACATCCCGGACAACGCCATCGAGCTGGAGGGGCGCACTGTCTTCAGGGCCGATAGAACAGCGGAGGACTCCGGTAAGACCAAGGGCGGCAGACTGTGCATCTATGTGAATAACTCATGGTGTACTGACGCTGTAGGATTGGTAGTCACTGCTCTGCTGACCTGGAATACCTGATGATAAAGTGCAGGCCCTTCTATCTGCCCAGGGAATTCACATCGACTGTTATCACTGCAGTCTATGTACCCCCAGACGCTAATACCAGGCTAGCAATGGAGGAGCTGCAAGCTGCTATCAGCAGACAACTAACTGCACACCCAGAGGGGGCCTTTATTGCTGCAGGTGATTTTAACCACTCTAACCTTAAAACTGTACTCCCCAGATTCTACCAACATGTCTCCTGCCCAACCAGAGGAAACAAGACTCTGGACCTAGTATTCACCAACATTGCTGAAGCATACAAAGCCCTCCCCCTCCCCCACCTGGGTCAGTCTGACCACCTCTCTCTGTTCCTGCTCCCCAAATACACACCTCTGATCAGACGTGTGAAACCTTCAGTGAGGACAGTGAAGGTCTGGCCTGAGGGGGCTGTCTCTGTCTTACAGGAACAGTTTCAGCAAACAGACTGGAGTCTGTTTGCCACTCAGGCCACCTTCAACTCCCAAGTGGACATCAACTCATACACCTCAACCGTTCTGGACTATATAAAATTCTGCACGGACAACGTCACTACCCACAAAGTAATAAGGACCTTCCCTAACCAGAAGCCGTGGATGAGCAGGGAGGTCGGACTCCTGCTGAAGGCTCGCGACGCCGCTTTTAAATCTGGCGATGCTGAGGGTTACAGCTCATCCAGGGCCAATCTGAAAAAGGGTATTAGGAATGCTAAACTTAATCACAAACGGCGGATCGAGGAGCATTTCCGAAATAACTCTGACCCCAGGCGCATGTGGCAAGGAATCAAATCCATTGCCGATTACCATAAAGTTAACACTCCCCCCCAGACAATGCCTCCCTTCCTGACGAGCTAAACTATTTCTACGCCCGCTTCGACCGGAACAACAAAACTCCAGCCATCAAAGGTGCTCCACCCCCGCATGAACAACCCCTCAGTCTCTCCACCTCTGCTGTACAAGATGTACTGAGCAAGGTGAATGACCACAAAGCTGCCGGCCCCGATGGCATCCCCGGGCGGGTGCTCAGGGCATGTGCTGGACAACTATCCCCGGTCCTCACTGACATCTTCAATCTGTCACTGGCCCAGAGTGTCGTCCCCACTTGCCTCAAGACATCTACCATTGTGCCAGTGCCCAAACAATCAGCGACAGGGAGTCTCAATGATTTTCCGGCCAGTGGCACTCACCCCTGTCATCGCCAAGTGCTTCGAGCGGCTGATCTTGTCTCACCTCAAAGCCAGCCTCCCCCCCACACTGGACCCCCATCAGTTTGCCTACCGGACCAATAGGTCAACAGAAGACTACACTCTGCCCTGACCCACCTGGACAGCAATAACACCTACATCAGGCTGCTGTTCATCGACTTCAGTTCGCCTTTAACACTGTCATACCCGCTAGCTTGATCACCAAACTCAGCGGTCTTGGCATCTCCACTTCCCTCTGCAATTGGACACTGGATTTCCTCACTAACAGACCCCAGTCTGTTAGAATCAACAACCTCACCTCCTCCACTATAACACTGAACACTGGCGTGCCACAGGGCTGTGTGCTCAGCCCTCTCCTCTACTCTCTCTTCACCCATGACTGCATCCCTAAGTTTAGCTCCAACGCCATCATAAAATTTGCCGACGACACCACGGTGGTAGGACTGATCAGCGATAACGACGAGTCAGCCTACAGGGAGGAGGTCCAGCACCTGACAACCTGGTGTGCCAATAACAACCTCGTCCTCAACTCCCAAAAGACAAAGGAGATCATCGTCGACTTCAGGAAGAACAGAGGGGGCAGACACACCCCCATCCATATAAACGGGACTGAGGTGGAGCGGGTCTCCAACTACAAATTCCTCGGGGTACACATCTCGGAGGATCTGTCCTGGTCCCTCAACACTTCCAAGCTGATCAAAAAGGCGCAGCAGCGCCTTTACTTCCTGAGGAGGCTCAAAAAAGCCCACCTGTCCCCCCTGATCCTGACCAACTTTTACCGCTGTACCATCGAAAGCATCCTGACCACCTGCTTTACGGTCTGGTACAGCAGTTGCACCGTAGCAGACACGCTGGCCACCCTCGGCCCAGGACTCCGCGACGTTGGAAGCTCTACAAACCACAGCCACCACGATGTTGTTGCAGCAGGCCCAGCACTCCGGAGCTACAAACGGCGATCCCAGGTGAGGCATCGCCCGCTGCGCGATCTATCCAGTGCTGCGCTGCCGATGCTGGAGCTCAACCTACTTTTAATCAATTTTTTAAAAATTCTAAAAGATGGAAAAAACGGACAGATTATATGCAGAGGCAGCCTTCATGTGGCACCCCTAGTGGACTAGATCGATCTAGATCGATCGAACAATTCTTTATGATCACCCATGACCTAATTATAGGAAGGATGTCAACAAAATAGAGAGAGTACAGAGATTTACTAGAATGTTGCCAGGGTTCCAGCAACTATGTTACAGAGAAAGGTTGAACAAGTTAGGTCTTTATTCTTTGGAGTGCAGAAAGTTAAGGGGGGACTTGATTGAGGTCTTTAAAATGATGAAAGGGATAGACAGAGTTGACGTGGATACGTTTTTCCCATTGAGGGTAGGGAAGATTCAAACAAGAGGGCATGACATGAGAATTAAGGGACAGAAGTTTAGGGGTGACGTGAGGGGGAACTTCTTTACTCAGAGGGTGGTGGCTGTGTGGAATGAGCTTCCAGCAGAAGTGGTGGAGGCAGGATCGATTTTAACATTTAAAAGTAAAGTGGATAGGTATATGGACGTGAAGGGAATGGAGGGGTATGGTCTGAGTGCAGGTAGATGGGACTAGGGGAAAACAAATGGTCGGCACGGACTGGAAGGGCCGAGTGGGCCTGTTTCCGTGCTGTAATTGTTATATGGTTATATGGTTATGCCACAGTGAAATTATTTATTTTGCACCCCCATACACAAGGTATGCAAAGTGTCTCTATTATTAGGCCACTGACAACGATATATAGTGCTCAATGGACTTTAGGAGGAGAGGAACACTCCTGTCCACTGTCTCCATCAATGGTGTAGGTGCGCAGTTTACCAGGGAGCTCAAATATCTTGGAGTGTACCTGGACAGTAAATTGGACTGGTCCAGGAATGCTGAGACACTGTACAAGAAGGGACAGAGACGGCTGTACTTTTTGGGAAGGCTCCACTGAAATGCTGCAGATGTTCTACCAGGACGCTGCAGATGTTCTACCAATCGGTGGTAGCCAGTGTCGTTGCCGTGTGCGGGGGCAACAGGGCGAAGGCCGCGTACGCCAATAGGATCAATGAGCCTCAGGTCTGAAGAAGGTTCTCGACCTGATATGTTGCCCGTTCCTTCTCTCCAGAGATGCTGCCCAACCGCTGAGTTACTCCAGAATGTTGTGTCTACCTCCGAGCTCATCAGGAAGGCTGTCTCCGTCCTGGGGGCGTAGTTGGATTCACGGGAGGTGGTCTTGGAGGGGAAGGATGCTCCTCAAACTGCGGAGCATCCTGGACAATACAGCTCACCCCCTCCATGACACACTGGTCAACCTGAGGAGCACCTTCAATCACAGACTGGTTCCACCAAGATGCAGGACAGAACGCCACAGGAGATCCTTCATCCCTGTGGCTATAAAACTGTACAACTCCTCCCCCCTCTGTCATGGGTTAGACTGAGACTGGCTCCTCCACCCACCCTCACTGCCTCCCCCCCCCCCCCCCCCCCCCCCCCCCCCCACCCCCCCCCCCACCCCAATCTTTGCATATCCTCAATCCTTCCAACGTCACTTTAATTACATGTTTCATGTGTCTTGTGTTTTATGACTGTTGGCAGATAAATTTCCCTCCGGGGATAAATAAAGTTCTATCGCATCATATCATATTGTACCACATCCGGTGTAGTTCCAATGGTCCCTCTTCATTATCGGTGCCCCCCCCCCCTCCCCCATTCCAGGTCCCTCTTTGTTCTTTTGTTCTTGAGGCAGGGACTATCTGCAGTTGTATAGGGCTCTGGTGAGACTACATCTGGAGTATTGTGTACAGTTTGTGGTCTCCTAATTTGAGGAAGGACATCCTTGTGATTGGGGCAGTGCAGCGTAGGTTCACGAGATTGATCCCTGGGATGGCGGGACTGTCATATGAGGAAAGATTGAAAAGACTAGGCTTGTATTCACTGGAGTTTAGAAGGATGAGGGGGGGTCTTTTAGAAACATATGAAACTAGACTAAGTGGGACCCGTTGGGTCCCATGTTCACACAGGAGGGCTGGTCCCCCAACGCAATAATCCAACTTTGGTGGCCAGTTGGGGGGGGGGGGGGCTTTCTGGAGCGCTGATATGGGTGTTGTTGGCTGCAGGGACTACTGGTCTCCAGAGGGCTAGTATGGACATTGTGGGCCAAATGGATTCTTGGGGTGGCAGCTCAGCCCTTCAAGCATGATGTGCTGGCAGCTCACTAATGGCTGGTGGGCTGGCAGTTGACTCATGGCTATTCCTTGAAATTCCATTTCAAGCAGAGTGCAAGGCCACCAAATTCAAATCCATTTTCCTACCATTTCAAGCAGGGTGCAAGGTCACCAAATTCAGGTTTAGTTTCCTACCACTTCAAGTAGGGTGCAAGGCCACCAAATTCAAGTGCAGTTTCATACCATTTCAAGGAAGGTGCAAGGCCACTAAATTCAAATGCAGTATCATACCATTCCATGCAGGGTGCAACAACACCACATTCAAATGCAGTTTCATACCATTTCATGCAGGGTGCAAGGCCACCACATTCAAATGCTGTTTCATACCATTTCATGCAGGGTAAAACCACCATAAGACCACACAAAACAACACACTCACAGTTCAGTAGACATTCAGTGTGATCAGTTGATTCACAGCTCAGACAGAGTCGTGACCTCTCCCTCCCCCAACATGCAGAGACTGAGCCACACCCACACTTCCGGGTTTTATAATCTCTCCCCCTCTCACCGGAAAAGGTGTGGCCCTCATGGCGTGATTCAACATTTTTTAAACACTAAACACTTCTATTATTCATTGATGGGAAGAATCCTCTGCACCTGATGAGCGGAGCGGGACTGAGTAAGATGGCCAAAAATCATAGCCGTAAGTGGTAGCCTTTTATCTAAAATCAATATAGTGCAAACAGGAAGTTGTCAAATTTAGCTAAACATCCATTTGCAGTGCATTTCCTCCTCACCCCAAAGACAGCCATTTGCAGTGCATTTCTACTTGAAACCAACCATATTTTGATTTTCAAACCACATTAAGGGCACTCACAGTTGAGTAGATGTGTTTAGTGTTATTCAGAGAGACTTGACCCTCTCGCTTCCTCCATGTTGCAGAGACTGAGTGAGGCACACCACTTCCGGGTTTTATAGTGCCCCCCCCCCCCCCCCCACAAGCAGGGGCAGCAGAGAGAATGGCAAAAAATTAAAAAACATTAATATCTCTCTGATTTTTCATCGATGGGAAAAATCCTCCAGCGCCGGAAGGTGGAGGGCGGCTCTGAGCAAGGTAGCCAAAAATGTAGGTGGCGGCATTCTCTCGGAAATCGCAGCACAACGAGCCAAAAGCGGTCAAGATCAGACTTTTAGTAATATAGATTTTAAAAGAACTGGACAAGCTAGATGCAAGAAAAATGTTCTCAATGTTGGGCAAGTCCAGAACCAGGGGCCACAGTCTTAGAATAAAGGGGAGCCCATTTAAGACAGGTGAGAAAAAACGTTTTCACCCAGAGAGTTGTGAATTTGTGGAATTCCCTGCCACAGAGGGCAGTGGAGCCCATATCACTGGATGGATTTAAGAGAGAGTTAGATAGAGCTCTGTGGGCTAGTGGAATCAAGAGATATGGGGAGAAGGCAGGCACGGGTTATTGATTGGGGACGATCAGCCATGAATTGCGGTGCTGGCTCGAAGGGCCGAATGGCCTCCTCCTGTACCTATTTTCTATGTTACTATGTTTAAGAAACAATTAGACAGGTACATGGAACATTTTTAATATAGGACTCTGACAAAGTTAGAAAATGTCCAATGTAGTCCCCAGTGATCCCTCTTTGTTCTCGCCTCTGGTGAAATTGTATGCCTCTATTTAAATGCACGCTCTTGAAGGGAAGATCATTGTGATGGATGATGAGCATAGTTAAAGAATACACTTGGGACAGATAGTGCTGGTACAGAGAAGCAACTATTTTTCTTGTTGCATTAGGATCACGTTTGTGCATGCATTTTCTATCTCTATAATCCTCCAAGGCCAAGCAGCCAATCACCAGAGGTATCTCTTTTATTTAGTTAAATACGCTAGTTGGATTAGCTGCATCCGGAGTATATGGAGATATATTCTTGGACTGACACCTTGTGTAGAGCAGGAACAATGTGGACCTTTGTTGGTGAGATGCTCATTACTCTGGGATGATGACTGATGACAGACACAAAAAGCTGGAGTAACTCAGCAGGTCAGGCAGCATCTCTGGAGAGAACAATTAGTTGATGTTTTGGGTCGAGACCCCCCTGCTTCAGATGATCAGAAAATGTCACCTATTCCTTCTCTCCAGGGATGCTGCCTTACCTCTCTGAGTTACTCCAGCTTTTTGTATCTATCTTCGGAACATCTGCATTTCCTCCCTACGCATGATGCCTGATGAGTATTGTGTTAAAAATGATAGTCCGTCTACATTCGCGGCCAATCCTTATCACTTTAAATTTGTGCGGGATAGTTTAATTTAGAGATACAGCACGGAAACAGACCCATTGGCCCACTGACTCCATGCCTACTCGAGAAAACCCATGCAGGTCACGGGAAGAACGTAAAACTCCATACAGACAGCGCCCGTAGTCAGAATCGAAGCCATGTCTCTGGCGCTATGAGGCAGCAACTCTACCGCTGCACCATCATGCCACCGGGATTGCTTGAGCCACGCTGAGAACAAAGCGGGATTCAGCGTGGGTTAATAGGGAAAGATAGATCACCCATGGCAGAGTAGACTTGATGGGCCGAATGGCCTAATTCTGTTCCTATCACTAATGACCTTATGAATTATACATACCAATCTGATAATATTGTCAGCTTCTGTCACCTCGTGTGTTCACCTTACACCATATCCTATTTCACCTCTGCCGGCCCATCATTCCCAAAGCTAATCTTGGACGCTCATAAATATTGAATTCAATAGAATTATTTATTTTGTTCAGTTCAGTTTAGTTTGTGGGACATGGGTCAAAAGCAAGCAGGTTGGACTAACGCAGATGGGACATGTTGGTCAGTGTGGGCAGGTTGGCCTGTTTCCACACTGTATCACTCTATGATTCTAAGACCAGGAAACTTTGCTGTGATCATCTCCAGCAAAGTTTGCATTTGACGTCCCAGACCGGAATTAGATCAGTCACTCAATTTATGTTCGTAAGTTATAGGAGCAGAATTTGGCGATTTTGACATCAGGTCTACTCCGCCATTCAATCAGATCTATCTTTTCCTCGCAACCCCATTCTCCTGCCTTCTCCCCATAACCCCTGACACACGTACTAATCAAGAATCTATCTATCTCCGCCTTAAAAAAATATCCATTGACTTGACCTTCACAGATTCACCCCGGGTCTGACTAAAGAAATTCCTCCTCGTCTCCTTTCTAAAGGTATGTTATTTTATTCTGAAGGGCCTGTCCAACTATACAAGTTTACCCAAGAGCTCTCCCGAGTTTAAACAAAAATCAAACTCGTGGTAAGTACATAGAATGTACGTAGCGGGTACATTGGAGCTCGGGACGTCTCTTGGCGGCTCGTAACGCTAACGGCAGGTATTCGGGAAACGCAGTAAGCTCGTGAAGTTTTTTCAACATATTGAAAAATGTCCACGAGAGCCCCGAGTACCTACGAGCGGCTATTACCGTAATTCTCTGAGTTCGAATCAGGGGAAACACGTGAGAACTCTTGAATTAGCTCGTACAGTGGGACAGGCCCTTCAGGCGTTACCCTCTGGTCCTAGACTCTCCCACTGGTGGAAACATCCTCTCCACATCCACTCTATCCAAGCCTTTCACTATTCGGTAAGTTTCAATGAGATCTCCCCTCATCCTTCTATACTCAAGCGAGTACAGGCCCAGTGCCGTCAAATGGTCGTCATGTGGTGACAGACAAAACTTTTAACATTAAACGTTGAGTTTAAACGTTAAATTTAAACGTTTGATGTTAACTGGAGCCATGATCTATGGTCTGCAGATAATTTGTTCGCTCATTTACAAGCAGTAGCAAACCTCTGCAACCGTTGCTGCTTTCCTTTCATAGTCTATGGGTAAATGTGAAAAAGATTTCCCTATTGGGTAGCACAGTGGCGCAGTGATAGAGCTCTGTAGAAGCCAGAGACCCGCGTCCGATCCTGACTACGGGTGCTGTCTGTACGGAGTTTGTACGTTCTCCCTGTGACCCGGGAACTTTGGCTTCCTCCCAAAGACATGCAGGGTTGAATGAACGAAAATGAATGAATGAAAACATTCCTATCCATGTACCTGTCTCATTGTCCCTTAAACGTTAATAGACAATGGACAATAGGTGCAGGTGTAGGCCATTTGGCCTTTCGAGCCAGCACCGCCATTTAATGTGATCATGGCTGATCATCCTAAATCAGTACCCCGTTCCTGCCTTCTCCCCATATCCCCTGACTCCGCTATTTTAAAGAGCCCTATCTAGCTCTCTCTTGAAAGCATCTAGCGAACCTGCCTCCACCGCCCTCTGAGGCAGAGAATTCCACAGATTCACAACTCTCTGTGAGAAAAAGTGTTTCCTCGTCTCCGTTCTAAATGGCTTACTCCTTATTCTTAAACTGTGGCCCCTGGCTCTGGACTCCCCCAACATCGGGAACATGTTTCCTGCCTCTAGCGTGTCCAAACCCTTAACAATCTTATATGTTTCAATGAGATCCCTCTCATCCTTCTAAACTCTGAAGTGTACAAGCCCAGCTGCTCCATTCTCTCAGCATATGACAGTCCCGCCATCCCGGGAATTAACCTTGTAAACCTATGCTGCACTCCCTCAATAGCAAGTATGTCCTTCCTCAAATTAGGGGACCAAAACTGCATACAACACTCCAGGTGTGGTCTCACTAGGACTCTGTACAACTGTAGAAGGACCTCTTTGCTCCTATATTCAAGGGAGGGAGTAAAATACTGGGGTGAGGTTTAATACTTACAGGGGGAATACTTACTGGTGGGCCGAAGAGACTCCTCCTGGGGTAGTACAGGCCTGATGGGGCAAAGCGAATCTTTTGGGCCAAAATGCTCACCCTGGGCAAATACGGGCATTTTGGGCAAAAGGGACTGATTTCTGGGCTAATAGGGGCCATGTGGGCTGAAATGAATAGTTTCATGTAGGCCAAACCTGGGCTGGCAGTTGACTCACTGACTCACAGCTGGTGGGCTGGCGATTCGCTCACTCATGACTGGTGGGCTGGCAATTGACTCATGGCTGACGGGCTGGCAGTTGACTCACGGCTGACGGGCTGGCAGTTGACTCAAGGCTGGTGGGCTGGCAGTTGATTCATGGCTTGTGGGCTCACACACACACACACCCTCCATCACACACACATACCCTCCATCACAGACACACTCGCACACACACACAATCCATCACACACACACTCACAGCCACACACATAGACACTCTCCATCACACGCTCCACCACACACACTCACAGCCACACACACACACACTCTATCTCACACACACACTCACAGCAACCCTCCATCTCACACACACTCACACACACTCACTCACATACACATACGTGCGGCCTTTCCTGGAGACCTTGCCTGGAGCTTCAAGACGCAGGTGCGGCGAGAGCTTTAACATCGTGGAGCTGCGATCCTTTGTCGAGGAGCGCCAGAGGAAGTGCTCCGACCGCGGTGCCTGTTGACCGTGAGGCAGCGACCGACTTAGGAACACCTTGCCGCAGAGTGCCGCGATCCGTCCCGACGTCGGAGTCTCGATCACTCCGACGAGAGGGCCTCGGACCTCAGACCATCTGTAGCGGCGACCAGCGGAGGGTCCAAAGGCCGGCCATGGGCGAACAAAGGAGGAAGATGACTGAACTTTATTGCCTTCCATCACAGTGAGGAATGTGGATTCCACTGTGGTGGATGTTTATGTTACATTTTATTTTATGTGTGTATTGTGTTCTTTGCACTCAGTAAGGCTGTATGGTAACCCAAATTTCACTGTACCTTAATTGGTTAAATGACAAGAAATGCGAACTTGAACTTGAAGATTCCTGCATGAAAATTATGAAAGAGTTTGAATCTCCATGTCAGTGCTCCGCAAAGATAAATCATTTGATGTTGCCTCGAGACTTTTCCTTATAATCCACATAATGGCAAAGTGCGTCTCTTCTTTTAAGGTCATTTATAGTCGTAACTGGGAAACTGTGAAAGTTCTTCGCGGCTGAGACAAATGGAGCGTGTCTTCAATTAGGTCCTATTGAAAATACCCTGATAGCCCACTGAGAACAAAATTGCATTTTCCCCTCCCATCCCTTTCTCCAGCTCCGGGAGTTAATCATTCTTTCAGATGGACTGCGCCCAAAATATCCACGCACGGCACACCATCTATTGCATGCAAAAGCCTACTTCAAAATCTGCAACAACAAAGAAAAATCCGGACCTCTTTTTTTAAGGTCTCTGCACCTTCCTTTGTTGTAGGACCAGAATGAGGCCATTCGGCCCGTCAAGTCTCCTCCGCCATCCAATCAGGGCTGATCTATCTCTCCCGCTCACCCCCATTCTCCTGCCCTCTCCCCATAACCTCTAACACACGTACTAATCAACAATCTATCTATCTCTGGCTTATCCACTGGCTCCGCCTCCACAGCCTTCTGTGGCAATGAATTCCACAGATTCACCACCCTCTGGCTGAAGAAATTCCTCCTCATCTCCTTCCTGAAGGAATGTCCTTTAATTCTGAGGCTGTGACCTCTGGTCTCAGACTCTCCCACTCGTGGAAACATCCTCTCCACTTACACTCCATCCAGGCCTTTCACTATTCTGTATGTTTCAATGAGGTCCTCCCGCATTTTTCTCAACTCCAGCGAGTACAGGCCCAGTGCCATCAAACACTCATCATATGTTAACCTACTCATTCCTGGGATTATTCTTTGTAAAATTCCTCTGGACCCCCTCCAGAGCCAGCACATCCTTCCTCAGATATGGTGCCCAAAATTGCTCACAATATTCCAAATGCAGCCTGACCAGCGCCTTATAGAGCCTCAGCATTACATCCCTGTTTTTGTATACAAGCCCTATCAAAATATATGCTGGCATTGCGTTTTCTTTCTTCACTACCGATTCGACTTGCAGATGAAATTTTTGGGAATCCTGCACCAACACTCCCAAATCCCTTTGCACCTCCGATTTCTGGATTATCTCCCCATTTGGAAAATAATCTACGCCTTTATCCCTACTACCAAAATGCATGAATCAAACTTTGCTATATTGTATTCCATCTGCCACTTCTCTGCCCACTTTCCCAACCTATCCAAATCCTTCTGCAAAGTCCCTGCTTTCTCTCCACTACCTGCCCCTGCACCTATTTTCGTATTATCCGCCAACTTGGCCTTAAAGCCTTCAGTCCCCTCATCCACATCATTAATATACAACGTGAATAGTAGTGGGCCCCAGCACCAACCACTGCGGAACTCCGCTAGTCGCAGGCAGCCAAGCAGAAGGAGCCCCCTTTTTATTGCCACTCTTTGCCTTCTGCCATCCAGCCAACCGGCTATCCATGCTAGTATCTGCACTTTGATACCATGGGCTCACATCTTCCTTAGCAGCCTCCCGTGTTGCACCTTATCAAAGGCTTTTTGAAAATCTAAGTAAACAACATCCACTGACTCTCCTTTGTGTGTTCTGCTATTTACTTCTTCAAAGAATTGCAGCAAATTTGCCAGGCAAGCCCTCCCCTTCACAAAGCCCTGCTGACTAGCCTATTTTATCGTGAACATCTAAGTACTCCATAATATTCTTTATAATAGACTCGAACATCTTACCAACCACCCTGTTCCTGCTTTCTCCCTATATCCCTTGATTCCATTAGCCTGAAGAGTAATATCCAACACTTTCTTGAATACATCCAGTGAATTGGCCTCCACTGCCTAATGTGGCAGAGAATTCCACAGATTCACAACTCTCTCGGTGTAGAAGCTTTTCCTCATCTCAGTCCGAAATGGCCTACCCCTTATTCTTAAACTGTGACCCCTGGTTCTGGACTCCCCCAACATCGGTAACATTTATCCTGCATCAAGCCTGTCCAATCCCTTCAGTATTTTATATCTTTCTATAAGATCCCCTCTCATTGTTCTAAGTTCCAGTGAATATAAGCACATTCGATCCAATCTTTTATTATATGTTGGCCTATTGGCTTTCATAACAAGAGGTGTTCAGTATAGGAGCAAAGAGGTCCTTCTGCAGTTGTATAGTGCCCTAGTGAGACCACACCTGGGGTATTGTGGGCAGTTTTGATCTCCAAATTTGAGGAAGGACATTCTTGCTATTGAGTGAGTGCAGCGTAGGTTTACAAGGTTAATTCCCTGGACGGCTGAACTGTTCTATGTTGGAAGAATGGAGCAACGAGGCTTGTATACACTGGAATTTAGAAGGATGAGAAGGGATCTTATTGAAACATATAAGATTATTAAGGGATTGGACATGCTAGAGGCAGGAAACATGTTCCCGATGTTAGGGGAGTCCAGAGCCAGGGGTCACAGTTTAAGAATAAGGGGTAAGCCATTTAGAACGGAGATGAGGAAAAACTTTTTCACACAGAGAGTTGTGAATCTGTGGAATTCTCTGTCTCAGAAGGCAGTGGATCCGATTCTCTGGATACTTTCAAGAGAGAGTTGAATGTAATCAACCTGGCGTGCACAAACAAATAAGATCAAATAGAACAAGTTGTCCTACAACTTTAGGCTGTGCGCGGCATACACAAGAAGAAGATGAAGAAGATCTCTTAAAGATAGTGGAGTCACAGGATATGGGGGGAAGGCAGGAACGGGGTACTGATTGGGGATGATCAGCCATGATTACAGTGAATGGCGGTGCTGGCTCGAAGGGCTGAATGGCCTACTCCTGCACCTATTGTCTATGGTCTATTGTCTATCATATGTCAGTCGCGCCATCCCAGAAATTAACCTGATGAACCTACGCTGCACCCTCTCAATAGCAAGAATGTCCTTCCTCAAATTAGGAGACCAAAACTGCACACAATGCTCCAGGTGTGGTCCCACCGGGGCCCTGTACAACTGCAATAGGACCTCCTTGCTCCTATACTCAAATCCTCTCGCTATGAATGTCATTCTTCACTGCCTGTTGTACCTGCATGCTTACTTTCAGTGACTGATGTGCAAGGACACCCAGGTCTCATTGCAGCTCCTCTTTTCCTAATCTGACACAATCCAGATTATAATATGTGTTCCTGTTCTTGCCACCAAAATGAATAACCTCACATACTGCATCTGCCATGCATCTGCCCACTCACCCAACCTATCCAAGTTAACCTGCAGCTGCCTAGCATCTTCCTCACAGAATTTCAGGCACGTTGCTGGTTGCAAAGTTATTTAACTCCTTTGCTATTTCTTTATTCCCCATTATCACTTCTCCTGCATGATTCTCCAGTGGCCCAACTTCAACTCTTACCTCTTTTTGCTCTTTATATAACTGAACAAACTCTTGCTATCCTCTTTTATATTATTGACTCGCTTGCCTTTGTATTTCATCTTTTCTGCCCATATTGCCCTTTTAGATACCTTCTGTTGTTCTTTAAAAGCTTCCCAATCCTCTGCCTTCCCACTAATCTTTACAATGTTAAATGTCTTCTCTTTTGGTTTTGTACTATCCTTGACTTTCCTTGTCAGCCACGGTCGCCTCTTTCTCCCCCTGGAATCTTTCTTCCTCTTTGGAATGAAAAGGCCCCGCATCTTCCAAATTATTCCCAGAAATTCCTGCGATTGCTATTTCACCATCATCCCTGTTAGGGTCCATATCCAGTCAAATTTGGCCAGCTCCTCCCTCATGCCTCTGTAGTCCCCTTTGCTCAGCTGAAATATCGACACATCTGATTTCACCTCTCGCTCTCAAATTGCAGGTCAAAGCTTATCGTATTGTGGTTGTTGCCTCCTAGTGTTTCCTTTACCTTGAGTTCCCTTCTCAAATCCGGTTCATTACACATCGAGACCACTTTTCTTGAAAAATACATACTTTCATAGGAACCTGATGGGTAACTTTTTTACACAAAGGGTGGTGGGTGTATGAAATTAGCTGATGAAAGAGATATTTGAGGCAGGGAGTATTGCAATGTTCAAGAGACATTTTGACAGATAGATTTAGAGGGATATTAGTCAAAAGTAGACAGGTGGGATTAGTTACGATGGGACAAGTAGTCTACACAATGGTTCTGAACTTAAAGAAAGGTAACTTTGAGGGTATGAGACGTGATACTGCTCCTGCACCTAATTTCTATGTTTCTATGTTTCTACACGGGCAAGTTAGGCCGAAAGGCCTGTTTACTCACTGGATGTCTATATATCTGGGATCTGATTTATTCCAAATGGGCCTTAATTCACATTCCAACAAAATACCAATTTTCGTCAAATAAATTGAAATTATTTAACTCTGCTTTATGAATCTAGCGTTATTAATAACATTCATAATAGCCATGACCCTGAAAATATATATTGCAATTCACACCCCTATTGTGCATGCAGTGTGGAAGATGTCATTGCTAGTGCAAAGCTCAGTTGGAATTCACAGAAGCAGTTTTGCAGAATAATCTCTATCCAATGCCAAAACAAACCAAGAATGAGGGGGAATAACTGGCATGTGGGCCTTAAAAGCTTTCCGCAATTTGAGCTGGCAGTCGGCTCCAGCAACCATTGTACTTAAGTGCTGTAGTGTGTGGATATCTGCCTACCATTTGTCAGGATGTTTAACTGTAGTGCATCGATCCAAGGGACCCCTGGTGCTTACTTAAGAGTGAAGAATCTTTCATTATAACCATGAAATTCTTACTTCTAGGCCCGAAAGCGTAATGCACACAGATAACAAATAATATATATTTTTTAATTCAATAAATTCAATAAATTAAGGATCTCATTGAAACATATAAGATTGTTAAGGGTTTGGGCACGCTTGAGGCAGGAAACATGTTCCCGATGTTGGGTGAGTCCAGAACCAGGGGCCACAGTTTAAGAATAAAGGGTAGGCCATTTCGAACAGAGATGAGGAAACACTTTTTCACACAGGGTTGTGAATTCTCTGCCTCAGAAGGCAGTGGAGGCCAATTCTCTGGATGCTTTCAAGAGAGAGTTAGATAGAGCTCTTAAAGATAATGGAGTCAGGGGATATGGGGAGAAGGCAGGAACGGGGTACTGATTAAGGATGATCAGCCATGATCACATTGAATGGCGGTGCGGGCTCGAAGGGCCAAATGGCCTACTCCTGCACCTATTGTCTATTGCCTATTATTTATAATAACTGCATTTCTAGCAGTCATAGAGTCATAGTTTAGTTTTAGTTCAATTTATTGTCACATGCACCGAAGGTACAATGAGAAGTTATTTTCCTGCATGCGAAGACAGACACAAAATGCTGGAGGAACTCAACAGGACAGGCAGCATCTCTGGAGAAAAGGAGTAGGTGACCTTTTGACTGAGAGACTGGGGGTAAGGGAAATGAGAGATATATAGATGGTGGTTTCGAGAGATATATAGAAGAAATAGTCATAGAGTCATAGTGACTAGGCCCTTAGGCCCAACTTGTCCACACTGGCCAACATGTCCCATCTACACTAGTCCCACCCGCCTGTGCTTGGTCCATAACCTCCAAACCTGTCCTATCCATGTACCTGTCAAACTGTTTCTTAAACTTTGGGATAGTCCCAGCCTCAACTACCTCCTCTGGCACCTTGTTCGATACACCCCCCACCCTTTGTGTGAAAAAGTCACCCCTCAGTTTCCTATTAAATCTTTTCCCCTTCATCTTGAACCTATGTCCTCTGGTCCTCGATTCCCCTACTCTGGGCAAGAGGCTCTGTGCATCCACCCGATCTATTCCACTCATGATTTTATACGCCTCTATCAGATCAATAAGATGAATGAAAGGCATGCAAAAAGTAACAATGGACGATGTGTAGAGCGGGAGAGCAGGAGGAATCACAGTGGGGAAACAGCGAGAGGGGATGTTGCATAACTCTCGTCAGACGGAGGAGGAGAACAAAGTAGGCATAGCTTGAGGAGTCTTCCAGTGGTGCAGACAAAATGTGTTGCTTGCTATTCTGTTAACGGAAAGACTATACACAATGACAATCAAGCTATCCATCGTGTACAGATACATGATAAAGTGAATAGCGTTTATCGTGCAAGATCGATTAAAGATAGTCCAAGGTCTCCAATGAGATAAATAGTTGCAGGAAGGAACTACAGATGCAGGTTTACACTGAAGATAGACACAAAATGCTGGATTAACTCAGCGGGAAAGGCAGGATCTCTGGATAGAACGAATGGGTGATGTTTCAGATCGAGACTCTTCTTGAGACAGAGGTAGATGGTAGGTCAGGACCGCTCTCTATTTGGTGATTTGATGGTTCACTAGCCTGAGTAACAGCTGAGGAGAAACTGTCCCTGAATCTGGAGGTGTGCGTTTTCACACTACTGTACCCGATGGGAGAGGGGAGAAGAGAAGAGAGAGGGGAGAAGAGGGGAGAAGGAGGGAGTGATTATGCTGCTGGCCCTGTCGAGGCACTGTGCGGATTAGATGGAGTCGATGAAAGGGTCTAACTTTACATAAAGTGTTGACAACACTTTTACACACCTTAATTGTCTGAAGGATGGAGACAAGAAGAAAGGGAGGCTCCCCAAGGAAGGAACAGGGGAAAGCCACAACCACAGTTGCAGCATCTGACTCCAGTTTCATAGAAGCAATATTGAAAATGAAATTGAAAAATGAGCTGAAAAATGAAATGAAAACAAGATTTGGCAGTTTGGAAGACATGGTGAAAGGGGTTTCGACCAAACTGAAGGAAGTCCAAGGAAAACTGTCTTTGTTACAAGATGAACTTTGTGAACAAAAGGATGAAATTGATATCTTGCGAACCCTGGGACGGGAGAGAGATTTAAAGATTGAAAACCTGGAACGGTGAATGAATGAAAATACTCGAGCACTTCAGCAATACAAGACTAAAAATATGGACCTAGAAAACAGAAGCCGGTGTTTGAATTTACAAATTGTTGGTTTGCCGGAAGGTCAAGAAGGAGATAACGTTATAAAATATGCTTCTAAAATGATAAAGGAAAATTTTAACATTGAGCACAACAAAAACCTTCCGTTTTTGGATAACGCTCACAGGATTGGGAAGAAATCTGGTAATAAACCGAGACACTTGATTATTCGGTTTCATTTTTTGCAAATGAAGTAGAATATTCTCCAGGCAGCAAAAAAGTTGGGTGTGGTTGAATATGAAGGATGAAAGTTTTGGTGTGTCCCTGATTATAGTTATGAGCTTTTGGAAAAAGGAAAGTCCTTTTATAATGTAATGTCTGATTTGTATAAGAAAAAGCTAAGCCCAGTTCTATTATACCCAGCTAGATTGCGTATTCGACTTTTCAATGATAATTTTCGATTTTTTAACAATCCTCAAGACGCCTCCAGCTTTCTGGAGAGCTACGAGGAGGAAGGCGGAGTAATCGATAGCTGATTAAGTTATAACTGGAGTTTTACTGTTCCTATTTTGACAATATTTTGTTTGGTAATAATTAAGAATTTAACTGGACGAGTAGTTTTTCTTTTATATATATTATTTTAAGAATTTCTTTGATAATTTTGTGTTCCCCTGTCGTTACACAAACTAAGAGAATACAGTCCTATAACCATTGTACATGGCCCTGGTGAGACCACACCTGGAGTATTGTGTGCAGTTTTGGTCTCCTAATTTGAGGAAGAATATTCTTGCTATTGAGGGAGTGCAGCATAGGTTCACCAAGTTAAGTCCCGGGATGGTGGGACTGGCATATGATGAAAGAATGGGTCGACTGGGCTAGTATTCACTGGAATTCAGAAGAATGTGAGGGGATCTTATAGAAACAATACAATTCTTAAAGGATTAGACAGCAAGATGCAGGAAAATTGTTCCCGATGTTGGGGGAGTCCAGAAACAGGTAAGAATAAGGCGCAGGCCATTTAGGACTGAGATGAGGAAAAACCTTTTCACCCAGAGAATTGTGAATCTGTGGAATTCTCTGCCACAGAAGGCAGTGGAGGACAATTCACTAGATATTTTCAAGAGAGAGTTAGATTTAGCTCTGAGGACTAAAGGAATCAAGGGATATGGAGAAAAAGCAGGAACCAGATACTGATTTTGGATGCTCAGCCATGATCATATTGAATGGTGGTGCTGGCTCGAAGGGCTGAATGGCCTATTCCAGTACCAATTTTTCTATGTTTCTATGTACCTGTCTTTGGAGAATGTTTATATGTTTGTATTATAAGATACCAAAGCAGAATTTGAAGTGTTGTTCCTCAGTTTGTGTGTGGCCTCACACAGGTAATGGAGGAGGCTCAGAACAGGAAGGTTAAATATGGGAATGGGAATGGGAGTTGAAATGGTTGGCCACTGGAAATTCCAGTAGACCTGGGCAGACCAAACCCAAGGTTATCCTAGACACACGCAAAATGCTGGAGTAGCTCAATGGGACAGGCAGCATCTCTGGAGAGAAGGAATGGATGACATTCCCTCTCACCCATTCCTTCATCACCTCTACCTTCTCTCCAGAGATGCTGCCTGTCCCGCTGAGTTACACCAGTATTTTGTGTCTAACTTCCATTTGAACCAGTAACTGCAGTTCTATCCCAGACACTTTATTCTCATCCTACTGCATTGCAATATATTGTTACTCTATTAGAGTCATAGAGTGATACAGCGTGGAAATAGGTCCTACAGCCCAACTTGTCCACACCGACTAACATGTCCCATCTGCACTAGTCCCACCTACCTGCGATTGGCCCACATCCCTCTACACCTATCCTATCCATGTTCATATCTAATTGTTTTTAAAACATTGGTTAGTCCCAGCCTCAACTATCTCTTCTGGCAGCTCGTTCCATAACCCACCACCCCTCAGATCCCCATTAAAAGCCCTGTCCCATTGTACGAGTTCATTCAACGAGTTCTCCTGAGTTTGCCCTGATTCAAACTCGGAGATTTACGTTAATGGCCGCTGGCAGGTACTCGGGGCTCTCGTGGACATTTTTCAATGTTGAAAAATCTTCACGATTCTTCCCGAGCTTACCCCCTTTCTCGAGTACCTGCCGTTAGCGTTACGAGCCGCTAAGAGACGTCCCCGAGCTCCGACGTACCCACTATGTTCATTCTACGTGCTTACCACGGGTTTGATTTATTTTTTTAAACTCAGGAGAGCACTTGAATGAACGTGCAGTGGGACAGGGCTATAGATCTTTTCCCCTTCAACTTAAAACCATGTCCCCTGGTTCCCAATTCCTCTACTCTGGGCAAGAGACTTTGTGCATCTACCTGATCTATTCCTCTCTTGATTTCACACACCTCCGTAAGATCGAACCTGATCTTGAAGTTCAAGTTCACATTTATTGTCACATGCACCAATTAAGGTGCAGTGAAATTCCTATTTATTAGAAAGTTTGAAGTAACTCAAACTTCTGCGAAGTCCCGCCGCGCCTGCTGCTGAAGCTCTGGGCCGGTCTCCGAGAAAGGCCGCTGCGAGGGGGGCGAAGGTGCGACAAAAACGAAAAATCGCATCTCCGTCGTGGTAAGTGACAGAAAACGGTTTCCCCCTATTCCCTTCCCACCACCCCCCACACTAAAACATACGTTTAGACATCCAAAAAAACTAAAACATGTCAAAAGGACGGATACGCTGCTGGCGAGGCTGCCGCTCGACGGATCACCCCGCATCCTCTTGTTCTCCAAGGAATCGAGTCACAGCCTGCTCAACCTCTCCCTATAGCTCAGACCGTTGAGCCCTGGCAACATCTTCGTAAATCGTTATACCCTTTCCAGCTTGACAACATCTTTCTTGTAACGTGGTGCACATTTTTTAACTGTGCTATTTAGAATCTTTTGTCCCTTTTCATCCTTTTCGAGTGGCACGGTGCCTTGCAGCGTCAGAGACCCAGGTTCCATCCTGACTACGGGTGCTGTCTGCACGGAGTTTGTCCGTTCTCCCCGTGACCGCGTGGGCTTTCTGCAGCTGCTCTGGTTTCCTCGCACACTCCAAGGACGTACAGGTTTGTACGTTAATTGACTTCAGGAGAAATTGTAAATTGTCCCTCGTGTGTAGAACGGTGTTAGTGTACTGGGTGATAACTGGTTGGAACGGACTCGTTGGGCCTGTTTCTCCAAACTAAACTAATCTATTATATTGTTAAAGAAGGAACTGCAGATGCTGGAGAATCGAGGGTTACACAAAAGGCCGGAGAAACTCAGCGGGTGCAGCAGCATCTAAGGAGCGAAGGAGATAGGCGACGTTTCGGGTCGAGACCCTTCTTCAGACTGTGAGGACGTTTCGGGTCGAGACCCTTCTTCAGACTGGGCGACGTTTCGGGTCGAGACCCTTCTTCAGACTGCAGACGCTGGTTTATAATGAAGATAGACACAAAAAGCTGGGGTAACTCAGCAGGACGGGCTGCATCACTGGAGAGAAGGATTGGGTGACATTTCAGGTCGAGACCCTTCTTCAGACTAGTATATTTTTATAACAACCTATTATATTGTTACTCCTTCCTGCATACTTTTGAACTGTGCTATTTAGAATCTTTTGTCTCTCTTCATCCTTTCTGCCATATTTTATCTTCTTACACTCTAATCCATTAAATTTCATCTGCTATTTATCAACCCAATTTTCTCCTTTACAAAATGTTATTATTCTTCTGACTGATGTCCACATTTAGTAACATCTGAATAATTTGAAATTCTAACCTACATATCCATCTCCAAATTGCATCCTTTAATCATCCTTTATGGTACCTTCATCAAAAGTGAACACTAATTAGTCAAACAATATTTGCCTTTCACTTATCTGTCTTGAGTATCTTTTTAATTAACTCAAATTGTGATTTGAGCTTCCATTTAAATTCCCCTGATTTCCAGCACAGAGATTGCTGTCCTAACGTTAACCTGGAGGGACTGGATGTGGAGAGGATGTTTCCACAAGTGGGAGAGTCTAGGACCAGAGGTCATAGGCTCAGAATTAAAGGATGTTCCTTTTGGAAGGAGAGGAGGAGGAATCACTTTGGTTAGAGAGTGGCAAATCTGTGGAATTCTTTGCCACAGAAGGTTGTGGAGGCCAAGTCAATGGATATTTTTAAGGCAGAGATAGACAGATTCTTGATTAGTAAGGTGTCAGCACAAGAGAATGTGAGGTGATCTTGTAGAGGTGTATAAAATCATGAGAGGAATAGATCGGGTGGGTGCACAGAGTCTCTTGCCGTGTCGGGGAAGTGAGAATCAGAGAACATAGGTTAAAGGTGAGGGGTATTTTAATGTCTCTTGGTATGTTTTATGTGGGGGTGGGTGGGGGGGATCGGGGGAAACCTTTTTCAGTCACTTACCTCGACCCTGCATTGCCGGAGACCTGTGTTGTACAGAGGATGTGTGTCAACACAGTTGAGGTGTGTGTCAAGGAATGTCCAAAGGTCCTTGTGCTGTACTACTATCTTAATCTTTGTCATACATAGAAACACAGAAAATAGGTGTCTCGACCCGAAACGTCGCCTATCTCCTTCGCTCCTTAGATGCTGCTGCACCCGCTAGTTTCTCCAGGCTTTTTGTGTACCATAGAAACATAGAAAATAGGTGTAGGAGTAGGCCATTCAGCCCTTCTATCCAGCACCACCATTCAAAATGATCATCCAAAACAAGTATACTTTTCCCCCCATATCACTTTATTCCGTTAGCCCGAAGAGCTAAATCTAACTCACTCTTGAAAACATCCAGTGAATTGGCCTCCACTGCCTTCTGTGGCAGATAATTCCACAGATTCACAACTGTCTGGGTGAAAACGTTTTTCTTCATCTCAGTCCTAAATGGCCTACCCTTTATTCTTAAACTGTGGCTCCTGGTTCTGGACTCCCCCAATATCGGGAAAATGTTTTCTGCATCTCGCCTGTCCAATCCCTTGAGAACTTTAGATGTTTCCATAAGATCACATTCTTCAAAATTCCAGTGAATACAAGCCCAGTTGATCCATTCTTTCATCATCTGTCAGTCCCGCCATCCCGGGAATGAACCTGGTGAACCTACGCTGCGCTCCCTCTATGACGATAGCATACAGCCGTTTCCACAGTGCGTTGTGCCCGGTTCTCTTGATGTGGCCTCACCAACACTGTGAGCCAGATCACTGCGAAGATTATCCAGTGGTAATCAATGATAACAAATTGGATGAGAAAGAAACCTCAGCACTAAGCACATCAGCAACTCTGCATTGATTAGCTGGAGTTGGAAAAGCCGACAGGGTAAATATTGAGACTGACAAGACTTTGATTGCCAAGTACCTGGATGTGAGTTGTTTGCTGACAAGGACATGTACTTGTGTAGATTGCTGCATCGGATGAGAGTGAAGGAGAGGAAAATTACCGAATAGTGAAAGGCCTAGATAGAGTGGATGTGGGAGAGGATGTTTCCACCAGTGGGAGAGTCTAGGACCAGAGGTCACAGCCTCAGAATGAAAGGACAAAGAACGGAAAGGAGATGTGGAGGAATTTCTTTAGTCAGAGGGTGGTGAATTCATTGTCACAGATGGCTGTGGAAAATTTTAAGGTAGAGATGAGATGAGAAAGACTTTCTTCAACACAGAGAGTGGTGAGTCTCTGGAACTCTCTGCCACAGAGGGTAGTTGAGGCCAGTTCATTGGCTAATATTTAAGAGTGAGTTGGATGTGGCCCTTGTGGCTAAGGGGATCAGAGGGTATGGAGAGAAGGCAGGTACGGGATACTGAGTTTGGATGATCAGCCATGATCATATTGAATGGCGGTGCAGGCTCGAAGGGCTGAATGGCCTACTCTGCACCTAATTTCTATGTTTTCTATGTTTCTATGAGATTGACAGATTCTTGATTAGTACGGGTGTCATGGGTTATGGGGAGAAGGCAGGAGAATGGGGTTAGGAGGGAGAGATAGGTCAGCTATGATTGAATGGCAGAGTAGACTTGATGGGCCAAATGGCCTAATTCGGCTCCTATCGCATATGAACATGTGGAGGAAGACTTAGTCATACAGCCGGAAAACAGGTCTCGCTTGCTCATGCTGCCCACGATGCCTCATCTGCACTAGTCCCACATGTCCATCTTTGGCCCATATCTCTCTAAACCTTTCCTATCCATGTATTTTAAATCGTGTTATTATACTACTCCTCTAGCTGCTCATGCCATATACCCCCCACCCTCTGGTTCAGCAAAGATTTACGAGGATGTTGCCAGGACTAGGGGGTGTGAGCTATAGGGAGAGGTTGAGCAGGCTGGGTCTCTGTTCCATGGAGCGTAGGAGGATGAGGGGAGATCTTATAGAGGTGTATAAAATCATGAGAGGAATAGATCGGGTCGATGCGCTGAGTCGTTTACCCAGAGTAGGTGAATCGAGGACCAGAGGACGTTGGTTCAAGGTGAAGGGGGAAAAGATTTAACAGAAATCCGAGGGGTAACTTTTTCACACGGAGGGTGGTGGGTGTATGGAACAAGCTGCCAGAGGAGGTAGTTGAGGCTGGGACTATCCCATCGTTTAAGAAACAGTTGGACAGGTACATGGATAGGACAGGTTTGGAGGTTTATGGACCAAGCGCAGGCAAGTGGGAGTAGTGTAGCTGGGACATTGTTGGCCGGTGTGGGCGAGTTGGGCCGAAGGGCCTATTTCCACACTGTATCACTCTATGACTCTGTGTAAAAAAGTTGCCTTTCTGGTTCCTATTAAATCTTTCCCTTCTTACTTAAACTTACGTCTTCAGGTTGTCAATTCCCCTTCTCTTAGTAAAGGACTCTGTACATTTTCCTCTCATTATCTTATAGACCTCTATAAGATCACCTCACATCTTCTTGCGCTCGAAGAAATAAAGTCCAAGCCCGCCCAACCTCTCCCTATAGCTCAGCCCTCTCATGTCCTGGCAACAGCCTTGTCAATTTTTGTACTTTCCAGTGTAACAACATCTTTCCTGTAGCAGAGTGACCAAAATTGAATGCAATACTTCAAAAGTATAAGACCGGAATGCCAATGCTGGTTTATGCTGTTGATAGACACACAGAAAAAGCTTAAATCAGAAATGTAACAGAAAAATGTGAGGTGTTGTATTTTGGGATGTCTGACGTGGACCTACATGGTGAAGGGTAGGGCTCTGGGGAGTGTTGTAGAGCGGAGGAATCCAGGAGTGCAGGTGCATGGTTCCTTGAAGGTGGAGTCGCAGGTAGATAGGGTGATCAAAAGAGTTTTTGGCACATTGGCCTTCATCAGTCAGAGTCCTGAGCATTGAAGTTGGGAGGTCGTGTTGCAGTGGTCTAAGACATTGGTGAGGCCGCATCCAGAGTATTGTGTTCAGTTCTGGGCACCATGTTATAGCAAAGATGTTGTTAAGCTGGAAAGGGTACAGAGAAGATTCACGAGGATGTTGCCAGGACTGGAGGGTCTGAGCTAACCAGAGAGATTGAGTAGGTTGGGACTATTCCTTGGAGTGCAAGGACTGTGAATGTCCTTCCCTGGTTTGACTTGCCAAAATGCAACACCTCGCACTTATCCACATTGAACTCCATGAAGTATTCTTCAGCTCATTTGCCCAACTGATCAAGATCCTGCTGTAATTATTGGTCTCCTTTTCATCTCCAGTCCTTGTCACTTACTCCACCCATCTGCCAATCCAACCCCCTCACTGGTACATGGATAGGACGGGTTTGGAGAACTATGGGCCAAATGCAGGCAAGTTGGACTGGTGTAGATGGGGCATGTTGGTCGGTGTGGGCAAGTTGGGCCAAAGGAGCCTGTTTGCATGCTGTAAGTTCATAAGCTCTAGATGCAGAATTAGGCTATACAGCCCATCAGGTGTACTCGACATTCAATCATGGCTGATCTATCTTTCTCTCTCAACCCTATTCTCCTGCCTTCTCCTTGTAATCCCGGACACCCTTACTAATTAAGAATCTATCAATCAATGCCTTAAAAAATATCCATTAACTTGACTTCCACAACTTTCTATGGACTTTGGCTCTATGACTATATGACCTGAAACCACCTATTAATTGCCATATTTTGTCCTACCTCCACCTCTTTTGTAGTTCGTTCTCTCTCTCCAACTGAAGAAGAGTCTTGGCCCAAAACATCGCCTGTCCATTCCCTCCACAGTTGCTGCCTGACCCGTTGAGTTACTGACCCATTTCGAACCGAGATGAGGAAAAACGTTTTCACCCAGAGAGTTGTGAATTTGTGGAACTTTTTGCCTCGGAAGGCCGATTCACTGGCCTGTATTCAAAAAGAGAGTTAGATGGAGCTCTTCGGGCTAACGGAATCAAGGGATAAGGGGAGAAGACAGGATCGGGGTAATGATTGTGGATGATCAGCTAGGATTACAATGAATGGCAGTGCTGGCTCGAAGGGCCGAATGGCCTACTCCTTGTGTTATTGTTCCCTCTATTACCCTATCCGGGTAAATAGTCACCAGCAGTCAAAAGGCAAAAATCTCGGTCTTAAACATGAGCCGCAGTTCATTGAAACAGCAAAGTTCCAAAAGGGATTGACGGAGTTTGTTTTGTAAAGCTCGATAATCCTGAAGCAAGAGGAAATGTCCACCATGAGGGATTATCCATTTAAGTCACAGACGAAGAGACCTATCTTTTCATGAAGGATTGGAAATCTTTGCAACTCTCTCCCACAGAGTGTTGTTGAGGCTCAGTCATTCAGCGCCCTTGAAGATGAGTTTGATAGGACTCCGGTCTACCGAGTGTCCGAAGAAGGGTCTCGACCCGAAACGTCACCCGCCTCTTCTCTCCAGAGATGCTGCCTGTCCCGCTGAGTTACTCCAGCAGTTTGTGTCTACTTCCAGTCTGCAGAGATTGAACGAAGACCTGATGGAAACAGGCAGCACGGTGGCGCAGAGGTAGAGTTGCTGCTTCACAGCACCAGAGACCCGGGTTCAATCCTGGCTACGGGTGCTGCCTGTACGGACTTTGTGACCTGCATGGGTTTTCTCCAAGATCTCAGTTTTCCTCCTACCACCCAAAGACGTACCGTTTTGTAGGCTAATTGGCTTGGTATCATTGTAAATTGTCCCTAGTGTTAAGGGCCTGTCCCGCTTGACAATTTTTTCGTCGACTGCCGGCATCATTGACCGACGTATCAGGTCACCAAAAAATTTGCTTCGTGTTGCGGCGTGATGAGATGTTACGCGCGGTGTATTTTCAAGTGCCGTAACATTTTTTTTGTCACCGCTGGATTTTGAAATGTATAAAATCTTTTGGCGACACTGATAAGACGCCAGCTGTCCCTTTAATGTGCGGGGATCGCAGGTCAACGTGGACTCGGCAGACCAAAGGGCCTGTTTCCGTGCTGTATCTCCAAATTAAACTAATTGGTACTACTATGCTCTATGGAGGTTGATGGGAGACCTGATAGCAGTGTATAGAATTATGAGAGGAGTAGATAAAGTTGATAGTCAGAACCTTTCTCCCCGGATGGATATGTCAACTACTGGAGGTCAAAAACTCTAAGGTGAGCAAGATAAAGTTTAAAGGAGATGTTTGAAACAATTTTTTTTTTAAATAGAGTTGTGGGCACCTGGAACGTGCTGACAGCGGTGGTAAGTCTTACTTTACTTTATACAGAGGGTGGTAGATGCCTGGAACTCAGTACCAGGGGTTGCGATAATGGCGGATACGATAGTCATGCTTACGAGGCTTTTAGATAGGCATCTATTTGGGATTATAAGAACCATAGAATAAGTAAAAAATGATGAATGGAGGATTAGTTTTACCAAATGTTTTATTTTAGTTTTGGGCAGTTAATATTAAAAATATGAACATCTGGTTGGAAGATATGGATCAGCAACCATTAAATATGGTTGATTAAAGATGGAAAAGGAAGATTGTTTACCTTTTGCAATTGGCTCGATTTTGTTAGCTCCCACAAAACTGAATAAAAAAACATAGTGAATATCCGATAATATATGGTGGTATACGAACTTGGAAACAATTAAAAATTACTTTAAAATTAGATAATTTATCACTCCTTCTCCCCATTGTAAATAATCCTTCATTTAAACCTTCTGTGTTGGATAAAGGCTTTGTACAATGGAAAAATTATGAATTAAAAAGGTGGGACACCTTTACAGGAAAGGTATTTTTCTTTCATTGCAGGAGTTACAACAGAATTATGGACTACATTCAAATACTTTTTTTTTTAGATATTTACAACTTAGAGAAGAATATACACAATTTACACATATAACCATATAACCATAAAACCATATAACCATATAACAATTACAGCACGGAAACAGGCCCTCTCGGCCCTTCCAGTCCCTGCCGACCATTTGTTTTCCCCTAGTCCCATCTTCCTGCACTCAGACCATACCCTTCCATTCCCTTCACGTCCATATACCTATCCACATACACAAGAATATAGAACTAGGGAGCCAGAGATCCTTGATGAATGTTTGAATAAATATCCTAACACAGATAAATTAATATCTCACATTTATAATATTCTTTTTGAGAGTGAGGACCCGTCAACAGAACTATATAGACAAGCATGGGAAAATGAACTAGCTCAACCTATAATGAAAGATAGATGGGATGAAAGTCTACGACATACACATCAATGCTCGTTAAATGCCCGACATTCTTTAATACAATTTAAAGTACTACATAGACTGCACTATTCTAAAACAAAATTCAATAGAATTTTTCCAAATATTTCTCAATATATGTCAATATTTAGAAGCTAATTTAACTCATACTTTTGTAAACGGTGTACAAATTAAAAATTTCTGGACGGATATTTTTAAAATTATTTCTGAAGCTGTTAATATCCAATTGGATCGTGATCCAAAACTAATAATATTAGGAATATCAGCTCAGAGCCTAAAACTTACAACAAACCAAAGAAATGTCCTTGATTATAATATAATAATTGGGAAAAAATTAATATTACAATTTTGGAAAACCCAACAACACCCCACAATTAAAATGTGGATTATGGAGATGTCTGAGACCTTACACTTGGAAAAAATTAGACAAACCAGAATTGTTTGCTAGAATATGGTCTCTATTTATTGATTTTCTGAAAGGGTAAATTGGTTCTGCACGGAAGCTGGACTGCAACTTGAATCCAGGATTGGATGAATAATTACAAGTTATAATCTACGGACCTATCTCCAAAATTGTGTTATGGGTAATTTTTTTAAAGTTTTTTTCTCCCTCCCTTCTTTCTATAGCTCTATCTTTCAAAAAAAATCTATAAAAAAATAAATAAATAGAAGCTGTGTTAATATGTGATTGATAAACAAATTGTGTTTTGGTTATGATATGTGTATGCTTCTAATTAAATTTTTTTTTTTTTTTAAATTAAAAAAGATAGGCGTATAGAGGGAATGGAGGAATATGGAGGGAACAGAGAGCGCACAGTGGCGCAGTGGTGGAGTTGCTGCCTTACTGCCCCAGAATCCACACAGATCCATGGTCAGGATCGAACCTGGGTCTCTGTAAGGCAGCAACTCTACCGCTGCGCCACCGTGCCGTCCTGCACAGGATCGCCGATTTTGCGTAGACCAATTAACCTAAACGCTTGCACGTTTTTGGGGATGTGGGATGAAACTGGAACACCCGGAGGAAACCCGGATGGTCACAGGGAGAAGGTGCAAGCTCCACACAGGCAGCGCCTGTGGTCAGGCTAGAACATAGCTCTCAGGCGCTGAGAGGCAACAGCTCTGTCAGCTGCACCTCCAGGCTACTCTCTCCCTTGGTAAGTCTGAAGTTTGTTTCTCAGCGCCTGAAGTTTGTTTGTTGCTTCTCTGAATGAATATCAGGAGATTTCCTCCCTGCCGCAAATCTTCCCAGCAGGTCATTTTCTTCCATTTCCATTGGATGAGAAGGGCGGCACGGTGGTGCAGCGGTAGAGTTGCTGCCTTACGGCACCAGAGACCCGGGTTCGATCCCGACTACGGGTGCTGTCTTTGTACGGAGTTTGTACGTTCTCCCCGTGACCTGCGTGGGTTTTCTCCGAGATCTTCGGTTTCCTCCCACACTCCAAAGACGTACAGGTTTGTAGGTTAATTGGCTTGGTATAGATGGAAATTGTCCCAAGTGTGTGTAGGAGAGTGTTGGTGTGTGGGGATTGCTGGTCAGTGCGAACTCGGTGGGCTGAATGGTCTGTTTCCACGCTGTATCTTTAACCTACACTAAATGGAAGAACAGTTTTCTGTTTGCACAGCACTTGGGGAGGAAGGACTGAACCAAACAAAAAAGGGAAGGACAAATAAACGGCCCATTATTGATAATGATGTGCATTTGACTGAGCTATCGTGGAGCTTATCCAACAAGTAGTGCCACCAGTGAATCAGGCGTGAATTGGTCATTTACCCAAAGCCATTTGCTTGGCTTCATAGTGCACAGATTTGTTGAAGCATTTAACCACAGCCCATCACAGCAGAAGCCACACTTCAAACGTACAGCAATTCATTCATTGCAAAGCCCTTTGAAACCTCCTGTGAAAATGATGGATGTTACGTGTGCCACAATTTTGGTTTCCTCTCATAAGATTGAATTAGTTTTGTATAGAAGACAAAGTGAAAAGCTGCCAACTAACGGCTTGTGAAAGAAGTAAAGCAAAATTGCATAAGTTGTTGACATAGCCCAGGCCATCACGCAAACCAACTTCCCTTCGTTTGCCGGTGGCGCAGCGGTAGATATACTGCCTTACAGCGCCAGAGACTCAGGTTCAATCCTGACTACGGGTGCTGCCTGTACGGAGGCTGCACATTCTCTCCGTGACCTGCGTGGGTTTTGCCCGGGTTCTCCGGTTTCCTTCCACACTCCAAAGGCATACAGGACTGTAGGCTAATTGGCTTTGGAAAAGATTATAATTTGTCCCCAGTGATGTAGGATGGTTCAGGTGCATGGGGTGATCACTGGTCGGTGCGGACTCGCTGGATCCGAGGGGTATCTCTAAACTAAAGTAAACTCAACTGAGACTCCATCTACACTTCACGCTGCCTCAACAAGGTCACCAGCATCATCCACGACCAGTCACACTCCCTCCTCTGCCCTCTGACAAGGAAACCCCATTGAACCACGACTCCCAACAAAGTTGCAACTGAACAGACAACGCTTTATGCAAAACTCTAAATTCTAAAGAGAATTAGAGTTTATCTGAAGAACCACTATCTCAATTTGAAAAAAAGCAACACAGAGGGCATCAAATCATCACAATCCTTGCAAGAAATGATATAAGTAAACATTCTTTAATTTAGTTTAGTTTAGAGAAACAGCGCGGAAACGGGCCGTTCGGCCCACCGAGCCCGCACCGACCAGCGATCCCCGCAAACTAACCATCGTACACGCACGAGGGACAATTTATATTTATACCAAGCCAATCGGCCTACAAACCTGTACGTCTTTGGAGTGTGGGAGGAATCTGAAGATCTCAGAGTACACCCATGCGGTCATGGGGAGAAGGTACAAATTCTGTACAGACAGCACCCGTAGTGGGGATCGAACCCAGATCTCTGGCGTTGTAAACGCTGTAAGCGTTTCGCTACCGTGCTGCCCAGCGGAACAGTGAAGGGAGGCAATATCATAACTACCAGATATACTGTAGTTTTGTGAACATTCGTTTACTTTTCTTTCTTGTTCCAGACATTACGGGCATCAAGAGTTATGGGGGGAAGGCATGAGAATGGGTTTGAGAAGGAAAGATAGACCAGCCATGATTAAAGTAGACTTGATGGGTCGAATGGCCAAAGTCTGCGCCTACCACATATGGATTTATGAACCTACAAGTATTCACGAGTCCTCTGGGATAAAGGAATTGACTTCATTACAGTCATATATACCTGCTCAGATACCTTGAATATGACTTCCCACCTAATCCACATAGTTTTAGGATCCTCATGCAGGACCTTCAACATCACAGCCCATCCTACAAGATCTCATTGAATTTTGTAAAGTCATATGGTCATAAGTGATTGGCGCAGAATTAGGCCATTTAGGCTATCAGGTCTAATTGGGATGGAACCCGGTTCTCCGGCGCTGCAAGCTCAGTAAGGCAGCAACTCTACCATTCTATGCCACCGCTTGGAGTGCAGGAGGATGAAGGTCTTATAGAGGTGTATAAGACCATGAGAGGAATAGATCAGGTATGCACAGAATTTCTCACCCAGAGTAGGGGAAATCAAGGACTAGAGGACATAGATAGAAGGTGAAGAGGAAACGATTTAATTTGGATTAGAGGGGTAACTTTTTCACACAATAGGTGATGGGTGTATGGAACAAAGTGCCAGAGGAGGTAGTTGAGGCTGGAACTGACCCAACATTTAAGAAACAGTTAGACAGGTACATGGATAGGACAGGTTTGGAGGGATATGGACCAAATGCGGGCAGGTGGGGCTCATGTAGTCGGGACATGTTGGGCGATGTGGGCAAGTTGGGGCGAAGAGTCTGTTTCACTATATGGCTCCATGACAGACAATTTGCCTTCCTTGGTGTTTGTAGACCCTGCATGGTCATGGACAAGGGCAAACATCACCTATTCCTTTTCTCTAGAGTTGCTGCCTGACCCGCTGAGTTACTCCAACCTTTTGTGTCCATCTCAGCAGAAAAGGGATAGGTGACGTTTTTGGGTTGGGGCCATTCTTCAGACTGACCTGCTGCGTTACAGTACACCGTTTCTATCTGTTGTGTGTGTGTCTTTAGTGTAAACTGGCATCTGCAGTTCCTTTTCATTAAACAAAATAAAGGGCCTGTCCCACGGCGATTTTTTTGGCGACTGCCGGCGTAATCGACTGCCGTAAGATTCTGAACATTTCAAAATCCAGCGGTGCCAAAAAAACGTTGCAACACTTGAGGGAACACTGCGCGTCAATAAGTCATTACGCAGCGTCATGGCCACGTCACGCCACATCACACCGCGACTTCTCGGTGACCTGATACGTCAGTCAATGATTCCGGCAGTCACTGAAAATCGGCAAGTGGAACAGGCCCTTAAGAGAATGTCGATTCAATAGACAATAGACAATAGTTGCAGGAGTAGGCCATTCGGCCCTTCGAGCCAGCACCGCCATTCAATGTGATCATGGCTGGTCATCCCCAATCAGTACCCCGTTCCTGCCTTCTCCCCATATTCCCTGACTCCGCTATCTTTAAGAGCCCTATCTAACTCTCTCTTGAAAGCAGCCAGAGAACCTGCCTCCACTGCCCTCTGAGGCAGAGAATTCCACAGACTCACCACTCTCTGTGAGAAAAAGTGTTTCCTCATCTCCGTTCTAAATGACTTAGTCCTTATTCTTAAACTGTGGCCCTTGGATCTGGACTCCCCCAACATCGGGAACATGTCTCCTGCCTCTAGCGTGTCCAAACCCTTAACAATCTTATATGTTTCAATGAGATTCCCTCTCGTCCTTCTAAACTCCAGAGTGTACAAGCCCAGCTGCTCCATTCTCTCAGCATATGAGATTCAAGAGGAAACCAGTGGAATGGATTGCAAGCTGGCTTCAAAAGGCAGAAAGCTGGATTAAAGGACAGCTATTCACTGTGAAAGATGGGAGCTGCTGCTTGACGAGGATCAATGCTGAGATTGCTGCACTTCACAATTCACACAAACGATTTAGACTCTGGAAACAAATAACCATTTCTAAACCTGCTGATGAGGCTTAACGGAGCGGGAGTGGCCAATACTGTGGAGGACTGCAGCAAATTAATAACAATAACCTGAGATATAATTGGCAAATGAAATGTAATGCATATGAAAGCAGACAACCAATGTGTCATTGAAATTGTCCAGCTAGAAAATAGTGATGGACCACTTGGAGAGGCGTAGAGTCATAGAGTGATACAGCTTGGAAACAGGCCCTTTGGCCCAACTTGCCCACACCGGGCAACATGTCCCATCTACACTAGTACCACTTGTCCGTGCTTGGTCCATATCCCTCTAAACCTGTCCTATCCATGTTTCTGTCCAAATGTCTTTTAAGCATTCAGATAGTCCCTGCCTCCACTATCTCCTCTGGCAGTTCCTTCCATACGCCCACTCACCCCTCATCCTCCTGCGCTCCAAGGAATAGAGTCCCAGCCTGCTCAGACTCTCCCTATAACTCAAGCCCTATATCCGAGCACCATTCTCATAGATCTTCTCTGCACCTTTCCAGCTTAACAATATCCTTCCTACAACACGGTGTCCAGAACTGAACACAATGCTCTAAATGTGGCCTCGCCAATGCCTTGGACATCTACAACATGACCTCCCAACCTCTCTGCTCAATACTCTGACAGATGAAGACCAATGTGCCGAAGACCTTGTCGGCTGCCCTATCTACCTGCGGCACCACTTTGAAGAAGCGATGCACCTGCGCACCATGATCCCTCTGCTCTTCAACTCTCCCCAGAACCGCTCCATTCACTGCATTGTCCCGGCCCTGGTTAGATTTCTCAGCTCAACTGATCAAGATCCTGCTGCAATTTTTGATGACCTCCTCACTATCTACGATGCTTGCCACTTTCATGTCACCAGCAATCTCTTCTAATCTTGCCATGTACGCTCTCATCAACATCTTTGAGATAAACCACAAACAGCAAAGGGCCCAACACCGAACCCCGAGGCACACCACTAGTCAGAGGCCTCGTGTTCGAGAAGCAACCGTCCACCATCACCCTCTGCTTCCTTCCATGGAGCCAATTTTCTGTCCATTCAGCTATCTCTCCTCGGAGTCCATGTGATCTAACCTTCAAGAGCAGTCTACCATGCAGAACCTTATCAAATGCCTGATAGACACGAAATGCTGGAGTAACTCAGCGGGACAGGCAGCATCTCTGGAGAGAAGGAATGGGTGAAGTTTCTAGTCGAGACCCTTCTTCAGACTGATATCAGGAGAGCGGGCGGTGCATAGATAAGGAAGTGTAAGGTGCGAAAACAGGACAAAGGGAATGGAGATCAAGGAAAATGTACAATAGACTATTGTTAGTTGTGAGAAGGTAACAGCAAAAGAAAGAGAGATAAAATGCTGTCGGAGACTGGTTAGAGAACTGGGATGGGGAGGTGATGGAGGGAGAGAGAAAGCAAGGGTTACTTGAAGTACTGGGAGGTCAGGAACCAGGGTGGGAATCCCCGAGGGAGAAGATGGAGGCCCCGGAAAGCACAGGGCCTTGCTAATGTCTATATGCAGTATATGTCTACAGCTCTGCTCCCATCAGCCTTTTTAGTTACTTCCTCAAAAAACTCACTGAGACATGACCTCCCATGTACAAAAGCATGCTGACTCTCCTTAATTAGCCCCTGTCTATCCTGTCTATCTACTCCTGCTGAGTATATCCAACGCAGAGATCAATTTACTTTTAGAAGTTAATAGTAAGATTAAATGAGAACTTACCAGTTTGAAGTTTGATCTTTATTTTATGAGGAGTCGAGTTGAGGGACTACGTGAATAGAAGCCCGTACAGCCGTTGGTGCGTCAATCTTCAAAGCAGCGGAATGAATTCACAGCTAACAATGACCGAAGTATAACGGTAAGATGATAAAACTAGAACAACCAGATGAGATCTATGAGGGTGGGAGCGGAGGGCACGTAGTCCCTCAACTCGACTCCTCATAAAATAAAGATCAAACTTCAAACTGGTAAGTTCTCGTTTAATCTTACTATTTAACTTCGGAGTCACGTGAGTGACTACGTGAAGACTTCAAAGCACTGTGAATTCACGCCGCAGACTCAAAATCCGACGTTCACACTGCCTGGATTGACTCAAAAGTCGTTAACAATCAATCATGCATCAGTAATACATTTGTTAAATGAAATAACAGTTTATTTACAAACAAATCATAACAAACCCCTCTAACTCAGGGGAAAATGTAACAGTACTGACACCAGAATCAGCAAACACCCCGAGCCTTGAAATCGGCTTGTGATAAAACCTCTGAAAAGTTAGCTCACTGGACCATCCTGCGGCCGCGAGGACCTTGAAATCGTTTGCACCGACACCTTACTGTGTGGTTTTTTGTGACTAATAAACAAAGCCAACTCTGTTCCTCTCAGAGGTTTAGTAATCTCAATGTAACGAGATAAATGTGAGACTATACAGAAGCGATCATCTGCGGGGTATGCTGAAAACACAATCTTACATCCTGTCATGCCTCTTTTATTATGTTTAAGCAAATCATAGACATAAAATATAATGGCATCAGCCGACACATGCATTCTATCTAGCCGTAGCTTTTGCAATGTTTGTACACGTTGGGCTGAAACCAACACCAGAAGCATGACCACCTTCATAGTTAATTTGGCTATAGATAGGCTTGTAACCGGAGCCCACTGGCGAAGAAGCATAAAAACCTCACTCACATTCCAAATACCGGCATACCTGGGTTTAGGAGGATTAGAATTGAAAACTCCCTTCATGAATCGTGAACTAACGGATGTGTCCCTACTGTATGCAATTCTGCATTCATAGGTAAATAAGAAGACAGAGCACTTCTGGCTGAATTAATCGCACTGTAACTTAATTTTTTTTGGTCAAAATAAAGAGTTGACAAACTCCAATACATCCGTGATCCCTGCAGTGTGATATACAATATCCTGCTGTAGGCAGAATTGCTCCCACTTCCTTATATAGGTGATATATTGCTGCTGTGTACAATCCCTGCAGGCCGACGTGAGAACATCCACCGTCCGATGAGACAGTCCTCTCCCCAGGTATGGCCTCCTTAAAATCTGCAAATTAACAGATCAATACGATCCTATAAAGGATGTTGATCCCCAGTGACTGGAATTACCAGTAGATTTTTATTCTTGGGCATAAGCATGTAAGGCTCCCTAGCCATTTGTAATACAACGGGAAACCATGCTCGTGTAGGCCAATCTGGCACTACCAATACCCCTGAAGCGGAGTCCTCCTTGATCTTTTGCAAACATCTGCTGATGAGACAGAATGAAGGAAATACATACACAAACATTCCTCCCCCAATGCAGCGAAAATGCATCCACTGCTACTGCCCCAGCATCTGGTTACCATGAAACATATCTAGGTAACTGATGATTTAATCGAGATGCAAACAAGTCAATATCTGGCAATGCATACTGATCAATCATTTGGTTAAATACATCCTGATTTAACATCCATTCAATGTTGTCATTAAACTGACGTGACCTCTTCCTGGCAAATAAAGTGCTGAAAGCCAGATATTTTGGTCAATACACCAGCTCCAAATCTGGTTAGCCAGTCTATCACAAGACTGTGACTTAACTCCACCCATGTGGTTTACATATGCCACTGCTGTGGTGTTGTCAATCTGACCTGCACATGCAGATCCCTCCTTGTAGAACAATAAGCTTTGAGCCCATACCAGGTGCCCAACAACTCTAAATAATTAATCCCTCTTAATTGAGGAAGCGATGTCTCATCCACATTCCATCTGCATCCACAACTAGAAGACATATCTGTTGCACCCCAACCCAGTGCACTTACATCAGTCTGTAATATCAGTGACGGTGATTCCACCAAACCTTCCTTAAATTTTTTGAAACATGTACTATCCACCATTGTATGTCAGCAATCGCCCCAGCTGACAACTGCATAGGCCTATCAAAAATGGCCCCCTTGTATTCTCAGTGCCTGTTCCTTTGATGGTTGTAATTATTGATAATGCAGAGGACCATACTGCACAGCTGGAAAAGCTGCAACAACTTCCCAATTAAACTGGCTACTTGTCTAATCGAAGGCCGTTGTTCTCCAACGAGATTAACACAGTCCTCAATTAACTGATTCAATTTATCCCTGGGCAAAGTTACCAACATGTGATTTGAATTAATGGTAAATCCCAGAGAATCAATAATTTGGACTGGTGATAATTTAGATTTATCTGGGTGAATAACAAATCCCATTTGTTCAAAAGTGATTTTAACAACTGAAACTGATGATTGAGTTTCAGCATGAGTCTTTCCAAGAATCAGAATATCATCTAAATAGGCCATTACCACATGCCCCTGAGCTCTAAGTAATGCTAACACAGGTTTTACCAATTTAGTAAATAACCTAGGAGCTGAAGTTAATCCATTCGGCAATGTCCTGAATTGCCACAGCTCAGTCATCCAAATAAATTTCAAATATCTTCTATCATCACCATGAATAGACACTGCGTAATACGCATTCTTTAAATCAATGGTTCCCCGTGGTAAAGGTCTCCATTTTGAAATGCCTATAACAAACAAATTTGTTCGATAAATCCAGAATAATTCTACATCCCCCAGTCTTTTTAGATCTGGGAAATATACTTGACAGAAATTGTTGACTTTGATAGACAGAAGGCTCAATTACCCCTTCTTATGTAACGACTGAATCTCTGCTTGAATAAGCACATTTTCCTCATCTGAAAAATCAGTTTATGACTAGGAAAATGTTGATTAGGTAGACTGTCCTTATAGTAAAATCCAATTTTTCACCCCTTCAATACACTAAGTATGAACAAAATCTGATGTCAACTGCTGCCATTGTTTGAGAACAATTTTAACCTTCCCCAATTTGAACAGGAACATCAGTTAATTCATCGTCTGTCAATGTTATATTCCTTACCAGCATCTTTCCTTGCGGCCTTGTTGTCCTCGACTTCTTGTAGAGAACCTTTTTTGCCTTGCTTCCAGCTGGCTTAATGAGGGCCATGGTTATAACAACCTCATAATAGTCTTTGACCCTTTTTGCAAGGTTACCACCAAACAACAGATTTCGTGGTGGTACACTGGTCGGTTTGCACAACTCGCCAAATTCGGGTTAGCACTGGCCTAATAGCGGCCCTCCCGATATTATTAATTTCAAAATGCATTACAAAGGAGTCCCAGTTCATCCTGGTGTGCTTCAACCATATCATTTGTATCAATAACTTTCACCACAGCTGTAATACCTGCTGACAACAGTTTAAGCACTTTTTTAAAACTTCATCTCCTGGGCCCTAGCAGGCAAACCCATCTATGCAAATTTGGTGATTAACCACCGGTACCTTCAGGAGATCACAATTAACAGGAGCTTTATAGTTCTTTGCTACTTCATCCATAGCTAGCTCCTGTAACTGATGGGAGAGCATATACTGAATGGCTTCGGCCAATTCTACATCAATCGCCTTTCCTGCCTCTACACTCAGCAAACTTCCCAGCAATGTTCGGAATTACCTCCAACCGAACACCTTTACTACTCTCCCCCAGCATAGAAACAGTGTCAGCAAACTGCCCTGATAGAACATCCTCCTCACAGGCAAAATAGTTCTGCAGCCCTGAAACAGGTGCTGCTAGCACAAGCTCTCCATCAGCCTGGCTTGGGCACCACTCCTCCTCACGGAGCTGGAACATCCTCCTCACAGGCAGGATAGTTCTGCAGCCCTGAAACAGGTGCTGCTAGCACAAGCTCTCCATCAGCCTGGCTTGGGCACCACTCCTCCCCACGGAGCTGGTCCCTGTCGAGCATTCTTTTGAAATAGAATCTCGACGTGGGAGAGCCGTGAGCAAACGGACTCTCCTATGGAGGGTATAACCTCCAGGCCCGACTCATTTACGGGCCACAGAGACTTGCCAGTGGCCTTCCACCCTACTGGCAAGCCTCCACTGCCCCCCGGCAGTGGGTCCGCAACCACTGGCTGTGTAGCCAGCACCGGACCAGGTGTACCAGACGGGCCTCCATCCTCAACACTCTCCTGGCCACTTTTCCTTTCTACCCCCGGAGCGCCTCGCCGACACCTTCTTCCCTTTCTGCCACATTCTCTACCCAAACCGTCGCAGAAATTGAACATGCGGTAAAATTTTTTAAAAAACCTTACCTCTTTAAACTTGTTTAACGAAGAACTGCAAATGCTGGAGAATCGAGGGTGAAGTATGAAGAAGGGTCTCGACCCGCAACGTCGCCCATCTCCTTCGCTCGTTAGATGCTGCTGCACCCGCCGAATTCTCCAGCTCTTCGAATAACCTTACCATTTAAACTTACCGCTCGGAGGAGCGCTGCTGCTCCAACCGGCCGACTGCACCAGCGTCTGACGTCATGACGCACCAACGGCTGTACGGGCTTCTATTCACGTAGTCACTCACGTGACTCCGAAGTAAAATGGACAACACAGTGGCGCAGTGGGTAGAGCCGCTGCCTCGTTGTGCCAGACCCGGGTTTGATAATGAGCTTGGCTGCTGTCTGTGTGGAGTTTGCACCTTCTCCCTGCGGCTGCGTGAGTTTCCTCCGGGTGCTTCGGTTTCCTCCCACATCCCAAAGATGCGGCGGGATTGTAGATTGCGAGGGGAGTGAATGGGGAAGTGGGACAGCATAGAACTAAGTGAGAACAAGTGATCAATAGTCGGTCAGGGCTCAGTGGGATGAAGAGCCTGCTTCCATGCAGTATTTCGAAAATATGAAAATAATCTAGTGATGTGGTGTTAGAGCAGTGAAGTGGTGCTCGGAAAAAGACTTGACATTATCTTATTGAGTGGCAGAGCAGGCACAAGGGCCGGAAAGGTTTGCAGCTTCCATTTGTTATGATGTGCTTGACATAGCCATCGACATTGACAAGTGATGCGTGGAAATCCTGACGTTTTCTTCAATCGTTTGCAGGCATCAAAGGCAAGGACATCCTCATTGAAACTTACAGAATAATGAAAGGCATAGATAGAGTGGATGTGGAAAGGATGTTTCCACTGGTGGGAGAGCCTAGGACCAGGGGTCATGGCCTCAGAATTAAAGGGCGCTCTTTTAGAATGGAGGTGAGGAGGAACGTCTCTAGTCAGAGGGTAGTTAATCTGTCGAACTCACTGCCACAGGGGGCTGTGGAGGCCGCTGTGTCAGTGGGTATTTTTATGGCAGAGATAGTCAAATTATTGATTAGAACGATTGTAAAGAGTTATGCGTAGAAGACAGGAAAATGGGATTAGGAGGCAGAGATCAGCCATGATTGAATAGCGGAGTAGACTCGATGGGCTGAATGGCCTAATTCTACTCCTATGACTTGTTGAACCAAATGCCTTTGAGCAGTTGGTTGTAAAGCTGCCTTCTTGGTAACCGATGCCTTGTGAAACCTATCCTATCCATGTAACTGTCCAAATGTCTTTTAAACCTTGAGATAGTCCCTGCCTCAACTGCCTCCTCCGGCAGCTCCTTCCATAACCCCACCACCTTTGGAAAAAGTGAGCCAAGTCAGAGTGAGGCCCAGCGCAAATTGGAGGAACAACGCCTCATATTTTTGCTTGGAACAGCTCACACCCCAATGGTATGAACATGGACTTCTCTAACTTCAAGTAACCCTTGCTTTCCCTCTCTCTCCATCCCCTCCACCCTCCTAGTTCTCCGGCCAGTCTGACTGTCCCCCTGATTACATTTTATCTCTGTGCGCTTCGTTGTCACCTTTCCTTGGCAAACAATGATCTATTCTACATTTTCCTGGATCTCCATCCTCTTTGATGTTTCCTTTTCACACCTTACACTTCCTTATCTCTGTGTCTCCCTCTCACCTGGCTCTCAGTCTGAAGAAGCCCAAAACGTCACCCATTCCTTCTTTCCGCTGATGCTGCCTGTCCCACTGAGTTACTCCATCATTTTGCGTCTATATTTGGTGTAAACCAGCATCAGCAGTTCCTTCCTCCTCCCATCGACTCCATTTATACCTCACGCTGCATTGGCAAGGCCAGCAGCATAATCAAGGAGGAGTCGCACCCTGGAAACTCCCTCATCTCCCCTCTCCCATCGGGCAAAAGTTATAGAAGTATTAAAATGCACACCTCCAGATTCAGGGACTGTTTCTTCCCAGCTGTCATCAGCCAATTGAATCATCCTACCACAACCAGAGATCAGTCCTGAACTACTATCTACCTCATTGGTGACCCTCGGACTATCTTTGATAGGACCTTACTGGGTTTACTTTGCACTAAACATTATTCCCTTATCATTTATCTGCACACTATAAATGGCTTAATTGTAATCATATATTGTCTTTCTGCTGATTGCGTGGGTTTCCTCTGGGTGCTTTTCAATCCAATTCAAATTTAATGTCATTGCACAGATACAAGTATGGGTACAACGAAATGCAGTTTAGTGTCAGTACGTAGTGATAGCAATGTTTAGATAAATACAGATAAATAAATACAGATGTGGGAATCTATCGGCGGGACTCCGAGTTCAGCAGTGCGATGGTGTTATTGTAGAAGCTACTCCTCATCCTGCTGGTGCGGGACCTGAGGCTCCTGTACCGCCTCCCCGATGGTAGGAGGGCAAACAGTCCATGGTTAGGGTGGGAGGGGTCCTTGATGATCTTCCCAGCCCGTCTCAGACACCGTTTTCGGTGGAGGGCATCCAAAGCAGGGAGCGGGGCTCCGATGATGTGCTGGGCGGTTTTCACCACCCGTTGTAGTGCCTTCCTGTCTGCTCCGGTTGCCTTCCACACTCCAAAGACATACAGGTTCGTAGGTTAATTGGCTTGGTATAAAATGTAAATTGTCCCTAGTGCGTGTAAGATAGTGTTAGTGTGCGGAGCCATATCTCTACCACTACGTCGCCATGACCCCCTTTTAAGGAGTTTTTAAAAAATCTTTGTATCGAATCGAATGATCTCAGCTTCCGAAATGCATGTTCAATTTCTGGCCCGAGCTGAATTATAGAGGGGAGCTGATTACTAACTGGCTGTTTGCTTCAAGTGGCAGGTATTGAACTGGAGATATCAGCCTGGCCTGATACAAGAAAACAAAATGAGAGATTAAAGCAAATGGCATGGATCGTCATTCCTAACTGTCAAGGAGGCGCGCAACTCAGGTGACTATTTGCGTGCTAGCCACAGAAGCAGATAAGTTTAGTTTAGAGATAGTTTAGAGATGGAAACATAGAACCATAGAAAATAGGTGCAGGAGGAGCCATTCATTCCTTCGAGCCAGCACCGCCATACATTGTGATCATGGCCCTATCAATTGTGATCGTCCCCTATCAGTAACCCGTGCCTGCCTTCTCCCCATATCCCTTGATTCCACTAGGCCCTGGAGCTCTCTCTAACTCCTATTGCCCTATATGGCAGGTAATTCCATAAATTCACAACTCTCTGGGTGAAAACGTTTTTTCTCACCTCAGTCTTAAATGACCTCCCCTTCATTCTAAGTCTGTGGCCCGTGGTCCTGGACTCGCCCAACATTGGGAGCATTTTTCCAATGCATCTAGCTTGTCCGGTCCTTTTATAATTTTATATATTTCTATAAGATCCCCCTCATCCTTCTAAACTCCAGTGAATACAAGCCTAGTCTTTTCAATCTTCCCTCCTATGACAGTCCCGCCATCCCAGGGATCAATCTCGTATCATAGCGCAGATATAGCGCAGAAACAGGCCTTTCGGCTCGCCGCGGCCTTGCTGACCTGCGATCCTCGCACATTAACACGATCTACACATACTAAGAACAATCTTACCATTACACCAAGCTAATGAACCCACAAACCTGTACGTCTTTGGAGTGCTGAAACAGAAATGCAGGTAAGCGTGACAATAAATGCAGAAATGCAGGTAAGCGTGACAATAAACTAAACTGACCTAAGCTGAACTGTGCATTATAGATATCAGCTCAGTTTGAGTTTAGTTTATTGTCACGCGTACCGAGGCACGGTGTAAAGCTTTTGTTGCGTGCTAACCAGTCAGTGGAAAGACAATACATGATTGAAATCGAGCCATTTGCATTTTACATGACAAGGAAATATATTAATATATGTTGCTGTCGGAGTAGAGATGTAATAGTGTGAAGCGTATGTGATATGTGATTGAAGATTGTGGGTGGCATGGTGGTGCACAGATAGAGTTGCTGCCTTAAAGCACCAGGGACGCAGGTTCTATCCCGACTACGGGTACTGTCTGTAGGGAGTTTGTACATTCTCCCTTTGGCCTGCGTGAGTTTTCTCTGAGATCTTTGATTTCCTCTCGCACTTCAAAGACGTACAGGTTTGTCGGATAATTGGCTTGGCATAAATGTAAATTATGCTTAGTGTGTGTGGGGTGGTGTTCGTGTGCAGGGATCGCTGGTCGACGCGGACTCGGTGGGCCGAAGGGCCTGTTTCCACGCTGTATCTCAAAACTAAACTAAACTGAACTTTCTGTTTCTTATCAAGCAACTTTCTGTTTCCGCCCAGACACCCCGGTGCTAACTTTGATCTATCTGTAGTTTCATCTTCTCAAATTATTAATCTGCTTTATTTTTGAAATTGGATTGTCATGCCAGGCATAAAACATCTCCCAATAGGAGGAATATGCTGAAAATCACGATCCCCTCTGAGAATTTTCAGTCGCTTGCTGTTCCAATCTTCCTGGAGTTTATGTCCAACTCTATTTCTATCAACTCTTTATTGTTTGTGTTGAGCAAACTCATTTTGTTTTATTTATTTGTTCTTTCCCTTCACATCTTGCTGTTCTATCATTCCACATTTGGGTAAACAAGCAGAGATAAGGTAGACTTTTTGTTTTCCTCCCAGGGTTGAAAATGTCAAAGTCTAGAGGGCATAGCTTTAAGGCAGGGGTTCCCAACCTTTTTTTCTCCCGTTTACCACAGGCAACTTTAATAGCAAAGAGCAATGTAATTTCCCTTATTTATGAACAACTAACGATGAACAGATACCGGTACACCAGAACCAAACACTGTCAGTCAATTAGAAAAAATATGTACAAATCCAGAATCAACAAAATTTACCCCCCTTGGTAGGTGAAATTTACCCCCTGGAGGTAAATTAACCCCAGGTTGGGAACCTTACTTTAAGGTGAGGGAGGCAATGTTTAAAGGAGATGTTCGGGATAATTTTGTTTACATAGTGTATACATAACCCACATTGTGGGCTCCATGGAACGCATTGCCAGGGGGGTGGTGGTGGTGGCAGGTGCAGTAGTAATAGTTTCAGAAACAAAGTGCGGAAACAGGCCCTTCGGCCCACCAAGTCCGTGCTGACCAGCGATCCCCCGTGCACTAGCACTATTCTACACGCACGAGGGACAATTTTACATTTAAAAGTGAATTATCCAACAAACCTGTACGTCTTTGGAGTGAGGAAGAAAGCCCACGCAGTCACGGGGAGAACGTACCAACTCTGTACGGACGGCACCCGCAGTCTGGATCGAACCTGGGTCTCCGACGTTGTAAGCGCTGTAAGGCAGCAGCTCTCCCGCTGCTCCAACGTGCCGGCCTGGATTTAGGCACATGGATATGCAGGGAATGGAGGTATCATCTGTAGGTAAAGAAGATTAGCTTATCTTAGCGTCGCGTTCTGCATGGACATTGTGGGTGAAGGCCTGCTCTTGTGCTATATGTTCTGCGATCTATTTTTAAAGACATTCAAAACAGAATCTGCTAGTTGGAGGGCAAGTTCGGCTGTAGGGCCTGTTTCCACACTGTATGACTACGAAAAGTATTACGAGAAATCATGAATGATCTTCACAAATCAAACGCATTTATCTCACATTGTATAAATCATGTGTCAGAGGAACCTGCAGATACTGGTTTACACTGAATGTAATGTACGAGTATGAGTGGTCTCAGAAACTGCAGCGAAGTGTGGACGCAGCCCAGACCATCGCACAAAACAACTGCCCTTCCGTTGACTCCGATCTGCACCTCACGCTGCCTCGGCAAGGCCAGCAGCATCACCAAGGATGAGTCGCACCCCGGCCACTCCCTCTTCTCCCCTCTCCCATCAGGCAAGAGGTACAGAAGTGTGAAAACGCACGCCTCCAGACTCAGGGACAGTTTTCTCCCGGTTGTTATCAGGTAACTGAACCATCCTATCACCAACTAGAGAGTGGTCCTAACCTACCATCTGCTTCATTGGAGACCATCAGACTATATTTAATTGGACATTACTGGACTGTATCTTGCACTAAACACGAGTCCTTTCATCAGGTATCTGTGCACTGTGGACGGCTTGTTTGTAATCATGTATATTCTGACTGCATAGCTCACAATAAAAACGCTTTTTACTGTACCTTGGTACACGTGACTATGAACGAAACTAAACTAAACTAAACTAAAGTAAACGTGCAGACTCCACACAGAGAGCACCCGAGGGTAGGATTGAACTCAGGTCTCTGGTGCTGTGAGGTAGTGGCTCTACCAGCTGTGCCACCCTAGTTGAAGTTGTGTTCGAGAATCAGCAGCCAGGGCTCTGAAGAAAAGTCCTACAGACATAGTAGTTTAGTTTAGATTAGTTCATTGTCACGTGTACCGAGGTAGCGTGAAAAGGTTTTGTTGAGTGGAAAGACAATACATGAGCTATTTACTACGTATTCATATATGAGGAGGGAATAACGATTAGTGCGAGGTAAAACCAGTAAAGTCCAATCAAAGCTAGTTCCGAGGGTCACCAGTGAGGTAGATACTAACTCAGGACTGCTCTCTGGTTGTGGTAGGATGGTTCAGTTGCCTGATAACAGCTGGGAAAAAACTGTCCCTGAAGAAGGATCTCGACCCGAAACGTCGCCTATTCCTTCTCGCCTCGCCTGCTAGGTTTCTCCAGCATTTGTGTCTACCTCTGAATCTGGAGGCGTGCGTTTTCACAACTCTGTACCTCTTGCCCGATGGGGGAGGGGAGAAGAGGGAGTGGCCAGGGTGCGACTCGTCCTTGATGATGCTGCTGGCCTTGCCGAGGCAGCGTGAGGTGTACATGGAGTCACTAGAAGGGGGGTTGGTTTCTGTGATGCACTCATGCAGTCAAGCTATAAGGCAACATCTCCAATGCTGCACTGTGGCTTGCCCAATGAAGACACAGCATTGCGCTGGCTCACTAATCTGGCTATTGCTGACTATTTCTTTTAACCAGTTTGTTGGCAGTGAAAATGCACAGTTTGTTTCATGTTTATATTTAATTCATAATAAACAGAGCATTTGGGTTACATGAGCTTTGATTTCTTCTCAAGAGACAAGTGTCCAGAGTCTGAAGAAGGGTCTCGACCCGAAACGTCGCCTATCTCCTTCGCTCCTTAGATGCTGCTGCACCCGTTGAGTTTCTCCAGCCTTTTGTGTAACCCTCCAGAGTCAAGAGTGTTTTATTGTCATATGTCATAGAGTTATGGAGTCACTGTGGAAACAGGCCCTTCGGCCCAACTTGCCCACAACGACCAACATGTCCCAGCTACACTAGTCCCACCTGCCTGTGTTTGGCTCATATCCCTCTAAACCTGTTCTATCCGTGAACCTGTCTAATTGCTTCTTAAACATTGCGATAGTCCCAGCTTCAACTACCTCTTCTAGCAGCTCGTTCCAGACACCCACCACCCTTTGTACCGAAAATAAACTATGAAATTCATACTTGGAGCAGCATTACAGGTCTGTCAGCATGGAGACATGTGGAAATGCAAAAAAAGACACAAAGTGCTGGAGTAATGCAGCTGGTTGGCAGCTTCTCTGGAGAGCATGGAAAAAATGACATTTCATGTGATTCTTCAGACTAATTGAGTGTGTGTGGGGGAGCTGGAAGAGAGGATGGGCAGGACAAATTGTGCCAAGTATTAGGTGGATGCAGGCAAAGGGAGGGGAGTGGTTGATAGGCAGATGGTTGGACAATGTCCGGAAATGGGGGAAAAAAAGGATCGGAGAGTTGCGAATCGTGAAGACAGAGGATACGTAGGGGGAGGGGCGAAATAGACGCGAGTCCAGGTGGGGCACAGGAGTGGTGGTAGGAAATGGGGGTGTGGGTGAGAAAAGGCCATGGTTTGTTAATGGTCAACTAAAATTAGAGAATTCAATGTTCACACCGTAAGCTACCTAAGCGGAATGTGAGGCGCTGTTCCTCCAGTTTGCGTGTGGCCTCACTCTGCCATTGGACGAGGCCCAGGACAGAAAGGTCGGTGTGTGAATGGGAAGAAGAGTTACAATAGTCATCATCCAGGAGACCCAGTAGGCTTTGGCTGACGGAGTGCAAGTGTTGGTCTTGTCAATGTACAGGTGAGGTCTATAAACACAATACAAGTAGTACTTTAAGTCACAGTCTTATAGATCAGAAACAGGCCCTTCCATTAAACTTGCGCATGTCGACCAAGATATCCCATCTACACTTATCCCATCTGCCTGTGTTTGGCTAATATTCTGCTAAGCCAGTCCAAATGTCTTCTATATGATGTTCAAGTTTCTGCCTTAATAACCTCCTGCAGCTGATCATCCCAGATACACACCACCCTCTGTGTCAAAAAATTCCCCCCTCAGATTCCTATTAAGAGTTTAGAAGGATGAGGGGGGGGACTTCATTGAAACCTACCGAATAATGAAAGACCTGGATGTGGTGAGAATGTTTCCACTAGTGGGAGAGTCTACGACCAGAGGTCCTCAGAATAAAAGGATGTTAGTTTAAGAAGGAGATGAGGAAGAATTTATTTTGTCAGTGTATCTGTGGAATTCATTGCCCCAGATGGCTGTGGAGGCCATTGGATATTTTTAAGGCAGAGATTGATAGATTCTTGATTAGTACGGGTGTTAGGGGTTATGGGGGGGAGGCATGAGAATGGGGTAAGGAGAGAGAGACAGATCAGCCATAATTGAAAGGGGGAGTCGACTTGATGGGCCAAATGGCCTTAATCTGCTGCTATCACTTCTGAACATTAATATTTTTCCATTCCCTTAAGGTTCTGTCCTATAGTTCTAGATTCCCCAACTCTGGGAAAAAGACCGTAGACCTTTGCATCTACCCGATCTATTCCTTGCATGATCGAGCTGCAAATATTTAGTCAGCTTTAAGCAGAATACACCCTGAACAATCTTTGTGTAGAGCAGAGATGATTATTACTTTAGGATATAATTGGCGTTCATCAAAAAAAACACACTGGAATTTAATGTAACCTCCAGAGATGCTGCTTGACCCATTGAGGTTTTCCAGCACTTTGCGTCTTTCCATAGGAATTTAATATTGGCCGACGCAGTTAAAATGATTCAAATTTAGTATTTTACATGATCAGTGGAATCCAATCCTGGTCTGCAGACTTAATTACTCATAAATTGTTTTTTTTATATATTGAATGTCATACTTGATCAAAGGCGGACATTGCTTTGAGCTAAATGCTAAGCATAAGTAATTTTCGGTAGTTGGAAATTATTTTGCTTTCTAATTGGCTCTGATTACATTTGGAACTTCCTAAGGTTCGTCCAGTTGCAGTGAATTGTGGACGTAGCTCAGACCATCACACAAACCCAACCTCCCTTCCGTTGACACCAGCTATACCTCGTGCTGCCTCGGCAAGGCCAGCAGCATAATCAAGGACGAGTCGCACCCTGGCCACTCCCTCTTCTCCCCTCTTCTCCCCTCTCCCATCGGGCAAACGGTATAGAAGTGTGAAAGCGCACACCACTAGATTCAGGGACAGTACCTTCTCAGCTGTTATCAGGCAACTGAACCATCCTACAGCAACTAGAGAGCAGCCCTGAACTACTATCTACCTCAACGGGGAACCTTGGACTATCTTTGATTGGACCTTGCTGGCTTTACCTTGCACTAAACGTTATTCCCTTATCATGTATCTATACACTGTGAACGGCTCGATTGTAATCAAGTATTGTCTTTCCACTGGCTGGCTAGCACGCAACAAAAGCTTTTCACTGTACCTCGGTACATGTGACAATAAACTAAACTGGAACTGAAACTCAGTGGGTGCGGCCAGATTGAGCTCATGAAGTGCCTCTGACTCTGAAATTAACTCTCCCACGCCATGTGGTAGTCAGAGGACACGCCGTCAAAGGAGGATGTAGAGTGGGGGGACCACCCTGAGGAAGGGGAGGGGGAGAACTTTGTCAGTGCCCTTTATGTGGCAACTATTTGCATACCTTGGGAATGCAAGCAAAGAATTTCACTGTGACTTGTCGCATGTGACAATAAAATATTAATTAATTCATTAATTCATTCATTTATTCATTCATTCGTTCAAAATATTAATCTAACAATCTCAAAGATAGATACAAATTGCTGGAGAAAGATCAATGAATCAGGCAGCATCTCTGGAGATAAAGGGTTGGTGACATTTCGGGGCGGGACCGTTCTTCATACTGAATGTATGGGGGTGGGGGGAAGGGAGATGGTGAAGAGCTTAAAGCAAAGAAAAGACCAGGACAAATCAGGGCCGGCAACTGATGACCACAGCCAGGGTGGTTCCCTCATAAGTCAATCATCGACAAGGTGAGGTGTGATCTCAGGAGGGATATATTGTTACGTGTTCATGCCACTGGGTTGTAAGATACCCCAGTAGAATTCTTTAATTTTAAGTAACTTCTACTGACCCCTCCTCCCCTCCATGCCCCATTTCCCCCCTTTACTCCACTCTAGTCATTTAAGCAGTTCCACTGTATTTCCACTACAGTCATATAAGCAGTTCTACAATAGACAATAGGTGCAGGAGTAGGCCCTTCAGCCCTTCGAGCCAGCACGGCCATTCAATCTGATCATGGTTGATCATCCACAATCAGCACTCCGTTCCTGCCTTCATATCCCTTAACCTCGCTATCCCTAAGTACGCTATCTCTCTCTCTCTCTTGAAAACATCCAGAGAGCCGGCCTCCACCGCCCTCTGAGGCAGACAACCATGTATCCCATGCACAGATGGGATACGTAGGCAGAATCTTTACCCAAGGGCGACACGGTGGCGCAGCGGTAGAGTTGCCGCCTCGCAGCGCCAGAGACCCGGGTTCGGTCCTGACGACGGGTGCTGTCTGTACGGAGTTTGTCTGTTCTCCCGGTGACCTCCGTGGGTTTTCTCCGGGGGCTCCGGTTTCCTCCCACACTCCAAAGACATGCAGGTTTGTAGGTTAATTGGCTTCTGTTAATTGTCCCGAGTGTGTACTGTAGAACCTATAGCTTACAACGTGGCGGCATGAATGTTGAATTCTCTCATAACAACGTATCTCTTTTGAGATCACAACGTCCCTTGCCAACAATAGGTACTGGTGATCGCTGGTCGGCTTGGACTATTTCGGTGCACTATTTCTACAATGTATCTTTAGACTTTAGGGATATAGCGTGGAAAGAGGCCCTTCGGCCCACCGGGCCCGTGCAGACCAGCGATCACCCATAGACTAGTCTGCCCTACACACGAAGGATCATTTACAATTTTATCAATGTCAACAGTCCCACAACCCGAGAGGAAACCAGAGCACCCGGAGAAAACCCACGCGGGTCACGGGAGAACGAACATTTTAAGCATGGACAGCGCCCGCAGTCAGGATCGAACCCTGGTCTCTGGTGGAGTGAGGCAGCAACACTGCTGCGCCACCGAGCCACCCTCCGAACTAAGCTAGAATGCACAGGTTTAAGTTGCTGGGGAGAAATTGAAAGGAGGCAAATGTTTATCATAGAGGGTGCGGTGAATATGTGGAACGAATGGAGGCAGATATCATTACCATGCTTAAAATATATTTAAATAGGTACTTGGATAGGAAAGAGATATGGATCTAATGCAGGCAAATGGGATTAATGTATTAACGAAGGAACTGCAGATGATGGAGAATCGAGGGTACACAAAAGGCTGGGTGTAGCAGCTGGTCTTGATCTATATCGGTGAGACCAAGCGGAGGCTTGGCAATCGTTTCGCCGAACACCTCCGCTCGGTCCACAATAACCAAGCCGACCTCCCGGTGGCTCAGCACTTCAACTCCCCCTCCCATTCCGTATCCGACCTCTCGTTCCTGGGCCTCCTCCACGGCCAGAGTGAGCAATACCGCAAGTTGGAGGAACAGCACCTCGTATTCCGCTTGGGGAGTCTGCATCCTCTGGGCTTGAACATTGAATTTTCTCAATTCTGTTAACCCTTGCTGTCTCCTCCCCTTCCCACCTGTCCCTCAGCCCTCGGGCCCTGGCATTCCCTCTCTCTCTATCTCCCTCCCCCACCCTAGTCGCACTAGCTTCTCATTTTCACACCACAAACAGCTTACAATGGCTTGTTCCCTTTATCATCGATACTTTTTTGCACATCTTTCATTCATTATTCCTTATCTGTCCACATCACTGTCTATATCTCTCGTTTCCCTGGTCCCTGACCAGTCTGAAGAAGGTTCTCGACCCGAAACATCACCTATTCCTTTTATCCAGAGAAGCTGTCTGTCCCGCTGAGTTACTCCAGCTTTTTGTGTCTGTGTCCTATTGAATATAGGATCTACAATTTATAGATACAGGATTCAAAATTACAGTTTCATAAAGCACAAAACGTCCCTGAACCCAAGTCTGAAGAAGCATCTCGACCCAAAATTATTTTTCTCCCGAGATGTTGCCTGACCCGCTGAGTAACTCCAGAATTTACTTTCAGCTTCAGGGAGAATTTCTTCCCGGCTGTTGTCAGGCATTTGAACCATCCTCCCGTAACTTGTCCATACCGACCAAGATGCCCCATCTAAGCAAGTCCCATCTGCCTGCATTTGGCCCATAACCCTCTAAAACTTTCCTAACCATGTACCTGTCCAAGTGACTTTTAAATGTTAAACAAAAGATTAGTTTGACTCTGCCATCCCTTCCTCCGATTACAATTTAATTTAAATGTCAGATTAACCTTTTACAGACCATTTATCATTTTATGTACCATGATTAGAGCATTATCTAGAAGGTTCCTTTCCAGATTGGAAAGCCCCATTGGGAGACATTTATTTCCAATTGCTAGCACTGAAGATCTGAGAGAGGACAGTCCTTCAGTTATATTACTAGCTCCATCTGAAGCCTAATTTTCAAGGATGAGTGGCCTTAGAAATTGCAGAGAATTGCGGACGCAGCCCAGACCATCACCCAAATGACTCAGTTGTCTCCATTTATACCTCGGCAAGGCCAGCATCATAATCAAGGACAAGATGCGTCCGGGTCACTTCCTCTCCTCCCCTCTCCCATCGGGAAAAGGTACAGAAGTATGAAAATGCACACCTCCAGATTCAGGGATAGTTTCTTCCCAGCTGTTCTCAGACAACTGAACCATCCTACTCCAACTAGAGAGCAGTCCTGAACTACTATATATCTCATTGTAGACCCTCACACTATTTTTGATCGGACTTCACTGGTTTTATCTTGCAATAAACATTGTTCAAGTTATTCATTATGGATGGCTCAATTGTAATCATGTATTGTCTTTCCACTGACTGGATGGGCTGGGAGATTGCAACCTTCATGTGGTCCACCCTGTTTCGACTAATGCAATCAACCTGATGTTCACAAACAAATAGATCAAATAGAACAAGTTGACCTACAACTTCAGGCTGTGCACGCCAAACACAAAAAGAAGACTGACAGAATAGCACACAATAAAAGCTGTTCATTGTAAGTAAGTAAGTTTATTGGCCAGGTATTCACATACAAGGAATTTGCCTTGGTGCTCCGCCCACAAGTAACAACATACAGTGACAGGTACGAATGACTCAGAAAACACTAAAAATTAATAATAATAATAAAACATTAATGATAAAACACCATTGATCAAGCATGTGAACCAACAAATTACCAGATCAAAGGAAGGCTACAAATTTTTGGCTGTTGAGTAGAGCAACTACTCGTGGTTAAAACTGGTTTTATGTCTGGCTGTGGCAGTTTTGACAGTCCGGAGCCGCCTTCCAGAGGGAAGTGATTCAAAGAGTTTGTGGCCAGGGTGAGAGGGCGTCAGAGATGATCTTGCCCGCTCGCTTCCTCATGTGTACATCAGTACACATGACAATAAACTAAACTGAACCTTGGACCCTCAGACTATCCTGTTGGGATGTCACTGGCTTATCTTGCACTAAACGCTATTCACGTTATTTCCTTTATCCTGTGTCGGTATCTGTGAATGGCTCGATTGTAATCATGTGTTGCCTTTCCGCTGACTGGTTAGCACTCTGCAAAAGCTTTTTCACTGTACCTCGATACAAGTGACAATAAACTAAACTAACATTCACCCTATCTATTCCATACAGCGCCATACACGTCTGCTTGGTTTGTAATGCTCATGGCCATACAGGCGGGTCTCGGGGTGACGCCTGTTTGGTGGTGAGTAGTCGCCCAAAGAGTTCGTACCTTTTTCTGGTCGCCCGCTGGATTTTCAACATGTTGAAAATTTTCAGGCAACCTGCTGCGACTTTGACGGGTGCCGGCAAGTTGCCGAAAAAAAAAATTGTGTAAGTGGGACAGGCCCTTAACTGTCTACAGCAAAACAAACCTTGAACAGTGGATAGTCTAATTTCCAACAGTGCTCAGGTTCGTTCAACAACATTTGATTCTACTTTCAAATTAGTAAATTAAATGTCTGCCTTGTCAGATGAAGTGGGACTGTGTGTACTTGTTTTAAATTGATCCAAAAACTATAAAAGCATTTTGGTATCAATCTCCAGGCATTGTGACAAAGTTGTGGCGTTTCATTAAAAGCAACTTAATATTAATGTGACAGTGTGTGATGTGCAGTCAAACAACTTCCTGCTGTTCTTGGCACAGAGAATGAATTATGGAGCTTTGGTTTCATTAATTCGCTCGTTTCTTTTAACATTTTCCATTGTTTGAACTGTTATCTTTTAGGTTTTTGCATCGCATCTTTTATTTTTAATTGCTATCATTAATTTTCAAACTTATCTTCTTCAGTCACAGGGGGAGAAAAGGTAGTCGGAGTTTCTTCTGGATTTAAATTAGTTTAGTTTAGAGATACAGCGCCCACCAGCGATCCCCACACACTAACACACGCTCGGACAATTGACAATTTTACCAAGCCAATTAACTTATAAACCCGTACGCCTTTGGAGCGTGGGCGGAAACCGGAGCTTCCTGGGGAAAATCCATGCAGGTCACGGGGAGAACGTACAAACTCCGTACAGACAAGCACCTGCAGTCAGGATCGAACCCGCGTCTCTGGCGCTGAGAGGCAGCAACTCCACCGCTGTGCCACCGTACCACCCTATTATTTATGAACCCACGTGTGTACCATAGTGACCTAATGCTGGTCCTAGTTTTCCCTAGTGTGTGTGTAGGGTAGTGTTAACGTGTGGGGATTGCTGGTCAGTGTGGGCTGAAGGGCTTGTTTCCGCGCTGTATCTCTAAACTAAACTAAAAAACTTGGATTTATACCAAAGACCCCTTGCTGTCCTGATCTATCTCTTCTCAAATCATTTAAGAAGCAACTTTATCAACAGATTACTGTCTTAACCAAGGGTACACAAAAGGCTGGAGAAACTCAGCGGGTGCAGCAGCATCTAAGGAGCGAAGGAGATAGGCGACGTTTCGGGTCGAGACCCTTCTTCAGACTGGTCAGGGATCAGGGGAACGAGAGATATAGACAGTGATGTGGAGAGATAAAGAACAATGAATGAAAGATATGCAAAAAAGTATTGATGATAAAGGAAACAGGCCATTGTAAGCTGTTTGTAGTGTGAAAATGAGAAGCTAGTGCGACTTGGGTGGGGAAAGATAGAGAGAGAGGGATTGCCAGGGCTGAGGGAGAGGTGGGAAGGGGAGGAGACAGCAAGGGTTAACAGAATGAGAAAATTCAATGTTCATACCAATCTTTGTACTATTCTTTTTAATTGGCCTTTCTGCCCACATGCATTTTAGTAACCACTGGTGACATGTTTTAATCTAGGGAAAGCACTCTTCATAGATAATAGAGACATAAGAGACTACCAATGTATAAATCTTTAGCAAAAAACAAACTGCTGGACAAACTTAATGCATCAAGCAGCATCAGTGGAGGAAAACAGACAGATGAAATTTTGGTGCAGAAGGAACTACAGATGCTGGTTTATACCGAAGATAGACACAAAAACTCTGGAGTAACTCAGCAGGTCAGGCAGGAATAGGTGACGTTTCGGGTCGAGACCCTTCTTTAGACTGATTCAGGGAAGAGTAATGGAGAGCTATAGAACAAATGAATGTAAGATATGCAAAAAAAGTAAAGATGATAAAAGAGACAGGCTTGGTTAGTTGTGGGCTAGGTGAAAATTAGTTATGGACAATGAGACAAGATGACTTTGAGTTTAAGAAGGAACTGCAGATGCTGGAAAATCAAATGTAGACAAAAATGCTGGAGAAACTCAGCGGGTGCGGCGGCATCTATGGAGCGAAGGAAATAGGCAACGTTTCGGGCTGAAACCCTTCTTCAGACTTCGACTTTGAAGCTGGTGACAACCTTGCTGGGGGAGGGATGGAGGGAGAGGTCAGACTCTTCGGATTGTAGAAACAAGAATGATTGTAGCAACGAGTGCTGGTTTACAGAACAGGACACAAAGTACTGGAGTAACTCAGCAGATCAAGCAGCATCTCGGGAGAACATGGATAGGTGACGTCTTGGGACAGGACTCAATTAGTACGAGTGTCAGGGGTTATGAGGAGAAGGCGTGGGATTTCTCTGAGATCTTTGGTTTCCCCCACAGTCCCAGGACATACAGGCTATGCAGACAATGTAGGTTAATTTGCTTCGGTATGAATTGTAACATTGTCCCTAGTGTGTGTAGGTTAGTGGTAGTGTACTGGGCGATCGCTAGTCGGCGTGGACATGGTAGGAGAAGGCTCTGTCTCCGAGCTGCATCTCTGAAGCCTAATGTCTCTCGGGTTAAAAAAGTGCTTTAACATTGACATGGGTCAGTGAAAATCGCAAGCACTAGATTACCTTTTTGACGTACTTTGCCTGTGTCGCTCACACAAGGTAGACTAGAATGAGAAAGGAAAAAGGAAAAGAGAATCTCAAATACCAAGTCCCTGAAGGTCTAAAGGACGATGGTTAGGCCGCATTTGGAGTATTACAGCAGTCCAGGCCCTCCTTCAGACTGGAGACTCAAAATGTCACCCATTCCTTCTATCTAGAAATTCACCGAGTTCCTGGTGAAGATGAGGCGAAAAGTAACCAACATTCTTTAGGGTTTTGGAAAAGGTTTATCAGTGTCACGTGTACCGAGGTACGGCGAACAGCTATCCAAACAGATCAGGCGGCACTAGTAGAGTTGCTGCCTTACAGCTCCAGAAACCCGGATTCCATCCTGACTACGGGTGCTGTCAGCACGGAGTTTGTACGTTCTTGAAGGGCCTTTCCACGCCATTTATCTAAAGTCTAAAATCTAAAGTCTAAGGTATTTATTACAGTGACACAGCGGCCGGTGCCAGACACCCAGGTTTCAGCGCTTACAATGCCAGAGACCCAGGTTGGATCCTGACTGTACAGAATTTGTACGTTCTCCCCGGGAATCTTCATGTGTTTTCCCCAAGATCTTCGCTTCCCTCCCACACTCCAAAGACGTACAGGTTTATAGGTTAATTGGCTTGGTATAAATGTAAATTGTTCCTAGTGTGTGTGGGATAGTGTTAAGCGCCTGTCCCACTGTACGAGCTAATTCAAGTTTCCCCTGATTCGAACTCAGAGAATTACGGTAATATTAAGGTACTCGGGGCTCTCATGGACATTTTTTAACATGTTGAAAAATCTTCACGAGCCTTCACGAGCTTACCGCGTTTCCCCGAGTACATGCCATTAGCGTAACGAGTCGCTAAGAGACATCCCGAGCTCCAACGTACCCGCTACGTATATTCTACGTGTTTACCATGAGTTGGATTTTTTTAAACTCGGGAGAGTTCTTGAATTAGCTCGTACAGTGGGAGAGCCCCTTAAGTGTGCGGGGATCGCTGGTCAGTGCGGACTTGGTGGGCCGCAGGACCTATTTCCGGGCTGCATCTCTAAACTAAACTGAACTAAACTACAGAACTTTGAGCACTTAAGTCTAAAGTAGTTTAGCATTAACTGAACTAGCATGCCTGGTTGCCATTTTCATTCACTTCAGGGGGCATTGCCCTGGTATTTGTTGTCACACTATTGATAAGGACATTGACAAGGACTCATGCCTTTTGTTTGTCGATCCATTGTCTTTGTGTAAGCCGTAATATTTCTCCACAGTGGAGTATTTTTTGTCAGGAGTGTATCACCTGCAATAGAGATGGTGAGGTCAAGGAATGGTAGGGAAATGTCAGAAATGGTTCAAGTGTATTTGAGTGCCGATGGAAGTGGGTACAAACCGACTGACTCCCACAGCTACCTGGACTACTCTTCCTCCCACCCTGCTTCCTGTAAGGACTCCATTCCCTATTCCCAATTCCTCCATCTGCTCCCAGGATGAGGTGTTCCACACCAGGTCATCACAAATGTCCTCATTCTTCAGAGAACGGGTATTCCCCTCCCCCACTATAGATGAGGCTCGGACCAGGGTCTCCTCCATACCCCGCAACACTGCCCTCGCTCCCCATTCCCCCACTCGCAACAAGGGCAGAGTCCCAGCCGGCAAATACAACACATAGTCCTCTGCCAGTTTCGCCACCTCCAACGTGACCCCTCCACTCGCCACATCTTCCCATCTCCCCCCGTCTGCCTTCTGCAAAGACCGCTCCCTCCGCAATCCCCTTGTCAATTCTTCCCTTCCCTCCCGCTCTACCCCTTCCCTCCCGCTCTACCCCTTCCCCGGGCACTTTCCCTTGCAAGCGCAAGAAATGCTACACTTGTCCCTTCACTTCCCCCCTCCACTCCTTTCAGGGACCCAAGCAGTCCTTCCAGGTCTGACAGAGGTTCACCTGCACCTCCTCCAACCTCATCTACTGCATCCGCTACTCCAGATGCAAGATGATCTATATCGGTGAGACCAAGCGGAGGCTTGGCGATCGTTTCGCCGAACACCTCCGCTCAGTCTGCATTAACCAACCCGACCTCCCGGTGGCTCAGCACTTCAACACCCCCTCCCATTCCGTATCCGACCTCTCGGTCCTGGGCCTCCTCCACAGCCAGAGTGAGCAACACCGCAAGTTGGAAGAACAGCACCTCATATTCCGCTTGGGGAGTCTGCATCCTCTGGGCTTGAACATTGAATTTTCTCAATTCTGTTAATCCTTCTGTCTCCTCCCTTTCCCACCTCTCCCTCAGCCCTCGGGCCCTGGCATTCCCTCTCTCTCTCTCTATCTCCCCCACCCTAGTCGCACTAGCTTCTCATTTTCACACTACAAACAGCTTACAATGGCTTGTTCCCTTTATCATCAATACTTTTTTGCACATCTTTCATTCATTGTTCTTTATCTCTCGACATCACCGTCTATATCTCTCGTTTCCCTGATCCCTGACCAGTCTGAAGAACGGTCTCGACCCGAAACGTCGCCTAGCTCCTTCGCTCCTTAGATGCTGCTGCACCCGCTGAGTTTCTCCAGCCTTTTGTGTAGCCCATATTTCTCCTCAGTTCAGGTTTCTAACGGGTATCAACAGGTGACTATATTGACATCTTACCACACAGCATATCTCGCTCAGTGAAAATCATCAAGGTTTTCCAACAGGATTGATTTCCCCCATACCTTGATATAAAGCCTGTGGGAGAAACACCATGAGGTTGTAGATGTAATCCGACAACAGCAGGAAGACTGCATGGTGCAGTGTAAGTACGAGAAACAAAGAGGAGAATAATAGATGACTACAAGACGTTTACACTAATGTTTATGGTTAATGTCCCCCTTTACTGGTGCCCTCCTCTAATTTTTCATATACTGGTGCACTCCCCTAATTAACTAATTACTTGTGCCCTCCCCTAATTAACCATTTACTGGTGCCCTCCCCTAATTAACCATTCACTGGTGCCCTCCCCTAATTAACCATTTACTGGTGCCCTCCCCTAATTAACCATTTACTGGTGCCCTCCTCTAATTTGCATGCAGAAAGATTACATTCAGCTATATACTGCACAGATACATGATAAGGAAATAATGTTTCACACAAGGTAAAGCCAAAGTCCGCAGGGCGCGCCGGGTGGAGATACAACGCTGGAGACCCTCGGCAAAGGGCCCCAGGACACCACGGAGTTATTCAGCGCCGCCCGTATTGGAAGCGATCCAAAGCAGAGATCCACGATGTTGGAGCAGAGGCCCAACGCTCCGGAGCTCCAACGGCGACCCAGGTAGGCATCGCCCGCTCCGCGGTGACTCCAGCGCCACCGCCGCTGTTGCAGCTCTGGTCCGGTTCCCCGTCCCCGGCAGGAAAGGCCGCTCCGATCCAGGAGGTAGGCCGCGAGGTGAGGGGGCGAGGACGCGACTCGGAGAAATAGTCGCGTCCCCGCCAGGAAGCGACTGGGAGTTAGTTTCCCCCTTACCCTGCCCCCCTCCCCCACATAGAAAAGTTAAAGACTCCCCCAAAAACAAACTTTAAACTGACTAAAAATAAAAAAAAAGATGGAAAAACAAATGGGCTGCAGGCAGAGGCTGCTGTCAGCGCTGCCGCCCCTTGTGTGATGGTCTGGGCTGCGTCCACATCTCGCTGCAATTTCTTCCGGTCATGGATGGAGCTGTTCTCAAACCAAGCTGTGATGCATCCCGATAAAATGCTCCACATTCAAACCGATGGTTATTTGGTTTAGTTTAGAATGAATGATAGGTCACAGTGATATTCTTTGTTTTGCAGAACCAATGACAGAACCAATGGAGAAAGGCTAACTTTGAGGAATGCGTGAGGATTTTAAAGGAGTGAATTGGGACACTTTGTTTCATGGGAAGGATGTAGAAGAGAAATGGAGGACAATTAAAGGGGAAATTGTAAGAGTACAGCATCTTTATGTCCCTGTTAGGTTGAAAGGAAATAGTAAAAATTGGAAAGAGCCACGGTTTTCAAGGGAAATTAGTCACTTGTTTCGAAAAAAGAGAGATATCTACAATAATTATAGGAGGCATGGAGTAAATGAGGTGCTAGAGGAGTTATAAAGAATGTAAAAAGAATCTTAAGAAAGAAATTAGGAAGGCTAAAAGAAGATATGAGGTTGCTTTGGCAAGAAAGGTGAAAGTAAATCCAAAGGGTTTCTACAGCTATATTAATAGCAAAAGGATAACGATGGATAAAATTGGACCATTAGAGAACCAGAATGGACAGCTATCTGCAGAGCCAAAAGAGATGGGGAGATATTGAACAATTTCTTTTCTTCGGTATTTCACCAAGGAGAAGGATATTGAACTCTGTGAGATAAGGGAAAAAAGTAGAGTAGCTATGGAAACTATGAGATTCAAGGAGGAGGAAGTACTGACACTTTTGAAAAATATAAAGGTGGATAAGTCTCCAGGTCCTGACAGGATATTCCCTAGGACTGAGGGAAGTTAGTGTAGAAATAGCAGGAGCTATGACAGAAATATTTCAAATGTCATTAGAAACGGAATTGTGCCAGAGGATTGGCGTACTGCGCATGTTGTTCCATTGTTTTAAAAAGGGTTTAAAAGAATAAACCTAGCAATTTAGACCTATTAGTTTTGATGTCAGTGGTGGGCAAATTAATGGAAAGGATACTTAGAGATAATATATATAAGCATCTGGATAAACAGGGTCTGATCAGGAACAGTCAACATGGATTTGTGCCTGGAAGGTCATGTTTGACAAACCTTCTTGAATTTTTTGAAGCGGTAACTAGGGAAATTGATGAGGGTAAAGCAGAGGATGTTGTCTATATGGATTTCAGTAAGGCCTTTGACAAGGTTCCCCATGGAAGGTTGGTTCAGAAGGTTCAATCTTTGGGTGGTGTTAATGGCGGAGTAGCAAGATGGATTCAACAGTGGCTGAATGGGAGATGTCAGAGAGTAATGGTGGATGGCTGTTTGTCAGGTTGGAAGCCGGTGACCAGTGGGGTGCCTCAGGGATCTGTGTTGGGTCCACTGTTGTTTGTCATGTACATCAATGATCTTGATGATGGGGTGGAAAATTGGATAAGTAAGTATGCAGATGATACTAAGATAGGTGGTATTGTGGATAATGAAGTAGATTCTCAAAGTCTACAGAGAGATTTGGGCCATTTGGAAAAGTGGGCTGAAAGATGGCAGATGGAGTTTAATGCTGATAAGTGTGAAGTGCTACATCTTGGCAGGACAAATCAAAAATAGGACGTACATGGTAAATGGTAGGGAATTGAGGAATGCTGTGGAACAGAGGGATCTAGGAATAACTGTGCATAGTTCCCTGAAGGTGGAATCGCATGTAGATATGGTGGTAAAGAAAGCCTTTGGTGTGCTGGCCTTTATAAATCAGAGCATTGAATATAGGAGTAGGGAAGTAATGTTAAAATTGTACAAGGCATTGGTAAGACCAATTCTGGAGTATGGTGTAACAATTTTGGTCGCCTAGTTATAGGAAGGATGTCAACAAAATAGAGAGAGTACAGAGGAGATTTACTAGAGTTGCCAGGGTTCCAGCAACTATGTTACAGGGAAAGGTTGAACAAGTTAGGTCTTTATTCTTTGGAGCGCAGAAGGTTAAGGGGGGACTTGATTGAGGTCTTTAAAATGATGAAAAGGGATAGGACAGAAGTTGACGTGGATAAGCTTTCCCATTGAGGGTAGGGAAGATTCAAACAAGAGGGCATGACATGAGAATTAAGGGACAGAAGTTTAGGGGTAACGTGAGGTGGAACTTCTTTACTCAGAGGGTGATGGCTGTGTGGAATGAGCTTCCAGCAGAGGTGGTGGAGGCAGGATCGATTTTAACATTTAAAAGTAAAGTGGATAGGTATATGGACGTGAAGAGAATGGAGGGGTATGGTCTGAGTGCGGTAGATGGGACTAGGGGAAAAACAAATGGTCGGCACGGACTGGAAGGGCCGAGAGGGCTGTTTCCGTGCTGTAATTGTTATATGGTTATATGGTTATAATGTATGCAAAGAGTGCCCAAATGAATGGTGCTGCTAAAGCTTAAAGTTTAGAGATGTATTGCGAAAACAGGCCCTTCGACCCACCGAGTCTGCACCGACCAGCAATCCTCGTATATTAACCAGCGATCCTCGTCTATCCTACGCACACTAGGGACAATTTATTAATTTTACCAAGCTAGTTAACCTACAAATCTGTGCGTCTTTAGAATGTGGGAGGAAACCGGAGCACCCAGAGAAAACCCACGCGCTCACGGGGAGAACGCACTAACTCCGCACAGACAGCACCCGTGGTCAGGATCGAACCCAGGTCTCTGCTGCTGTGAGGCAGCAACTCTACCGCTGTGCCGCCTTGTTGCTGAATGGAAAGCTGAAAGTTTATCAACCTGAAATATTACTTCTCTTTCTCTCTCCACAGATGCTCTCTGACGTGCTGCATGTTTCCATAATTTCTAATTTGACAAGAGATCGTCAGCCCACTGCAAAATCAAGACACCATGTTTCGCCAAACACCTCCGCTCGGTCCGCATTAACCAACCTGATCTCCCGATGGCTCAGCACTTCAACTCCCCCTCCCATCCCGAATCCGACCGTTCTGTCCATGGCCAGAGTGAGCACCACCGGAAATTGGAGGAGCAGCACCTCATATTCCGCTTGGGCAGTCTGCACCCTAGTGGCATGAACATTGAATTCTCCAATTTCCGGTAGCCTTTGATGTGGAATGATGAGGAATGCTGAGGAACAGAGGGATCTAGGAATAACTGTGCATAGTTCCCTGAAGGTGGAATCGCATGTAGATGGGGTGGTAAAGAAAGCCTTTGGTGTGCTGGCCTTTATAAATCAGAGCATTGAATATAGGAGTAGGGAAGTAATGTTAAAATTGTACAAGGCATTGGTAAGAGCAATTCTGGAGTATGGTGTACAATTTTGGTCGCCTAGTTATAGGAAGGGTCAACAAAATAGAGAGAGTACAGAGGGGATTTACTAGAATGTTGCCAGGGTTCCAGCAACTATGTTACAGAGAAAGGTTGAACAAGTTAGGTCTTTATTCTTTGGAGCGCAGAAGGTTAAGGGGGGACTTGATTGAGGTCTTTAAAATGATGAAAGGGATAGGCAGAGTTGACGTGGATACGTTTTTCCCATTGAGGGTAGGGAAGATTCAAACAAGAGGGCATGACATGAGAATTAAGGGACAGAGGTTTCGGGGTAACGTGAGGGGGAACTTCTTTACTCAGAGGGTGGTGGCTGTGTGGAATGAGCTTACAGCAGAAGTGGTGGAGGCAGGATCAATTTTAACATTTAAGAATAAAGTGGATAGGTATATGGACGTGAAGGGAATGGAGAGGTATGGTCTGAGTGCAGGTAGATGGGACTAGGGGAAAACAAATGGTCGGCACGGACTGGAAGGGCCGAGAGGGTCTGTTTCCGTGCTGTAATTGTTATATGGTTATATGGTTATATGATGTCTCCTCCCTTTCTCAGCTCTCCCTCAGCCCTCAGGCTCCTCTTCCTTTCTCCCTTCTTCTCCCCCCAACCCCCCATCCTACATCAGTCGAAGGGTTTTGGCTCGAAACGTTGCCTATTTCCTTCGCTCCATAGATGCTGCTGCACCCACTGAGTTTCTCCAGCACTTTTGTCTACCTTTGTACACCATCCTATTAGCAGTGTTGGAAATTATAAAGAAAGATTAAACTTAAGGAAAGGCGCAAAGTGCTGGAGTAACTCAAAGGGTCAGGCAACATCCCTGGAGAAAAGCAAAGGGTGACATTTCGGGTCTGGGTCAACCAGTCAGTGGCAAAATTAAACATGATTACAATCGAGCCATCCACAGTGTACAGATGCAGGATAATGTTTAGTGTAAGATAAAGTCCAGTGAAGTCCAATTAAAGATAGTCTGACCCATGATAAGTCTTCCATTTTCTCATGCGGTTCTCTAACTTATAACTCATTTGTTTCAAGAACTGCCCCTCATTAGCACGCCCCTCGCAGAATCAGTTAATGATTAGTTGCTGGTTGACTGCCTGTTTCAAACGTAACTGTTCCAGCACATCCAGTACCTGGATCTCTGACCTTTAGATTCCTACTTCAGTACATTCCCTGCTGTACGTTTGACTTAATTGATCATCATGCTGTTATTCACAACCTTACACCGTGTTACTACTGAGTTGAGTATGTTAAGCTGCTGTAAGTAAAAATGTCATTGCTCCTTTCCTCGGTAAATATGATGATTAATCACACTTTGCATTTTCCATTTGATTCCATTGAATTTAGTTTAGAGATAGAGTGCGGAAACAGACCCATCGAGTCCATGCCGGCTATCGATTGCCCATTCGCACTAAGTTCTATGTATCCGACTTTCACATCCCTGCTCAGGCAATTAGCCTGCCGACCCATGTCTTTGGGATGTTGGAGGAAACCAGAGACATCTGGTGTAACCAATGTGGTCACAGGGAGAACACGCAAACTCCACACAAACAGCACCTGAGGTCAAGATTGTACCCAGGTCTCTGGTGCTGAGAGGCCTTAAAAATATCTATTGACATGGCCTCCACAGCCTTCTGTGGCAATGAATCCAACAAATTGACCACCCTCTGATGAGAGACATGTTTCCTCATCTCCTTTCTAAACAAATGTCCTTTTACTCTGAGGCTATGATCTCTGGTCCTAGACTCTCCCACCAGTGGGAACATTCTTTCCACATCCACTCTATCACTGTTCATTAAGTTTCAATTAGTTATTGTGTACAGTTTTGGTCTCCTAATTTGAGGAAGGACATCCTTGTGATTGAGGCAGTGCAGTGTAGGTTCATGAGATTGATCGCTGGGATGGCGGGACTGTCATACGAGGAAAGATTGAAAATACTAGGCCTGTATTCACTGGAGTTTAGAAGGATGAGGGGGGGGTTCTTATAGAAACATATAACATTATAAAAGGACTGGACAAGCTAGATGCAGGAAAAATGTTCCCAATGTTGGGCGAGGCCACAGTCTTAGAATAAAGGGGAGGTCATTTGAGACTGAGGTGAGAAAAAAAAATTTCACCCAGAGAGTTGTGAATTTATGGAATTCCCTGTCACGGAGGGCAGTGGAGGCCAAGTCACTGGATGGATTTAAGAGTTAGATAGAGCTCTAGGGGCTAGTGGAGTCAAGGGATATGGGGAGAAGGCAGGCACGGGTTGTTGATAGGGGATGATCAGCTATGATCATATTGAATGGGGGTGCTGGCTCGAAGGGCCGAATGGTCTCCTCCTGCACCTATTTTCTATTCTATGTTTCTATGTCCCCCCTTATCCTAAACTCCAGCAAGTACAGGGCCAATGCCGTCAAAGGCTTAGTATAAAGGAATAAACTAACAAATATTGGAGGTAGACACAAAATGCTGGACTAACTCAGCGGGATAAGCAGCATCACTCAAGAGAAGGAATTGGTGACATTTCAGGTCGAGACCCTTCTTCAGGGTCTCGACCCAAAACGTCACCCATTCCTATTCTCCGGTGATGCTGTCTGTCGCACTTTGTCCAGCAATATGTGTCTAAAATATATTGAAAAGATCTGAGTCAAGTAAGGAAAGCCAGCACGAATTTATGAAAGGAAAATTATGTTTGAGAAACCCAACAGAAATACTTGATGAAGCAGCAAAGAAGGCAGTTGAAATAAATGATTTGAATATTTTCCATATGGATCCAACGCAAGTGTTTAGGAAAATAGAACATAAAATGCTGGTTAATAAAATCAATGCTCATGCAACTGGAGGTTCAGTGATAGTTTGGATAAGGAAAGAGAGCAACAGGTCACAACAAACTATTACTTTTTAGACAAGAGGATAATAGACATACACATTGTACACCTTTATCCTGTACACTGTGGACGGTTTGATTGTAATCATGTATTGCCTCAGTCTGACGAAAGGTCTCGACCAGAAACATCACCCTTTCCTTCTCTCCAGAGATGCTGCCTGCCCTGCTGAGTTACTCCAGCATTTTGTGTAAACTTCGGTGTAGACCAGTATCTGTAGTTCCTTCCTTCACAGGATAATAGATATGACTGGGGAAAATTTTGATGTTTGCAAATGTTGTGGATAGGGTCATGGAGTCATACAGCATGGAAACATATCCGACTTGTCCACACCCCATCTACACTAGCTCCACCTGTCAATGTTTGGTCCACATCCCTCATATCATTTCATATACATGTACATGTCCAAATGTATTTTAAGTGTTGTTACAGTATCTCGTAGCGGCTCGTACGAGTAACGGTAGGTACTCGGGAAATACGGTAAATTCTTGATGTTTTTTCAACACTGTGAAAAATGTCCACGAGTATAAAAATACTCGCGATGAAAAAAATTGTTACTTTTTACTCGTACGAGCCCCTACGAGACATCCACGAACTCCTACAGACCCGCTACGGACATTCTCCGAGTTTGAATCAGGGGAAAACTTGGGAGAACTTGTGAATTACCTCATACAGTGGGACAGGCCCTTTAGCCACTAGAGCATTCTGCATTCACCCTATTAATTCCAATATTGGAACATATAGTGAACGTTTGAAATGACGTTAAAACTGCAGATGGGGCAAGAAAGGGCGGAAAGAATATTGATAAAGGGAAAGGGTGAGGTGAAGCATTTTGGAACAAATGAGGAGAAGCACTTCCAAGAGTAGGGTGAAGGCTCTGGAGAGACTGCAGAAGAGAATTAGCAGGAGTTTGGGAATCAGGGACTTAAGCACATAAAAGCAAGGGTTGTCATACAATCATAGTCAGAGATTCATACAGCATGAAGTGACTCAATTGAGCCCAACTTGCCCACACTGACCAACATGTCCCATCTACACTCGTCCCACCTGCCTGCGTTTGGCCCATATCCCTCTAAACCTGTCCTATCCATGTACCTGTCTAAATGTTTCTTAAACAGCACAATAGTCCCTGCCTCAACTACCTCTTCCATCAGCTCCTTCCATACAACCACCACCCTTTGTGTCAAAAAGTTACCCCTCAAGTTCACACTAAATCCTTTCCCCCTCACCTTAAATGTAAGTCCTCTGGTTCTTGATTCCGATACTCTGGGCAAAAGACTCTGTGCGCCTACCCGATCTATTCCTCTAATGATTTTGTACACCTCTACAAGATCACCCCTCATCCTCCTGCGCTCCAAGGAATGGACCCAGCCTGCTCAACCTCTCCCTGTAGCTCAGTCCCTCTGGCAAACATCCTCGTGCATCATCTCTGCACCCTTTCCAGGTCCTATTTCTAAATTAAAATTAAATTAAACAAAGGCCAGAATAGAAATGGGATGGAAAATTAAAGTGAATTGTAACTGGAAACTCAGGGTCGACAACAATAGTGAAACTAAAAGAAAAACAGAAGGTTTGAGACAATACGATTGAAGAGTTGCGAGTTGTGAAGCTAGAGGAAGGAATGTAGGTGGAAGGGGATAAACAGGTGGGAGTCCAGGTGGGGCGCACAGGGGAGGGGTGGGGGAGAAAGAGTGCTGTGGGGTAATAAGGGGAAAGGCACTCCCCTTCTTGCTTATGTTGGCTGCTTTTCCAATGCCGTTTGGAGAGTCCCTTTGTCGGCTTGTGAGATGGACTGCCTGCAATTTTGTGCGGTCTCGGGCAGAGCTGAACGGGAAGGATGAACGCAAGAAGCATATGTTGATGTCCGAAGTGATGGGAGCAGAATTAGGCCATTCGGCCCATCAAGTCTCCTCCGCCACCCAATCATGGCTGATCTATCTCTCCATCCTAACCCCGTTCTCCTGCTCTCTCCCCACAACCCCTGACGCCCGTACTAATCAAGGATCTATCTATCTCTGCCTTAAAAATATCCATGGTGGCAATGGATCCCACAGATTCGCCACCCTCTGACTAAAATATTCCTCCTCATCTCCTTCCTTAGGGAACACCTGAGGCTATGACCTCTGGTCCTAGACTTTCCCACTAGTGGAAACATCTTCTCCACATCCACTCGATCCAGCCCTTTCAGTCTTCAAAGAGATCCCACCTCATCCTTCTAAACTCCAGCAAGAACAGGCCCAGTGCTGTGAAAACCTCATCATATGGTAACCACTCATTCCAGGGATCAATCTTTAAAAACCTCCTCTGGACCCTCTCCAGAGCCAGCACATCCTTCCTCAGACAGGCAACCCAAAATTGCTCACAATATTCCAAATGTGGCCTGACCAGCGCCTTATAGAGCCTCAGCATTACATCCATATGTTTGTATACAAACACTCTTGAAATAAATGCTTGCATTGCATTTGCTTTTTTTACTACCAGTTCAACTTGCACATTAACTTTTTGGGGTACCGCACCAGAACTCTCCCAACTCTGTTCCGTTGCACCTCCGATTTCTGGATTTTACTTCATAGTCATGTGAGTGATTCCGTGAAGAAGCCCCGCCAGTGCGCATGCGTGTCATTACGTCAGACGCATGGCGCAGCGACGGGCTGGACAGCGCAGCTCCACCCAGCGGTAAGTTATAAACCGCAGGTAAGTTTTAAACTTCGCTGCGATTTAGCTTGAGTTCCATCAGGCTGGTTTCAGGAGCCAGCAGGAACAATTCCACCATGGATAAATCAACTAAAAGTAAGGGGAAGGTGTGCCGCCGACAAAAGCAAAAAGACTGACCGCGGGACCGCGGCCAGCGGGCGAGCGCTTACGCCGGCTCCAGAGACACCGGCTCCAGTGCCGCCGGCAGTACAGCCAGCGGCAGCAACTCCGGTGCCTCAGAGCACCGTGGTCACTCCAGTTGGGAGGAATGCCAAGAGAAAGTCATCAAGGCCTGTCGACTCTGATGAGTCAGGCCAAGAAGACTCCCCTCCTACCGGCAAAAAGGTTTGGGGACGTCTGGATAAAATGGAACACCTCCTAGAGAAAATACTCAATCATGAGGTGTTCCAGCCAGGGTTTTATACCCCCGGGGTTCCCCAGCAGGTCTCAGCAGCAAACTCCAGCAGAGGACCATATAGAGAAGAGCTATACCTGAAGAAGGAACCATGCCCATGAGCCTGCATGGGGACCCATCCCAGCAGCACCAAGTCAAGGGCTGCATGATACCTCCCTTATGCATGAGCAGGGAGAGCCAGGGCAGTATGACTCTGACCCTGAAGTTGGTGATATAGCGGAGGAGCATACACCAAAGCACACGAGCTTCGCTCCAGCTGGGCCGGATGTGGCAAGTAAATTTGCCATACCGGCTGGAACTGGCTGGAGAAAACGGAAGAAAACCTGGCCAGGAATATCAATTATATGGCCTCTCACCAGCTCCAATAATCCATAATGGATGAAACCTCAAAAAGACACGAAACACCTGTTAACTGTGCATCGCTCAGAGTGCCCATAGTGAACCAGGCCATCTGGGGGCAAATGGGCGTATCCATGCGGTCCCAAGAGTTAAGGCTGCAGAAAGTCTGAAAATTAATTGAAGCGGGAATAATGGCTTTTGGGCGAACAGTTGAAGGGGCACCACTATCGACCACACAGCAGGATATGTAACGCCCATTTTGAAATCAATTGCTTAACTGTCATCAAGCCTACGCTCAACCCATGATTCGTAGCCTTATGCAGATCCTCCAATATTCAGCCACCAAACTTACTATTTTGCGAGGATCTAGCAAAACAAGTTAAGGACTTGGACGAGGCAAAGACAATCGGCCTCATCAAAACACATCCCTCAGGTAGGATGCCGCCTCGTAGACCATACCCCTTCGGAGGGGGCACAGATGCTGGTGCAGGGCAAAGGACCAAGCCAGGCGATTCCATCTCTACGCCATTGGCACGCACCAATGCATAACCCCAACAGGAATAGGATACAGAGGAATCCAGCAACTATGGAGGTATGAGTAACTGGACTTGTCCAGGACATATCCTCTAGAGATCAGTCACCAGTAGGGGGTAGATTGCCATTGTTCTACGATGAAAGGTGCTGCATAACATCAGATCCATTTGTACTGGACAGTATCCGGGGGTCTCGAATCGAGTTACATCCACCCGAACAACATACACCAAGTCGAGCATTGGTGTTTTCAAAACCACAAACTCTACAGGTGAATGATGAAATTGAAATATTATTCAAAAAAGGGGTAATTGAAAGGACAGCTTAACAGCCTCAACAATTTGTGTCTAATATATTCCCCAGGCAAAAGAAGGATGGTGGGTGTCGAGCCATTCAGGACCTAACCCGACTGAACTCCTATGTCCAGTATAAACATTTTAAAATGGAAACTTTCAATACTGCTAAGCAACTGGTTTCCAAAGGGTGTTATATGGCGAGAATAGATCTGAAATATGCATATTATTCAGTACCAATTCATAACAAATACCGTAGATACTTAAAATTTAGTTGTTTGAAACAGCTGTGGCAATTTAAAACTTTGCCCAATGAGTTAACCTCAGCCCCTAGGTTATTTACAAAATTGTTCAAACCAGTATTAGGACTACTCCGGGCTCAGAATCACATTGTGATGGCATACTTGGATGATGTTTTGATCATAGACAATACTTTCTGTGTTGCCTATGTACCTCTTTACTCCTGCACTGAAATCCTCTTGTTATGAAGGCCAACATTCCATTAGCTTTCTTCACTGCCTGCTGTACCTGCACGCCAACTTTCAGTGACTGGTGTACAAGGACACCCAGGTCTTGCTGTACCTCCCCTTACCTAACCTAACCCCATTGAGATAATAATCTGCCCCCTTGTTTTTGCCGCCAAATTGGATAACCTCACATTTATCTATATTATACTGCATCTGCCACGCATCTGCCAACACACTCAACCTGTCCAGGTCCCCCTGCAGCCTCCTAACATCCTCTTCATAGTTCACACTGCCACCCAGCCTTGTGTCATCCGTAAACTTGCTAGTGTTGCTCCTAATTCCCTCTTCCAAATCATTTATATATATGGTAAACAACACTTTTATATCCATGTCAACAGCCTACCCCCAATACCATGTGCTCTAACTTTAGTCACCAGTCTCCCGTGCGGGACCTTATCAAATGCTTTCTGAAAGTCTAGATACACAACATCCACTAGCACCCCTTCATCCATTTTACTTGTCACATCCTCAAAAAATTCCAGAAGATTAGTCAAGCATGATTTCCCTTTCATAAATCCATGTTGACTTGGACAAATCCTTTTACTGCTATCCAAATGCTCCATTATTACCTCTTTAATAATTGACTCCAGCATCTTTCCCACCACTAAAGTCAGGCTAACTGGTCTGTAATTCCCCGTTTTCTCTCTCGCTCCTTTCTTGAAAAGTGGGATAACATTAGCTATCCTCCATTCCACAGGAACTGATCCTGAATCTATTGAACATTGGAAAATGATCACCAATGCGTCCACTATTTCTAGAGCCACCTCCCTGAAGACCCTGTGATGCAGACCATCAGGCCCAGGGGATTTATCATCCTTCATTCCCATTAGCCTACCCAATACTATTTCTCGCCTAATGAAAATTTCTTTCAGTTCCTCTACCCCCTTAGATCCTCTGTCCGCCAATACATAGAAACATAGAAATTAGGTGCAGGAGTAGGCCATTCGGCCCTTCGAGCCTGCACTGCCATTCAATATGATCATGGCTGATCATCCAACTCAGTATCTCATACCTGCCTTCTATCCATACCCTCTGATCCCCTTAGCTACAAGGGCCACATCTAACTCCCTCTTAAATATAGCCAATGAACTGGCCTCAACTACCCTCTGTGGCAGAGAGTTCCACCATTCTCTGTGTGAAAAAAGTCTTCCTCATCTCGGTCTTAAAGGATTTCCCCCTTATCCTTAAGCTGTGACCCCTTGTCCTGGACTTCCCCAACATCGGGAACAATCTTCCTGCATCTAGCCTGTCCAACCCCTTAAGAATTTTGTAAGTTTCTATAAGATCCCCTCTCAATCTCCTAAATTCTAGAGAGTATAAACCAAGTCTATCCAGTCTTTCTTCATAAGACAGTCCTGACATCCCAGGAATCAGTCTGGTGAACCTTCTCTGCACTCCCTCTATGGCAATAATGTCCTTCCTCAGATTTGGAGACCAAAACTGTATGCAATACTCCAGGTGTGGTCTCACCAAGACCCTGTACAACTGAAGTAGAACCTCCCTGCACCTATACTCAAATCCTTTTGCTATGAAGTCCTTCTGCAGTGTCCCTGCTTTCTCTACATTACCTGCCCTTCCACCTGTTTTCGTATCATCCTCAAACTTGGCCACAAAGCCTTCAATCCCCTCCTCCAAATCATTAATATACAAAGTGAAGAGTAGCAGCCCCAGCACCGACCCCTGCGGAATTCCGCCAGTCACTGTCAACCAGAAAAAGCCCCCTTTATTGCCACTCTTCGCCTTCTGCCATCCAGCCAATGATCCTGCTGTCTATGTTAGTATCTGCGCTTTGATACCGTGGGCCCTTATCGTCCTTAGCAGCCTCATGTGTGGCACCTTTGTCAAAGGCTTTCTGAAAATACAAGTAAACAACATCTGACTCTCCTTTGTCTGTCCTGCTATTTACTTCTTCAGATAATTGAAGCAGATTCATCAGGCAAGATTTCCCCTTCACAAAGCCATGCTGACTTCGGCAAGAATTCCCAGGATAGTCTGAAGAAGGGTCTCGACCAGCCAGTCAAACGTTCAACCAGTCTGAAGATGTGCCTTGACCCGAAACATCACCCATTCATTGCTTCCCTCCGGAGATGCTGCCTGTCCCGCTAACTTACTCCAGCATTTTACGTCTATCTTCGGAGTAAACCAGCATCTGCGGTTACATTAGAAACATAGAAACATAGAAATTAGGTGCAGGAGTAGGCCATTCAGCCCTTCGAGCCTGCACCGCCATTCAATATGATCATGGCTGATCATCCAACTCAGTATCCCGTACCTGCCTTCTCTCCATACCCTCTGATCCCCTTAGCCACAAGGGCCACATCCAACTCACTCTTAAATATAGCCAATGAACTGGCCTCAACTACCCTCTGTGGCAGAGAGTTCCAGAGACTCACCACTCTCTGTGTGAAAAAAGTCTTTCTCATCTCGGTCTTAAAGGATTTCCCCCTTATCCTTAAGCTGTGACCCCTTGTCCTGGACTTCCCCAACATCGGGAACAATCTTCCTGCATCTAGCCTGTCCAACCCCTTAAGAATTTTGTAAGTTTCTATAAGATCCCCTCTCAATCTCCTAAATTCCATAGAGTATAAACCGAGTCTATCCAGTCTTTCTTCATAAAGACAGTCCTGACATCCCAGGAAATCAGTCTGGTGAACCTTCTCTGCAGTCCCTCTATGGCAATAATGTCCTTCCTCAGATTTGGAGACCAAAACTGTACGCAATACTCCAGGTGTGGTCTCACCAAGACCCTGTACAACTGAAGTAGAACCTCCCTGCTCCTGTACTCAAATCCTTTTGCTATGAAAGCTAACATACCATTCGCTTTTTTCACTGCCTGCTGCACCTGCATGCCTACTTTCAATGACTGGTGTACCATGACACCCAGGTCTCGCTGCATCTCCCCTTTTCCTAATCGGCCACCATTTAAATAATAGTCTGATTTACACATTACTTTGCTCTTGTCGAGACGCCAACGTCCAAACTACCTATGGACGTTTTAACCTCGCCTTATTTTTGAGCCCAGCCTCTGATTCCATGCATATTTATTCCATGATCCGGCATCCAACAGCGAAAAAAATCTTGCAACCGTGCATCTGGGATACATCTGGGAGATTGTTTGTGTCTTCCTTAGTGAAGACAGATCCGAAGTACCTATTCAACTCTTCTGCCATTTCCTTGTTGCCCATAATAATTTCACCCATGTCTGCCTTCAAGGAACCCACATTTGACTTTGCTACTCTTTTTCCCTTAACATATCTAAAGAAGCTTTTACTTCTTTATATTCCTGGCCAGCTTCCCCTCGTACTTCATCTTTTCAGCCCGTATTACCCGTTTTCTTTCCTTCTGTTGTCCTATGAAAGCTTCCCAATCCTCCGGCTTCCGGCTACTCTTTGCTGTGTTATACATATTTTCTTTTAGTTTTATTCTATCCATAACTTCTCTTGTCAGCCACGGTTGCCTCCTACTCCCCTTAGAATCTTTCTTCCTTTTTGGAATGAAATGATCCTGCGTCTTTCGGATTATGCCCAGAAATTCCTGCCATTGCTGTTCCACCGTCATTCCTGCTAGGATCCCTTTCCAGTCTACTTTGGCCAGCTCCCCTCTCATGTCTTCATAGTCCCCTTTGTTCAACTGCATCACTGCCACTTCGGATTTAAAGTTCTCCTTCTCAAATTGCAGATTAAAACTAATCATATTATGATCAGTACCTCCAAGCGGTTCCTTTACCTCGAGTTCTCTTATCATATCTGGTTCATCGGACAATACTAAATCCAGAATTGCCTTTTCTCTGGTCGGCCCCATTACAAGCTGCTCTAAGAATCCATCTCGGAGGCATTCTACAAACTCTCTTTCTTGGGGTCCTGAACCAACCTGATTTCCCCAGTCTACCTGCATATTGAAATCCCCCATCACCACAGTGGCATTCCCTTTGTTACATGCCAGTTTTAACTCCTGCTGCAACTTACACCCTACATCCGGGCTACTATTTGGGGGTCTGTAAATAACACCAATTAGTTTCTTCATGCCTTTACAATTCCTCAACTCAATCCACAGTGACTCTACCTCATCAGGGACTGAATTCCATCCCTCACCAGCAGAGCTACCCCCCCCTCCCCCTCCTCTGCCCACCTGCCTGTCCTTTCTATAGGATGTATAACCCTGAATATTAAGTTCCCAGGCCCGATCCTCCTGCAGCCACGACTCAGTAATCCCCACAATGTCATATCTACCAACCGCTAACTGAGCCTCAAGCTCATCTACTTTACTTCTTACACTTTGCGCATTCATATACAATACTTTTAATTCCTTACACATCTCACCTTTCACATCAATCCCTATTACACTTGGCCATACTCTCCTATCCCTTTGTGAGCTTCCTTTCCCGTTAATTCTGGGGTCATTAACCATCTCTTTACTCTCTTTCCCTTTAACTCCATCCTCGACTATACCCTTTTGACACCCCACTCCCTTATTCAGTTTAAAACCACCCGTGTAGCAGTGGCAAACCTGCCTGCCAGAACACTGGTCCCCTACCTGTTGCAAAACATACTTGGCTAATAAAGCATGATGATGGTGTTTATCACAAAGGCAGGTTTGTCTCCATGTTAAAATATGTGCATTCTGGTTCCATCATATTCGTTACCCAGGTTTAGTTGAATGGTTTAATACTTGCATTGAAACAGAAAGAGTAATTATCCTTCGGAGATTTCAAGTGTTTAATTATAAATAATAATGACAATTAATCCCCACCTATTTATGTTTAAGATGGAAAATCGAAGGTAGACAAAAATGCTGGAGAAACTCAGCGGGTGAGACAGCATCTATGGAGCGAAGGAAATAGGCAACTGAAGAAGGGTTTCAACCCAAACCGTTGCCTATTTCATTCGCTCCATAGATGCTGCCTCACCTGCTGAGTTTCTCCAGCATTTTAGTCTACCCACCTATTTATAATTTTTGCACCAGACACACCCATGCAATTTGGACAGCAAATGTAATTTATTTTGAGGTGAGAGGGTCATGTCTGTCACTCTGTAGTTTCTTCATGAGGTAAGAAATGGAGGTAATTTTTAGACAACAGGGGCGGCCACGGTGGGGCAGCGGTAGAGTTGCTGCCTCACAGCGTCAGAGACCCAGGTTGGATCCTGGTTATGGGTGCTGTCTGTTCGGAGTTTGTACGCTCTCCCCGTGACCACGTTGGTTTTCTCCGGGTGCGCCGGTTTCCTCCCATACTCCAAAGACGTGCAGGTTTGAAGGTTAATTAGCTTCGATAAAGATTTTCCAATCCACATTGTCGGTGTGGATTTGGTGAGCCGATGGGCCTGGCTCCTCGTTATATTTCTAAACTTAACTAAAAAAACTGCTGGCGAAATGTGTAGGAAGGAACTGCAGATGCTGGCTTAAACTGTAGGTAAACACAAAATGCTGGAGTAACTCAGCGGGTCAGGCAGCATCTCTGGAGAGAAGGAATAGGTGACGTTTTGGGTCAAGACCCACCTTCAGAAAAAACTGCAGTGCTGGTTTACACAAAAAAACACAAAGCGCTGGAGTAACAACGGGTCAGATAGAATCTGTTGAGAAGATGGATTGGTGATGTTTTAGGTCAGAACCCTCGTTCAGGGGGGGGAGAAAGCTGGATGAGATGTGGTATCGTTGGGACCTGGAAGGGACGAGAGGGCCTGTCCTCCGTGCTGTAATTGTTATATGGTTATATATGGTTTATATGGTTGTAGGTGACGTTTCGAGTCAAGACCCTTCTTCGAGTCTGAAGAAGGGTCTCGACCCGAAACGTCACCTATTCCTTCGCTCCATAGATGCTGCCTCACCCGTTGAGTTTCTCCAGAATGTTTGTCTACCTGGGATTGTCCGTAGGTATGCTAAAAATGTTATGGATCTATGTGCAAACAAGGAATCTCACTGAACAGTGGCACATGTGATACTAAAGAACCATTGAAGTGATAGGTGGGTACAGGTGAGAGGATATCGATTGGCAGAAGGATGAACAAAAACTAGATATGAAAAGACAAAACATCTGAAGAAGGCCCTCGACCCAGCAACATCATCCATCCATGATCTCCAGAGATGCTGCCTGCACCTGCTGAGTAACTCCAGCACTGTGTGTCCTTCTGTGTATTAACCAGAACCCGTTGGTGGCGCTTCAGTAGAGTTGCTGCCTAAAGGGCCTGTCCCACTTTCACGACCTAATTCACAACCTTTTTTACTCGTGGACATTTTTCATCAGGCTAGAAAAACGCCCCGACCTACTTGATGCCACGAGTACCTACGACTAGCATCACGACCTGCTACGACCTACCTACGACCTTGTGACGACCATGCTGCGAGTATGAGTCAAGGGCAAACACGGCAGAGGTCGTGAATTAGGTCCCAAAAGACAAAAGACTAAAAGTAAAAGGCACTAGTCCTACCTGCCTGCTTTCGGCTCCTATCGATCTAAACCTGTCCTTTCCATGCACTTGTCCAAATGTTTCTTACACATTGGGATAGTCCCTGCCTCACCTGCCTCCTCCAGCAGCTCGTTCCGTACACCTTTGTGTAGAAATTTTACCTCTCAGGTTCCTATTAAATCTTTCTCCCCCATACCTTAATCCTATGCCCTCTAGTTCTCGATTCACCTACTCTGGGCAAGAGACTCCGTGCATCTATTCCTCTGATGATTTTGTGCACTTCTATCAGATCACCCCTCATCCTCCTACGCTCCAAAGAATAGAGTCCCAGCCTGCTCAACCTCTCCCTGTAGCTCAGGCTCTCGAGTCCTGGCAGCATCTAGTATAATATCTCACTCACTTAAAGTTTGTCCTTGAATAATTGAATTGTGCAGATGAAGAATTGGGTTTCTCTACAGATTATGTAACGCAGTGGTCGAGTTGCTGCTTCACAGCGAATGCAGCGCCAGCGACCCAGGTTCGATCCCGACTACGGGTGCTGTCTATACTGAATCTGTACGTTCTCCCCGTGACCTGCATGGGTTTTCGAGATCTTCGGTTTCCTTCCACACTCCAAAGACGTACAGGTTTGTAGGTTAATAGCTTGGTATGTGTTAAATTGTTCCTAGTGTGTGTATGATAGCGTTAATGTGTGGGGATTGCTGGTCGGTGGAGAATCGGTGGGCCAAAGGGCCTGTTGTATCTCTAAACATTGGAATACCTGATATTTTATGACATTTTAAAAAAAGTTAAGGCTTTATCAAGACCAAATTGTTTGCTGGAATAATTGAATTGTGCAGATGAAGAATTGTTTTTTTTTTTTACAGATTATATGGTGACATTTGAGTACAGAAAGGATTTGTTAGTTCCCTTGGTCTTTTTTGTTATCATTCTTTACAGTTGACTGAGAGAATGAGGAATTAACAAATGAATGAATGAATGAATGAATGAATGAATGAATGAATGAATGAGTGATTGAGTGAATGTGTGAATGAATGTGTGAATGAATAAATTAATGAATGAGCGAATGAGGAATGAATGAATGAATGAATGAAAGAATGAATGATTGAATGAATGAATGAAAGAATGATTGCGTGAATGTGTGAATGAATGAATGAGTGAGTGATAATATGATGATGTTGAACGATGAATGGTAGATAGATTCTTGATTAGTACGGTGTCAGAGGTTATGGGGAGAAGGCAGGGGAATGGGGTTAAGGAGGGAGAGATAGATCAGCCAAGATTGAATGGCTGATTAGTCTTGATGGCCTAATTCTGCTATTGCTTACGACGTTACGACCTCATACTTTACTTTATTGTCAGATGTGACAAGTCACAGTGACATTCTTTGTTGTGCAGACCCAAGGAATGCAAAGAGTTGCCACATAAAAGGTGCTGACAAGTTACAAAGTATCCCACGCCAGGTCCCCATTTGTTCTCTCCACCCCCTCCTCCCGGTTGTTCCCCCCATGGCGTGACTTCCTTTGTTCTCCCTCCTCCTTCCCGCAGCCTTCACAGTTGTTCTGTCTACCGCTGATACAGCAGCTCGCTTTTATTAATAAGGGTCACCTACAGTATCATCCATTACCTGGGGCAAGTGGAAAGCTTCTTAGAAAGAAAAATAGTGTGTTGCCTTGTGATCATCATCCTGCCTCCTCAAGGTACCATCTGCATATTAACAATGTAGCCGCCGTTAGTTTTGTTTACTTTAGTTTAGAGGTACAGCGCGGACACAGGCCCTTCGGTCCACAGAGTCTGCAGCGACCAGCGATCCCCACACTTTAACACTATCCTACTCACACTAGGGACAATTTTTACATTTACACCAAGCCGATTAACCTACAAACCTGCAGGTCTTTGGAATGCGGGAGGAAACTGAGGATCTCGGAGAAAACAAACCCACGGGGAGAACATGCAAACTCCGTACAGGCAGCACCCGTAGTCAGGATCGAACCGGGTTCCCCGGCGTTGTAAGGCAGCAACTCTACCGCTGTGCCATGAATGACAGGGAGAATTCATATTTACCAGTCTTGTGAGGCTCACATCTTCTCCTCATGTCATTGGGAGACGGTGGCAAGCAAAAATAAAGGTTTTGTTTTATTTAACTTTTCTCAGTTAAATTATTTATGATTGTCATTTTTTACATTCGATTGTTTTACAGCACTGCCAAAAACAGAGAGATCTTTGTTGGCATGGTACAAAGAAGGCTTGATGCTCAGGAATAAAGTAATTTTTATTCAGGTCTCCTTGCCTTGCAGTAAGCAATGGGAATATACTGTAATTATTGTGCGCTGATCTTTTATCTCTAATCTTCGAAAGGCACTGGCAAATACCAGCTTTCCCTGACAAAGCCTGGAAACATTCATCTTATTGTAGCACTGTGCATCCCGTTATCGCGTTTTGAGGTGGTGAATCTCTATTTTTCTTTTTGAACTGCTTTGCAGAAGCCAAGGTCAAACGGTTATTCCGAGCAGAACTGGTATTTTTCTCCGAGTGGGAAGGAACTGCAGATGGTGGTTTACGCCGAATATCGACACAAAATGCTGGAGTAACTCAGTGGGACAATAGACAATAGATGCAGGAGTAGGCCATTCGGCCATTCGAGCCAGCACCGCCATTCACTGCTGATCATCCATAATCAGTCCCCCGTTCCTGCCTTCACGCCATATCCCCTGATTCCGCTATCTTTAAGAGCTCTATCTAGCTCTCTCTAGAAAGCATCCAGAGAATTGCCCTCCACTGCCTTCTGAGGCAAAGAATTCCACAGATTCACAACTCTCTGGGAGAAAACGTTTTTCCTCATCTCTATTATAAATGGCCTACCCCTTATTCTTAAACTGTGGCCCCTGGTTCTGGACTCCCCCAACATCGGGAATATGTTTCCTGCCTCTAGCGTGTCCAATTCCTTAATAATCTTATATGTTTCAATAAGATCCCCTCCCACTTTCTGAATTCCAGAGTGCACAAGCCCAGCCGCTCCATTCCATCAACATATGACAGTCCCGCCATCCTGGGGATTAACCTCGTGAACCTACGCTGCACTCCCTCAATAGCAAGAATGTCCGTCCTCAAATTTGGTGACTAAAACTGCACACAACACTCCAGGTGTGGTCTCAGTACTAGGGCCCTGTACAACTGCAGGAGGAGTTCTCCAGGCAGCATCTCTGGAGAGAAGGAAGATGCTAAGTTAAATTATGTTGTTTTGTTGCCTCCCCACTTGGAAGATCTACGGGGAAGGATGCTTACAGAACGTGTAAGGTCATGGTAGTAGCCAAGGCGTGCTGGTCAGGACAACGTTTCTCTCAACGTCAGCACGACGAAGGAGCTAGTTGTTGACCTCAAGGAAAGGAGGTGTAGATGGCCCAGTCAACATCAATGGTTCCGAAGTGGAGAGAGATTCATAGAGTCAATTCCAAGTTTGAGTCCAAATGCAAGTTCTACTTCAAGTTCAAGTTTAAGTTCCTATTTATTGCCGCATGCACCACTTAAGGTACAGTGGAATTTGATAGTAAGATTAAATGAGAACTTACCAGTTTGAAGTTTGATCTTTATTTTATGAGGAGTTACGATGAGGGATTACGTGAAGACCCCGCCAGGACGCATGCGCAACATTCTTCAAAGCAGTGGTGTGAAATCACAGATACCAGAGTAGACTAATATAGTAAGATAAGAGAGAACTTCCATACCAGTTGAACTTTATAATAGAGGGTTTTGGGAGCGGAGGGCACGTAATCCCTCATCGTAACTCCTCATAAAATAAAGATCAAACTTCAAACTGGTAAGTTCTCATTTAATCTTACTATTTTACTTCGGAGTGACGTGAGTGACTACGTGAAGATTTCAAAGCTCTGTGATTTCATGCCCTGGAACGAGACCATGCTCACACACTGCCATTCTGGGACGGAGGATGAACGTATTTCACACACGACACTGTGCTGAAAAACAATAAAGGTATTATTCATACCTAAAATAATATGCCCCCCATTGGGTAATTTATTTTACAGAACTTAATTTTTCCCTGCAAACGTCTCAGGATCGGCCACGGGTTTCTTATGAAGCATTGAATACGTTCATTGCTCCACCCCGCTGTGGCAAGGATGTGGTCCATAGGAACTCCCATCATCCTAGCGTCCGATGTAGATGCAGCCCTGTTGGAGTGAGATTTGAAACATTAGTATTCACCACTGCACGTAATACCACCCGAACCATCTGGATATGGTTTGCACTGTGACCTTAGGTGAGGGCATTTTATGGCTAATGAGAAAGCTCTCTCCGTGCCCATAAGTGTCTTGGTGACTATAATATTGCAAAATATGTGTCACTATGCAGGGCCGACTATCTGCAGGATAGGCCAGAACTCTAATATTGGCCAAAGGAACCGGGTCAGTCTTGTTTAAGTACCCCCTGTATGTAGCAGGTTTATCTGCCATTTGTGACAGACATGACGTCCTATTCTAGCTTGTGTAAGGACTGGACCCGTTGTGCTGATCCAAGTGCCATAATCATTCCCATCTAGGATATTAGTTTGTCCAGAGTGAGCCCCGATATTGGTGTCCATCCTCGTAACATGGTGTACTACCTATGTCCCATATATAGGTGTATCTGGGCCTGGGGGGAATAGAGTACAAATACCCCTCATTCGTTTAGGTACTAGTGGGTGTGATCCTATAGCCAGGTGATCACTCCCTCGGCCCAGATATTATATAGGGTACTCCTTGCACAATAATGGCACTGTAACTCAATCCTTCATCGAAATGAAGGGTGGCCAGAACTCCAGCACTTCAGTGTTGGTGGCTGAGTCATATGTAGTGTTCGTCCTGGTGCTGAACACTTCCCATTTCCTGACATATGTCAGGTACTGTCTTCTCGTGGACTCCCTGCACGACGCTGAGATGGCATTGATCGTCCTGTCGGAGAGTCCGTATCCCAGAAATGGCCTGTTCAGAAACTGCAAATCAACAAGTTCATACAGTCATGGCACGGATACTTTCCCGCACGGGGTGTGCCAACCTCCTTGGCCGTTGTTGATCCAGATGCAGGGTTCTGAGACCATCTTTGTACTGTTGGGAACCATGGTACCCGTTGCGGCGTCTTGTTTAATTATTGTAAGACTCGCCTGATGAGGCAGAAGGGGAAAAATGCATAGCAAAACAAATCCCACCCCCCCCCCCCCCCCCCCCCCCCCCCCCCCCAATGCAGCGAGAAATCGTCCATCGCTGCTGCCCCTGGGTCTGGTTCCCAAGCAACATATGTTGGTAGTTGGTGAATTAGTCTGGATGGAAAAAAGGTCGATATCTGGTGTCCCATAATATAATATCTGTAAACACTTTCCGATCCAACATCCATTTAATGTTGTCGTTGAATTTACGTGACCTGGTGTCTGCCACTGTATTTAGCTTACCTGGAAGGTAAGTGGTTGAGATCCAAATCTCTCTCCCAGACACCAGTGCCAGATATTATTAGGCAATTCATCACATGATATCGACTTTTATTTCACCCATATGATTATATATAGGCCCCCACTGTGGTATCAATTTGTACCGTACATGCAACTGGTGCTCATCTGAGCAGTAGGCCCTGAGTTCATGAAACGCTCCCAGCATTTCTAGATAATTAATTGCTAGTGCTTTTAAACAGAATAATTTTTGTGCACTCATCTGCCACCACAACTTGCGGTGGTATTAGTTGCTCCCCAACCTTTAGCACTGGCATCAGTCTGTAATGTACCCTAGGGATATAGAATGGGGTGATGGGGTTAGGATAATATTGAACATTTCTATCCACCAGTTTTAATTCTGCTTTACTTTCCCTGGTAGTTGCATAGGCCTATTGAAATGGCCTGCATGATTTTTGAGAGCTAAAATTTCCCTCTTCCAGGTTTTTAATAATGGAGTGGTCCAATTGTGCTGCTGGGAACGCAGCCACCAATTTCCCAATCACTCTTACTCCTTGCCGAATGGATGGTTCCCTGATGCCAGTGAGGCTTTTGCATACTCCCATCAAGTCTGTCACTTTGTTTGGTGGCAAGGTGATAGACATATGAACAGAGTCAATAGTGAACCCCAAATAATCCATGGTAGTGGAGGGTTCCAATTTTGACTTATCTGGATGTATGTTAAATCTCTGTGTTGTGGCTGATACCACCAATGTAGCCAGCTCCAATTTTCACCTACAATGAGAATATCATCAAGGTAAGCCATGACGATATGGTTATGTTTCTTTAAGTATGCTAAAGCTGGTTTTAATGTATTTGTAATAGCCTGGGTGCTGATGTCAACCCATTGGATAAGGCATACTGCCATAGCTGTCCCATCCAGATAAATTTCAGGTATTTACGATGACCCTGTGTGTGACAAATGTGTCTATTTTGAAATGGGCATACTGAACGGAAGTATTTAGTTCGGTCAAATCTGTAATGATACGGCAACCACCATCTTTTTAGTTTTTATAAATATATTTGATACGAACTCTTGAAATTCTCTGATTGTTTTCTCAATCCCTTTTGTGTTTAGTCTTAACAGTTCAGCATGGCCTGCTGTTCTCTCTTTTTGTGAAGTATGAACTTCCTGCTAGGCGTATGCTGAACTGGGACGGTAGTTCGTATACAAATTCAATTTTGTAATTCTGAATACTTCCGAGTATGTAAAAGTTCAGAGGTAAAAGTGCAGCACACATGATGAAACAAGTGCAACCGTCCCCCAACTTTTGATGAATCGGACAATGCAATGTTTTTTAAGACAACCAGACCCACCTACCTCCATGGTTACCGGTGTTGTGTGGGTTGTCTCCGCAGTTGTTTCTTCTGGTATTGTGTTGCTGCGTTGTGGGGTTGGCGCATTTTCCATGAAGGCCGGGCTGGGCCATGGTCTGAAAGACCGCTGTGCAGGTGGGCCGGCCTTCGAGCTTTCACCACCAGATGGTCCTTCCATAGCACCGATGTCTGGTGGGTGTGTAGGGGTGCTGCCGCTGTTGATAGTGGGTTTTAGAGGTGCTTGGCACCTTGATCAGGCCTATAGCCTTGGCTTCCTCATGCAGGTCTTTCACCTGCTTCGGGAGGTCCCCCAACAGCAATTTTGGCGCCTGTGTGCTACTTGTCTTGCATAATTCCGCACTTCTTGATGATGCTCTTCCTGTAACTGTTAATCTCCACTGAGTATTACACAGTCTGCTAGAGCATCTAGTAACTCTTCAGGCAAATCAACCCCATCAGTTGTCCTGGTACTGCTGTGATTTTAGCAGCCAGCAGTTTCCTCTGGAGCTTCCCCTCCTGGCTCCTTATAGATGGGCTCCTGTTGCCCCAGATGGGGTCATAGACTGCTGGTACTTTAAGAGAAATGGAGTTCTCTGGAGCAATGTACTTCCCAGCCATAAAGTTAATGGCTTGCTCCTGTAGCTGGTTTGTATCCATGTATTTTGTACTGGCTTGCAGCTTTGTATAGGCTGTCCTTCCTGAGTTGGTACAGCATGTGTTCCCACAAATCTTCTGCTGCTCTCTCTTCTGGCACCCCTCACAGTTGACTGTTCAGCCATTGCCCCTTCTTCAGGGTCAGCCCAGCTCTGACCCCTAATGCTCCCCTGCGAAGAGGGTGAGACATTTGGCAGTCCTTGAAAGGATGCTGCCGTGGGTCTGCGAGGAGACCCACTGTGACTCTGCCCCTGCATAAGCAGGTCACGCTGGAGCACTGCTCCCACCCGCTCCTGCGGGAAAGACGCCCGCCGTCGCTATCTGTGAACGGGGTGTCTTCAGGTCCGGACCCAGCCGAGTCAACGGACCTGTCCGACTTCCGGGTGGTTTTGCCGCCGACCGCGGCGCACCTGCGGTCTGTAGCGGCGAGAAGCCGGTAGCTGCTGGCAGCACCTGCAGCTCTGGAGAGACGGCACGCTGCTGGCTGCTTCCACAGCAGCGGTATCAGCTGCTGCTCTCCCTTGGCGACTCCATGGTGCTTCCTCCGTTCTGTAAAAGAAACACACCGAGTCGCCACGCTCACCAGAAAAGGTAAGACTTACCTTCAGTAAATTTTCAAAATTCGCGCTGGAGGAGCGGCGCTCCTCCCGACTGTCGCTTCCGCAATGCGTTCGACGATATGTCGCGCATGCGTCCTGGCGGGGTCTTCACGTAGTCACTCACGTGACTCCGATGTAAAATTTACCATGCAGACATACAAACAAAAGAGCACAATACACACTAGAATCTAACTATTGTGTTAGATAGTTACAATATCTAACATATTTTAAGGTGAAGGGGAATCAACATTCTTCACTGTGGTGGAAGGCAATAAAGTTCAGTTAGTCCTCCTCCTTTGTCCATCCGTGGTCGGGGCCATAAACCCTCCGTAGTCGCCGCTCTACGGACAGCCCGAAGTACAGGCCCTCTCGTCGGGTTGCAAGAAGCTTCGACGCCGGGCCGGACGGACACTCCGCAGCTTGGAGGTCCCGAATCGGTCGCTTCCTACCGGAGACTGGTGCTTCACGATTTTTATAGGTCGCAGTCTCGACGATGGAATGTCCGCGCTGCGCCCACTGCTGAAGCTCTGGACCCGAATCCGGGAGAGGCCGCACCAATCCAAGCTGTTAGGCAGCGAAGGAGGGAGAAAGGCAGCTAGGAGAAAAGTTGCATTCCACCGAGGTGAGTGACTAAAAAGCAGTTTCCTCCAATTCCAACCCCCCACACACACACTAAAACACATACTAAAAACAGAAAAACATGTGGAAAGGATGAACAGCTGCCAGCTCTTGGCGCCTCCCATCGACCCACCAATCACAGAGTGATACAGCATAGAAACGGGGCCTTCAGCCCAACTTGCCCACACTGACCAACTTGTCCCACCTACACTAGTCCCTCCAGTCCATGTTAGGTTCATATCCCTCCAAACCTATCCTGTCGATGCGTGGCTGAGAGCTTCAAATGAGGTGGAAATATCAAGTATCAAGTAGTATTTGTCCTGGATCAACCACGTTGAAACTACGACCGTGATTGACCATTTTCACTCCAGCCATCCCTTCGTTTCCCCTCTCCCATTGTGTAGAAGTTGCAAAAGCTTGAAAGCACGCGCCACCAGTCTGAGGAACAGCATCTTCCCAACTATTCAGAGATCAGTTTAGAGATGCCGCACAGAAACGGGCCCATGCTGACCATTGAAGACCCCGTTCATGTAAATACGCTCCTAAAGCTTATCCCCCTAGACTAGTTCAGTGAAAACACCAGACTCAAGCACCAGACCAACTAATCTTTATTATTAGAACGAACAGCAAATTCGTACCTATACGATACCTAAACCACCATGGGTTCGATCCTTGTCTCTGCCTGGCCAAGCCCTTCAGCCTCATGCAAGCAGACACTGCCCGAAAGGTCACACAGTCCCAAGCGCCCTTTCAGAAGATCGACATCTGAAGCTCTGAAGCTCTAAAATGGGGCTACCTTTTTAAGGTCCATGAACCTTGAGGGGTCGAACTATATAGAGGTGGTTTTCCAAACAATTCAATCATACATATCAAATACATTAATACATTATTAACAGTTCCCCAACCCATTTGCAGAGAGTCTTAAACAATGTTCTTACAGAAGCTTCTGGAAGGAAGTCAGCTTAACTGAATAATGCAACATTTACCCTGGAACACAAAACAATTCTGACAGGGCTTAACACTTTGGCCAATCAACAATCAGTTTTGCAATATTATTTACATTATTTACAATTCCTTTGCAGCTATCCAATCGAACTCATGCATTTACAATACTTTGGAGTTCCTCTGCAAGATTCTCATACATACTAACAATTACAAAGATACTTAGACTTCCCTTATCTGAGGTACTGAAGATACATAAAAATGCTGGAGAAACTCAGCGGGTGCAGCAGGATCTATGGAGCGAAGGAAATAGGCAACGTTTCAGGTTGAAACCCTTCTTCAGACTGATAGGGGGTTGGGGGAGGCTGGGAGAAGAAAGGAAAAAGAAGGATGAGCCCGAGGGCTGAGGGAGAGGTGGGAAGGGGAGGAGACAGCAAGGGTCAACAGAATTGTGAGAAATCGATGTTCATGCCACCAGGATGCAGACTCCCCAAGCGGAATATGAGGTGCTGTTCCTCCAATTTCCGGTGTTGCTCACTCTGGCCGTGGAGGAGGCCCAGGACAGAGAGGTCGGATATGGAATGGGAGGGGGAGTTGAAGTGCTGAACCACCGGGAGGTCGGGTTGGTTAATGCGGACCGAGCGGAGGTGTTCGGCGAAACGATCGCCAAGCCTACGCTTGATCTCACCGATATAGATCAGCTGACATCTAGAGCAGCGGATGCAACAGATGAGGTTGGAGGAGGTGCAGGTGAACCTCTGTCGCACCTGGAACGACTGCTTGGGACCTTGAATGGAGTCAAGGGGGGAGGTAAAGCCTCAAGTGTAGCATCTCTTGCGGTTGCAAGGGAAAGTGCCCAGGGAAGGGGGAGGGAAGGGAAGAATTGACAAGGGAGTTACCGAGGGAGCGGTCTTTGCAGAAGGCAGACAGGGGGGGAGATGGGAAGATGTGGCGAGTGGTGGGGTCACGTTGGATGTGGCGAAACTGACGGAGGACTATTTGTTGTATGTGCCGGCTAGTGGGGTGAAAGGTGAGGACCAGGGGGACTCGGCCCTTGTTGCGAGTAGGGGGATGGGGAGAGAGGGCAGTGGTACGGGGTATGGAGGAGACCCTGAGGTACTGATCTGGGACCTAGACTTCTCGGCACCACCTAGCAGCTGGTGGCTTCTTATACAGAAATGGCTAAAAGGCCTTGTGAATGCATGAATCCTCTGCTTTATTTTGACTCTGTTTTAGCCAGGTTTTACATTCACACTCGATCAATGTATTCCCACATGCACCCTTGCTTCAGGGGCAATTTACCAAGATCAATTAACCTACAAACCAGCACGTCTGTGGGATGTTGGAGGAAACTGGAGAACCCAGAGGAAACCTACATGGTCACGGGGAGAACATGCAAACTCCACACAGAGAACATCAGAGAACATCCAAGGTTGGGTCCTGAGAGGCAGTAGCTTTATCACAGTGCCACTGTGCTGGCATTCAGACTGTGTTTAATTTAGAGATACATGTGCAGAAACAGGACCTTTGGCCCACCGAGTCTGCACCGACCAGCGATCCCCGCACACTAACACTATCCTACACGCACTAGGGACAATTTCCATTTATACCAAGCCAATTAATCTACAAATCCTGTACGTCTTTGGAATGTGGGAGGAAACCGGAAATTTGGGAGAAAACCCATGCGGTCACGGGGAGAGCGTAGCAACACGGTACAGACAGCTATCGTGGTCGGGATGGAACCCGGGTCTCTGGCTCTGTGAGACAGCAACTCTTCCGTGTGACACCGTTGCGCCCATTTATATTACAACAGTTTGGCATTTTTCCCCTTCACACTCTCCATTGTTGTTATGGCTTTGGATTTGATTGTACCTATCTCTGTTTATCTAAATTTAAAAAAAAACTAAAAATAAACCAGGTGTATGGGAAATATAAGGGCAATGGCAGGTTTTTTTTTAAGGCGCAGCGGTAGAGTTGCTGCCTCACAGCGCCAGAGACCCGGCTTCAATCCTGAATACGGGTGCTGTCTGTACGGAGTTTGTACGCTCTCCCCGTGACCTGCGTGGGCTTTCTCCGGGTGCCCAGTTCTCCAAAGACATACAGGTTTGTAGGTTAATTGGCTGGGTATAAATGTAAATTGTCCCTGGTGTGCGTTGAATCGTGTTAATGTGCTGGAATCGCTAGTCGGCGCGGACTCAGTTGGCCGAAGTGCCTGTTTCCGCACTGTATCTCTAGTAAGTTAAATATTACCTATCAACATTCTCCAAATGCTACATGACCCGATGAGCTCCTCCAACAAATTGTGTCTTCTTTTTGAATCTATATACCTCCTCTCAAATTCAATGAAAATGAACACCTTCAAAATTTGCTCTTAATCCATAACAATGTACGAACGAGAATTAATTTCAAGAAGGTTACCTTATGTAAATTGTTGTTTCTTGATACTCTCTAATTACCTGGCACATCAAGATGTGACATTGTTAGTGAACTAGACAAATTGAGTTGGCAGCAATAGAATTACTTAGATCTTAATTTTCCCTACAGAAGCAACTTTGGGTAATGTTGAACGTAGGTATTCTACAGACGATTAACCACACAACACCATTACCGTTTTATTAATGAAGGAACTGCAGATGTTGGAGAACCGAGGGTTACTCAAAAAGCTAGAGAAACTCAGCGGGTGCAGCAGCATCTAAGGAGCGAAGGAGATAGGTGACGTTTCGGGTCGAGACCCTTCTTCAGACTGGTCAGGGATCAGGGAAACGAGAGATATCATTACCGTTTCATTGTCGACAGCTTGAAGCAAGTGAAATTTGCTCTCTTCTTGCTTTCCTATGTTATGTACAAGTTTAGTTTAGTTTAGTTTAGAGATACAGCGCGGGAATAGGCTATTCGGCCCACGGAGTCCGTGCCGGCCAGCGACCCCCACACATTAACACTATCCTACACACATTAGGGACAATTTACACTAATACCAAGCCAATTAGCCTACATACCTGTACGTCTTTGGAATATGGGAGGAAACCGAAGATCTCGGAGAGAACCAACGCCACACAAAGTATAATTTAATTTACTTTAACTTTATTTAAGTTGAATATTGTTTCTTCTATTTATCATACAAATAAATATTCGAAGTTGCAGAATGGAGTGGCACGGTGGCACGGCGGTGGAGTTACTCCCTCACAGTGCTTAGAGCACCAGAGACCTGGGTTTGATGCTGTCTGTATGGAGTTTGTACGTTCTCCCTGTGACCTGCTTGGGTTTTCTCCGAAATCTTCAATTTCCCTCAACACACCAAAGACGGACAGGTTTGTAGGTTTATTGGCTCGGTGAATGTGTAAAATAGCCCTGAGTGTGTGTTAATGTGCGGAGATCGCTGGTCGGTGGACACTCGGTGAGCTGAAGGGCCTGTTTCTGCACAGTATTACTAAAATAAACTAAATACATTAATATATTCACATTTATCAGGATCCAGGAGATAATTATGTACATTCACTTGATTGTGATATCCCGCTAATGGCTCTGCTGACTATACACTTCATACGGCTAGTTAAACATTCAAATCTTGTGTCGGATTAAGCTTTCAGGTTGTTCTATTAGTAACTTAAAAAAAAAAGACAATTAAACATAATTAGTTTTATTTAACTGGGGGAAAAAAAAAAAAAAAACCTGCAATAGCCTTATACCAGCTTAAGTGCTTAAAATGCTTGAGACTATTAATTTGTTCCAAGTCTCTATCACTGCTTTTCTATTAAAATAAAAGTTAGTTTACCATGTTTCTATTTGAGAAACCTTTTTAACGATCCACTTTAAAAAAATAACATTGGCTGGTGAAAAAAGAATGATGTGCATTTGGACAATTTTTTACCCCTTGTTGTAAGATAAAGTGGAGGGCATTTATAACAGCGACTGTGTGACATATTAGACTTTAGAGATACAGCGTGGAACCAGGCCCTTCAACCCACCAACTCCGGGCCGACCAGCGATCCCCCCCGTACACTAGCACTATCCTACCCTACACACACACTAGGGGCAATTTACAATTTTTACCGAATCCAATTAACCTACAAATCTTTACGCCTTTAGAATGTGGGAGGAAACCGGAGCACCCAGAGAAAGACATGTGGTCACAGGAATAACATACAAAGCCTGTGCAGACAGCACCCATAGTCAGGATCGAACCTGAGACTCCAGCGCTTTCAGGCAGCAGCTCTGACTATACCATTGTGCCAACTCGTCACCAAACTTCAACAAAGGCAGGAACGGGTGACTTCAATCTACATATAGATTGGGTGAATCAAATTGGCAGGGGTGCTGAGGAAGAGGATTTCTTGGAATGTATGCGGGATAGTTTTCTAAACCAACATGTAGAGAAACCAACGAGAGAGCAGGCTATTCTAGACTGGGTATTTAGTAATGAGGAAGGGTTAGTTAGCAGTCCTGTTGTGCGTGGCCCCTGGGGTAACAGTGACCATAATATGGTTGAGTTCTTCATTAGGATGGAGAGTGACATAATTAATTCAGAAACAATGGTTCCGAACTTAAAGAAAGGTAACTTTAAAGGTATGAGAAGTGAATTGACCAAGATAGACTAGCAATTGTTTCTTAAAGGGTTGATGGTGGATTGGCAATGGAAGGCATTAAAAGACTGCATGGTTGAACTACAACAAATGTTCATCCCAGTTTGGCAAAATAATAAATCAGGGAAGGTAGAGAATCTGTGGATCACAAGGGAAATCAGGGATAGTATCAAAACAAAATATGAAGCATACAAATTAGCCAGAAAAAGCAACCTACCAGAGGACTGGGAGAAATTCAGTCCAGCAGAGGAGGACAAAGGGCTTAATTAGGAAAGGGAAAATAGATTATGAAATAAAACTGGCAGGGAACACAAAAACTGACAGCAAAGGTTTTTATAGATATGTGAAGCGAAAAAGATTAGTTAAAACAAATGTAGACCCCTTGCAGTCAGAAACAGGTGAATTGATCATGGGGAACAAGGACATGGCAGACCAATTGAATAACTACTTTGGTTCTGTTTTCACTAAGGAAGACATAAATAATCTGACGGAAATAGCAGGGGACCGGGGGTCAAATGAGATGGAGGAACTGAGTGAAATCCAGGTTAGCCGGGAAGTGGTGTTAGGTAAATTGAATGGATTAAAGGCCGATAAATCCCCAGGGCCAGATAGGCTGCATCCCAGAGTACTTAAGGAAGTAGCCCCAGAAATAGTGGATGCATTTGTGATAATTTTTCAAAACTCTGGAGTAGTTCCAGAGGATTGGAGGGTAGCTAATGTAACCCCACTTTTTAAAAAGGGAGGGAGAGAGAAAACGGGGAATTACAGACCAGTTAGTCTAACATCAGTAGTGGGGAAAATGCTAGAGTCAGTTATTAAAAATGGGATAGCAGCATATTTGGAATGGTGAAATCATTGGACAAAGTCAGCATGGATTTATGAAAGGTAAATCATGTCTGACAAATGTTATAGGATTTTTCGATGATGTAACTAGTAGAGTGGATAAGGGAGAACCAGTGGATGTGTTATATCTGGACTTTCAGAAGGCTTTCGACAAGGTCCCACACAAGAGATTAATATGCAAACTTAAAGCACACGGTATTGGGTGTTCAGTATTGATGTGGATAGAGAACTGGCTGGCAGACAGGAAGCAAAGAGTAGGAGTAAACGGGTCCTTTTCAGAATGGCAGGCAGTGACTAGTGGGGTACCGCAAGGCTCAGTGCTGGGACCCCAGCTATTTACAATATATATTAATGATTTGGACGAGGGAATTGAATGCAACATCACCAAGTTTGCGGATGACACAAAGCTGGGTGGCAGTGTTAGCTGTGAGGAGGATGCTTGGAAGCTGCAAGGTGACTTGGATAGGTTGGGTGAGTGGGCAAATGCATGGCAGATGCAGTATAATGTGGATAAATGTGAGGTTATCCACTTTGGTGGCAAAAACAGGAAAGTAGACCATTATATGAATGGTGGCCGATTAGGAAAAGGGGAGATGCAACGAGACCTGGGTGTCATGGTACACCAGTCATTGAAAGTAGGCATGCAGGTGCAGCAGGCAATGAAGAAAGCGAATGGTATGTTGGCATTCATAGCAAAAGGATTTGAGTATAGGAGCAGGGAGGTTCAACTGCAGTTGTACAGGGTCCTGGTGAGGCCATACGTGGAGTATTGCGTACAGTTTTGGTCTCCTAATCCGAGGAAAGACATTCTTGCCATAGAGGGAGTACAGAGAAGGTTCACCAGATTGATTCCTGGGATGGCAGGACTTTCATATGAAGAAAGACTGGATAGACTCGGCTTGTACTCGCTAGAATTTAGAAGATTGAGGGGGGGGATCTTATAGAAACTTACAAAATTCTTAAGGGGTTGGACAGGCTAGATGCAGGAAGATTGTACCCGATATTGGGGAAGTCCAGGACAAGGGCTCACAGTTTAAGGATAAGGGGGAAGTATTTTAGGACTGTGGTGAGAAAAATGATTTTCACATTTAGAGAGTGGTGAATCTGTGGAATTCTCTGCCATAGAAGGTAGTTGAGGCCAGTTCATTGGCTATATTTAAGAGGGAGTTAGATTTGGCCCTTGTGGCTAAGGGGATCAGGGGGTATGGAGAAAAGGCAGGTATGGGATACTGAGTTGGATGATCAGCCATGATCATATTGAATGGCGTTGCAGGCTCGAAGGGCCGAATGGCCTACTCCTGCACCTAATTTCTATGTTTCTTTGTTTCTAATCTCTGAAAGTAAATGGGCCTAGTGTGCTTAATCTCTCCTCAAAGTACAAACCACTTTATCCCAGGAATTAGTTTTGTAAATTTACATTGCATCTTGTCAGGAGAAGTTTTTATTCCTTGGTTAGGGAGAGCATCTATTTTGCATTGGACTACAATATTCCAAGTGCAGTCTCACCAGAATCTAATATAATTGCAGTACATTTTTCTAAAATGTCTTATAAAGTTGCAATTAAGGTTAACACACCTTTTCCTTGCCTAAATGTTTGCTGAATCCGCAGATAACCCTGGAATGGAGATGAGGAGGAATTTCTTTAGCCAGAGGGTGGTGAATCAGTGGAATTCCTTGTCACAGATGGTGGTGGAGGCCAAGTCATTGGGTTTATTTAAAGTAGAGATTGATAGTTTATTGGTCATTAATGGTTTAGTTAAGTTTAGTTCAATTTAGAGATCTAGCGCGGAAACAGGCCCTTCGGTCCGAGTCCGTACCAACCAGCGATCATCACACACTAACACTATCCTACACACACCGAGGACAATTTACAATTTTATCAAGGCCAATTAACCTGCAGGCGTGTACGTCTTTGGAGTGTAGGGGGGAAACCGGAGCACCCAGAGGAAACCCACGCGAGTCATGGGGAGATCATACAAGCTCTGTACAAACAGCGTCCATGGTCAGGGTTGAACCCGGTTCTCTGGTCTGACCCTGACCATGGACGCAACTCTACCGCTGCGCCACTGTGTCAAAGGTTACGGGGAGAAGGCAGGAGAATGGGGTTGAGAGGGAAAGATAGATCAGAATGTTGGAGTAGACTTGATGGGCCGAATGGTCACATTCTGCTCCTATATTTTATAGTCTCATGGAATAAGTTCCCTTTGATCACCAATACATATCAGTCTTGTAGCACTTGGAAAGCACTTTCTGTTCTAATTTTCTACCAGATGATTTCACTTACTGTATATCCACGTTATATTTGTAGGAAGGAACTGCAGATGTTTGTTTAAACCAAAAATAGGCACAAAATTCTGGAGTAACTCAGCGGGACAGGCAGCGTCTCTGGAGAGAAGGAATGGGTCGAGACCCTTCTTCAGACTAGACCCGAAACATCGCCCATTCCTTCTTTCCAGAGATGCTGCCTGTCCCGCTGAGTTACTCCAGCATTTTGTGTTGATATTCAACCTGACAGTCTCTGCGCATCCACTTAACCTGTCCATGACCTCCTGAGTCGATGTGCATTTTCCACACAACATCCACTTCCATTCTGCTTACAATCAACGGCAAACACAAATAGTTATGTTTTCACTGCCGGAGAACCCTTCAAATGCTTTCTAATTAACATCTCCGTGAAATCAGCTAAGTCAGACCGTGCCTTCCTAAAGTCGTTTGCAGCTTTCTTCTCAGTTCTCTTATTTTAAAACATAGAACAGTACAGTATCAGAACAGGCCTTTCACAATATCTTTGCTGAACTAGAACTGAACTGAACTATAGATGCGTCATAGAAAGCATTTATCGGGATGTATCACGGCATAGTTTGGGAACAGCTGCATCCTAGACCTCAAGAAATTGCAGCGAATTGTGGACGCAGCCCAGACCATCACACAAACCAACCTCCCTTCCAGTGACTCCATTTACACCTCACGCTGCCTCGGCAAGGCCAGCAGCATAATCAAGGATGAGTCGCACCCTGGCCGCTCCCTCTTCTCCCCTCTCCCATCAGGCAAAAGGCATAGAAGTGTGAAAACACACACCTCTGAAGAAGGGTCTCGACCCGAAACGTCGCCTATCTCCTTCGCTCCTTAGGTGCTGCTGCACCCGCTGAGTTTCTCCAGCCTTTTGTGTACCCTCCAGATTCAGGGACAGTTTATTACCAGCCGTTATCAGGCAAGCACGGAGAGGAGGAAAGGGAGGGGGGGGGGGGGGGTGGTCAGCATGTCACTCATCCTTGATGATGCTGCTGGCCTTGCCGAGGCAGCGGGAGGTGTAGAAGGAGTCAATGGAAGGGAGGTTGGGTTGTGTGATGGTCTGGGCTGCCTCCACAATTCGCTGCAATTTCTTCCAGCCTTGGATGGTGCTCTTCCCAAACTGTGCTGTGATACATCCCAATAAAATGCTTTCTATGGGCCGGCATTCGGATGAACACTGTAGTCATCTAACACTTTGACGATGCACGATCGCAGCTGGTGATTATCCACAAGCTCTGTGATCGTGCAGGAAGTCACAGCTAAGCCCAAAATTCATATGTTCGTGTCTTTCCAGCAATGGTTGCCAGGGTTGGGGAAAAGACAGGAACATTTGGCTAATTTTCCGATTCCCAGCTCGGAGGAAACTGAGACCAAATCTGACACCACCTCTGATGCCAGAGACACGATGAGATGACTTAGCATGCACTGGCAAAGTTATAACTTGGCATCTATATTCTCGTACAGCACAAAAACAGGCCCCTCTGCCCACATAAGCCACATTGGCTTATCCTGGCATCATGAGCCGAACATGATGCCAAGATAAGCCAATCTCCTCTGCTGCCACTTGATCCATACTTTAGTTTCCTGCACATTTATGTACCTGTCCAAAAGCCATTTACGTGGCACCATCCGTTCATTCTCTAAGGGCATTTTTGCTATTTAGGGAGTACAGCGCAGGTTCACGAGGTTAAATCCCTGGGATGTCGGGGCTGTCATCTGTTGATAGAATGGAGCGGCTGGGCTTGTATACTCTGTAATTTAGGATGGGAGGGGATCTCATTGAAACATATAAGATTATTAAGGGTTTGGACACGCTAGAGGCAGGAAACATGTTCCCGATGTTGGGGGAGTCCAGAACCAGGCGCCACAGTTTAAGAATAAGGGGCAAGTCATTTACAACGGAGATGAGGAAACACTTTTTCACACAGAGAGTTGTGAGTCTGTGGAATTCTCTCTCTCAGAGGGTAGTGGTGGCCGGTTCTCTGGATACGTGGAGAAGGCAGGAACGGGCTACTGATTGGGTATGATGAGCTATGATCACATTGAATGGCGGTGCTGGTTCGAAAGGCCGAATAGCCTACTCCTGCACCGATTGTCTATTGTCTATTGTAGCTGAGGCTAACATTAAAGAAAGAGTTAGACAGGTACATGGATAGGACAGGTTTGAAATAATATGCATCAAAGGCAGGGAGGTGGGACCAGTGTAGCTGGGACATGTTGACCGATGCGGGCAAGTCGTGAAGCAAGGCCTGTTTCCATGCTGTATCACTCTATAACTCTCTGAATCTAAAAATGGGTTTCAATGTCTCATACCTAGCAAGGCCGAAATAATCTTGTGGTGTATACTGTGACTAAGTGTAGACTCGGCAAATCTCGCTGAACACTTTCACTCAGTCTGCCTTGGCCTTCATAATTTCCCAGTTGCCAAACACTTTAACTGCCCTTCCCATTTCCACACCGGCCTTTATATCCTGGGCCTCCTCCACTGTCAGAGTGAGGAAACATGGCAAATGGAGGAAAATCATCTCATATTTCGCTTGAGCAGCTTACAGCCCAGCGGTAAGAGTATAGACTTCTCTAACTTTAAGTAACCCGTGCATTCCCTCTCCTACTGCTCATATCCCTTTGCTGTCACCTATTCCACAGCCAACAATGGACAATTGTGGGCTCCACCTTCCCTTGGACATTGGTGCTGGTCTTGATTTGCTCTGTACTTTTTCCTACCTCTAGTTTCCCTCTCCCCTGACTCTGAGTCTGAAGAAGGGTCTCGACCTGAAACGTCACCCATTTCTCCAGAGATGCTGACTGACCCGCTGAGATACTCCAGCATTTTGTGTCTATCATATCCACAGGCTGGGCTACATGGACATCGCAGCTGAAATCTCCTTATGGCCTCGAAGGTGATGGTTGTCCATCACAGAATAATTCCCATTTCCCCATTATTTTTCCTTATAACCTAATTTCCAAATACTCCCTGTTTCCCACGGATTAGACCACCACCTGCACCAAACTTTCAGGGTTAGAGCTCAGGGAAACAGACCCAGTTTGAAATACTTCCATCTGTGACATTAAATGAAGAATTGGGGTGGGAGATTGCAACCTTCACGTGGTCCACCCTGCTACGTCTAATGCAATCAACCCGACCGGCACAAACAATTAGATCAAAGAGAACAAGTTGACCTACAACTTGAGGCTGTGCACGCCATATGCAAGAAGAAGCAGAATGAAGATCTGGAATCAGACAACGTGGAAACAGGCCCTTCGGCCCAACTTGTCCATGCTGACCAAGATGCAGTATCTACGCTGGACTGGCAGTTTTGGTTTCAGTTTCAGTTTAGCTTCTGGTCACGTGGACCAAGGTTCAGTGAAAAGCTTTTGTTTGCGTGCAAACCAGTCAGCGGACAATACATGATTACAATCGAGCCGGTTACAGTGCGTAGAGAGGTTTAAGAGTGCGGAGCGATTATAATACGTGATTGTAGATCTGGTTCTGTGGCGAGCACGCAAACAGTCACCTGAGCTGGCCGCCATCTTGTCTGCATGTCACGGCCTATGTTTGGTCCACATCCCTCTAAACCAGTGCTTCTTAAACTATTTCAAAATCATTTACCCATGAGCCTTTATCACAAAATCTAATTCACCCTCGACTAAATTTGTTTGTTTTTTGGTAATTTTCGCCTTATTCTCCCTTGTGTATGATTTTATATATAATTTATTTTGTCACATGAGAGCAAAAAAACATGAATTAACTCATTTCTTAAGTGTTTATTTTATTCAACTTTTTCAACATCCTAGAAATATGTGAAGAAAATTAGGAATGAAAAAAAAGAAGTTTAATTACTTCTTTAAGTATAGAAAAAAATATATAAATATCTGAATAAATTAAGTCATTCAACCTTCATTCACCCCTCTAGTTTCCTCCATCCTTACTGCCTATTATGCCTCCTGGCATGTAGGGCAGCAACAAAGGTCCTCCACTCCTGTCTGTCCTGGACTAGCTTCTGGATACTTCCCTAGGTCAGGTCCATTGTTTTCATTTCCTCCTCCACAGTTCATCGTCAGGTGGTTTTGGGAGGGAAAAGGTCTCCCTCTTTTTCTTTTCCCTTCCAGTGTCCAGTGCAGGGCTATTCTTGGGATGCTGTCTGGTACATTCATCCTAGCATCTGTCGATAGCCCTGGAAGTCCATCACGCCCAGTAGTGTTGATTCCTTCAGTTGCCGTTTCTGTAACATATTTGTTTTAAGAGACAGGGTTGTTAGCCCCGTGCTCAACCCCCAACCTGGAGGACCAGCGGGACCGCTCTTGGACTCGCCTCTACCCTTCGACCTGTCCAGCAATGGGAGACCCTAACAGGAGACGAGTCTCCCGCTGTGATAGCTCTAGAGGTCACTGAGACACACAAGCTCCCCGACCACGACAAGGTTGCAATCCAACGGGGCAACCGCTCTAGATGAATTCGCCCCAAAATAATTTCATTCGTGCTTGGGTGAACCATTCACCAGTTTAAGAAGCACCTTTAAGAATGTTCTAGATCTGGATCAGAGTGGTCCTGGTGGTTCCAAACTGATCATTGGTGAGCCGATATTTCTAAGCACTTATTCGTGACAGTACTTTGTTTCGTTAGCTTATCGTCGTCTGACTGGGCTTACTAGCTTTTCAACAATGAAACGTTGTACGTTCCCCCTCTGATCACATGGGTTTCCACAGGGTACTTCGGTTTCCTCCCACTCTCCAGAGACGTACTAGTTTGCAGGTTAATTGGCTTCGGTACAAATTGTAAATTGGCCCTAACGTCTAGGGCAGTGCTAATGCACGGGGATCGCTGGTCGGCACGGACTCGGTGGGCCGCAGGGCCTGTTTCCGCTCTGTATCTCCAAACTAAACTAAGCTAAATTGCTTAGTTAGGCTTCTTCCAATGAAAGCTTGGAAGGTAAAATTATCCCCGTTAATGTAAAAGGTGAACACTTGCACTAAATGGCTTTTAATAAGTAAGCAGTGAATCAGAGAATAGTTACAGCAAAGTCAGAGACAGTCCACCTGTTCATTCATGAAAAGATGCAATGACAAAGGGCGGCACGGGTGGCGAAGCGGTGGAGTCGCTGCCTCACAGCGCCAGAGACCCGGGTTCGATCCTGACTACGGTTGCTGTCCGTACGGAGTCCGTACGTTCTCCCCGAGACCTGCGTGGGTTTCCCCCGGGTGCTCCTGTCTCCACGCACACGCCACAGACTAACAGGTTTGTAGGTTAATTGGCCTCAGTAAAATTGTAAAATTGTCCCTAGTGTGTGTAGGATAGTGCTAGCGTGCGGGGGTCGCTGCTCGGCGCGGACTCGATGGGCCGAAGGGCCTGTTTCCGCGCTGTATCTCTAAAAACGAAACTAAACCAAATTAAACCAAACTAAGACAATCCACCGAGTTCCACTTCTTTGTAGCTCATCATTTCTGATGCTTATCCATCTCTCTTTTGAAAGTGACAATTGAATCTTTTTCCATTTCTCTATGGCCTCAGGTCCAAGACTCTCCCACCAGTGGAGACGTCCTCTCCCCATCCACTCTATCCATAAAGTTCATTGGTTCAAATCTCCCGATTGAATCTCCTCATACCCTTTTCTGCACCGAGATAAACCACTCTGGCTCTTTTGCTCAATCTGCCTAATTAAAGTACATCATCCTTGAAATGAGCCTGGTGAATAATAAGACAGATGTGCATTTGTCTAGCTCTTTCGGGGTAAGAACGATCTCATTAACATCCGTCTGAACTTGACATTAAGCAATGGTAGATGAGATTAGCTGAGGGTGATTGAAAGGCTATATACAGCAGTGCGGAACAAATCGACTGTTATCTTGATGTCCATTCCTTTTCTCTGCGACAGGACTTTTTTAAAAAAATGCAAACTTTGATCCTTGAAGCCACAATGTCATCAAACAGACTACAAAATCAAAAACCAAGAAGGTTTCCAATGCGCTCTTCAGGAAGCTGCTAAAATTTCATCAAAAGCAGCTGGCATTAATATTTGAAAAAAAAAAAACAACACACACAAAGATGCCAACTGATGCTACAAGCAGTAAGCAGCAAACTGGATAGTGAAAAAATGAAAATCAAACAGCTCCTTCTGCTGCTAATATTACTTATTATTATTATTTGTGTTGCTGATGCAATGCTTTGTGTGCTTGAGAATTTAAGCAAGATGTTTGCTCTCAAATGTTATCTCTTTTTTTCTGATAATGGAGTCATGAAGTGTGGAAACAGGACCGGCCCAACCTGCCCACACCGACCAACATGCCCCATCTACACTAGTCCCATCTGCCCGCGTTTAGCCCATATATCCCTCTAAACCTGTCCTATCCATGTACCAGTCTAAATGTTTCTTAAACGTTGTTATAGTCCCTGTTATAGTCCTCCGTCAGCTCGTTCCACATACCCGCCCCCTCTCTGTGTGAAAAAACATCACCTATTCCATTTCTCCTAGAATTCTCTGCCTCAGAGGGAGGTGGAGGCCGTTTCTCTGGATACTTTCAAGAGAGAGCTAGATAGGGCTTTTACAGATAGCGGAGTCAGGGGATATGGGGAGAAGGCAGGAACGGGGTACTGATTGGGGATGATCAGCCATGATCACAGTGAATGGCTGGCTTGAAGGGCCGAATGGCCGACTCCTGCACCTATTGTCTATTGTCTATTTGCTGCCTGACCCCGCTGAGTCACTCCAACATTTTGTGGCCATCTTCAGTGTGCTTTCAAAGGTGCGCCTGTAGAAGGTTATAACAATGACAAAACCTGGAAGTGGTGACGCTGCCCAAGCAGCTGCTGCTCGTCTGCAGTCCGTCTGTCTTTTTATTTTTCTTTGTTTTCTTTTGTCTTGTTGGACGTACGTTTAGTTTATTTTTAGTTGTGGGTGTGTGGGGGGGGGGGGGGGTGACGGGGGAAACTTGTTTTTAGTCTCTTCCTTCGGGGGGATGTGAACTTTTCTTGTCGTATCTTCGATTCTGTACTGAGGCCTAATCGCGGAGCCGGCGGCCTCCAACTGGGGCTGGCCTCGAGGTTTCCGGAGGCAGAGCCAGGTCTTACCATCGTGAGGTTGCCCGACTTGGGGGCTGTGGCGGCCCGACTTCGGAGCCTCGGAGGCTTCGCCCACGGGCCCAGCGGAAGACGTCGGGAGCTCGCAGGTCCCAGGTTGGTGACCGATTCTCCGGAGCTCCCGCAACAACAGCTTCGTCCGCTGGACTGGAGGGTGGGAGCTTCGTCTGCCCCGGGCCGCGGAGTTTGAACCGGCCCGTTCGCGGAGCTCGGATTCGGCCGAGGGACTTACCATCACCCGGCGGGGGGGGGGGCCCAACATCGAAAGCCCGGATTGCCTCAATGCCGCGGGAGAACAAGGAGGGAAGAGACAAGGACTTTAAGACTTTTGCCTTCCACCACAGTGAGGAGGTGCCTGGTAGACTCAGTGTGGTGGATGTTAAACTCATTGTGTGTTCTGTTATTTTATTCTATGTGGTGCAAGGGGTTCAAACTTAATGTTTGATGACCATCGCACTCAGTGGTGAATGGAGGTTGAGGTCACAATCAGCAGTAGTCAGCAATGGTCCAAGGTGTAAATTTGGAACCAGGAGGACACTTCCATGTCTGTACATTATCATTGTTAACACGGCCTCCACTGATGATTATGTGATCGGCAATGATACAGGGTTAGCAGGCCTCTACAGCAGTAGCTGATTGCACATTTAACAGTGTGAATTTACTCAGAAAAACATTCTTGCCGCAGGGCAGAGAAAACAGACTGAAGAAATCAACTGCGGCAACTTTTCCTAATCCAAGCAGAATATTGTATCTTTTTATGAAATGCAAGGGATTTTTGGATAGTTAAAAATAGCTAATTCAATTCTTGATCACGTACACCTTAGTGGCTAGTAAGCTTGACATTAAGGTAATTAGCCGGACAAACCTATTCTGTGTTCAGTAGCACTTTTCTTCATATAGAGTTAAAGTGTTATGCAGCGTGGAAATAGGCCCTTCTACTGATCTCCTGGTTGCTAAACACTTTAACTCCCCTCCCCATTCCCACGCTGGCCTTTCTGTCCTGGGCCTCCTCCACTTTCAGAGTGAAGCTCAATGCAAATTGGAGGAACAGCACCTCATATTTCGTTTGGGCACCTCACACCCCAGTGGTATGAATGTTGATTTCTCTAACTTCAAGTAACCCTTACTTTCCCTCTCTCTCCATCCCTCCCCCACTCTAGTCATCATACTAGTTTCACAGTTTGTATTCCTATGTTATCAAGTCTTCCATAGCCAACAATAGACCAGAGTGGGCAGCAAGGTGACGCAGCGATAGAGTTGCTGCCTTACAACACCGGGGACGCAGGTTCGATCCTGACTACGGGTGCTGTCGGTACAGAGTTTGATTGTCTTTCCCGTGACCTGCGTGAGTTTTCTCTTCTGCTACTGTCTCTGTTTGTTGTCGTTCGCCTGACTGAGCTCAGTTGACAGGGCTCACCACGGGGAGGTCGACAACTTGAGGTCGCTGAGAGTAAGGCGACCTCAAACAAGGCCCCATCGGACGGCAAACATCCTCTGCACCACCTTGCCCAGGACTCACAGCAACTGGGACCTCAACGCCTGTCATCTCGTCCAGGGGCGGAAAACCCGGGGGGGCCAAAGGGGACACGTCCCCTCCATGGTTTGAGAGGTGGGGGACATCCCCCCCCCAAGTTTTTGTCATCCGGATTTTAAAATCTCCGCTTTCCGCGAGACAGTGGAGGTGGGACTGCTGATCGAGGGCGCCGATTGGACGAGAGAGACATCGGTCAGCAGGCAATGGGGGCGGGACATGATGTGGGTGAGTGCGCGCATGCGCATGTGTGGGTGAGTGTGCGCATACGCGAGCGGCCACTAAAAATCTGTGTCCCCCGTCCCCTCCATGATTTTATAGCGAGTTCCGCTCTTGTTTCCAGTCGCCCCTTCTCCCTTCACGCAGCGACCCTCTGTGGCTCCGGTTTCAACACACTAGGAGCATGGAGAACCAGCTGGGAACAGACTTCGCGACCTCCTCAATTCATTGTTGCACCGAACACCACAGCCCCACGCAGCTCAGACCTGCCCCGCAAAGAGTGGGTCGCCCTGAACCGGCTCCGTACAGGGGACGGCCGGTCCAACGCCAACATGCATCGCTGGGGACTGAGTTCATCAGCAGCCTAGCATGTGTGGAGCAGACCAGCAAACAGCGCAGCGCGATATTTTCGACTGTGCTGCCCTCCTCCCCCTGGTGGAGGGGTAGACCTCACGCCCCTCGACAACAGCACATTGAACTGACTACAGCACCTGAGGCCGTTACATGACCTCAAACGCAAGAAGAAGAGTTTTTCATTAGTTTCTGCCCACACTCCACAGACGTAGAGGTTTGCTGGTTAAATGGCTTCAATAAAAATTGTAAAATGTCCCTAGTGTATAGGATAATGCTAGTATACAGGGTGATCGCTGGTCGGCGTACTCAGTGGCCAAGGGGCCTGTTTCCATGCTGTGTCTAAAGTCTAAATGTTTTATTTGGCTAGTGTAAAATTGCTGAGTAAATCGGGCAATATCGTAGAACATAGAAAAGTTCAGCGCAGGAACAGGAGGTTCAGCCAATAATGTCTATCCCTATCATGGTGTCAAGACCAACTCTTACCTGCCTGCACGTAATCCATATCCTTCCATTCACTGCACATCTAAATGCCTCTTAAACATCACCATGTCACCCCCCCCCCCCCCACAAATTCCCTAGCAGCATGTTCCTGCCATCCACCACACTCTGTTTGTAAAACTTGCCCCGCACATCTCCTTTAAACTTTACCCCTCTTACTTCCAGCTGTGCCACAGTGATAGAGCCCTACAGCGTGCAAACTGGCCCTTCGGCCCAACTCTCCCATGCTAACACTATTCGCACCTGCCTGTGTTAGGTCCATATCCCTCTAAACTCGTCCCATCCATCCCTGTATTTGTCCAAATGTACTTGTCCAAACATTGTGATAGTACCTGCCTCAAATACCTCATTCCATACACCTCCCACCCTTTGTGTCAAAAAGTTGCTCCTCAATTTCCAATTAAATTCCTCTCCCTTAACTTAAACCTGTGCCGTCTAGTTTTCCATTCCCCTCGTCCGGGTAAAAGATCTCAGAGAAAACCCATGCGGGTCACGGGGAGAACGTACAAACTCCGTACAGTCAGGATCGAACCCGGGTCTCCGGCGCTGCATTCGCTGTTTGGCAGCAACTCTCCCGCCGCGCCACCGTGGCCTGAACGTTCTCTGAACGTTCTCTGAAATGTTCTCTGAAGTCTGAAGAAGGATCCCAGACTGAAACGCCCCCCGATCTTTGTCCTCTATAGATGCTGCCTGACGAGCGGCAGACATCTCCCAGGAAGCTGCCAAGAAGCCAGGAGGCGGATGTGGATAGGGCAAGTTGGTCGGCAAGGGCACATCGGACCAAAGGGCCCGTTTTCATTCTCTATGGGACAGGAATGGTACTGGAGGCGGTCTTGGAGGGGAGGATGCTCCTCAAACTTCGGAGCATCCTGGACAATACCAGCTCACCCCCTCCATGACACACTGGTCAACCTGAGGAGCACCTTCAGCAACAGACTGGCTCCACCAAGATGCAGGACAGAACGCCACAGGAGATCCTTCTTCCCTGTGGCTATCAAACTGTACAACTCCTCCCCCTTCTGTCATGGGGTAGACTGTCTCCCCCACCCACTCCCTCCCCCCACTCCCCAATCTTTGCACATCCCCAATCCTGGACTTTCCACTTGTCACTTTAATTTCATGTTTCATGTATCTTGTTGTGTTTTATGACTTGGCAGGCCAATGTCCCTCCTGGGATAAATAAAGTTCAATTGATAGGACAAGTTTAAAGGGATATTTGGTAAACGCAAGCAGGTGGGACTAGTGCTGAAGAGTATGTTGTATGGTGTGGGCAAGTTGAGCCGAAGGGCCTGTTTCCACGCTGTATGACTGTGACTCTATAACCATGAGGAGGTAGTTGAAGCAGGTATTATAACTAGATTTAAAATATATGTGGACAGTGCATGGATTTAGAGCGATATGGGCCAAATGCAGGCAGGTGGGACTAATGATTAGACTGATTAGTACGGGTGTTTGGAGTTATGGGGAGAAAGCAGGAGAATGTGGTTGAGAGGGGAAGATAGATCAGCCTTGATTGAATGGCGGAGTAGACTTGATGGGCCAATTGGCATATGTCTGCTCCTGGAACTTATGAACTTATGGACATGCATAACAAGCAGAAATGAAGCATTTACCAGCATTTCAAATGGAAAGCTAAAACCAAATAATGTGAAGATTGTCTTTGTTTGATGTAAAAGGTTCAAATTCATAACTAGATGGGACCAGGACCTTATTATCCGATGTATTCTTTGGCTGTTTTCACACTATCTAGTATTTTATTAATGGAAGAAAAAGGTTACAGGAGTAACTCAAACGGTCAGGCACCAACTCTGGTCAACATGGAGAGTTTAGATTATTTTTGTTAGTTTAGAGATACGGTGCGTAATAGGCCTTTTGGCCCACTGAGTCTGCGCCAACCAGCGATCTCCGCGCACTAACGTCTAAATGGGGCGGGAGTAGAATTAGGCCATTTGGCCCATCAAGTCTACTCCACCATTCTACCATGGCTGATCTATCTCTCCCTCCTAACCCCATTCTCCCCATAATCTCCGTCACAATCACAATCACAATCACACAATCACAATATTACTTTATTAGCCAAGTATGTTTTGCAACATACGAGGAATTTGATTTGCCAAGTCAGTCTTATAAATAAAAAGCAACGGAACACACAAAATACATTTTAACATAAACATCCATCACAGTGACTCCTCCACATTCCTCACTGTGATGGAAGGCGAAGAAAAAGTTCAGAACTCTTCCCTTCTTTGCTCTGCCACGGTCGGGGGCCTCCAGCCCTGGATTGACGGGAGGATCATGACTCCCGTTGCCGGCGCCGTTTGGGCTCTCCGCATCGGGGCGATCAGCTCCTGCATCGGGGGGGGATGTCAGCTCCCCCGGTGCCGGCGATCGAACCCCGCGTCGGGGCTGGTCGAGCCTCTGCATCGTTGGAGCTTGAAAATATCCATTGATTCAGCCTCCACAGCCTTCTGTGGCACAGACTCATCACCCTCTGACCAAAGACATTTTTCCTCATCTCCTTCCTGAAAGAGCATCCTTTAATTCTGAGGCTATGACGTCTGGTCCTCGACTCTCCCACTAGTGGAAACATCCTCTCCTGAAGGATCTGTTTCTGTGCCGTATGACTCTATGCCCCCAGTTACAGACACAAACAATGACTGAAAGCAATCTCTGAACTTCAGTCTCGTTACCCCTCTCTTCAGTATTCGAATAGCACAATGACTAGCATGCACTGTAACAACATCCCTCTCGTTCCATTACACCCTTTAGCCCTGCATGACTAAAGAGCTAAAAATCAATTTTCTCTTTGATACAGTAAAGTGCAAGCCATTCGATTTGTGCCAGGGAGAGACCTGATAACACATGAATGGAAAATCAGGAAGAGGAGATGAAGGCCTTTTACTTCGGATGCAGAATAAATTGCACATTCCATTGAATGAGCAATGGAATTTGAATCACTTGAAAGTAAGCCATAATTTACAGATATATTTTAATCCCTCTTTCGCATAAATGTAAAGTTACGCTGTCCTTTCCGTCCAGAAATAGAAGCCTGGGATAGATAAAATTGTTCAAACTCTGGCAGGAATGCGAAGATTTAGTTATTAGTTTGCTGGCTTTACCTTGCACTAAACGTTATTCCCTTTACTGTGTATCATATACACTGTGAATGGCTCGATTGTAATCATGTGTTGTCTTTCCGCAGACTGGTTAGCACGCAACAAAGGCTTTTCACTGAACCTTGGTACACATGACGATAACTTAAACTAAACTAAACCGGTGTATCATTGTCCAGTGAACTGACGTACAGTGAAACGTTTGTTTGTTGCGTGCTAACCAGTCAGCGGGAAGACAATATATTATTTCAACCAAGCGATTCACAATGCACAGGATAAAGGGAATAACATTTAGTGCAAGATAAGGTCCCGTAAGGTCTGTTTGAAGATAGTCTAAGGGGGTCCATTTAGGTAGATAGTAGATCAGGACCGTTCTCTGGTGTGGTAGGATGATTCTGTTGCCTGATAACAGCTGGGAAGAAACTGTCCCTGAATCAGGAGGTGTGCGTTTTCACACTTCTATACCTTTTGCCTGATTGGAGAGGGGAGACGTGGCCTGGGTGACACTCGTCCTTGAATTTGCTGCTGGCCTTGCTGAGGAGGCATGAGGAGTAAATAGAGTCAATTGAAGGGAAGTTGGTTTGTGTGATGGTCTGGGCTGCGCCCGCAATTCTCTGCAATTTCTTGTGGTCCAGGTGCATGGGGTCATTTTATATGCTTCCGGCAGGTCTCTCCGCCACCTCTGACACTCCAAAGAAAGCAATCCAGGTTTCTCCAAACTCGCATTGAAATGTACAGCAAAGAAACAGGCCCTTCAGCCCATAATGTCTGTTTCAATCAGAATGCCGAGATGAACTGCAGCTAGCAAGCTCTAATCCAGGCAGCAACCCAGCGGTGTGAGTAACTTCTTAGTCCTTGAATCGTCCCTCTCTCCATCTCTCCTCAACCATGTCGTGCTAGCTTCAAAGTCATCTTGTTGAGTCTCATAGTCTGTAATGCCTTTTCACCTAGCCCACAATGTCCTGTTTCCTTTATCATTGTTACTTTTTTGCATATCTTTCATTCATGTACACATAACTAAAACTCTGATCGTGTGCCCTTCCGGTTTGCGCGGTTTCTCTATTTGCGCAAAAACGGTACGAAATAGCGCTACGATTTTTCAACAGCTCACTCACCGTTCTCCTGTGCTGCGAGTGCAACAAGATTTGTTCCGATTGGTGAATTATTGTACAATTTAGCGAAGTTTAAAAATCATAAAACCCGCGTATGCACAGATCGATCTCCTCTCCTGCCAGTCAGCACAGCGCGGATTGGTGGCTTCTCCTGTCAGTCCCCGGTACGGTCCGCCCCTTCCTGCGCCATCGCATCTTTACTGGAGCTGAGGAACGCTGCGGGTGGCCGGCGGAGGTCTCCAGCCGGACACAATTTTCGGAGGGACCGATAGCGGCCTGGCCCGGAGTCGGAGATGTCGGCAAACGAAAAGCGGAGAGTCTGATCCCGGCGGAGGAGAGCATCCGGCGCCCGCTGTGAGTCCCAAACGCACTGCCATCGCAACGCCCCGCAGCTCCAGCCCCTTCCCCTCTGGTCCCCCTCGCTGGCTCCTGCCCCCCTCCCCCGTGATACCCCCCTCCCCCGTGATACCCCCCTCCCCCGTGATACCCCCCTCCCCCGTGATACCCCCCTCTCCCCCATGACTATTCCCCCGTCTTTTTCTCCGAGCTCATCCCCACAACCCTAAAGCCCCCCGCCCCCCCCCCACCCCCCCCCCCCGCCCACATGCTGTCTGCTGATGCATCTGGGACAAGCCAAGGATCGAGGATCGGAGGATCTGAGGATCTGAGGATCTGAGGCCTGGCTCTAACGGCGCCGACGGCTGATGCTCCTCCGGGGCACGCAAGAAGGGAGAGGAGCGGCAACCTCGAGATCCTGGGAGGTGAGGAGGGAGTGTGGGGAGGAGGGGAATAGAGGGAAAAGAGGGGGGGAGGGGGAGGGGGAGTAGAGGAGGGGAGAGTGGGGAGGTAGGGCGTGGGGAATAGAGGGAGAGGAGTTTAGTGAGGGAGGTGAGGAGGGATAATGGGGGGATAGGAGGAGGTGAGGTGTGGGTATTGAGGAATAGTAGGGGGGTAGGAGGGGAGAGGAGTTATGGAGGGGAGTGACTGAGGGTAGGGAAAGAGGAGGGAGAGAGCAGTGAGGGAGTGATTGGGGAGGGTAGGAGGAGGGGAAAGAAGAGGGAGGGTGAAGAGGAGGGGGAGAGAGTGTTAGGGAGAGGGGAAATAAGCTGCGCCTGTGCAGTTAGGGGCTATGGGTGAGTGGTGGAATATTGCTTTGGGGAACCAAACCTCCTGTGCGACAGGGACCCAACAGGTCCCACTTAGTCTAGTTTGTTCTATATCTCTCTACATCATCGTCCATATCTCTCGTTTCCCTTTCCCCTGACTCCCAGTCTGAAGAAGGGTCTCGACCCGAAATGTCACCTGTTCCTTTTCTCCAGAGATGCTGCCTGACCCGCTGAGGACTCCAGCTTTTTGTGTCTATCTTCAGTTTAAACCAGCATCTGCAGTCCCTTCCTCCACTTAATCATGGGTGTCTCCTTGTTCTCAGCCTCTCAATCGCAGGAGCTGATTTATTTCTATCAACTTTATCCCATCTGTTAATAACTTCAAGTGACTCTTTCAAACCACAGCATAATCTTCTCTATTCTCAGAAAATACATTTCATTTTAATATGTGTGGTATTCATCATGGGACATAATTTGACCGTAAAAATGTAATCAATATTCATTGGCTTAATTTCAATATTAATGGAATATTATTTTCAGCAAACAACCCATTGAAGCTATGATGAACTTTCATCTGTAGAAAGCCACTCCAATATCTAACAAATCTTATGTTTGGATGGAGAAGTAAAAAAAAAATCTTACATTTAAGCGCAGAGAGGTGGTGCGGCAGTGGAGTTACTACCTAAAGCCCCTGTCCCACTGTACAAAGTAATTGACGTGTTCTCCCGAGTTTTCCCCTGATTCGAACTCGGAGAAAGTCCGTAGAACTTGTGAATTACCTAGTACAATGGGACAGGGGCTTTACAGCGCCAGAGATCCGGGCTAGATCCTGACTACGGGTGCTGTCTGTAAGGAGTTTGTACGTTCTCCCCGTGACCTGCGTGGGTTTTCTCCGAGATCTTCGGTTTCCTCCCACACTCCAAAGACGTACAGGTTTGTAGGTTAATTGGCTTGGTGTCAATGTAAATTGTCCCTAGTGTGTGTAGGATAGTGTTAATGTGCGGGGGTCGCTGGTCGGCGCGGACTCGGTGGGCCGAGGGGCCTGTATCCTCTAAAGTGAACTAAGAAACTATAATACGGAGATTGGATGCAATACTGCTGCTTCAGCAGAATAGAATTAAAAATAAAATGGTGAATTATGAGAAATGCCATTTTTTTTAAAAAAAGGTTTCCATTTGATAGTTTAAACAGAAAATGCTGGAAACACTCAGCTAGTTAGGCAGCATCTGAAGTAGAAACAAAGCTCACATTTCAGGTCCCTGTTGGTTTATTTTTATTATGGCCACTGTGAAATGTTCTTGCTTTCCAATCAGATCGATAATACCATGCATGACTATAACCAAGTCTTTAGAGATAAAAACTGGAAACAGGCTCTTTGGCCCACGGTGTCCATGCCAACCCACAAGTGGACGACCCTATGGAGAGGACAGTCATACTTGTTTCGAGTGACCGCCGATGATGAGATTACAACTGAATCCTCTCCACATCCACTCTATCCAAGCCTGTATGTTTCAATAAGGTCTCCCCTCATTCTTCTAAACTCCAGCGAGTACAGGCCCAGTGCCGTCAAACACTCGATCGAGGGTCTTCACTGTGGTAGATGGCAGGTCAGGTATTTACAAACTATGTACATGCACTCGGACACCCATTGCTTGAAGTCAATTGTCCCCAAAAATGGCTAAAGGAATTCCCAGCTTAATCCCGCTGTCCAACATTAATAGCTGCCAGCGTAACTTAACATGAAAGCATGATGTGTTATCTTGTCAAAGCACAGTTGACTATTATTGAGAGCGCATTGCATTAAATTAAAAAAGCCACATACATTTTAGCATTGATTTACTACATGCAATTCAGTATACTTAACAACACTTCTTTAAAATTTATGTTCCAGGAAAATCATTTGTCAGTGAATCTCTGATTAATGCGCTTACAAGAATTAAGACCATTTCTTATGAGAAACCTTTTTTTTTTGAATGATCGATGGAACTTGTGTAGTGGTTTTATCTATTGGTGATTTGTCCTAGTTTTGGATTCTTAGTGCACAGTAGATGACAGTGCTCTCAAAAGACTACAAGGAAATTGATATATCCTATTTACCCCCAACCGGTTCGTAACAGGATAAAACTCCACACAAACTAAACGCCCTAATCACATTAACTTAATCTCTTCCACATATCTATTCACGCCTACTTTGGGTGGCACAGTGACAGAGCCAGACACAGGCGTTTGATCCTGACTACGGGGTGCTGTCTGCTCGGAGTTTGCACATTCTCCCCTGGACTGAGTGGGTTTTCTCCGGGTGCACTGCTTTCCTCCCACACTCCACACCCACTAAATGGCCTCATCGCATTTACTCAATCTCTTCCCCGTATCTATTCACTCCTACCGAGGGCGGCACGGTGGTGTTGCAGTGGAGTTACTGCCTTACAGCGCCGGAGACCCAGGCTCGATTCTGACAATGGGTGCTGTCTGCATGGGGTTTTGTACGTTCTCCCTGTGACAGCGTGGGTTTTCTCTGGGTGCTCCGGTTTCCACCAACTCTCCAAAGACGTGCAGGTTTCATCATCATCGGTGGTCACTCGAAACGAGTATGACTGTCCTCTCATGGAGGACGCCAGTGCGTGACTTTGTTTAACGTGGGGAGACTGGTGCACAGACAGCCACCACACGGTCCTTGACAGATCTGGGTCAGGATCCAGTGGCATGGTCCCAGACGACCAGGGACTCTATTCTGCTGCAGCCTTCATCCGCCTTCCCAGCCATTGTGACGCTCCACTAAGGTCAGCCATTGTACTCCGCCTGTTCCACCGTCGAGGTCTTGGTCGGATCGCTCTTTGGCAGAGACCTCCCCGTTGACTTACCGCCATGGGTGGCCCTACCAGGAGCATCGCTCCAGACGGCACCGCTCTCAGGATCTCAGGTCCACACAAGCTTCTCCACCACGACACGGAGAAGACGTGCAGGTTTGTACGTTAATTGTCTTTGGTGGAGTTATAAATTACTCCTAGTGTGTGTAGGATGGTGTTAATGTGAGGGATCGTTAATCGGCGCGGACTCGGTGGGCTGAAGGGCCTTTTTCCGCGCTGTATCTCTGGTCTAAAGTCTTATCTTGGTGTATAGTTCATTACCTATAGGAAGCATAATACAGTAGGAATACACTCACCCAAATTGAATTAATATTATCCCATTGCGTATATATTCTTTAATGCATTGGAGGCACATCACTAATACAAACAGAACATAATAGCACAAGTTGACAAAACACTATAGATTATTATTTAAAGTAAAGCTTTGCTATGCATTTAAGCTCGAGGAGTGCATTTTGTTCAAATGAATTACATTGAAAATCAATTGAGCAAACAAAATCTATGAAGTGTAAGACATTTTCATGGCAGTCCCTTTTTAATGAACCATCAAGAAATGATGGCCCTTCTAAAACTGCTCATGTGCCTCAGATTTGTAATTCTATCTGAAACGTTGACTTTTAGTATCAACAACTTAGCATAACTCAGCATTATTTCAGGCATAAACAAATCACCCATCATTAATTATTCGAGCTCTTTCAAAAAAAAAAAATTCCAACTAGTTGATAGGTGAGCAATTTTTACATGTTGTGACATTTCTTACATACTTGAGGGTGCTAATGCCTAATATTATACTTGCAATCTGATTGCACTTGTAATGTAAAATGTTCCACGGTTCACGGAGAGATGAAGAGAGAAGGGGGAAGGGTTTGGGAAAGGTGAGTTAATTGGCAGGAGAGAATTAGCAAACAAAGACCAGTGGACTAGACAACTATTTCATTGAGCACGCACTCGTTCGGCCCTGGATCTCCCAGTTTAGTTTAGAGGTACGGCGCAGAAATAGGCCCCTCAGCCCCACCGAGTCCACGCCGACCAGCGATCCTTGTACACTGGGCACAATTTACAATTTTTACCAAAGCCAATTGGGCCGCACGGTGGCGCAGCAGTGGAGCTGCTGCCTTATGCCTCTGTCCGACTTAGGGAACCTGAACGGAAACCTCTGGAGACCTTGCGCCCCGCCCGAGGTTTCCGTGCGGTTCCCGGTGGTTTTTGTCAGTCTTCCTAATGGTCGAAAGTGCTTTCCGCTTCTTCTATGCTCCGGCGATTGTTACAAAAAATTGAAAAAACCTCCGGGAACCTGACAAAAACCTCAGTGGGACGGGGGCATTACAGCGCTTGCAGAACCAGAGACCGATCACGGCTGCTGTCTGCGTGGAGTTTCTCCCTGTGACTCAAACTCCAAAGACGTGCAGGTTTGCAGGTTAATTAGTTTAGTTTAGTTACGTTTAGAGATACGGAGATACAGATACAGGGTTTCCTCCGAGATCGTCGGTTTCCTCCCACATTCCAAAGACGTACAGGTTTGTAGGTTAATTCACTTGCATCAAGCATACAGGGTGCGATTCTAGGTTGTCGACCGCAATGTTACTCCACTTTTAAGTAAATAACGTTTATTGGCAAAGTATTCACATACAAGGAATTTGACTTGGTGCTCCGCCCACAAGTAACAACATGACATACAGTGACAATTACGAATGACTCAGAAAACACTAAACATTAATAATAATAATTGCTGTGCATTTAAGCTCGAGGAGTGCCATTCGGCTATGATGGCCTCAAAGATATGTGGACGTTTAGGACAATGGGCAAATAAAGGACAAAGGACATTTAGTGTCACATACACCAATTGGTGCAGTGACATTTTTAGTTACCATGCAGCATTTGAGTTACCGTGCACAAATAAGATAAACACCACACTTTGGAATTTAACATAAAACATAAAAAACACCCCCCCCCCCCCCCACAGCGGAATCGCCATTTCCCACTGTGAGGGAAGGCACCAATACTGTTTGATCTGCAGGTTTGTATAGAAACATAGAAACATAGAAATTAGGTGCAGGAGCAGGCCATTCGGCCCTTCGAGCCTGCACCGCCAATTCAATCATCATGGCTCAGTATCCTGTAACCTGCCTTTCTCTCCATACCCCCAGATCCCTTACTGATAGCCACAAGGGCCACATCCAACTCCCTCTTAAATATGGCCAACGAACTGGCCTCAACTACCTTCTGTGGCAGAGAATTCCACAGATTCACAGACTCACCACTTCTCTGTGTGAAAAATGATTTTCTCACCTCGGTCCTAAAAGACTTCCCTCTTATCCTTAAACTGTGACCTCTTGTTCTGGATTTAAGATGGGGGGGGGGGAGGGGGAAGATTTAATAGGAACTCGAGGCGTAACTTTTTTACACAAAGGGTGGTGGGTGTATGAAACGAGCTGCCGGAGATAGCTACTCTCACAACATTTAAGAGACATTTAGACAGGTATATGACTGGTACAGGATAGATTTAGAGAGATATGGGCCAACTACAGGCAGGTAGGACTAGTGTAGATGGGACATGTTGGTTGCTGTGGGCAGGCTAGGCTGAAGGGCCTGTTTCCATGCTGTATGACTATGACTGTTTCATTGAACACACCCTTGGTTTGCCTCGATCTCCTGGCTGAAGACATTCTAACTCCACTTCCCATTACCACACTGAACTTTCGGTCCTGGGCCTCCTCCGCTGTCAGAGAGACCACGCTGAAACAGGTGGGAAAGCACCTCCATATTTAGCTTGGGCAGCTTACACCCCAATGGTAACAACATTGAAATATCCAATTGTAGAGCAACCCACTCTCCATTTCCTCCCCCCCCCACCCCCTCCCCCCCCATCTCTTTCCCTTGCCTTTATTCCTCTCCCATTTTTCCGCTATCCTGCCCCACTTGTGTACAGGAGTGCAAGAGATAAAAGAGGCAGGGAACGTTCAGAGTCATACAGTGTGTAAACAGATCCTATGGCCCAATTTCCCCACGCCGACCAACATGCCCCATCTACACTGGACCCACCTGCCTGCATTTGTCCCATATCCCTCTAAGCTTGCCCTATCCATTTAGCTGTCTAAATGTTTCTTAAACATTGTGATAGTACCTGTCTCAACTACCTCCTCTGGCATCTCATTCCATACACCCACCACCTTCTGTGCCCCTCAGGTTCCTATTTAATCTTTCACCCCCCTCACCTTAAACCTATGTCCTCTGGTTCTCGATCCCCCTACTCTGGGCAAGAGATGTTGTGCATCCACCCCATCTATAACCCATGATTTTGTACACCTCTATTAGATCATCCCTGCGCTCTATTGAATAAAATGGCACAGGGGTGGTACGGTGGCGCAGCAGTAGAGTTGCTGCCTCCCAGCGCCGGAGACCCGGGTTCAATCCTCACTGCGGGTGCTGTCCGTACAGAGTTTGCACGTTCTCCCCGTGACCCGCATGGGTTTTCCGCCGGGTGCTCCGGTTTCCTCCCACACTCCAAAGTTGTACAGGTTTGTAGGTTTAGTGGCTTTGGTAAAATTGTCCCTAGTGCGTGGGATAGTGTTAATGTGTGTGGATCGCTGGTCAGCGCAGGCTCGGTAGGCCGAAGGGCCTGTTTCTGCACTGTTTCTCTAAAGTCCAAAGTCTGGGGCCAGGAAGCGAGCGGGTAAGATCATCTCTGACCCCTCTCACAAACTCTTTGAATCACTTCCCTCTGGAAGGCGACTCCGGACTGTCAAAGCCACCACAGCCAGACATAAAAACAGTTTTTTTTCCACGAGTAGTAGCTCTACTCAATAACCAAAAATCTGTAGCCTCCGCTGGTATTTTATTTAATTCACATGTTTAATCGATAATGTTTTATTATTAATGTTTAATGTTAAATGTGTCATTCCTCACTGTCACTGTATGTTATGTTGTCACTTGCGGGCGGAGCACCAAGGCAAATTCCTTGTATGTGAATAATTGGCCAATAAACCTATTCATTCGCAAAGCTCTAGCCTGCTCGACCTGTCCCCACAGCTCAGGCCCTGGAGTCCTCAAGTCCTCGTAAAGTCTGCGTGGTGGACTAGTAATCTTAACTTCATCATGGATTGTGGAACTGGGGTAGTCAGCAAGGGCTGGATAACAGAAGATGTGGACGGTGCGAGAGTGAATGTGACATTGGAATATTGAATGGGTTTTATGAACAAATACAGGAGCTCAGCAGAAGGAGCTTAATAAATGTTATCTCGCGAGGAGGCTAAAGATTTGCATGAGCGCTTCACTGGAGCAGGTGCTGAGTTTGTTGGATCCATTTAAAAGATTGCATTAGGAAGGTCTGTGTTCCAGCCTCACAAAGTCATCGCCAAATGTTTCAGAAACGACTCAAAACACACTCAAGGCAATGTCAGTTTCTTCCAGAATCAGAATAAAAATTTAGTTTTGATTAGTCTGCAGAAGGGTCTCGACCCGAAACGTCACCCATTCCTTCTCTCCAGAGATGCTGTCTGTCCCACTGAGTTACCCCAGCTTTTCGTGTTTATCTTCAGTTAAGTTTACTTTATCATCCTGTGTACCGAGGTACAGTGAAAAGCCTTTGTTGCGTGCGATCCGGTCAGTGGAGAGACATTACGTGAATCGCAATCGAGCCATTCACGGTGCACGGATACACGATAAGGGAATGGCGTTGAGTGCAGGGTCGAGCCACCAAATTCCGTTCAAAGGCAGTCCGTGGGTCACCAATGAGGTAGATCGTAGTTCTGTCTCCTGTTTCAGGTTCCTGTGCACCCACATCTCAGCAGATCTCAGGTGGCCAACTGGCAGATAAAGAAGGCACAACAGCAGCAATAGGAAGTCAGGGAAGTGAGTTAGATAGAGCTCTGGGGGCTAGTGGAGTCAAGGGATATGGGGAGAAGGCAGGCACGGGTTATTGATAGGGGACGATCAGCCATGATCACAATGAATGGCGGTGCTGGCTCGAAGGGCCGAATGGCCTCCACCTGCAGCTATTTGCTATGTTTCTATGTTTCTATGAAAGTCAACTTGCCACAACAGCTGCCAGTGCCTGTGCCAGCTGCCAGTCCATAGAGAGTGTCCTGACACATGGCATCCTGGTGTGGTAGGGCAACAGTTCTGCGGCTGACAAGAAGGCTCTGCCGAGAGTCACCAATACGGCCCAGAAGATCACCAGCACACAACCTGCCTGCCCTGGAGGAGATCTATAGCTCTTGTTGCCTGTGGAAGGCATCACGCATTCTAAAGGACTCATCTCAGCCTGCACATCACTTGTTTGTTCTTCTGCCCTCTGGAAAGCGTTACAGGTCCATCAAATCACACACCACAATATTAACAAACAGTTTCTACCCCAAGGCCATCACCACTCTGAACTCTGCACTGAACACACAGCCCCCATAGCCAATATTTTGTACTGCCACAACACTATACTGTGAAATATTGCACATTGCACATTATTACTTGACCTGACGTTTTCTTGCAGTTTTTGTTATTCGTTATTCATTATTTGTTACTAATAATTTGTTACTATTTATCTGATACGTTGGAGCTCCACTCAGCGACCAGCGGAAGTCAGCGGAACCATCTAGGCTACACCATCACGTCGATGACCCCATGGACGTCCGTGGCCAGGACCTGCCCCGAAAGCAGTGGACAACCCTCAACCGCTTGAGGACAGGCGTCGGACGCTGTGGAGTAGCGATGAAGAGGTGGGGCCTCGTGGGCAGCGCCTCCTGCGAGTGTGGGGACCCAACACAGACAGTGGAGCACATGGTCACCAGTTGCCCCAAACGCCGGCCACCGAATGGTGAACAAGGTCTGATTGACCTGGACGATGACACGTTGGCCTGGCTCGCCTCAACGGAGCTGCAGGTCTAAAAGACACACGACAGAAGAAGTCCACTCAGGCAGTGCGCCTGAAATTTCAATGATAATAAAGTGTATTATTATTATTATTATTATTATTATTACTATTAATACTGATGCACCTTTGGACTGTAGATGAGACGAAATTTCTTTAGCCAGGGGGTGGTGAATCTGTGGAATCCGTTGTCACACACGGCTGTGGAGGCCAAGTCATTAGATATTTTTAAGGCAGAGATCAACAGGGTTCTTGCTTAGCAAGGGTGACAAAGGTTACGGAGAGAAGGCATGAGAATGGGATTAAGAGGGAAAGATAAATCAGCCGTGATGAAATGACAGAGTTGACTCGATGGGCTGAATGACCAAATGCTGCTCCTATGACCTACGGATCGTAAGAGTTTTGGGAGAGGAATACTGTGCCAAAGTGGAAAGCAAGAACATTGAACATCGAATAGTAGAGCACAGGAAAAGACCCTTCGGCCCACCACATCTGTGCTGAATGAGATGCCAAGATAATCTACTAGAATCAAACAGCAGGGAAACAGGTACCTCATCCCAACTTTCCCATGCCGACCAAAATGCCCCAACTACAATAGTCCCACATGCCCGCGTTTGACCCATATCAATCCAAACCTTTCCTATCCTGTCTGAATGTCTTTTAGATATTATTGTCATACCTGCCCCAACTACCTCCTCTGGCAGCTTGTTCCAGATATCTGTATGTGAAAAAAAATTGCTCCTCAGGTTCCTATTAAATCTTTCCTCCCTCAATTTTAACTTATGATCTCTGGTTCTTGATTCACCTACTGTGGGTAAAAGACTCGTTTGCTTCACATGATCCGCATCCCCCACATGTCGTGCATATCCATCTGCAATTATAGAACAACCCACTCCCCATTTCTCCCCCCCCCCCCCCCCCCCCCCCCCCCCCCCCCCCCACCCCCCCCCCCCCCCCCAAATCTCTTTCCGGTGCCCCAGTCCTTCCCATTTTCCAATTATCCTGCCTGATCTGATACGGGGCTGCAAGGGATTTCAGACAGGGAAGACTCAGAGTCATAGAGTGATACACAGCATGAAAACAGGCCCTTAGGCCCAAATCCCCCACGCCGACCAACATGTCCCAACTACACCACCAAATGCCTCTTAAACACCTCCATCATCTCTGCCTCCACCGCCGCCTGATGCAGTGCATCCCAGGTACTCACAAACTTCCCCACAGGAGCATGGGTGAAGCTCAACAGACGTAGTACTGGAGTTGGGCGTTTCAATGCCAGCGTGTGGAGATGGGGGCTCCATCAGAGCCCAGCCAGCCTGTGGATGCGGAGCAGAACAACAGACAGCCACCCATGTCATCTCCGAGTACCCGCTTTACCATCCACCAAGTGGAGCTCTGGGCCTGGCAGACATTGACGCAGAGACAACAACCTGGCTGCTCAACACCCGGCTTGAGATCTAACTATTCCTTTGGTTTATGTTTCATTCGCAAGAAGCAGAAGACGGCAACCCTCTATGTAAAAAACACTTGCCCAGTACATCTCCTTTAAACCATCGAACACCCGTTCACAATAGTTGTATGTTATCCCATCTTACACACTAGGGGCAATGTACAGAGGCCAATTAACCTACTAACCCGCACGTCTTTGAGTTGTGGGGGGAGCGCCACGAGGTCACAGGGAGAATGTGCGGACTCTGCACAGAGAGGATCGAAGGTCAGGATGGAACCCGGGTCTCTGGCGCTGAGAGGCAGAGTCTCTACCAGCTGCACCACCGCCATTTTGTTAGTCTGCGCTGGGCGTCAACATGGTGTTAGAGGAGGCCGTTGTCACAAAGGTTAATGTACCAATGGGAAGGGAAGTTGAAAGGGTTTGCAACCAAGAACTCGGTTTCATGACGACCGTCCCAGTGGGCGGTAGTTTAGTGCAGCAGTAGAGTTCCTGCCTCACAGCGCCGGAGACCCGGGTTCGATCCTGACTACGGGTGCTGTCTGTACAGCGTTTGTACGTTCTCCCCGTGACCTGCTTGGGTTTTCTCCGGGTGCTCCGGTTTCCTCCAAATCTGTGCGGGTTTGTAGGTTAATTCGCTTCTGTAAATGTTAAATTATTCCTAGTGCGTGGGCTGGTGAAAGTGTAAAGGGTGATCGTTGGTTGGCACAGAGCTGGTGGGCCGATGGGCTGCATCTCTGAAGTTTAAAGTCTATCCCTGACGCACTAGTAGGAAGAAAATGTGTAGGATCGAACTGCAGATGCTGGTTTACACCGACGATAGACGCAGAATGCTGGAGTAACTCAGCGGGACCGTCAGGATCGCTGGAGAAAAGGAATAGGTGACGCTTCGGGTCGAGAGTAGGAAAAGAAAAATTTGCCACAGTCAGCTGGCAAATTGCAAACTTTACTTCAGTGATAATTACACAATTATTTTTAATTTATTTCTTTGTTTTTAATTAAAGATAGAGAGATAGAAAAAAGGAATAGAAAATAGAAAAGAAGGTATGAAAAGTTTGATGGAGATTAAAGTATTACTAAATAATCCAATCTTGGAGATACATTCATGATTTGTTATGTGTATTTCTTCATCCACTCAGATATTCAGGCCTCAGTCAAGTCCCTGCGCCGAACCATTGTGACCCTGTAGATATTTAATATAGGGAGAACCATATCTCCTTGAAGAGATCTAACCTGTCCATGAGGACAAGTCTCAATCTCTCCAAGTGAAGTGTCTCCGTCATTTCTGTATTCCACATTTTAATTGTTGGGGATACAGGGCCTTTCCAAAATTTTAATATTAATTTTTTCCCAATTATTAAAGAATAGTCGATAAAAGTTCTATGATTCCTTGTAATTATTTGTTCCATTTCCGGTATTCAAGTATGATTAACTTTGGGTCATAAATCATAGTAATATTAATAACTTTCGAGATTGTTTTGAATATTTCATTCCAATATTGTAAAATCTTCGTACAATTAGTAAATGAGTGTGACAGAGTTGCTTCCATGATTTGACATTTATCACATATAGGTGATAGTTTTGGAAATATATTATGTAGTTTAGATTTAGAATAATGTAATCTATGTAAGATTTTAAACTGTATAAGTGCATTGTTTAGCGTTTAAAGAGCAATAATGTATATGTTGTAGGCTTTCTTCCCATATTTCTGGACTTATTATTTGACTTAGTTCATTTTCCCAGCGCTGTCTATGTATTTCCGATGATGGGATATCACTTTCCAACAAAATGTTATAAATGTATGATATCATTTTTTCTGTATTTGGGTGTTTATTCAAGCATTCATCTAAAATTTCACTCTTTCTATTTCTAAGTTCTTGTGTATTTGCGGAAATATAGTTTCTGATTTGTAAATATCTGAAATATTCATTATTATGAAGCCCGTAAGTTTGTTGTAATTCTTGAAATGAAAGAAATGAATTATCCTTATAGAGATCCCCTATGTTTAGAATTCCTTTATTTTTCCATTGTATAAAAGCTTTATCCATCATTGACGGTTTAAACGTAAAATTATTGGCAATTGTAAGAGCTAGCGGTATAAATTTTAGTTTTAGTGTTTTCTTTATTTGTTTCCAAATACGTATTCCACTTTCTATTATCAGATTTTCGCTATAAGTTTTCTTAGGTACATTAATATTAGCAAATATTATAGAGCTAATTTCAAATGGAAAACAGTCTTCTCTTTCCATTTTTAACCAATTTGGTTTATTATCTATTTCTCCTAACCAAAAATTCATATTTCTAATATTAACTGCCCAATAATAGAACATAAAATTTGGTAAAGCTAAACCCCCGTTTATTTTAGCTTTACATAAATGTTTTTTTATTTATTCTATGATTTTTGTAGTCCCAATAAAGTTAGTGACTATTGAGTCTACTTTTTTAAAGAAATTTTTAGAAAGATATATCGGGATTGATTGAAATAAATATAATAATTGTGGGAGGAAAATCATTTTTATTGCGTTTATTTTACCTAACATTGAGATAGGTAAGCTTTTCCAATATAAGGATATTTTTATTTAATTTATTCAATAATAACGGGAAATTAGATTTAAATAAAGAGTCAAATCTTTTTGTAACAAAAATACCAAGATATTTAATATTTTCATTTGTTATCTTGAAAGGAAATTGTTGTAATATCTGTAAATTATTCATGGTTATTGGCATAAGTTCACTTTTATTCCAATTGATGCTATATCCTGAAATTTAAACCAAATTCCGTTATTAGTTTTAACAAATTACAGATACTTATTTCCGGTTTTGTAATATAAAGTAGTATATCGTCCGCATATAACGAGATTTTATTCTTAGTATCTTTAGTATCGTATCCATATATTTCTGGATGTAGTCTTACCCTTTGAGCAAGGGGTTCGATTGCTAACGCAAACAGTAATGGTGATAAAGGACAGCCTTGTCTACAACCTCGAGATAAACTAAACTTAGTTGATAACATATAATTTGTTATTATTCTAGCTGTTGGATTTGCGTATAATAATTTAATCCAAGTAGTAAACTTATCACCAAGCTTAAAGGCTTCCATCACCGAAAATAGATAAGGCCATTCCACCTGGTCAAAAGCTTTTTCTGCATCCAACGAGATGACTACTAAGTCTTTTTTTATCACTTCTTTTCGAGTATATAATATTAAATAACCGTCTTAAATTATATGAAGAATATCTTTTAGGTATAAATCCTGTTTGATCAGGATGAATTAATTCATTAACAATTTTGCTTAGTCTTTGTGCAAGAATTTTTGTTAAAATTTTTTGATCGGTATTTAATAAAGCAATTGCTCTATACGATCCTGGATCATCCAAATCTTTATTTATTTTGGGTATAAGTGTTATAATAGATTCGTTCAATGTGTCTGGTAATTTCTCTTGTATATATATCTGTTCATATAATGATTTTAAATATGGGACCATTTGGGCATGAAAAAATTTTATAAAATTCCGAGCCTATACCATCTGGTCCTGGAGTTTTACCATTTTTTAAAGATTTAATAGATTCTTGGATTTCTTTTATTGAAATATCGGCATTTAAAAATTCTCTATTTTGTAAATCTAATTCTTTTAAGTTACATACATTTAAAAAGGCATCTATTTCTGTTTTATTTACTGTTGTGTTACCAGTATACAAATTTTTATAATATTGCATAAATCTTTCATTAATATCCTTGGGTTGTATTAATAATTCACCGTTTTGTGATTTAATCCTATGTATAATTTTTTCCGCTTCAATTTTCCTTAATTGTCGAGCCAATAGTTTTTGTGGTTTGTCTCCAAATTCAAACAACAATTGTTTAGTATGTTGGTAGTATTTTAAAACTTGATCAGTATATATTTTATTTAATTTATACTTCAATGCTACAATTTTATTATGTATTATTATATCTGATTTTGTTGCATTCTGTATATCTAATTGTTTGATCTCCCTTTCTAAGTCATGTTGTTCCTTCCGAATCTTCTTATTATGGAATGCTTGTGAAGAAATCATAATTCCTCGAAGATATGCTTTAAATGTTTCCCATAATAAAGAGCGAGATATTTCTGGTTGATCATTTATTTCAAAAAAACATCTTAATCTGGGTTATGATGTATTCCTGAGTTGTTTTATTTTTTAAAATTTGTGGATTAAGTTTCCATTGTCCTAGATTTCCTGTTTTACCATTTATTTTAATTTTAAATGTTAATGGTGCGTGATCTGAAATTATAATATTATGATATTTGGATTCGTAAGTAAGTGAAATAAGCTTTGCATCTACTAGGAAGTAATCTATTCTTGAATAGGTTTTATGTACTGGCGAGTTAGAAGGAATATTCTCGACCAGTAGGATTTTCTGTTCTCCAAACATCTTTAATGTTAGACGTTTGAATGTATGCATTTAATAAATCACTAGAGTGCGATTTAGTTTTCCTTTGTTTTGAAGATCTATCTAAATAAGGGTCTAATGTACAATTAAAATCTCCTCCAATTATCAAATTGTAGTGTGGTTAATTCTGGAATATTATTAAGTACTTTCTTAAAGAATAAAGGACTATCAAAATTTGGACCATAGATGTTAACAAAAATCATTTTTTTCCCTATTTATTTCTCCTATTACAATAATGTATCTGCCATCTTTATCAGATATAGTAGATATATGCTTAAATAAAGTACCTTTACGAAATAATATTGCTACGCCTCTTGATTTGTGTGTAAAGGAAGAGTGGTATATTTTTATCTATCCATTTAGCTTTCAGCCTATTTTCAGCGTCTTTCTTTAGGTGAGTTTCTTGGATGTAAATTACATCAGCTTTCATTGCCTTTAAGTGTGTCAATATTTTTCCTCTTTTTATTGGTTCATTGATACCTTTAACATTCCAACTGCAAAAGGTTAATCCCTCGTTCCCATATTTCTTTTTAAATCCTGCATTTTAGATTTGTGGGAATCTAGAATAGGGTCCAAGGGTCCGCGCAGTAGACTTAACCTTACACCCGAACACCGAGTAGATGAATTTTAGATCTCTCTTATGTGCTTCACGAGTGTATCTCCATTGTTCCAGTATATAACTCCATTCAAACTGAAAGATATAGTAAACATAAAAACATAATGAGAAGTGAATAAAAAGCTTAGAAAGGTGTATAAAGAATAGAAGAACTACAAATATAATATTTGTAGTTTGTGAAAGCCAAGTTGTGTTGGCCATTAATCTAAAGGCTTCCGGCATTGATGTTATTAATTTAGCCAGCTCCTAATTTTAAGGAATTATTATTCCATAGTAATATTTTAACGGGAATATAGTATTAAAGAAATGAAAAGAGTGATATTAAACATCATAAAAGTATATATATCTAAGGTTAGTTTTAAAAAAAAAATCCAATTATAAAGCCACAGTTAAAGAAAAATTTTTTTTTTTTTAAAAATACAAAAAATAGAAGTCATTATTAAAAAAAGGGGAGAAATATATTGAGGAAGGGATATCCCCATATGTAACAGGACATAAGATATTAATTATTAGTAGTATTAGTTAGCGATGGTGCAGAGTCTTGGTTAATAACAGTCATAGTAATAATAAAACCGCGTTATCATTTTAGTAGGTGTGTTATTTGTTTATGTTAGTTGTATATTATGAATAATTGTCAATGTTCGGTGAGCTTCTTCCAATCCGGGAAAACATTTCGTTCCATACGACATTGTCCATTCCTTCTGATTTCTTCTAATTCCATGTTGTCGTATAAAGTTTCATAAAATGTCAAGAGACATTTATTTTACTTCAGTGATAATTACACAATTATTTTAAACGTTACAAATGCAATAGCTTTGTGTTTTATATCGGGTTTTTTTTAATATTACCAATCGCATTGACGTACTTCAAATAATTCACTTCTACGATTTTATATCAATGTGGATAAATCCTGGCTTAGTTTTTCCATCACCAGTACTATACTGGGATAATAGCTCCAGTATATTATTATCCATTATGGTTAATGAGCTTTTTAATTGCAGGGTATTTCTTAGTTAGAGAGGGAGAGAGAGAGTGCGAGAGAGAGAGGGAGAGGGAGAGGGAGCGAGGAAGAGAGGGAGCGAGGAAGAGAGGGAGGAAGATAGGGAGAGAGGGAGAGAGGGAGAGAGGGAGAGAGGGAGAGAGAGTCATACAGTATGGAAACAGGTCCTTCGGCTGAACTTGCTCACACCGGCCAACGTCCCATCTACACTAGCCCCACCTGTCTGCGTTTGGCCCATATCCCTTTAAACCTGTCCTATCCATGTATCTGTCTAATTGCTTCTTAAACATTGCGATAGTCCCTGCCTCAACTACCTCCTCCAGCAGCTCGTTCCAGACACCCACCAACGTCTGCGTGAAGAAAGTACTCCTCAGATTCCTATAAAATCTTTCCACCTTCAACTTAGTTCTCAGCTTTGCAGTGGATATTATAAAACAACTTGAGCTTCTTGTGCCTACAATGAAGTCGACGTCATACGTGACAATTTTGTATTGATGTGATGGTACTTCAATAGGACTCAGTACCCGGAGGCTTGTCGGTCGGCGTAGCCAGGAGGGAGGGTGAACGTGAGGAGCGAGGGTCGGAGGGAGGGTGGACCGGGGTAATGCCTCCAGCGCCTTCAAGGTCGGCTGCAGGAGGCACCCCGGGACACAAAGATGGCCGGGCGAGGAGGGGAGAGGAAAGGAGAGGGACGTCGGTTCACGGGAACTGCTCCCATATATCGAGCGCACAGGCCGACCGCACTTTAAACTTTGTATAACGGTGCCAATAATGGCAAAATATTCAATATATGCAAAAAGGATTTCATTGTGCTGTTGCATATGTGATATACTCAGAGGCAGTGAACCATTGAATTACAATCATTAGCCAACAATATTTAATATTCTGTGGAAATAAAGCAAATTCATGACACGAACAATCTGTTCAAAGCTCTAAGCACATTATTACACCTAACAGTCATTTGGTAACCACAGCCCAATGAAGCTTAATAAGTTTAAGCAGCACGGTGACGTAGCAGTACAGTTGCTGCCTTACAGCGCCAGAGACCCGGGTTCGATCTTGACTACGGGTGCTGTCTGTACGGAGTTTGTGCGTTTGTACATTCTCCTTGTGACCACGTGGGTTTACTCCGGGTGCTCTGCTTTCCTCCCACACTCCAAATATGTGCAGGTTTGTGGGTTCATAGGCTTCCGAAAATTGTAAATTGTCCCCAGTGTGTTGGATAGTGCGCGTGTACGGGGGCGGGTCGCTGATCGGCGTGCACTCGGTGGGCCGAACGCGCCTGTTTCCACGGTGTAGTAAAGTAAAGTTGTACCAGAAATAGGTTGGAACATGTCCGAAGGTGTTTCCATGTAACCACACCATGGAGAAGCAAAGAACAGCAAATGGTGGTTTAAACGAGAGGACATAAAAGTGCTGAAGTAACTCAACAGGGTCGGGCAACATCTCTGGAGAACATGGATAGGTGTAGATCAACCTAAAGAAGGGTCTCGACCTGAAATATCACCTATCCATGTTCTCCAGAAATGGTGCCTGACCCACTGAGTTACTCCAGCACTCTGTGAAACGTCACCTATCCATGTTCTCCACAGATGCTGCCTGACCCACTGAGTTACTCCAGCACTTTATGACAACCATCTATATGCTGTTCACACACTTAAGAGACATTTTGGTTTTGGTCACACTCGTGGGCAAGTTTCTTAAATGCAGTGAGATTAGCCCCATAAAAATTCACAAACACTTAGACACAATTGAAACGTGTTTCAAATATTAAAACACAAAGAAAGGCTCATGCATAAAGTCAAATAAACATGGAAAAAAACATAAGGTAGACAAAAGTGCTGTTTCGGGCCGAAAACGTTGCCTATTTCCTTTGCTCCATAGATGCTGCAGCACCCGCTGTTTCTCCAGCATTTTTGTCTACCTTCGATTTTCCAGCATCTGCAGTTCCTTCTTAAACATGGAAAAAAACAGTACCGGCAGGAACAGGCCCTTCGGCCCACAGTGTCTCTGCCGAACATAATGCCAAGACTAATGGGCCTGTCCCACTTACACGGCTTTTTTGGCGACTGCCGGCACCCGTCATAGGTCGTTGCGACCAGAACAGCGGCGACCAGAACAAGGTATGACTCTTTGGGCGACTACTCACGACCATACAGGCTTCATCCCGCAACATGTCACCGGGGCGTCGCCTGTATGGTTGTGAGTAGTCTCCCCAGTCGCCCAGTCGTAGCATTTTTCTGGTCACCGTTGGATTTTCAACATGTTGAAAATTTTCGGCGACCTGCAACAACCTATGATGGGTGCCAGCAGTCAATGAAAAAGACGTGTAAGTGGGACAGGCCCATACCTTCCTGCACATTATCTATATCCCTCCACCCTCTGCATGTTCATACACCTATCCAAAATGCTCTTAGAAATAGATATATCATACTAAATATAGAAATTACATCGTCAGATGTAATTAGAGGAGAGTGGGAACAGAAATTAAACCTAAAAATCCCCAAAGACAGATGGGAAAAATATCTCCTATATACATAATTGTTCGATTAATGTAAAACATATTCTAATCCAATATAAAATACTACACAGACTGTATTACTCAAAAACTAAAACTGAACAAAATGTTTCCAAATGTATCCCCTATCTGCGACAAATGTCTTTCTCAAGAAGCAACTATAACACACTCCTTTGCCTCTTGCATAAATCCCCATAAATTTTGCAAAGGAATCTTTGAAATCTTCTCAAAATTATTAAAAAACAAAATGAACTTGAATTTTTGGAACAACAGGAGTCTGCTCTGAGCTATTAATATTTCAAAGATGTTTCCTCAATCATGGCCTGATAATGGCAAAAAAACGTATACTTCAATTTTGGAAAAATGCATCCACCCCAACTCTTAAAATGTGGATCACAAGCATGTCTGAGACACTACAATCTCGAAGATATGAGACTCGTCTTAGCAGGAAAATCAGAGCAATTGTTAAAGATATGGTCTCCTTTCATCGATTCATTACAAGCATAGTATGGTGCAACACAACTTTGGAATTAAACCGATTTACGGACAGGGTGATGGGTGGGGTGAGAAACGAAGTAGGTATACCGCACGTTTTGGTCTTTTTTTTTTCTTTTTTATTATTTTTCGATTTTGTCTTTTTATTTTTGTGTAAGTTTTTACTTAGTCACTCTGCGACTACACTCTTTGGTAATTTAGGGGCTTACACATTCACTAGCCCTTTCACTCTCTCTCCTTCTTGCTCGTTTTCTCTTTTTCTATTTCTTTTTTGTCAAAAATGGAAGATGTACAGTAAATGTATTTGCTCATATGCCGAGGTTTATACTACTGTTACACTGCTTCTAATAAAAATGTTATTTTAAAAAAAAAAGAAAAAGATATATTTAAGGCAGAGATTGACCGAGTCTCGATTAGTAAGGGTGTTAGTAAGGGTTCTGTATTTATTTATGCCCACTATATTCTGTTTGTGCTGAAGCAAAGCAAGAATTAAATTCTTCTATCTGGGACACATGACAATCAACTCTCTTGAATCTTGAATCTTGAATCAATTGAATCTATCAGGGGTTATAGGGAGAAGGCAGGAGAATGGGGTTGGGAGGGAAAGATAGATCGGCCATGACTGAACAACAGAGTAAACTTGATAGGTCGAATGGTCTAATTCTGCTCCTCAAAGTGATGAACTGAAAAAATCCCATTATTGTACTTGCCTCCATCACCACCCCTGGTAGCACGTTCCAGGCACTCGCCACCCTCTGTGTATAAAACCACATCTCCTTTAAACTTTCCATCCTCAGAAGTAGGTTCTGACATGCATAGATAGAGTGGATGTGGAGAGGATGTTTCCACTGGTGGGAGAGTCTCGGACCAGAGGCCATAACCTCAGAATTGCAGGGAGCTTCTTTTGGAAAAGAGGTGTCAAGGAACTTCTTTAGTCAGAGGGCAGTTAATCTTTGGAACTCATAGAAACATAGAAACATAGAAATTAGGTGCAGGAGTAGGCATTCAGCCCTTCGAGCCTGCACCGCCATTCAATATGATCATGGCTGATCATCCAAACTCAGTATCCTGTACCTGCCTTCTCTCCATACCCCCTGATCCCTTTAGCCACAAGGGCCACATCCAACTCCCTCTTAAATTATGGCCAACGAACTGGCCATCAACTACCCTCTGTGGCAGAGAGTTCCAGAGACTCACCACTCTCTGTGTGAAAAAACGTCTTTCTCATCTCGGTCTTAAAGGATTTCCCCCTTATCCTTAAGCTGTGACCCCTTGTCCTGGACTTCCCCAACATCGGGAACAATCTTCAGAGACATGCATTCTAGCCTGTCCAAACCCTTAAGAATTTTGTAAGTTTCTATAAGATCCCTCTCAATCTCCTAAATTCCAGAGAGGTATAAAAACCGAGTCTATCCAGTCTTTCTTCATAAGACAGTCCTGACATCCCAGGAATCAGTCTGGTGAACCTTCTCTGCACTCCCTCTATGGCAATAAATGTCCTTCCTCAGATTTGGAGACCAAAACTGTACGCAATACTCCAGGTGTGGTCTCACCAAGACCCTGTACAACTGAAGTAGAACCTCCCTGCTCCTGTACTCAAATCCTTTTGCTATGAAAGCTAAACATACCATTCGCTTTTTTTCACTGCCTGCTGCACCTGCATGCCTACTTTCAATGACTGGTGTACCATGACAACCAGGTCTCGCTGCATCTCCCCTTTTCCTAATTCGGCCACCATTTAAATAATAGTCTGCTTTCCTGTTTTTTGCCACACCAAAGTGGATAACCTCACATTTATCCACATTGCCACAGAGGGCTGCAGAGGCCAAGTCGGTGGATATTTTTGAGGCAGAGGTAGACAATAAATTCTTGATTAGAAAGAGTATCAAGGGTTATGGGGAGAAGGCAGAAAAATGGGATTAGGAGGCAGAGATCAGCCATGATTGAATGGCAGAATGGACTCAATGGGCCGAATGGCCTAATTCTACTCCTATAACCTGTGAACTTGTGAATTCTCTACCATCTTTAACACTCATAATTTTATATATTTCTATCAGGTCTCACCACAACCTCTGATGGTCCACAAATAAATAATCCAAGTCAGTTCAACCTCTCCCTATAGCTATCCCTCAATCCAAGCATCATTTTGGTAAAACTCCACTTGCACCCTTCTTCTCCGTGGATTGTCACCTTGTCGTGGTGGAGAAGCTTGTGTGGTCCTGATATTGTGAGAGCGATGCCGTCTGGAGCTACGCTCCTGGTAGGGCCACCCGTGGCGGTAAGGTCGAGGGGGAGGTCTCTGACAAAGAGCAATTCAACCAAGACCTCAACGGTGGAACAGGCAGAGGACGATGGCTGACCCCAGTGAAGCGTCACAACAGCTGGGAAGGTGGATGAAGGCTGCAGCAGAAAAGGGTCCCCTGTTGTCTTGGTCTCCATGCCACTGGATCCTGACCCAGATCTGTCAAGGACCGTGTGGTGGCTCTCTGTGCACCAGTCTCCCCACGTTAAACAAAGTCACGCACAGGTGTCCTCCATTTAGGGAATATCACCTTGGAACACCCATGGTCAGCCATGACCAAAGGGGGGCCTAAGAAGACTTGCACCATTTCTAAAGCCTTCACATCCTTTCAGTAATGAGGTGACCACAACAGCATGCATCAAATCAGCATGCAACACACCAACGCTTCTACTACCTGAAAAGGCTTAGGAATTTGGCATGTCCCCTACAACTCTCACCAATTTCTACAGATGCGCCACAGAAAGCATTTTATAGCTCTTAAAATTAGCGGAGTCAGGGGATATGGGGAGAAGGCAGGAACGGGGTACTGATTGTGGATGATCAGCCATAATCACATTGAATGGCGGTGCTGGCTCGAAGGGCTGGATAGCCTACTCCTGCACCTATTGTCTATTGTCTATTGGGATGCATTACAGCATGGTTAGGGAACAATGTTTAAGAAGGGACTACTGATGCTGGAAAATTGAAGGTAGACAAAAGTGCTGGAGAAACTCAGCGGGTGCAGCAGCATCTATGGAGCAAAGGAAATAGGCAACGTTTGGGGCCGAAACCCTTCTTCAGACTGGTTAGGGAACAGCTCCATCCAAGGCCACAAGAAATTGCAGAGAATTGTGGACGCAGCCCAGACTATCACACAAAGTAACCTCCCTTCTATCGACTCTTGGATCGGGGAGGATCTTATAGAAACATATACAATTATAAAAGGACTGGACAAGCTTAAATGTCAGAACTTAAACTTAGGGTTAATTTAAAGCATAGTTTTGTAACATGTATAAAACTTAATTATTATTGGACTGAAATCTTTAGAGTTATCTCTGAAGTTCTTAAAATTAAACTGGACCCAGATCCAAAATTAATAATATTAGGAGTTCCAGATTCAAATCTAATATTAACAGTAAACCAAAGAAATTTCTTGGATTACTGTTTGATAATAGGGAAAAAATCAATATTGAAATTTTGGAAGGGAACATTATCCCCCACAATTAAAATGTGGACAGTGGAAATGTTGGAGACTTTGCATTTGGAAAGAATCAGATTTGTCCTAATGCACAAATATGAACTCTTTGAACAGATATGGTCTCCATATACAGAATATTTGAAGGGGTAGCTGTTCTTGGCATCACAACTCAATGGGTATCCGGCAGATTAGATGAAAATAACTCTCTGTATTTCTTTTTGATTTGTATACATGTCTCTATTGATATCGCTATTTGAAATTGTGTTATTCACTATTAAGATGTATACTATAATCTCTCTTTTTTATATATATATGTAATACTTTGTTTTAAATACATATAACAAGAATATATACATATATATTTTTTTTCTCTCTTCTCTTTCTCTTTCTATATAATCAAAATTATTATTTAATCACTATTCTTATTGATTAAAATCTATTCTTTTCTTTTTCTACTTTCTAAAAAAAATAGAAGTTTATAAGAATTATTCGTAACACTCGTATACTTATTGAAATAAGTTGGTTGTGTATTTGAAAAGTTGTTATATCGTTGTTATGATGGATTACTTCTAATAAAAATATTATTACAAGGACTGGACAAGCTAGATGCAGGAAAAATGTTCCCAATGTTGGGCGAGTCCAGAACCAGGGGCCACAGTCTTAGAATAAAGGGGACGTCATTTAAGACTGAGGTGAGAAAAAACTTTCACCCAGAGAGTTGTGAATTTATGGAATTCCCTGCCACAGAGGGCAATGGAGGCCAAATCACTGGATGGATTTAAGAGAGAGTTAGATAGAGCTCTAGGGGCTAGTGGAATCAAGGGATATGGGGAGAAGGCAGGCACGGGTTATTGATAGGGGACGATCAGCCATGATCACAATGAATGGCGGTGCTGGCTCGAAGGGGCAAATGGCCTCCTCCTGCACCTATTTTCTATGTTTCTATGTGTCTATGACTCCATTTATACCTGATGCTGCCTCGGCAAGGCCAGCAGCATAATCAAGGATGTGTCGTACGCTGGCCACTCCATCTTCTCCCCTCTCCCATCGGGCAAAAGGTATAGAAGTGAGAATACGCACACCTCCAGATTCACGGACAGTTTCTTCCCAGCTGTTATCAGGCAACTGAATCATCCTACCACAACGAGAGAGCAGCCCTGAACTACTATCTACCTCATTGGACTATCTTCGCCCTCGGACTATCCTTGATTGGACTTTGTTGGCTTAACCTTGCACTAAACATTACTTCCTTATCATGTATCTATACTCTGTGAAAGGTTTGGTTGTAATCATGTATTGTCTTTCCACTGGCTGGTTACTGCACAACAAAAGCTTTTCACTGTCCCTTGGTACACGTAACCATAAGCTAAACTACTTTAATCAGATAGCTTAAAAGCAAATGTGCTTCACTGCAACTCCGTATAAATAATAAACCTAAACCTTGTGCTTCATGTCTCGACCATATCGTATTATTTTTAATTATTCGCTATGCTTCATAAATGTTTGAAACCTGATGAAAAGATATTCTATTGCATGCATTCACTCTAATTTTGCAGGATAGTGCATCAGTTAATATTTAAGCTGTCTTCATGTCTACAGAATAGACTTAGATGGCATTAATATCCGTCTCTTATCATTTGCTACTGTATCTAGCCAACTCCATTTAATTCATTTTCTATTTACTTCAATTCTTACATTGAACATTTATTGCCCTGGTCGCACGTTTATTTAATCAACAATAAACTTTGTTGTAGAATGGAAAGTTTCTAATTTTATTTGTCATCTATAAAGTGAGTTTAACAGTTTAAGGAAGTTCAGTGTCGATTAATTTAGATTAGTTTGGAGAAACAGGTCCTTTGGCCCACCGAGTCCGTTGTGACCAGCGATCCCAGCACATTGATGCTATCCTACACAGACAAGGTACAGTTTACATTTATACCAAGCCAATTAACCTACAAACCTGTACGTCTTTGGAGTGTGGGAGGAAACCGAAGATCTCTGAGAAAATGTACACAGGTCATGGGGAGAACGTACTAACACCGTTCCGCCAGCACCCGTAGTCAGAATCGAACCCGGGTTTCCGGCGCTGCATTCGCTGTAAGGCAGCAACTCTATCACTGTGCCACAGGGACCATCCACATAGCTCGGGCCTTCGAGTCCTAGCAACATCCTCGTATAATATCTCACTCGCTTACAGTTTACCCTTGACATTGGAATACCTGATACTTTGTGAAATTAAAAAAAAAAAAAATGTTAAGGCTTAATCACCAGCAAATTGTCAGCTATTGATCTATTCCACTCATCCTAATAATGATCAATCATCCGATATCCTTCTTGTTCAGTGTGTCAGGACTGATTCCTGCTGCCCTAGTCGATGTGAGTGGTTTAATAAGCTCCTGTTTACCGCAGTATGCACGTTCCCAGGAGGCTGCTAATTGAAAGCACTTACGGTGAAACACCTGTCCAAGCAGCCTCGCAGACCACCAGGTGGGGAACCAGCTCTTGAGGAATTCAGAGAAAGGATGGCGCACAGTAGCTTTATTCTCTAATTGATTCCGCTTACGGAATAGGCCACGGCAGGAGGCAATTACAGCCCAGTTGCAATCTGATGTTCGCATACAGTCTCATAAACTGTCAGCGGTTGAAGCTTGAGTGATTTTATAAATGTCACCCAAACCTCAAGGTTACATCGTGCCGTTTATCTAATTGCAGGGACGAAGATCGAGGCTATAAGTTGTGCGAAATCTCCTTCCACTGCACATGCGGCACAAGTTAGAGGGCGGTGAATCTGTGGAATTCATTGCCACAGTTGGCTGTGGTGGCCAAGATTTTTACGGCAGAGATAGATGGATGGATTCTTGATTAGTACGGGTGTCATGGGTTATGGGGGAGAAGGCAGGAGAATGGGTTGAGGAGGGAGAGATAGATCAGCCGTGATTGAATGGCGGAGTAGACTTGATGGGCCGAATGGCCTTATTCTGCTCCTAGGACTTATTAATTCATGAAACTGCTGTGCTTGCAACATGTCTAGGGGCACAAGCACAGAATGCCAGAGGAAATTAATCATGTACAATGGGTTGAATTTTTTTTTATTATCACACGTACCGAAGTACAGTGAAATTCTTTTTATTTTCACACAGTTCAGTAAATTATTACGATACATAAGCACAATACCATATTTAGTGCAAATTGCATAGAAATATTCCACCGAGAACATATACAAGAGTCGCCAGGTCTTGGCGCCATTTTCAATGTCCAAGTTGCTTTGTGCAGATAGCTATGAAGGCCCGTTATCCTGGCGGTGTAGTAGGTTTGGCCTGGCCAAGCAAAGTTGTAGGGGTGCTCCACCGCTCTGTGCCGCTGCAGGCCATGGCCGGTCCGTGCGCTGAGTCTCCTGGAGCAGTGCCCGATCTAGGCGAGCCCCAGGCTGCTCTAGGGCCTCCAGCCGTCACCTCCATACGGATCAGCCAGTGAACCTCTCCTCTCCTCTCCCCTCCTCTCCCCTCCTCTCCTCTCCTCCCCTCCCCTTTCCCACCCAGCCACCTTCAGCCTTCGTGCCCCGGGGAGGAGGGTCTTCTTAACGTCCTTTTGTTTGTGTGTCGCCCACTATTTTGACTCTCTCCACCCTCATTTCTGGTTCTCCGGTTCTAGGGGGACGAGCGGGGGCCGGGCTCGGCGGCTCCCCCTACAGGCCAGGTTTCCCGGTTCCGTGAAGAGTGAGCTGGGCCTACAGCTGCAGGTTAGGCCTGACACTGCTCCCTAGTCAACAGTACTCCTTAGGCCTTCGAGCCATACAATCATGCCTCCAAAAGGCATCTCACTGCCTTCACTGGAATGGATGTCAGAATCGTAGCATGGGGAGTATTAGCAGACCAAATTATACATTGGGCGACACAGTGGTGCAGCGGGAGAGTTGCTGCCTTACAGCTCCGGAGACCCGGGTTTGACCCTGACTATGGGTGCTCTCTGTACGGAGTTTGTACTTTTTCTCCGTGGCCTGCGTGGGTTTTCTCTGAGATCTTCGGTTTTCTCCCAAATTCAAAAGACCTACACATTTGTAGGTTAATTGGCCTCTGTAAATTATGTCCAAGGGTAGAAGTGGTTTGCTTGGACATGGTGGAACAAAGGGCCTGTTTCCACAATGGACCTCGAAAACTAAAACTAAAAAAAGCTAAAATCTCCTTACTCTTTATGCATTAAGCCAGCACCTAACAATCGTTTACGATAAGATAAGTAGGTTTCACCCATTTAATGTGTAGGGAGGAAATGCAGATGCTGGTATAGACCGACGATAGACACTCAGTGATGGAGTAACTCAACAGGTCAGGCAGCATCTTTGGAGAAAAAGGATGGGTGACATTTCGAGTAGGGACCCATCTCCTTCTCTAAGTAGAGTAGTGGAGAGGAAAGCTGGAGGTAAGGAGAGGTAGGAGGTAACCTCCAGCACACCACCCCCCCCCCCACCCCACAGCTCCCCCCCACCCCCCCTCTACCTCACCCGTTCTTTTTCTGGGCGGTAGAGTTGCTGCCTTACAGCGCCAGAGACCCGGCATCGTTCCTGGCTACGGGTGCCGTCTGCATGGAGTTTATACGTTCTCCCTGTGACGACCTGCATGGGTTTTCTCAGAGAGCTTCGGTTTCCCCACACTGTCTCTAGTGTGTGTAGGGTAGTGTTAACGTGCGGGGATCGCTGGTTGGTGCGCACTCGGTGGCCTGAAACATAGGCGGAAATCGCTTTTAAAACATGGGGGGATGGGGGGGGGGGGGGGAGACACAATTCCCTGGCGGCCCCATTAACAAATGTGCATGACAACTCGCAGAGCCTGTGGACTTACCATCAGGGAGCTGGCTGACTTAACACTGAAGCAACTCTGGGTTTAAAACAGAAGAAAATAAAGGCATACAGAAGAACTAACCTTGAAGGAGAGAGAAAGAGAGAGAGAGAGAAAACAACACCACATAAACTTTTCACAAACTAACAAAAACATACATGAAGAAACTTTTGATAAACTAAATTAAATTCATGTAACATCCCTAAATGATGGGTAAAAATGTCTAAATAATGTGGGTGAATGAGGGATTGTACCTGCACGCCAGGAAGCCCGTGGTCGTGGTCCAGAACCCTTAATGACCGTCTGATACTCGTTTAAATCTTTCCCGTGGCATCCACCAATACATCCAAATTTCAAATGGTAATTGCACCCGCATCAGACAGTTTTAAGAAATTCTCCCAGGAATTTTTTTCAAAGGTACACAATTATATTTACTGGGGAATGCATATTGGTGACACATCATGTAACAGTGTTAATAACCATATAACCATATAACAATTACAGCACGGAAACAGGCCCTCTCGGCCCTTCCAGTCCGTGCCGACCATTTGTTTTCCCCTAGTCCCATCTACCTGCACTCAGACCATACCCCTCCATTCCCTTCACGTCCATATACCTATCCACTTTACTTTTAAATGTTAAAATCGATCCTGCCTCCACCACTTCTGCAGGAAGCTCATTCCACACAGCCACCACCCTCTGAGTAAAGAAGTTCCCCCTCACGTTACCGCAAAACATCTGTCCCTTAATTCTCATGTCATGCCCTCTTGTTTGAATCTTCCCCCACCCTCAATAGGAAAAACGTATCCACGTTAACTCTGTCTATCCCTTTCATCATTTTAAAGACCTCAATCAAGTCCCCCCTTAACCTTCTGCGCTCCAAAGAATAAAAGACCTAACTTGTTCAACCTTTCTCTGTAACATAGTTACTGGAACCCTGGCAACATTCTAGTAAATCTCCTCTGTACTCTCTCTATTTTGTTGACATCCTTCCTATAATTAGGCGACCAAAATTGTACACCATACTCCAGAATTGGTCTTACCAATGCCTTGTACAATTTTATCATTACTTCCCAACTCCTATATTCAATGCTCTGATTTATAAAGGCCAGCACACCAAAGGCTTTCTTTACCACCCTATCTACATGCAATTCCACCTTCAGGGAACTATGTCCAGTTATTCCTAGATCCCTCTGTTCCACAGCATTCCTCAATTCCCTACCATTTACCATGTACGTCCTATTTTGATTTGTCCTGCCAAGATGTAGCACTTTACACTTAACAGCATTAAACTCCATCTGCCATCTTTCAGCCCACTTTTCCAAATGGCCCAAATCTCTCTGTAGACTTTGAAAATCTACTTCATTATCCACAACACCACCTATCTTAGTATCATCTGCATACTTACTTATCCAATTTTTCCACCCCATCATCCAGATCATTGATGTACATGACAAACAAACAGTGGACCCAACACAGATCCCTGAGGCACCCACTGGTCACCGGCTTCCAACCTGACAAAAAGCCATCCACCATTACTCTCTGACATCTCCTATTCAGCCACTGTTGAATCCATCTTGCTACTCCGCCATTAACACCCAAAGATTGAACCTTCTTAACCAACCTTCCATGGGGAACCTTGTCAAAGGCCTTACTGAAATCCATATAGACAAACTCTGGGTTTTAAAACAGAAAAAAATAAAGGCATACAGAAGAACTAACCTTGAAGGAGAGAGAAAGAGAGAAAGAGAGAGAGAAAACAACACCACATAAACTTTTCACAAACTAACAAAAACATACATGAAGAAACTTTTGATAAACTAAATTAAATTCATGTAACATCCCTAAATGATGGGTAAAAATGTCTAAATAATGTGGGTGAATGAGGGATTGTACCTGCACGCCAGGAAGCCCGTGGTTGCGGTCCAGAACCCTTAATGACCGTCTGATACTCGTTTGAATCTTTCCCATGGCATCCACCAATACATCCAAATTTCAAATGGTAATTGCACCCGCATCAGACAGTTTTAAGAAATTCTCCCAGGAATTTTTTTTCAAAGGTACACAATTATATTTACTGGGGAATGCATATTAGTGACACATCGTGTAACAGTGTTAATAACCATATAACCATATAACCATATAACAATTACAGCACGGAAACAGGCCCTCTCGGCCCTTCCAGTCCGTGCCGACCATTTGTTTTCCCCTAGTCCCATCTACCTGCACTCAGACCATACCCCTCCATTCCCTTCCCGTCCATATACCTATCCACTTTACTTTTAAATGTTAAAATCGATCCTGCCTCCACCACTTCTGCTGGAAGCTGATTCCACACAGCCACCACCCTCTGAGTAAAGAAGTTCCCCCTCACGTTACCGCAAAAACTTCTGTCCCTTAATTCTCATGTCATGCCCTCTTGTTTGAATCTTCCCCACCCTCAATAGGAAAAAACGTATCCACGTCAACTCTGTCTATCCCTTTCATCATTTTAAAGACCTCAATCAAGTCCCCCCTTAACCTTCTGCGCTCCAAAGAATAAAGACCTAACTTGTTCAACCTTTCTCTGTAACATAGTTGCTGGAAACCCTGGCAACATTCTAGTAAATCTCCTCTGTACTCTCTCTATTTTACTTCGGAGTCACGTGAGTGACTTCGTGAAGACCCCGCCAGCAGGCATGCGCGGCATATCGTCGCACGCATCTGCAGCGGCAGCTGGGGGGGGGGGAGTGCGCTCTCCCCACCGGCTCCTTCACAAGACCGGCAGGTAAGTATTACCTTCCTTTACAGCATGGACAAGGGGCCGCAGGACGACGCTGTCGGGGAGCTGAGTTGTGCTGCGGCCAGCCGACGGCCCTTGTCCCCGGAGCTGCACGGAACGCCGGCAGCTTTAACGCTCACAGCATGGACAAGGGCCGCAGGACGACGCTGTCGAGGAGCTGAGCTGAGCTGCGGCCAGCCGACGGCCTTTGTCCCCGGAGCTGCACGGAACGCCGGCAGCTTCAACGCATGCGGAAGTCGGGCGCGGAGCTGAGCTGCGGCCAGCCGACGGCCCTTGTCCCCGGAGCTGCACGGAACGCCGGCAGCTTTAACGCAACGGTGGGGGCTGGAATGCAGAGTCGGGCGCTCCCGCTAATACAGGGGCCGACTCACCCGAATGGGTTACCGCTATGGAGCTGCAAGCAACAGGTCCAGACTCCGAGCCCCCGTCCCCCAAGAGAATAGGGGGGATACAGGTACGTGGCAAGGGGTCTTGTTTTCTTTTACAGGCAACCTCTCCCCGAGCTCCAGTAGACCCGAGGGGGCTGGGCCGGGGGACAGCCGCACAACAGGGGAGCCCTGCAAAGTGCATTACGTACCGCAGCCAGGGATATCTGCCATCGTGCAGCCCGGGCATAAACACTGCTGCGTCGTGTAGGCCTGCTGGAGCAGATACCGCCGACAACACACCCCGTCAGGCTGCGGTCAAGGGCGGAGGTGGCAGCAGGAAGCGGTCGGTCAGCTCAGCGCTGCGAGCGGCCGACCATGCGCCTCCACGCCAAGTAATGGTGTAAGTGTGGAGGTAAGCTTGCACGGACTCCGGGGAGCCAGGTTCCGGGGGCCGGCGCCGAGTCAACTCACCTGCCTTCTTATCAGCCAGGTGGGCCGCCACAGTTTGGGAGAAGACAGACTAGCGGAGAGTCCGTGCGGGAGTCGTATGATCCTACTTGGGCTGTAGGTCACGACGACCTGCCATTGGACCATAGACCCTAAGGCGGTGAGGTCCGATGGTGGAAGCCCCAGTGAATTCGCAGGGCCTGGGGAAGTCGGCTTGTCCGCTGCATATAGCAGGGACGGTCGCATTGAGCGGTTGGAGCTCTTAAATGGTCCAACATCTCCAGCGGGACGAGAACGAGAAGAACGGCATCCACTAGCCGTGCAAGGACTCCGCTCAGCTCCTCATCGTCTCCAGCCAGAAGCATTAATGATTGCCCAGCTGCTGAGTTTGACGACGACCAGGGACAGCCAGTGACCGCTGAACCAGAGCATGAGGAGGATGCTGGATGTGGTGAGTGAAGTTTGCCGTTTCTACCCAAACAGGTGAACCCTGCACCACGAATTGGCGGGCACCATTGTTTGCCTACGTATGCACCAACTCTGGAGTCAGATTCTCAATAATACCTTGGAGAAAGGTTCTCCACGGGCATAACGGCGTTTGCAAAACCCTGATCGGGGATAATGTGTCCAGTAAATAGCATGATGCGCTAAGCACTCCTATGCAACACCCAGTATGAGATATATTGCCTGCGTAAGAGCTCCATATAGCCCACACTAAACCCCAAATTTGCGGGGTTGTGCCGACCATTACCGCTCCACCGCCACATCAGTTGCTTGGAGACCTGTACAAACAGGTGAAGGGACTGGACAAAGGAGGCCAAAACAGTGGGCCTCATGAAAACTCCATCGGTCAGAATTCACCCATATCACCGGCAACAGCCTAATACAACCTGTGAACCAAGGCTGCCGGATAGGGCACAAAGATTCTACCTACCTCCATCTCAATAAATACAACGACCATTTAGGGCAAGGCCAACAGCGGCCTGCATGGGAAATGCGGCCGCCGGGCCGTCAACCTCCATAACGTCCACCCGAAGCACCGTATGTATGGAACCGCCGTTCACTATGGAGGTAAGGGGGTCTGGCTCCTCTCACGCCGTAGTATCCCTCCTGTACGAATAGGTGGGCGATTGCGGACGGGCTTGGACATATGGGGAAAACTGTAACCACAGATGAGTTTATTTTACAAAGTGTTCAAGGGTATATAATTCGTGGGAGGTATAGATTCCCATACCCAGCATTCGCCTTGTAGGAATTTACTCTATCCCGAAAAGAGGTGGAGGCAGGGCATGCTGAAAATATATGGCGAGCAGGGAAAAGTGGTAATTGGCATAACCAAGCATGGACATATTGAGTTGAGCCTAATATGTTCACCAGCAGTAAAAATAAGAGGAATGTCGGGTTTATAATCGATTTAGCTGAGTTGAACACTTTTGTACAATATACCCATGTCAAAATGGATGCTTTTGGAACAGCTAGGTGGATGCTTTACTCAGGGTACTTTATGGCATGTATCAGTTTGAAAGAAGCATGCTATACGGTGCCCATCGCTGAGGCTCACAGGGAATTCTGAAGTTGTCTGGAAGGGTGCATTGCCTAATGGAACCATCACAGCTTAGGCTGTTTACCAAGTTGGTATTTACCTGTATTGGCTCTTCTCCGACAACAAGATTATAGTGATGGCATGTTGGATGAAATCCTTATAATGGGGCAGACCCTCCAATTGGAAATTCAAGGAGTGGCTGCAACCAAGGCTCTGCTTGAGAAGCTGGGATTGTAATCCATCCAGACAAATCAAAAACTGCACCCGCTACGGGTTATGGATTTGGTGTTCACCTTAGACACTAATTTAATGAAGTTTATCATCCCCACTAATAAAGCTACTGCTATATCAGAAGAGTGCCACAATCTTGCTTGCGCCAGGGTATCGACCATGTGGCAAACAGCGAAAGTTATTGGTATTGGTAACTCTAAATTGATAACTACATTCCCAGCTGCACGATTCGGACCGCTACACTACCGAAATTCACAAAGGTCACAAATCACAGCATTAAAAAACAAATGCTGGCTGCTTTGATCGGCCACTTTGGTTACCACCGGAAGCTAGAAACAAGCTATAATGGTGGGTAGATGATATTAAAGAATGTCATTGACCTATTATATGGAGCAACTCTGATGTTGTGCTACTAACTGACGCAAGTGCACCAGGCTGGGGAGCAACTGGTACGATGTCCAGTTGTGGTGGCAGATGGAACTCTCATGAGTCTACATTCCTGGAGTCACATGGGATAAACTATATAGAAATGCTGGGGGTATTTCATGGACTGCGGGCTTCTGTACTAATTCATGGGATTACATGTCCGCTTTCGAATAGATAATGCTACAATAATGGTTTACATCAATCATATGGGTAGTATTAGGTCGCTAGTTTGCAATGAATTGGCTAATACAATTTGGCACTGGTGCATTGAAAGAAATATTTGGATTACTGCGACCTATTTGCCTGGGAAGCTTAATTCAGTGGCGGACACCAGGTCACGTGTCTTCAATGACAACATTGAGTGGATGTTGAACCCCCAGATTTTGGAGATATTTTAGATCAAATTGGGGACACCAGATATTGACCTATTTGCGTCCAGGCTTAACCATCGAATACCAACGTATGTGTTGTGGGAACCAGACCCTGGGGTAATAGCATTGGATGCCTTTTTATCCATTGGGGGAAATGGGTTGCTACGCGTTTCCCCCATGCTACCTCACCAGTCGGGTATTGCAGAAAATTAAACTAGACTCTGCAACTGACATATTGATCATTCCCGACTGGCCTACACAACCATGGTACCCAATGGTTGTAGAAATGTACAACAACCATGGATGGCGATTGGGAAACATCCCAAATTGATTACTCACTCCATTACAGGGGGGTCAGTCATCCTTGCCATGGTCATTAAACTTGTTGGCTTGCAGGTTCTGAAAAGACCGCTCAAACCGGGCAGGCATCTCGTCAAGAGCCATGAACCTTATTGCAGCATCGTGTCGGGAATCCACCCGCAAACAATATCTCACTCAAATCAGAAAGTGGGAGGTTTCTGTGCCCGGAACAACAAGTCCTCCAACTCGGCAACAATACTGGATGTGTTGGAGTTTCTAGCAGGCCTCCATTTTGATGCTGGCCTCAGCTACAGTGCCATCAACAGCGACAGGAGTACGCTGTATTCATACCTGGATATAAGTATCAGCTCCCACCACCTGGTGTCTAAACTAATGAGGGGAGTATTCAATACCAATCCCTCCACGACCCAGATATACAGTAACGTGGGATGTGGGGATCATGCTGACCCTACTGAGGAGCTGGGCTCCAATAGATGAGCTACCATTTTAAAACAGCTCACCCTTAAGGTGGTGATGCTCATGGCACTGGCGACAGCCCAACGAGTCCAGATGTTACAAAAACTGCGACTGGACACCATGGTGGCCAACCCTGGTCAAATAAAATTCTTTGGTAAAGAGTTATTAAAACAGGAGTTGCTACTAACGTTTTTTAAGTCTTATTCCACCAGGGCTGCAGCGAGAGCCATGAAGGTGCCCATGGACCACATTTCGCCACTGCGGGCTGGGCCAGTGGGGGAAAAACCTTTCAATGGTTCTATAACAAGTCTCTGGCCGTTCCTGCGACATTCGCAGAAGCTATCCTGGGTACCGCTCAGTAAATGTCTGGCCCCGAATTAGGGGTTGTTGTTTAGTTGATTAATAAATTGTGTTGATTTTTCAGCCACTGTCAACTGAACTCCATTAACAGTCTTACTCCATCAGAATGGCGGCAGTGTGATAAGCATGGACGTTGTTCAGGGCGTGAAATCACAGAGCTTTGAAATCTTCACGAAGTCACTCACGTGACTCCGAAGTAAAATAGTAAGATTAAACGAGAACTTACCAAGTTTGAAGTTTGATCTGTATTTTACGAGGAGTCGCGGTGAGGGATTTCGTGCCCACCGCTCCCACCCTCTATCATCAGGTCAAACAGGTAGTTCTACGGTTTTCATCTTACTATTTTCAGTCATGGTTGGTTCTGTGATTCCACACCGCTGCTTTGAAGGATGCCGCGCATGCGTGCTGGCGGGGTCTTCACGAAATCCCTCACCGCGACTCCTCGTAAAATACAGATCAAACTTCAAACTTGGTAAGTTCTCGTTTAATCTTACTATTTTGTTGACATCCTTCCTATAATTAGGCGACCAAAATTGTACACCATACTCCAGAATTGGTCTTACCATTGCCTTGTACAATTTTAACATTACTTCCCTACTCCTATATTCAATGCTCTGATTTATAAAGGCCAGCACACCAAAGGCTTTCTTTACCACCCTATCTACATGCGATTCCACCTTCAGGGAACTATGCACAGTTATTCCTAGATCCCTCTGTTCCACAGCATTCCTCAATTCCCTACCATTTACCATGTACGTCCTATTTTGATTTGTCCTGCCAAGATGTAGCACTTCACACTTAACAGCATTAAACTCCATCTGCCATCTTTCAGCCCACTTTTCCAAATGGCCCAAATCTCTCTGTAGACTTTGAAAATCTATTTCATTATCCACAACACCACCTATCTTAGTATCATCTGCATACTTTACTTATCCAATTTTTCCACCCCATCATCCAGATCATTGATGTACATGACAAAGAACAGTGGACCCAACACAGATCCCTGAGGCACCCCACTGGTCACCGGCTTCCAACCTGACAAAAAGCCATCCACCATTACTCTCTGACATCTCCCATTCAGCCACTGTTGAATCCATCTTGCTACTCCGCCATTAACACCCAAAGATTGAACCTTCTTAACCAACCTTCCATGGGGAACCTTGTCAAAGGCCTTACTGAAATCCATATAGACAACATCCACTGCTTTACCCTCATCAATTTCCCCAGTTCCCGCTTCAAAACATTCAAGAAGGTTTGTCAAACATGACCTTCCAGGCACAAATCCATGTTGACTGTTCCTGATCAGACCCTGTTTATCCAGATGCTTATATATATTATCTCCAGTTAACTGCCAGTAGTTAACAATGTTAACTACTGGCAGTTAACAAGCGCTAACAGTGGCAGGTAACAAATCACCTTTGTTTCAGAGGAATCAAGTGATAAACTATTCCAATGGTTCTGCAGTACTCATTAAACCCGAGAGCTTCTTAAAAATGTTAAATTTTAAGGCTGTTTTGCTGCAACATGTTTCACAAAACATGAGGAGGATTGTTCCCCACCTCTCAAAACATGTAGGGAGGGGGAACAGCCCCCCCCCCCCCCCGGGCGTGTTTCCACATTACATCTCTAAACTAAACTGAGATGCTGCCTGACCTTTATGTCTGCCTTCACCCATTTAATGATGCACTAGACTAAGTGCGACCCATTGGGCCCCAGGTTCACACGGGAGGGTTGGTCCGTGAACGCAATATTCCACCTCTCCACCAGTTCAATATTGGTGGCCAGTTGGGGGGGGGGGGGGTCTGGAGCGCTAGCATGGGTGTTGTGGGTCAAGTCAAGTCAAGTCAGGCACAGTGAGTGCAGGGCCAATAATTCATTTCAATCCATTTCATGTCAAGTCAATCCATTTCAAGAAGTCAAGTCAAGCACAGGGCAGGCAGGGCCAGTCAACAATACAGTCCAGTTGATTTAATTTCAGGTGAGGTCAAGCAAAGCAAAGCAAAGCAAAAGCAAAAGCACAGGGCAGGCCAAACAACTAATTTCATTTCATTTTCATTTCCATTTCAATTTCAACACCAGGGCAGGCCAAACAACTAATTTCATTTCATTAAAGGCTAACAAATCATTTATTGCAAGCACATTAGGGTTAACAAATCATCATTCATTGCAAGTACATTGCTGACTAACAAATCATTTATTGCAAGCACATGAAAGGTTAACCACATAAAGCACATAACCGCATAAGGCGCATAAAGGGTAGACACAGCAGAATCAGATGTGTGGCCTCTCCCTTTCGATCTTCCAGAGTGACTGACTCATGTCCATGCATCCAGAATTTTATAGTCCTTCCCCCCCCCCCCTCGCTGCCCCCCTCCCCCCATTACCTTCATCAATCAACTGATCTCCAGATTTTTTAAACATTCATAACTTTTTTTTTCATCGATCGGATACATCCTCAGGGCTGCCTCAGTGGTGGAGGACTGTGAGTAAGATGGCCAAAAATCATAGCGATACAGGGTAGCGTTTTTTTCTAAAATCAATAAACAGTGTAGACAGGAAGTGGTCAAGATGAGATTTTTAGTGATATAGATAGATATTCACAAAGGACAAATCACTTGCATGACCGTTTAGAATAGAACACACTCATATAAAAGAGAGAAAAGTCTTCAACATAAAGGGACATTGGGACATTGCTGATAATTAAATGTTGTTCTTTCAATTTAATAAAAGCAGCAATTCAAAGCTTATTATATCTCTAATTGTGTCTCTTAATTTCAGCATTGCTTTTGCAGAAATTGTAAACAAAAAATGTGATGTTTACTTTCTCTGAGCACACTGGGGAGAGAATCTAAACTATATTTTAATAAGCTAAATCAAGCAAGGCTTTTTTAGTTGAGATAATTAGTTTAAAGATACAGCATGGAAACAGTCCCTTTGGCCCACTGAGTCCACCCCGACCAGCAATTCCTGGACATTAACACTATCTTACATAGACTAGGGACAATTTTACATTTCTACCAAGCCAATTAGCCTACAAACCCATACATCTTTGAAATGTTGGGGGGGGAACAAAGATCTTGGAATAAACACTCGCAGGCCACGGGGAGAACGTACAAACTCCATAGTGCCAACACGCTTAGTCAGGATCGAACCCACGTCTCTGGCGCTGTGAACTCTACCGCTGCGCCACCGTGCCACCCAGGGATATGGTGCAATTATGCATCATGCGTGACTTAGAAACATAGAAAATAGGTGCAGGAGTAGGCCATTCGGCCCTTCAAGCCTGCATCGCTATTCATTGTGATCACGGCTGATCATCCGCAATCAGTACCCCGTTCCTGCCTTCTCCCCATATCCGTTGATATGTTCCATTATAAGATGTTACATCGGGCTTAATTAAATCGGAGTAACCGATATATTTAATTTGTAATTTGTTTCTCCTGCTCCTGAACTCATTGTGTGAGCTGATGAAAGACTTTTCTGCATTCTACAGCTGTCCTTATAACTTCAGACAAGCTAGGGCATGCTGGGCAAGCTCGTAATCCATGCTACTTGTCGTCAATTATAATATGTTTTCCCACTGAGCATTAATTTTATTTTATAATAATTTTATCGTGCCTGATAATCCCCAGAAGAACTACAAACTGCGTCAACAGTCACCTGGTTTCTCTGCTTGTGGCCTTCTCCCACATGAGTAATATATTCTATCTGCTCCACTGCAAAATCTCCGCAAGGTATGCCTACTTTGAAGAAGTTGTCCTCCTCTCTCCGACGAGAGCTCTGCAACGCCCTCTCTCGCTGCTCCCCCTCTGTGATTCCTCATGCTCTCCCGCTCTATATCTCTCATTTCCCTCTCCCCGGACTCTCAGTCTCAAGAAGGGTCTCGACCCGAATCTTCACCCATTCCTTCTCTATAATGATGCTTCCTGTCCTTAATAACTTTTCGTTTGACTCCTCCCATTTCCTCCAAATACAAGGCGTACCTATGGGCACGTGCATGGACCCCAGCTTTGCTTACCTCTTTGTAGGGTACATCGAACAATCCTTGTTCGAGACGTACCGTGGCCCTATCCCCGAACTCTACCTCCGCTACATCGATGACTGCTTTGCTGCTACCTCCTGCACCCACGCACAACTCACTGACTTCATTCATTCACCACTAACTTCCAACCGGCACTCAAATATACCTAGACCATTTCCAACATTTCCCTACCATTTCTTGACCGTACTATCTCCATCGCAGGTGATAGACTACTGACCGACATCCACTATAAACCCACTGACCACCATGGCTATCTGGACTACACTTCTTCCCACCCTGCTTCCTGTAAGGACTCCATCCCCTACTCCCAATTCCTCCGTCTACGCCGCATCCGCACCCAGGATGAGGTGTTCCACACCAAGGCATTGGAGATGTCCTCATTCTTCAGGGAACGGGGGTTCCCCTCTTCTACCATAGATGAGGCTCTCACCAGGGTTACTTCTATATCCCGTGACACTACTCTCTATCCCCATCCCCCCACTCGTAACAAGGGCAGAGTCCCCCTAGTCCACACCTTCCACCCTACCAGCTGTCACATACAACAAATAATCCTCCGTCATTTTCGCCACTTCCAACGTGACCCCACCACTTGCCACATCTTCCCATCTCATTCCCCGTCTGCGTTCTGCAGAGACTGCTCCCTCCGTAACTCCCTGGTCAATTCGTCCCTTCCCACCCACACCACCCCCTCTCCAGGCACTTCCCCTTGCAACTGCAGGAAATGCTACACTTGTCGCTTTACCTCCCCCTTGACACCATTCAAGGACCTGAGCAATCTTTCCAGGTGCAGCAGAGGTTTGCCTGCAGTTCCTCCAACCTCATCTATTACATCCGCTGCTCTAGACGTCAGCAGCTCTACATCGGTGAGACCAAGCTATGGCAAGTCCCGCGGCCGATAAAGCCGCGCCGGGTGATGTCAGGCCCGGCTCCGGGCCGTTTTCAGCCGCGCAACTTGGGAGGAGAATTAAAAGTTATTGCATGTTATTGTGTTAATGAAGTAATAAGTTACAGTCCTTCATCAGTCAGAAGTTGGGAGGTCATGTTGCAGTTGTATAAGACATTGGTGAGGCCGCATTTTGAGTATTATGTTCTGTTTTCGGCATCATGCTACAAGAACGATGTTGTCAAGCTGGAAAGAGTGCAGAGAATATTTACGAGCTGCTGGAGTAGGTAGTTGAGGCAGGTACGATCGCAATGTTTAAGAAACAATTAGACGGGTTTGTGGATAGGACAGGTTTAGAGGGATATGGGCCAAACGCATGGGAAAGTTGGGCCAAAGGGCCTGATTCCACGTTGTATGACTCTATGACACTTGTATTTTGTTCCCTCTTGTTACTGTATCTGGGTAACTAGTCACCCAGGGCTCGTATCCACACTGTATGACTGCATGATTCTATGGAGTCTGCACCAGATGTCCCACGAAATCCTAGTCAAGGAAACTGGCAGCCTTTTGTCGTAGATTGCACTTCTTATTAGTGTGCATGAAGCTATTTGCTTAAAAAGGCAGAGAGCATACTCAGAAATCTATGAATCTTTTATGAGGGTAATAAAATAGCTGAAAAAAGGGGGGGGGGGGGGGGGGGGAGAAAGTAAGCATGTTTCTCTACTCAAACAGGCTGAAAAGCAAAAGGGCAGAAGTGGTAATGGCTCAGCATTAAGAATACATTACCTGTGCATGAATCACCAGTAGTTTTACAAGCGCCCAATGGTTCACCCTCACTTTCGATTGCAGGGACACTGTTGATAGAGAATGCTACCATCGTGCACGATACCACAAGATCATTTATTGTCTCACGTTAAGTGGTTGCATTAGCGTTTATTGTCAGTCGCTCCAGTGCTTCGAGTCGCAGGGAGCAAGCTGCACACGCGGGCTGTCATTTCTAATGGAATTATCTCACAGGCGGTTTATGTTCACACAATGTACGGCAATAATCTCACTGATCTGTACGGCAAAAAAAATATTTCATCGCACAGATGAAACCAGAACCAGAGGTCACAGATTAAGAATGAGGGGAAGGCCATTTCGGACTGTGATGAGGAAAAACCTTTTTACCCAGAGAGTTGTGAATCTGTGGAATTCTCTGCCACGGAAGGCGGTGGAGGCCAATTTACTGGATGTTTTCAAGAGAGAGTTAGATTTAGTTCCTGGGCTATGGAAATCAGGGGATATGAGGAAACAAGCAGGAACGGGGTACTGATTTTGGATGATCTGCCATGATCGCATTGAGTGGCGGCGCTGGCTCGAAGGGCCGAATGGCCTACTCCTGCACCTATTTTCTATATTTCTATGTTTACCTTAGTACACATGACAATAAAAGAACCATTGAACCAAAAACAAACTCCCTTCCCTCGACTCCATCTACACCTCACGCGGCCTTGGCAAGGCAGGCAACATAATCACGGACGAGTCTCACTCAAGCCACTCCCACTTCTCCCCTCTCCCATCAGGCAAGCGGTACAGAAGTGTGAAAACGCACACCTCCAGATTCAGGGACAGTTTCTTCCCAGCTGTTATCAGGCAACTGAACCATGCTATCACCAACTAGAGGGTGGTCGTGACCTCTCATCTACCGCATTAGAGACGGAACTATTTTTAATCGATTTATAATCGTCAATGAAAGTAAGCATGCAGGTAGAGCAAGCAGCAAAGAAAGCAAATGGCATGTTTCATAACAAGAGGAGTTGAGTATAGGAGCAAATCGTGAGACCACACCTGGAGTATTGTGTGCAGTTTTGGTCCACTAATTTGAGGAAGGACATTCTAGCTATTGAGGGAGCACAGCGTAGGTTTACAAGGTTAATTTCCAGGATGGCGGGACTGTCATATGCTGAGAGAATGGAGCGGCTGGAATTTAGAAGGATGAGATAGGATCTTATTGAAACATTTAAGATTATTAAGGGTTTGGATACGCTAGAGGTAGGAAACATGTTCCCGATGTTGGGGGAGTCGAGAACCAGGAGCCACAGTTGAAGAATAAGGGGTAAAGCATTTATAACGGAGTTGAGGAAACACTTTTTAACACAGAGAGTTGTGAGTCTGGGGAATTCTCTGCATCAGAGGGCGATGGAGGCCAGTTCTCATGATACTTTCAAGAGAGTGCTCGATGGGCTCTTAAATAGAGTGGAGTGAAGTCGGTGGAATGGGGTACTGATTGGGGGTGTCATAATCACATTGAATGGCGGTGGTGGCTCGAAGGGCCATCTGGCCTACTCCTACACCTCTTGTCTATTGTCTATTGACTTCATTGGCCTTCACTGTTATATCTTTGCACTAAATGTTGTACCTTTTATCCTTTATTTCTGCACAGTAGAGGGCTTGATTGGATTCATGTATAGCATGGACTCCGTGGGCCGAAGGACTTGTTTCTATGCTGTATCTTGAAACTAAACTAAGCGAACATTGGCTGCATTCCCAAGGCAGCTCGAAATGTAGATGGAGCCAATGGCGGGGTGTCTGGTCTATGTGACGGAATGAGTACCGAGATGGTGCGATGTTGAACTAATGAGGGCCATGGTTGGCTTCCACATTCCTCCTGCTGAATAGTTGAATTCGGAATGAAGCTTTTCACGGTACCTTTGTAAACGTGACAAATGATCTAATCTAAACTGTACCGAGAACCGTGTGCGGACGTGGCACCGACGGACGAGAGGCCGAAGCAAAGAACCGAATGGAAACGAGGCCGAAACGACAATAAACCGAAAGATTACGAAGACGAAACGCCTACTGACCGAAAGGATGGGACACCTAAATGCAAACTAACCGAAAGGTCGGGACGCCTAAAAGCCAACAAACCAAAAAGCTGCGTCAGCTAAAAGCAAACTTTTTTTGATGAATATTTTTATTAGTTGTAAATACATATTAATAGAAAATACTTCTTACATACATTCGTAATATTATTAATATTAACATTTAAGACTTATTTATATTTCTATACATTTTTTTTAAATAAGAAAAGATAGAGAAAAATAATATAGAGATAAAAAATCAAAAATAAAGAAGTGAATGGAGTATTAAAAAGTTATCCATCGTTGGAGATATATCCATGATTTGTTATACGTATTTCTTCATCTATTCCATTATTCAGGTTTCAGTCAGGCTCTCGCACCGAGCCATTTTGACCCTTTAGATATTCAATGTATGGAGACCATATAACCTCTGAAAAGATCCAACCTGTCCATTAGGACAAGCCTCAATCTTTCCAGATGGAGTGTCTCCGACATTCCTGTAATCCACATTTTGATTGTGGGGGATGTAGGACCTTTCCAGAATTTTAATATTAATTTTTTCCCAATTATTAAACTATAATCAATAAAAATTATTTGATTTGTTGTTATTAATTGATCTGTTTCCAGTATTCCCAGTATTATTAACTTTGAGTTAGGAGTCAGATTCATATTAACAACATTCGAAATTATCCTAAATATTTCTATCCAAAATTTTGTCATTTTTACACAATTTGTAAATGAGTGTGTCAAGTTAGCTTCTAAGTGCTGACATTTATCACATATGGCAGATACATTTGATAAAATGTTATGTCGTTTGGATTTTGAGTAATGTAGTCTATGTAATATTTTAAATTGTATAAGAGAATGTCTAGCATTTAACGAACAGTGGTGTATATGTTGTAAACTTTCATCTTTCATGCAACTTTCAAAACATGCAACTTTCAAAAAAAAAATAATAATAACAAACGGAGAATAAGAAGTGGAGGGTTTCTTAAATGTGTGAGCAGAGAGACAGAGGGGTGTAAAATGAGGATAGGAGCAATAGGTAGCGAGGTGAAAAGTGGCAGGAAAACAAATCCAGGGCAAAAATCTAAAAGGGCCACTTTTCAACATAATTGTAAAAGGGCCAAGAGTGTTGTAAAAACAAGCCTGAAGGCTTTGTGTCTCAATGCGAGGAGCATTCGTAATAAGGTGGATGAGTTGAATGTGCAGATAGCTATTAATAATTATGATATAGTTGGGATCACGGAGACATGGCTCCAGGGTGACTGAACATACAGGGATATTCAATATTCAGGAAGGATAGACAGAGAGGAAAAGGAGGTGGGGTAGCGTTGATGATTAGAGAGGAGATTAACACAATAGAAAGGAATGACATTAGCTTGGAGGATATGGGTGGAGCTGCGAAACACTAAGGGGCAGAAAACGCTAGTGGGTGTTGTGTACAGGCCACCTAACAGTAGTACTGGAGTTGGGGATGGCATCAAACAGGAAATTAGAAATGCGTGCAACGAAGGTAAAACCGTTATAATGGGTGACTTTAATCTACATATAGATTGGGTGAATCAAATTGGCAGGGGTGCTGAGGAAGAGGATTTCTTGGAATGTATGCGGGATAGTTTTCTAAACCAACATGTGGAGGAACCAACGAGAGAGCAGGCTATTCTAGACTGGATATTGAGTAATGAGGAAGGGTTAGTTAGCAGCCTTGTTGTACGTGGCCCCTTGGGCAAGAGTGACCATAATATGGTTGAGTTCTTCATTAGGATGGAGAGCGACATTGTTAATTCAGAAACACGGGTCCTGAACTTAAAGAAAGGTAACTTTGAGGGTAGTTAATCTGTGGAACGTTGCCACCTGGGGCTGTGGAGGCCATCAGTGGATATTTTAAAGGCAGAGATAGACAAATTCTTGATTAGAACGGGTGTCAAGGGTTATGGGGAGAATGCAGGAAAATGGGATGAGGAGGCAGACATCAGCCATGATTGAATGGTAGACTCGATGGGCTGTAGGGAAAAATTGTCCTCCTATAACCTATGCACTTGTGAACTTGTGATATGGGCCAAACGCAGGCAGGTAGGACTAGCGTAGATGGGTCATGTTGGTCGCCAAGCGCTGGGTGGCGTGGAATTGGTGGGCTGAGGGGTCTGTTTCCCTGTGGTATCTTTCAATCAATTCAATCAATCAATTGCGCGTTCAACATTGCCAGCGTAATCTGGGATCTGTTAAACTTCCCACCGCCTTGGTGAAAGGCAGCGATACGATACGCAAGCTGGCTGTCAACAGAAGGCGGGTTGTGCTTTCTGCAACATCTCCTCTGTGCAGAGTCTACTTGCTGCGGTTTTATTCAGGAGATTACACCGTACAACATATTATGTATGATTGTCATGAACATTGAGTTACAATGCCTGCATAAATCGACCAGTGGTTTTATTGCATGGAATCATGGCTTATTTCTGATGTTGTTCAAATACAATAAATCAATGCTTCCGTTGTTTTATGTTCATTTACTGGTGTGCACAATCACTTTTCACTGCTCCCTCAGCACAGACTGAGAATTTGTTTATCATCTCAAACCGTAGCATTAATTCTCCCTCCACTCTTTCTCCTCTGGTTCTTGATTCCCCCGACACTGGGCTGGAGACTGCGCGTCTACCGAATCTATCCCCCTCATGAATCACGAGTGAAATAGATCGGGTCGACGCAATCTTTTGCCCAGAGTAGGGAAATCGAGTAGGAAACCAGTGGACATACACTGCAGGTTTAGGATGAGGGGGGGAAAGATTGAATATCAACCCGAAGGTCACTTTTTCACTCAAAGTGTGGTGGGTGTATGGAACGAGCTGTCGGAGGAAGTAGTTGAGACAACGTTTAAGAAACATTTAGACAGGTACATGGATTGGAGAGGTTTGGAGGGATACGAACCAAATGCGGGCAGGTGGGAGTAGTGCAGATGGGACATGTTGGCCGATGCGGGCAAGTTGGGCCGAAGGGCCTGTTTCCACACCACATGGCTCTATAACTCTAATGGAGTCTCAGTGGTAACACTAAATGGAAGGAATCACACCAGCTGATCCAAACCCTGGAGATTACATAAATGACAAAGGACAAAGGACAAAGGACATTTATTATCACAAACACCAATTGGTGTAGTGAAATTTGACTTGCCAGTGCAGCACATGAATAAAGATAATACACAACACTAGAGTATTTAACAATAAACATAAAAGCATCCCCCCACAATGGTTCCCACTGTGGAGGAAGGCAGCAAAGTCCAGTCCCATCCCCACTTCACCCATAGTCGGGCCTATTGAGGCCTCTGCAGTTGCCACTACGGCAGCCCGATGCTTCAGGCCCTCTCGGCGGATGATGAAGTTCTGGTGACGGGTGAACACTCTCAGCGGCCCAGAGTGTCTGGAGCGGCCGCTTCCTCCCCGGAGTTCGCAGCTCCCGTAGTCCACGGGCCGCGCCGGTCGGAGCTCCGACTGGCGACCTCCGTGAGATCCCAGGCTCCACGGTTTTTAAAGCTCACCGCCGCCCGCCGGCGGCTGGAAGCTCCACAGACCGCAGACCGCAGCTCCGCGATGTTGGAGTCGGCGGTCCCAGCCCTCTGGAGCTCCACCGCACGGCGACCCGGGCAAGGCATCGCCCGCTCCACGATGGCGCCCCAGCGCTGTGTACCGCCGCGCGAAGCTGAAGTCCGGCGGTCCGGCAGGAAACGCCGCTCTCCAGACTGCCGGTAGGCCGCGAGGAAGGGGCGAAGATACGGCCTGGAGAAAAAAAAACGCATCCCCGACCAGGTAGCTACTGAGAAAATAGTTTCCCCCCCCCCCCCACCCCCTACATAAAAAGACCTCCAAAAACAAACACTTTAACTAACTAAAAAATAATAAAAAGAATGAAAGACTAAACAGCTGCTGGCAGGGCAGCCATACTCAACGGCGCCCGCTACTAGGTGACTGCTTTAATGACTGCTTTCAACTCCACATCGTAAGACTCTCTGTCTCTCTGACTGTGACTCTTTGATTAGCAGAACCATGCTCCATGCATTCTCGAAATAAGTCAGATCAAAACTGCTTCACATCCAGACCACTGTTTCATCTGTCTTCTGCTGAGATTTGTTTTGGAACCACTGTTTGCAGCTTAATGACAGAATGATAATCTATTTCTCCCAGATACAATGCATTCCAGAATTAGTTATGCTTTGCACACTTAATCAACATAGAATGCAAATTCTTATGTCTCTCGAATACTTGAAAGCATTAAATAAACCGTATCTGTAAATGTTGAAATGATATTAATGTTTATTAATGGCTTACACAAAATAAACCTATCACTGTTGTACTGACTTTTAAGTTAATATGTCTATAATCCTTAATATTATCCAGATTAAAAGTCAATGGAGCCAGAATTATAGCTGGTAAACAAGAAGATGGAATTATTCCTGTCTAATAATTCCATTCTGTGTTTAACACGGTGACAATTTGTAGAAAGGCAGTCTAGTTAGACTCATGGAGTCGTCCAGCATGGAAAGAGGACTTCGGACTAACTTGTCCATTCTGACCTGATGCCCCATCTATGCTTGTCCCATTTGCCCCGTTGGCCCGTAAACCTTTCCTATCCATGACTAGAGTCACACAGAATGGAAACAGGCCTTTTGGCCCAACTTTCTTTCGCTGACAATGATGCCCCATCTACATGAGTTCCACCTGCCTGCATTTGGCCCATATCTGTTTAAACCTATCCTATCCATGTGTACCTGTCCAAATGTCTTTTAAATGCTGTTATGGTACCTGCCTCAACTACCTCCTCTGCCGGCCTGTTCCATATACCTACCTTGAAGTGGCGCAGCGGTGGAGTTGCTGCCTTACAGCGAATGCAGCGCCGGAGATCCGGGTTCGATCCTGACTACGGAGGCTGTCTGTACGGAGTTTATACGATCTCCCCGTGACCTGCATGGGTTTTTCTCCGAGATCTTCGGTCTCCTCCCACACTCCAAAGACGTACAGGCATGTAGGTTAATTGACTTGGCTAATGTGAAAATTGTCCCTAGTGGGTGTAGGATAGTGTTAATGTGCGGGGATCGCTGGTCGGCGCGGACCCGGTGGGCCGGAAGGGCCTGTTTCCGCACTGTATTTCTAAACTAAACTACCACCCTCTCCTCTCACCTTAAACCTATGTCCTCTGGTTCTTGATTCCCATACTTTAGGTTAAAGACTCTGTGTGTTCAGCTCTTTCTATTCCAGTCATGATCTTATTCAAGTTATCAAGATCAAACTCATCCCCTTCACCCCAAGGAATATAATCCTAGCTTGCCCATCCTCTTGCAACTGTAACACAACATCCTAACATTATATTCAATACCCTGACTGATGAAGGCCAATGTGCCAATGTTAATGCCCTTTCTGGTACCTGATGTGTTAATCACCAAACGGGGTGAGGAGAAATAAAGCCCCGGAGGCGGGCTGTTCACAACCAATGCTGATTGAGTGAGTGAGTCCGCGAGCCGTGCGGAGAACGACCAGTGAGGCGACCAGCGCCTACTGTGAGTCCCCAACCCCTTCCCCTCTGGTCCCCCTCGCTGGCTCCTGCCCCCCTCCCCCATAATACCACTCTCTCCCCATGGCTCTTCCCCATCTTTTCTCCGAGCTCTCTCCCCCCTGCCCTCACACCCCCCCCCCTTGCCCCCATACCCCTCAACCCCCACACCCTCCCTCCCACACACTGCTCCCATCCACACACCCCTCCTCCTCATGCTCCCACACACCCCTCTCTCACACACCCCTCTCCCACACACACACACCCCTATCCCCCAACCCCCCTGCCCACACATACCCTCCCTCCCATACACACCACTCACCCCCCCACATACCCCCTCCAGTAAATATGCTCTCAAGATAAAAAACCGTTGAGATCAGCAATTGGTCTTCTCGCCTGTCAGGTCACATGATGTTAATGCCCTTTCTGGTACCTAACAAGTCTAGTTCAGTAAAAACACGACTCAAGCACTGGACCAGCTATTCTTTATTATTTTTAGAATGAACACAATTCCCCCTGTACAATACCTAAACCACTGAAGGTTTGATCCTTGTCTCTGCCTGGCCAAGTGCTTCAGCCTCGTGCAAGCAGACACACTCCAAAAGGTCACACAGTCCCAAGCGCCCTTCCAGAAGATCAACATCGATCCAAGATGGGGCTACCTTTTATAGGTCCATGAACCTTGAGGGGCCGAACTACATAGGGGGTGGTCTCTATACAATCCAATCACACATATTAATTACATCAATACATTATTGACAGTTCCCCAAACCAATTACAGAGTCTTCCAAACTATGTTTCTTTCAAGAGCTTCTGAAAGGAAGTGAACCAACTGAATAATGCAACATTTACCCTGGAACACAAAACAATTCTGCCAGGGCTGAACACTTTGGCCAATCAACAAACGGCAGGGTAACTGTCTTGCATCATTATTTACAGTCCCCTTGCAAAAATCCAATCAAACTCATGCATTCATAACACCTTAGAAGATTCTCATGCATAAGGATACTGAGACTTTTCTTATCTGAAGGATTGATCTGGGATCTCGACTCCCTGGCACCAGCTAGCTGCTTGTGGCTTATTCTGCAGATTTAACCATTAGGCCTTGTGAATGCATGGATTCTGTACTTTATTTTGGCCCACTTTTAGCTTCATTTTGGCCAGGATTTATACTCCTGCACACACCTCCCTCCCCCCCCCCCACAACCACTCCACTCCACAACCCCCCCCCCCCCCCGCCCCCACAATACCCTCACCCACACCCCCCACCACCCCCCCCCCACACAACCCCCCACCCCCCCCAACAATGCCCCCGCACAACGACACACCCCCTGCCCAAACACCCCTCCCCCCACAACCCCCCAACATACCCCTCTCTTCCACAACCTCCCTCACAACCCCCCACCCCCCCACACAAACCCCCTCTCCCCCCCCACACACCACTCCCCCACCCACAAATCCCTTCTCCACAATACCCCCTGCCCACACACCCCCCCACCCACACATGCCCCCTGCCCACACACACAACCACTCCACACTCCCCGCCCGCACACACCCCTCCCCCAAACCACCCCTCCCCCTCCACACCCTCCCTCCTCCCCCATACCCCACCCACACCCCCCCCCCTCACACCCCACCCACACCCCCCCCCCCCCACTTCCCTCCTCCTCCACCCTTGTTAACCCCTCCAGCCCACATACACACCTCCTCTTCCACCCCATCCACCCCCCCCCCCTGCCCGCACCACACACCCTCCACGGTAACTGAGACCCAACGGGTCCCACTTAGTCTAGTTTCTTACTAACGTGTGTCTGTAAACTCAGTAAGTAAACTCAGTTTCAGTTCAGTTTAGTTTATTGCCACATGTACCGAGGGACTGTGAAGAGTGTTTGTTGCGTGCTAACCAGTCAGCTGAATGACAATACATGATTACATTCGAGCCATATCCAGTGTATAGATGATACATGATAAGGGAATAATGTTTAGTGCAAGGAAAAGCCAGTAAAGTCTGATCAAAGATAGTCCGAGTGTCACCAATGAGGTAGATGGTAGTTCAGGATTGAAAAACTATAACTAAACTACTCTATGACAAATTTTTGATAATGGTTCCATTTTGTAATAATGTTTTGCTTGTTAAAATTCCTAGGTAGGCCACATTACATAATCTTGCATTATTATTTATATATCAATGTTTTTCAGAGGTCTCGTTCTCCATCTAACGTTTGATGGTCTGTTATGTACAGCAAAGTTAATATAATTTCCTTGATGTTTAGCTTGACGTTCTACATACATTCTGGCGGTGATAGAATCATTTATTCTCCCTGCTAACAATTCACTCTCTCCAGCTTACTTGTAAATGTTGTAACCATGAATATTAAGTACCAAATCCCCAAAGTGTAACGGCTGGCATTTTTTTTTTTTTTGATATATTCTCCCTGGTTATTCATGCTTCCAATTGTCCATTTTACTTTGAATCCTCTGTGCATTCATACATGTAGCATTCAATCCTGACTTAAATTCCTTGCGATACGGACCTTTATTCTGGTGTAGAGTCTCATTTAACTTTGATATCCAATTCCCTGTCCATAGCAGTGCATGTCTTTTTTGTCTCACTACTCCAAAGGCCTGCTGATAGTCTTTTGTCGTCTTTCATTTAAATGTAGCTCTTTGTTTAAGATCCCGATAGCTTCATTAATCTTGCTTTTCTCTTTTGCCAAGCCTAGACTTTTCCATATCACACAAATCCAAGCCCACTCTCTGGTGCTTGACAAAGAAAAAATAACTAATTCATGGAGTCATACAGCACAGAAACAGGCCCTTCTTGCCTAACTCATCCATGCTGACCAAAATGCCCCACCAAACCTTGTCCCATTTACCTGCATTTGGCCTATATCATAAATTCATGTTCGTAAATTATAGTAGTAGAATTAGGCCATTCGGCCCATCAAGTCTACTCCACTATTCGATCATGGCTGATCTAACTCTCCCTCCTAACCCATTCTCCTGCCTTCTCCCCATAACCCCTGACCACCCATATAACCATATAACCATAATAACAATTACAGCAACGGAAACAGGTCCTCTCGGCCCTTCCAGTCCATGCCGACCATTTGTTTTCCCCTAGTCCCCATCTACCTGCACTCAGACCACACCCCTCCATTCCCTTCACGTCCATATACCTATCCACTTTACTCTTAAATGTTAAAATCGATCCTGCCTCCACCACTTCTGCTGGAAGCTCATTCCACACAGCCACCACCCTCTGGTAAAGAAGTTTCCCCCTCACGTTACCCCGAAACCTCTGTCCCTTAATTCTCATGTCATGCCATCTTGTTTGAATCTTCCCTACCCTCAATGGGAAAAACGTATCCACGTCAACTCTGTCTATCCCTTTCATCATTTTTAAAAAGACCTCAATCAATCCCCCCTTAACCCTTCTGCGCTCCAAAGAATAAAGACCTAACTTGTTCAACCTTTTTCTCTGTAACATAGTTGCTGGAACCCTGGCAACATTTCTAGTAAATCACCTCTGTACTCTCTCTATTTTGTTGATTACCCGTAACTAATCAAGAATCTATCTCTCCACCCTTAAATATATCTATTGACTTGGCCTCCACCGCTTTCTGTGGTAATGAAGTCCCATATATTCACCACCCTCTGACTCAGGAAAATCCCTCCCATCTCCTTCCTCTGGTCCTAGACCTCTTCCACTAGCACGGGCGCAAAGATGGCCCAGCGGTAGAGCGACTGCTTTACAGCGCCAGAGACCCGGGTTCGATCCCGACTGTGGGTGCTGTCTGTACGGAGTTTGTACGTTCTTCTCCCCGTGACCTGTGGCGGGTTTTCGCCAAGATGTTTGGTTTCCTCCCACACTCCAGGTTTTGCAGGTTAATCAGCTTGGTATAAATTAAAATTGTCCCTAGTGTGTGTGTACAGTGGTGTGAGTGTGTGGGGATCGCAGGTAGGCCGAAGGGCCTGTTTTCCGCGCTGTATCTTCTCTAAAACTAAAACTAAAATCTGAGACCATGCCAGGTACAAAACGCATTCCCTGTCAATTTAGCCCTGCAATGTCTTCAATTCACCTTGGACACCAATAGCTTCCATGTTCTCCTCTGACTTTAATTATCCTTATCTGTTCTCTCTCCATTATATCAACAGCCGTCTCCACTCATCATTCAGCCTTATCCGCCCGCTTTGCTTATAGTTCCCACTTTACATTCATCGACTTGCCTTCACATCACAGGCTACTCAGCTCATACAGCCTCCAGCCTAGCTGGCAAAGCATAAAGATCAAATCTCTACCATGTCCTTTCTCAATGCCCTTCAATGTGGCAATCAAGTCTATCCCCTTTTAATTTTATTTTTGGAGTTTAATTCTTATAGTGGTTGCATGTAGCTTAAGTTCACGAGAGGAAATGTTATCCTCTCCACATCAACTCTATCCAGGCCTTTCACTGTTTGGTAAGTTGTAATGAGGTCCCCTATATAAAATCATGAGAAGGAATAGATCGGGTAGACGCATAGAGTATCTTGCCCGGTAGAAGGTGAATCGAGAACCAGAGGGCAGTGGTTTAAGGTGGAGGGGAAGACCTTTTTTCACACAGGTGCTGGGTGTATGGAACGAGCTGTCAGAAGAGGTAGTTGAGGTTGGGACTATCCCAACATTTAAGAAACAGTTAGACCAGGTACACGGATAGAACAGGTTTGGAGGGTATGGGCCAAACACGAGCATTCGGGACTAGTGTAGCAGAGAAATGTTGGCCGGTGTGGGCAAGTCGGGCTGAAGAGCCTGTTTCCACGCTGTGTCACTTTATGACTGTATGACTATCATCAGTTTGGCAAGGCACGGTTAAGGTAAAAGCTTTTGGGATGGAAATTCTTTGCGCAAAAGGCAAAGAAAAAGAGCACTGCACATTTGAAAAGTTCATTAACACAGAGTGAAGCAATATTGTTCATATTTCTGGGTCTTGGCACAAGCTGCTAGCATAATTTCCTCATATTTTCAGTGAGATTTTCACCCGTGTTGTTTTGTTTAAGGCATCAAATCACCCAAATGATGTCATCTGTCGTCTATCATCCAAATTTGGCATCAGCAAGAATTTCTGCTCATTTGGTGCGAAAAACAGCAGTGGGTGTTTTGCTCTCAGAAGGACGAGAAGGGCGGCACGGTGGCGCAGCGGTGGAGTTGCTGCCTTACAGCGCCGGAGACCCAGGTTCGATCCTGACTACAGCTGCTATCTGTACGGTGTTGTCACATTCTCCCTGTGACCTGCGTGAGATTTCTCCGGGATCTCCGGTCTCCTCCCACACTCCAAAGACGTACAGGTTTTGGTTTAATTAGCTTGGTTTTATTGTAAATTGTCTCTCCTGTATAGGATAGTATTAGTGCACCGGGATCGCAGGTTGGCGAGGACATGGTGGGCCGGAAGGGCCTGTCTTCTGTGCTGTACCTCTAAACTAAACTAAACTAAACGAAACAAGCTTTTAAGCCCCTGTCCCACGATGCGAGTTTACCTGAGAGCTCTCCCGTGTTAAAAAAAAAAATCAAAACTCGTGGTACTTCATCACGAGTATTTTTTTTACTCTTGGAAATTTTTCACACTGTTGGAAAAACTTTCACGAGTTTCCGCGTTTCCCGAGTACCTGCTGTTAGCATTACGAGCCACTACGAGACATCCACGAGCTCCGACGTAGCCGCTACGTACATACTACGCACTTACCACGAGTTTGATTTTTTTTAAACTCGGGATAGCTCTTGGGTAAAATCGTATCGTGGGACAGAGCCTTTAGTTACTTTTAAAGACACAAGGTGCTGGAGTAACTCAGCGGGCCTGGCAACATCTCTAAGGAACATGGATATGTGACGTTTTGGTCGAGACTGTTCTTCCGACTGATGGTGGGGGGGGGGGGGGGGGGGCGGATGAAGAGAGTTGGAAGTGGGACAAAGTCTTGCAAGTGACAGGTGAATAACTGCACCACTGAGCTAACCCCTTGGTTTAATAGTGGATCGAGCTGTGATGGTCTGGCCATCAATGTCATTTCCCCAGTTACCCCGATCATCTCCGATTATGCCTGATTCCGGTGTTTCCCTCAATTCCTTCATCTTCATTATGTTGAGATGAAAACTAAATAGAATCCCATCCACACTCACTTATTCTTTTCAGAATTTTTTACAGTTTTCAGTTTTAGTTTTAGAGATACAGCGCCGAAACAGGCCCTAGGGCCCACCGGGTCCGCACCGACCAGCGATCCCCGCACACTAACCCTATCCTGCACACACTCGGGACAATTTTTACTTAACCTGCAAACCTGTACGTCTTTGAGGTGTGGGAGGCAACCGAAGATCTCAGAGAAAATGCACGTGGTCACGGGGAGAAGGTACAAACACTGTTGACAGCACTGTTGACAGCCAGGATCGAACCTGGGTCTCTGGCGCTGCAAGCACTGTAAGGCAGCAACTCCACCAAACTGCGCCACCGTGCCATTCAAAATTGATTACTAATTGCACTGAGAAATCTAATGACAATTTTGTAAAATTCTTTACAAAAATTCTTTACAAAAGAAATACTAGGAAAGAAATTCACACATTGTTGACAAGCACGTATTTTGTACTGTGCATAATCTTCCTTTGCCAAGTTAGTAAATATCCAAACATTTAAATCTGACAACTTTTATTAATTGAAACGTTGAACCACTTTTATCTACATTAATCAATATTTTCTCCTTTGGTGTTAAGCTCCATTATCTCTCACTCTTTCAGCTCTCAAAGAACACAACTTTTTCAACAGAGATTTGAAGATTTGCATGTTCTCCATGTGGGTTTTCCTCCGGGTGCTCCAGTCTCCTCCCACATCCGGGTGTGTAGATTAATTGGCCTCTGTAAATTAAACTGCCCCTAATGTGTAAAGTGTGGATGAGAATGTGGGATAATGCAGAACTAGTGTGAACGGATGATGGATGGTTGGACCGACAATAGACAATAGACAATAGACAATAGGAGCAGGAGTAGGCCATTTGGCCCTTCGAGCCAGCACCGCCATTCAATGTGATCATGGCTGATCATCCCCAATCAGTACCCCGTTCCTACCTTCTCCCCATATCCCCTGAAGAGAGCTATCTTTAAGAGCCCTATCTAGCTCTCTCTTGAAAGCATCCAGAGAACTGACCTCCACCGCCCTCTGAGGCAGAGAATTCCACAGACTCACCACTCTCTGTGAGAAAAAGTGTTTCCTTGTCTCCGTTCTAAATGGCTTACTCCTTATTCTTAATCTGTGGCCCCTTGTTCTGGACTCCCCCAACATCGGGAACTCTAGCGTGTCCAAGCCCTTAACAATTTTATACGTGTACTGAAATTCTGTTGGTGTTTATTTATGGTTTTACAGAGTACTGGAAAGTCTGAAGAAGTGTCTTGATCTGAAACATCAGTCATTTCCTTCCATCCAGAGATGCTGCCTGTCTGAAGAAGGGTTTCGACCCGAAACGTTGCCTATTTCCTTCGCTCCATAGATGCTGCCTCACACCCGCTGAGTTTCTCCAGCATTTTTTGTCTACCTTTGATTTTTCCAACATCTGCAGTTCCTTCTTAACCATGCTGCCTGTCCTGTTGAGTTACTCCAGCACGTTGTGTCCTTCTACGATGTATACAGATCTGTTGTGCTGCTGTAAGTAAGAATTTCATTGTTCTGTTTAGGTTCATGACAATAAATCACTCTTTACTTGATTCTCTGAGTTTTGTGTCTCTAAACTAACGTAAACTAAACGAAACTAAATTAAACTAACCTAAACTGAAGGAAAAGTGCGGGAGATTTGAGAAAGTGATAGCGTCATACAGCAGAGGCCCTTTGGCCCCAAGAGCTAAATCTAACTCTCTCTTGAAAACATCCAGTGAATTGGCCTCCGCTGCCTTCTATGGCTGAGAATTCCACAGATTCACAACTCTCTGCGTGAAAAAAGGTCAAACGGAATCAAGGGATATGGGGAAAAAAGCAGGAACGGAATACTGAGTTTAGATGATCAACCATGATCATAATGAACGGAGGTGCTGGCTCGATGGGCCGAATGGCCTACTCCTGCACCTATTTTCCTATCGGTCAAACGTGGGGCAAGTGGACTAGTGTAGATGGGACATGTTGGTTGGTGTGGGCAAGTTAGGCCGAGGGGCCTGTTTCCATGCTCTTTGTGACTCTATACTTATAATACACTTCACAGTGCATTTTAATACAGTTTCCCATTGCAATTATGAAAATATAAATCGATTCTTCTTCTGACTGGAAAAGTGAAACAGGTCAACTGGCTGCAGGGAAATCAGGAGAGGAACCAAGACAGATGTACAATGTGAAAAACGGGAAAGGAAAACGAGCAACGGGCAAAGTTGAATGTGATATGAAAATGCTTCCTGCTCTGTAGGGAACTCAGCAGAAAGAGCAAAAAAATGGTATTTGAGGAATCTTCAAAGAGCAGTGAAGGAGAAAACGTAAAATCTCTGGCCACTATTCCATTCGAGGGTGTTAGAAAAAAAAAAGAAAATTGTCACCGGTGTGCAGGAGAGTGCTAGTGTACGGGGTCATAGAAACATAGAAACATAGAAACATAGAAACATAGAAAATAGGTGCAGGAGTAGGCCATTCGGCCCTTCGAGCCAGCACCAACATTCAATATGATCATGGCTGATCGTCCAACACAGTATCCCGTACCTGCCTTCTCTCCATACCCCCTGATCCCTTTAGCCACAAGGGCCACATCCAACTCCCTCTTAAATATAGCCAATGAACTGGCCTCAACTACCTTCTGTGGCAGAGAATTCCAGAGACTCACCACTATCTGTGTGAAAAATGTTTTTTCTCATCTCCCGTCCTAAAAGATTTTCCCCTTATCCTTAAACTGTGACCCCTTGTCCTGGACTTCCCCAACATCGGGAACAATCTTCCTGCATCTAGCCTGTCCAACCTCTTAAGAATTTTGTAAGTTTCTGTAAGATCCCCCCTCAATCTTCTAAATTCTAGCGAGTACAAGCCGAGTCTATCCAGTCTTTCTTCATATGGAAGTCGTGCCATCCCAGGAATTAATCTGGTGAACCTTCTCTGTACCCCCTCTATGGCAAGAATGTCTTTCCTCAGATTTGGAGACCAAAACTGTACGCAATACTCCAGGTGTGGTCTCGCTGGTCGGCAGGGGGTCAGTGGGCCGAAGGGCCTGTTTTCTGCGCTGCATCTCTAAAGTCTAAAAGTCTAAAGCCCAATTAGCAAAACCATTCACAGCGCAGGAAGAATCTGCAAATAACAGCAGATTTATATAACTTTGACAGTCTTTGATGGGAGATAAAATTAGGCACATTCATGGATTTAATCCATGACATAAGTATGGATTTCTGAATGCTGATTGTTTTTGATAAGCTTCATGCGAATACTCATGTCTAATTCCTTGGATAAGAGGATTAAGATAGATTCAATGTGCAGGGAAAAATAAATGTTATGGAGAAATGGATATGGGGAAATGCATTTGGCCCCAGATTGTCATATAGGTTCATACATTTTACTTCGGAGTCCATGTGAGTGGCTTCGTGAAGACCCCGCCAGGCATATCGTCGACCGCATGCGAGCGACAGGCAGGAGGAGCGTTGCCCCTCTACTGCAGGGACGTACAGGTAAGGAAACTAACCTGCAGTCCTTCTTCTTTCCAGGTGACTCTGTTCAGGGTTCCAGGCCGCCTCGAAACTGACTGCCGCGGGAAGTCTGGGGTCAGGAAGAGCCCGTTGACCAGGAGGGTCCGGGCTCACACACTCGCCCGTCGGAGGACGGCAGAGGCAGCCCCTCTACCGCCGCAGTCCCGCAGGACACCGCGGGCTGACGCATGTGTAAAGGAGTAGGGGCTTGCGGGCTCGCCGTACGAAGCAAGCGACGGCAGAGCAGCAGCCCGACTCTACAAAAACCGCAGCCCGCAGGGATACTGCAGGCTGTCTGCATTAACCAGGTAATGGGGCAGAGCAAAGTGGGAGTGTACCAGCTGGCTGGGAACTGCCCAAGGGAACTTTGGAATCTTTACACCTGTTCCAACCTCTTGCCTGCCCGGAAGCCAAGGAGAGGCAAATAAAAGTATTTGATTGTGTAATTGTCATATTCCTCCTATAGGTGGGCGGAAATTAGAAACCCCCTGATTTTAACCATAAAGTTTATTAATCAGCAGTATTATCCTTCCAATTTTGTTCAAAAGACGCTGCCCGGAAGTCGGGAAAGCCCGTGATCCAGGAGGGTCCGGGCTCGGAGACTGCCTTTCGCGGGTAGCGAAGGCAGAGCAGGAGCCCGACTCAACGCCGCAGGCCGCAGGAATACCGCGGACTGTCGGCTCTGCTACCCTATGGAGTTAGTAAGACAGAGCCAGGGCCCGACTCACTACATAGGCGTGAGGCTTGCCGTTACCGGCAGTTTATGGTCCCGTATGAGTCTGGTCACCATTGCAGCTGTGGGAGGGGGGGGGAGGGGGGGAGAGTGTGCTCCTCCACCGGATGCTTCTTAAAGACCCTCAGGTAAGATACTAACCTTGAGTTGCTGAGCTTCTGTTCCAGACTTTGCTTACAGAAACGATGGATGGAGACCAGAATGAAGGCATTGAAGCATGCCTCCAAAGGGCCATGGGACTTCGGATGGGAGTCAGCGCCCACCATTCATGGAGCTGCCCGCAACACCGGCAGCACCCGCTCTGCGGACCGGAATAAGAACAGGGAAATCGGGGAGCCCTGCGCAGCCAGGACCCGTTTCTACACAACATCTGACCATGGAGCCGCAAGGTGGTAGGTGGTCAGACGTGGCGGTAAGCCTGCGCGGACATCGGGGAGCCCGGCAACGGGGGCCGGCAACCGACTCATCTCCGCTGCCTTCGTATCAGGCTGGGGGACCGCCACAGTCCCGCACAACGGCGGACCAGCGGCATGTCCGCGCGTGAGTCGTACGGCCCCGCAGGAGCGGCTGCCAACGACGGCCTGCCAGCGGACCCTTGTCATCACCTCTGGAGGTGCGGTTCGCTGGTAGAAGCCCCAGTGTGTCCGAAGAACCTGGGGAAGTCGACTTGTCGTCCGCGTTTAGCGGCGGCGGTCGCATGGATCGGAGGAGCGCATGATGGAGCGTATCCTAGAGCACAATCTCTGCAGCTGGAGGAGACATGCGGCTGGGCCACACAGCATGGGCCCGTCATCGGTGGGGAATGCCACGGATCAGCAGCTGGCTGACACATAAGAAGGATTGGAGCAGGAACTTACAGTACCTGAAAAAACCCAGGAGGAACTGCTGAATGTGGTCTCCAAGTTCGCCCAGCTGAAGCACTCAGGTCAGCCTTGCAGCCCAAACCAGTGGCCAGCATAGACTACCTCCCCACACACCAGCTGCAGGAACAGGTCCTTACCCAGGCGATCAACATATACCAGGCCCAAACAACAGCATATCGTTGAATGTACCGACAGTCAACACGCCCATCTGGGGCAACATCAGTCCAAACAGGCCTAGGACCTGGATTAGGAGGCGAAGGCAGATGGGTTTGATGAACCCACCTCCCTCCAGCAGGCAAACACCATATGCAAGACCTCGGGGGCCACCTGAAAGACCAGTAAGGACCTACACACCGGCAGCACCTCAACACAATCCAACGGAACATCAGGAACCAGAACGTCAGGCCCGCCGGTAACCATGGAGGTAAGGGGGTCTGGTTCTCTTGGAAGTGCTGCATGTATAACCCCACAAGTAGGAGAGCGGTTATATACATTCTGGGATGCATGGGAGCTGATTATCACTATCCCAGGGAACAAAACCATAGACATAATAGAGGCATGTAACAGCCTTGCTTGCGCCAGGAAACTGACTATTAGACATACTGCTAAAAATAATTGGTAAACTGGTAGCTACATAATTGGGCCGTTGCACTATTCAAGCTTGCAAACAGCAAAATCTCGGCATTAAAAGCGAATGCTGGACATTTTATGGGCCTATGCAGCCACCAATCTAGGCATAAATTGAGCTACAATGGTGGGTTAGCAATGTTTGTGATTATTAAATCCCATCATTACATCAAACCCATTAGTTGTGTTACAAACCGACGCAAGCACCAAGGGCTGGGGAGCTACCAACACCATTTTCAGTTGGGGTGGTAGATGGGATTTGCACGAGTCTACTTTTCTTCAATCACAAGGTATAAACTATTTTGAAATGCTGCAAGCATGTCACGGGCTATGGGCTTAATGCACTTAAACCGCAGCATACGCATGTCCGTCTTCAATAATACCACTGAGGTGACGTATTTAAACTTTATGGGTGGTATCAAGTCAATATCTTGTGATGAATTGGCAAAATTAATTTGGCACTGGTGGATTGAAAGAAATATTTGGATATCAGCTACGTACTTTTCCGGTTAAGCTCAATACAGTGGCGACACCAGGTCACAAGTATTTAATAACGACATCAAGTGGATGTTGAACCTCCAATATTTGCTAAAACTATAGCCTAATATGGAACACCAGATATTGACCTCCATGCGTCCAGGTTGAACCATTGGATACCAACATATTTCTCTTGAGAACCAGATCCTGGGGCAGTGCGATGGCCACATTCGCTACATTGGGGGGGAAATGGGTTTTTCTATGCTTTTCTCCCCCCATTCTGCTTCATCAGACAGGTGTTGCAGAAAACGCAACCAGATCTGGCAACAGAAAGGACCATGGACATCATACAGCAGCGTGCAGAGAGAGTCCACTAGGAAGCAGTACCTCACCCACATAAGGACATGTGAGGTTTCTATAGTCGGACCTAGACCACCTACATATCTGCTACGATCTCCAATGTGCTGGAATCCTCACGGGCCTGCATTATGATGTCCCTCAGTTACAGTGCCATATACAGTGCCAGGAGTGCACTGTCATCCTATCTCAACATTGGAGTGGGATCTCACCAGCTGGTATCCACACTGAAGGGTATGTTCTATCCCTTCCCGACCACGATATATTACCAGGGATATAGGGGTGGTGTTGACCCTCCTCAGGAGCTGGTCGCCTTTGGCGGATTTACCACTGGACTTATTCACCTTCAAAGTGGTGATGGTAATGGCACTGAAGACAGCACAATGGGTCCAAACTCCACAGGAATTACCTGGATAGAATGGTTTTGACCCACAATAAAGTGACTACATGATAGGAGAGTTGCTTAAACTACACAGACCTGCGACTGCAGGTCTGAAAATGGGCATCAGGAGATAGCTCAAGGTGGTCTTCGGTGCAGCAGGTAAGACACTAACATTTTAAAATGTCATTCTACCAGGGCTGCATCCACATCAGCGGCGAGGACCATGGAGGTGTTCATGGATTATGTCCTCGCAATAGCGGGCTGGGCCAGTGAAACTACATTTCAGCGGTTTATAACTGACCTGTGGCCGCTCCCGCAACGTTGGCAGGTTCAGTATTAAGTGCTATTCCCTAAACGTTCGTCCCCGAGTTCAGGGGTTTATTGTATTAACAAATGTTATTATTTTTCAGCTTGTTCGAGTCTGAAATACGTTAACATACTTCCTCCAACAGTATTACGGCAGTGTGTGGGCATGGACGTGATCCAGGGCATGTAATCACAGAGCTTTGAAATCTTCACGAAGTCACTCACGTGACTCCGAAGTAAAATAGTAAGATTAAACAAGAACTTACCAAGTTTGAAGTTTGATCCTTATTTTATGAGGAGTTGCGATGAGGGATTTCGTGCCCTCCGCTCCCAACCCTCTAACATAAGGTCAACTGGTATGTTCGAGTCTATTTTAATCTTAGTATCTTCAGTCATTGCTGTTACCTGTGATTCCACACCGCTGCTTTGAAGAATGTCGCGCATGCGTGCTGGCGGGGTCTTCACGAAATCCCTCATCGCAACTCCTCATAAAATAAATATCAAACTTCAAACTGGTAAGTTCTTGTTTAATCTTACTATTATTGCAGCAAAATTAGGCCATTCGGTCCATCGGGTCTACTCTGCCATTCAATCATGGCTGATCTATCATTCCCATTTAACCCAGTTCTCCTGCCTTCTCCCCATAACCCCTGACACCCGTACTAATCAAGAACCCATCAATCTCCGCTTGAAAAATATCCATTGACCTAGCCTCCACTGCCGTCTGTGTTAATGAATTCCATAGATTCACCACCCTCTGACCAAAGGAATTCATCCTCGTCTCCTTTCTAAAGGTACATCCTTTTTTCTGAGGCTATGGCCTCTGGTCCTAGACTCAATGAGACATCCAGTAAAGTCGATCTGTATTCAAAAGGCCCATTATTAGTATCCATAATTCCTTTCTTAAGTTCATAAATTCATAAATTATAGAATTAGGCCATTTGGCCCATCACGTCTACTCCTCCAATTCTATCATAGCTGATCTATCTTTCCCTCTCAGCCCCATTCTCCGGCCTTCTTCTGATAATCCCTGACACCCGTATCAATCAAGAATCTGTCAATCTCTGCTTTGAAAATATCCGCTGACTTGGCCTCCACAGCCTTCTGTGGCAAAGAATTCCACAGATTCACCACCCTCTGACTAAAGAGACTCCTCCTCATCTCCTTTCTAAGGGGATGTCCTTTTATACTGAGGCTAGGTCCACTGGTCCTGGACTCTCCCACTAGTGGAAACATCCTCTCCACATAGAAACATAGAAACATAGAAATTAGGTGCAGGAGCAGGCCATTCGGCCCTTCGAGCCTGCACCGCCATTCAATATGATCATGGCTGATCATCCAACTCAGTATCCTGTACCTGCCTTCTCTCCATACCCCCTGATCCCTTCAGCCACAAGGGCCACATCCAACTCCCTCTTAAATATGGCCAACAAATGGCCTCAACTACCTTCTGTGGCAGAGAATTCCACAGATTCACCACTCTGTGTGAAAAACGATTTTCTCATCTCGGTCCTAAAAGATTTCCCCTTTATCCTTAAACTGTGAACCCTTGTCCTGGACTTCCCCAACATCAGGAACAATCTTCCTGCATCTAGCCTGTCCAACCCCTTAAGAATTTTGTAAGTCTCTATGAGATCACCCCTCAATCTTCTAAATTCCAACGAGTACAAGCCGAGTCTATCCAGTCTTTCTTCATATGGAAGTCGTGCCATCCCAGGAATCAGTCTGGTGAACCTTCTCTGTACTCCCTCTATGGCAAGAATGTCTTTCCTCAGATTAGGAGACCAAAACTGTGCGCAATACTCCAGGTGTGGCCTCACCAAGACCCTGTACAACTGCAGTAGAAACTGCACATCAACTGCAGTAGAACTGCACATCAACTCTATCCAGGCTTAACTCTCGGTATTCACTTTGCAGGACCTCGTCCCTCGTTCGACCTCTGCCGTTTGTGCCATTCTGCTCCAGGGAGATCATGTTCACATTAAAATCCAGTCCTCAAAGCCCACCCTTGTCCTATAGCTGGTACACTGCAGACTTTTTTTTCTTTTAACATGAGCTATGATGGCACGGAGGCGCAGCGGTATAGTTGCTGCATAACAGCGAATGCAGCTCCGGAGACCCGCACATCTCTAAACTAAACTAAATCTAAACTAAACACAAAATTATTAAATCCAAATGAGAACTAAGCAAAACGTAATTAACCAGGGGTAAAGCAGTAACATTATAGCCGGAAAGATGAGTAACTGCTGTCTAAAGAAGGGTCTCGACCTGAAACGCACCCTTTCCTACTCTCCAGAGATGCTGCCTGTCCCACTGAGTTACTCCAGCATTTTGTGTCTATCTTCAGTAGTACAGTTGGTTCAGTAACACGTTAGATTAGTTAGATTAGTGCAGACAATTGTGATGTTTCCAATTCCCCAGACTAGTCTGAGAGAGGGCCTCGACACAAAACGTCACCCATTCCTTCTCTCCAGAGATGCCGCCTGTCCCGCTGAGTTACTCCAGCTTTTTTTGTGTCTAAATCTTCAGTTTAAACCAGCATCTGCAGTTCCTTCCTGCACACAGTTGCCTGATAACAGAATCATCCCACCACAACCGGAACTACTATCCGGCTCATAGATGACCCTCAACCAATGTTTGATCGAACTTTTACTGGCTTTATCCTGCACTAAAGGTTATCCCCTTATCATGTATCTGTACACTGTAGACAGCTCGATTGTAATCATGTATTGTCCCTCCGCTGGCTGGATAGCACGCAACAAAATCTTATAGAAACTTACAAAATTCTTAAGGTCTTATAGAAACTTACAAAACTCTTAAGGGCTTGGAACAGGCTAGATGCAGGAAGATTGTTCCCGATGTTGGGGAAGTCCAGGACAAGGGGTCACAGCTTAAGGATAAGGGGGAAATCCTTTAAGACCGAGATGAGAAAGACTTTTTTCACACAGAGAGTGGTGAGTCTCTGGAACTCTCTGCCACAGAGGGTAGTTGAGGCCAGTTCATTGGCTATATTTAAGAGTGAGTTGGATGTGGCCCTTGTGGCTAAGGGGATCAGAGGGTATGGAGAGAAGGCAGGTACAGGATACTGAGTTGGATGATCAGCCATGATCATATTGAATGGCGGTGCAGGCTCGAAGGGCTGAATGGCCTACTCCTGCACCTAATTTCTATGTTTCTATGTTTCTAAAAGTTTTTCACTGTACCCCGCTACACGTGACAATAAACTAAACTGAACTGAGCTGGGTGCGCATCTCCAGCCATGGAACCTCATTATATCGCCTCAAGGGAGAAGAAATGAACTGTACCAAATGAATTCCGATTGGAAAGAAATGTGTTCAGCACTTGTAGTTCAGGCAAGTCTAATGAAAAGCAACAAGAAGGCAATACTGACAGGGAGAAAGTGCTTTCGATTTACAGAGCAAAAATGATTGAAAGCTGGATTTCATAAAACACTTCTGATTGAAGCTGTTAAAACCAAGTAAGAGGGGTCTTGTAACTTTGGATTCCAGTGACTTGTAAAACACGGTAACTCTACAATCTGCTGCAGATGTGCCAGAGTTTTAATTCGCCGACGGGGGCTGCACGGTGGCGCAGCGGCAGAGTTGCTGCCTTACACCGGGTTCGATCCTGACTACGGGTGCTGCCTGTATGGAGTTTGTGCGTTCTCCCCGCGACCTGCGTGGGTTTTCTCCAGGATCTCCAATTTCATCCCACGTTCTAAAGACGATACAATGGATAATAGGTGCGGGAGTAGGCCATTCGGCCCTTCGAGCCAATGTGATGGTACAATGCGATAGAACTTTTATTGATACCAGTAGGCAAATTGGTCTACCAACAGTCATAAAACACAGGATACATGAAACATAACATTAAAGTGATGAGTGGAAAGTCCAGGGTTGGAGATGAGCAAAGATTGGGGGTGGGGTAAGGGAGTCAGTCTACCCCACGGGGGAGGAATTGTACAGTTGGATAGCTACAGGGAAGAAGGATCTCCTGTGGCGTTCTGTGCTGCATCTTGGTGGAACCAGTCTGTTGCTGAAGGTGCTCCTCGGGTTGACCAGTGTGTCATGGAGGGGGTGGGCTGTATTGTCCAGGATGCTCCGCAGTTTGAGGAGCATCTTCCCCCTCCAAGACCAACCTCTCATGAGTCCAACTCCAACCCCAGGATGGGGCCAGCCTTCCTGATGAGCTTGTTGATCCTATAACGTCCGCAGCCTTCGCCCTGCTGCCCCAGCACACGGCAGTGAAGAAGATGGCGCTGGCCACCACCGACTGGTCGAACATCTGCAGCATCTCACTGCAGACGTTGAAGGAGCGGAGCCTTCTCAAAAAGTACAGCCGGCTCTGTCCCTTCTTGTACAGGGCCTCAGCATTCCTGGACCAGTCCAGTTTACTGTCCAGGTACACGCCAAGGTAATTTGTACCCGCTGTTAAACTGCACATCCACACTATTGATGGAGACAGGGGGCAGGTTTGTTCCTCTCCTCTTAAAGTCCCCTACCAAACTCTTAGTCTTGTTGTTGTTGAGCTGCAGGTGATTTCAGCCCACACCACTCAACAGCCATTGACTAGACCTCTGTATACGTAGACATGCGGGTTTGTAGGTTAATTGGCTTGGTAAAATTGCAGATTGTCCCCAGTGAGTGCAGGATGCTGTTAATGTCTCTGGTCCGACTCAGTTGACTGAAGGACCTGGTTCCACGCTGTATCTCTAAATTAAACTAAACCCAGTCTGAAGAAGGGTCTCGACCCAAAACTTCACCCATACGTTCTATTAAATGATGCCGCCTGTCCTGCTGAGTTACTCCACTTTTTTGTGCCTATCTATATGAAACTGAACGGTTTAGCTGAGCATAGTGTTCTAAATGGAATCTGTGGGCTGAAGGTCCTTTTCCTGTTGTGTACTGTTCTATGTAGATAGAGAGAGTACAGAGGAGATTTACTAGAATGTTGCCAGGGTTCCAGCAACTATGTTACAGAGAAAGGTTGAACAAGTTAGGTCTTTATTCTTTGGAGCGCAGAAGGTTAAGGGGGGACTTGATTGAGGTCTTTAAAATGATGAAAGGGATAGACAGAGTTGACGTGGATAAGTTTTTCCCATTGAGGGTAGGGAAGATTCAAACAAGAGGGCATGACATGAGAATTAAGGAACAGAAGTTTAGGGGTAACGTGAGGGGGAACTTCTTTACTCAGAGGGTGGTGGCTGTGTGGATTGAGCTTCCAGCAGAAGTGGTGGAGGCAGGATCGATTTTAACATTTAAAAGTAAAGTGGATAGGTATATGGACGTGAAGGGAATGGAGGGGTATGGTCTGAGTGCAGGTAGATGGGACTAGGGGAAAACAAATTGTCGGCACGGACTGGAAGGCCTGTTTCCGTGCTGTAATTGTTATATGGTTATATGGTTATATGGTTATATGTTCATGTTCAAACTGTTGATAATCCAAAATACACCATTAACACCATTAAATTTGGGAGGTAGACAGAAATGCTGGAGAAACTCAGTGGGTGAGACAGCATCTATGGAGCGAAGGAATAGGCGACGTTTCAGGTCGAGACCCTTCTTCAGACTGAACATTTTGAAGTGTTTTTAATATAAAACAGCTTTGTGCAGGGGGTGAGAATTGTGATGGGTGATATTTGCTGGAAGATTGGTTTTGAGGAGGTTTTAGTTTTAGTTATAGAGATACAGAGCGGGAACAGGTCCTTCAGCCCACCGACTCCGCTCCAACCAGTGATCCCCGCATATTAATACCATCCTACTGAGGGACAATTTACAATTATACCAAAGCCAATTAATCTACAAACCTGCATGTCTTTGGAAACTGGAGCTCCTGGAGAAAACCCACACAGGTCACTTAGAAACATAGAAAAATAGGTGTAGGAATAGGCCATTTGGCCCTTCGAACCAGCACCGCCATTCAATATGATCATCTAAAATCAGAACCCCATTCCTGCTATTTCCCCATATCCCTTCGCCCTAAGAGCTAAATCTAACTCTCTCTTGAAAACATCATGGGGAGAACGTACAAACTCCGTACAGACAGCTCCCGTAGTCAGGATGGAACCCGGGTCTCTGGCGCTGTAAGGATATGGATAAGGATAAGGATTAAGGATAAGGGGGAAGTCTTTTAGGACCGAGATGAGAAAATCATTTTTCGCACAGAGAATGCCACAGAAGGTAGTTGAGGCCAGTTCGTTGGCCATATTTAAGAGGGAGTTGGATGTGGTCCTTGTGGCTGAAGGGATCAGGGGGTATGGAGAGAAGGCAGGTACAGGATACTGAGTTGGATGATCAGCCATGATCATATTGAATGGCGGTGCAGGCTCGAAGGGCCGAATGGCCTGCTCCTGCACCTAATTTCTATGTTTCTATGTTTCTATCCCATACTTCTGGTCTAATAATTTGACCTAATTCGTTTTCCCATGATTGTCTATATATTTCTGTCAATGGGACATCATTTTCCAATAGGATATTATAAATGTATGATATCAAACTTACTGAATGGCCGCTCTGTCGAAACGCCAGCTACCCGAAAGGCGGCGTTGCCTACAAGCCAAAGGGCCGACTGCCGCTCAACAGGAAATTCGAATAGCAGACTTGACGTTGCAGGGGGGCGGGTCTTGTCAGCGATTGGTCCAGACCCCCGCGTCCATCACATCGCCGTGAAGGCATGAACATTGTCCCAAACCTCCGCTCCACCCGACCCGCGGAGGGTGGCCGTGGGAGAGTGGGGGCTGCACACCTTCGGCTGCTTTCAACTTGGTGCTTGGGTTCAGTTCTGGGCACCACGTTTTAGGAAAGATATTGTCAAGCTTGAAAGGGTTCAGAAAAGATTTACGAGGACGTTGCCAGGACCAGAGGGTGTGAGCTATAAGGAGAGGTTACCCGGGCTGTGTCTCTTTTCCATGGAGCATAGGAGGATGAGGGGGTGATCTTATAGCGGTATACAAAATCATGAGAGGAATAGATCGGATAGATGCACAGAATCTTTTACCCAGAGTAGGGGAATCGAGGACCAGAGGACATAGGTTCAAAGTGAAGGGGAAAAGATTTAATAGGTATCGGAGGGGTAACCTTTATGCACAAAGGGTGTGGAACAAGCTACTAGAGGAGATAGTTGAGGCTGGGACTATCCCATCGTTTAAAAAACAGTTGGACAGGTACATGGATAGGACAGGTTTGGAGGGATATGGACCAAGCTCAGGCAAGTGGGACTATGGCAACCGGGACATTGTTGGCTGGTGTGGGCGGGTTGGGCCGAAGGGCCTGTTTCCGCACGGTATCACTCGATAACTCTATCTATGACTCTAACCCAGTAGAATCATACAGCAGACCTCACCGAGGCAATACACAATTGTCACCACGTTTCAGTCGCTGATAAAGTTACCAAAGTTCACCGAACAGTCCGATCGTAGGACTGTCCTATCTTAGAACACCTAGTAGGTGGTCCTTTACTAGTAAAGTATTATGAGAATCAAAGGTTGAATTCTACGGTCTAATTTGAGTTCTCCATTCAAATAATGCCCCAAAACGGCGGTACGGTGGTGCAGTTGCTGCCTTTCAGTGCCAGAGATCTGAGGGGTAACGTCCTCACACAGAGGGTGGTGGGTGTATGGGACGAGCTGCCAGAGGAGTTAGTTGAGGCAGGAAGTATTGCAATGTTTAAGAAACTTTTTTTACAGGCACATGGATCGGACAGGTTTAGAGGGTTAACACATGATGAGTGTTTGACAGCACTGGGCCTCCACTCGCTGGGACCTCATTGAAGCTTATAGAATATTGAAAGGCATAAATAGAGAGGATGTGGAAAGGATGTTTCCCCTGGTGGGAGAGTCCAGGACCAGAGGTCATAGCCGCAGAATGAAAGGGCGCTCGTTCGGAAAGGAGGTGAGGAGGAACTTCTTTACTCAGAGGGTAGTTAATCTGTGGAACGTTGCCACCTGGGGCTGTGGAGGCCGTCAGTGGATATTTTAAAGGCAGAGATAGACAAATTCTTGATTAGAACGGGTGTCAAGGGTTATGGGGAGAATGCAGGAAAATGGGATGAGGAGGCAGACATCAGCCATGATTGAATGGTAGACTCGATGGGCCGAAGGGAAAAATTGTCCTCCTATAACCTATGCACTTGTGAACTTGTGATATGGGCCAAACGCAGGCAGGTAGGACTAGCGCAGATGGGTCAGGTTGGTCGCCAAGCGCTGGGTGGCGTGGAATTGGTGGGCTGAGGGGTCTGTTTCCCTGTGGTATCTTTCAATCAGTTCAATCAATCAATTGCGCGTTCAACATTGCCAGCGTAATCTGGGATCTGTTAAACTTCCCACCGCCTTGGTGAAAGGCAGCGATACGATACGCAAGCTGGCTGTCAACAGAAGGCGGGTTGTGCTTCCTGCAACATCTCCTCTGTGCAGAGTCTACTTGCTGCGGTTTTATTCAGGAGATTACACCGTACAACATATTATGTATGATTGTCATGAACATTGAGTTACAATGCCTGCATAAAATCGACCAGTGGTTTTTATTGCATGGAATCATGGCTTATTTCTGATGTTGTTCAAATACAATAAATCAATGCTTCCGTTGTTTTATGTTCATTTACTGGTGTGCACAATCACTTTTCACTGCTCCCTCAGCACAGACTGAGAATTTGTTTATCATCTCAAACCGTAGCATTAATTCTCCCTCCACTCTTTCTCCTCTGGTTCTTGATTCCCCCGACACTGGGCTGGAGACTGCGCGTCTACCGAATCTATCCCCCTCATGAATCACGAGTGAAATAGATCGGGTCGACGCAATCTTTTGCCCAGAGTAGGGAAATCGAGAACCAGTGGACATACACTGCAGGTTTAGGATGAGGGGGGGAAAGATTGAATATCAACCCGAAGGTCACTTTTTCACTCAAAGTGTGGTGGGTGTATGGAACGAGCTGTCGGAGGAAGTAGTTGAGACAACGTTTAAGAAACATTTAGACAGGTACATGGATTGGAGAGGTTTGGAGGGATACGAACCAAATGCGGGCAGGTGGGAGTAGTGCAGATGGGACATGTTGGCCGATGCGGGCAAGTTGGGCCGAAGGGCCTGTTTCCACACCACATGGCTCTATAACTCTAATGGAGTCTCAGTGGTAACACTAAATGGAAGGAATCACACCAGCTGATCCAAACCCTGGAGATTACATCAATGACAAAGGACAAAGGACAAAGGACAAAGGACAAAGGACAAAGGACATTTATTATCACAAACACCAAATTGGTGTAGTGAAATTTGACTTGCCAGTGCAGCACATGAATAAAGATAATACACAACACTAGAGTATTTAACAATAAACATAAAAGCATCCCCCCACAATGGTTCCCACTGTGGAGGAAGGCAGCAAAGTCCAGTCCCATCCCCACTTCACCCATAGTCGGGCCTATTGAGGCCTCTGCAGTTGCCACTACGGCAGCCCGATGCTTCAGGCCCTCTCGGCGGATGATGAAGTTCTGGTGACGGGTGAACACTCTCAGCGGCCCAGAGTGTCTGGAGCGGCCGCTTCCTCGCCGGAGTTCGCAGCTCCCGTAGTCCACAGGCCGCACCGGTCGGAGCTCCGACTGGCGACCTCCGTGAGATCCCAGGCTCCGCGGTTTTTAAAGCTCACCGCCGCCCGCCCGCGGCTGGAAGCTCCACAGACCGCAGACCGCAGCTCCGCGATGTTGGAGTCGGCGGTCCCAGCCCTCTGGAGCTCCACCGCACGGCGACCCGGGCAAGGCATCGCCCGCTCCACGATGGCGCCCCAGCGCTGTGTACCGCCGCCGAAGCTGAAGTCCCGGCCGGTCCCGGCAGGAAACGCCGCTCCAGACTGCCGGTAGGCCGCGAGGAAGGGGCGAAGATACGGCCTGGAGAAAAAACGCATCCCCGACCAGGTAGCTACTGAGAAAATAGTTTCCCCCTTCCCCCCCCACCCCACCCCACCCCCTACATAAAAAGACCTCCAAAAACAAACACTTTAACTAACTAAAAAATAATAAAAAGAATGAAAAGACTAACAGCTGCTGGCAGGGCAGCCATACTCAACGGCGCCCGCTACTAGGTGACTGCTTTAATGACTGCTTTCAACTCCACATCGTAAGACTCTCTGTCTCTCTGACTGTGACTCTTTGATTAGCAGAACCATGCTCCATGCATTCTCGAAATAAGTCAGATCAAAACTGCTTCACATCCAGACCACTGTTTCATCTGTCTTCTGCTGAGATTTGTTTTGGAACCACTGTTTGCAGCTTAATGACAGAATGATAATCTATTTCTCCCAGATACAATGCATTCCAGAATTAGTTTATGCTTTGTACACTTAATCAACATAGAATGCAAATTCTTATGTTCTCTCGAATACTTGAAAGCATTAAATAAACCGTATCTGTAAATGTTGAAATGATATTAATGTTTATTAATGGCTTACACAAAATAAACCTATCACTGTTGTACTGACTTTTAAGTTAATATGTCTATAATCCTTAATATTATCCAGATTAAAAGTCAATGGAGCCAGAATTATAGCTGGTAAACAAGAAGATGGAATTATTCCTGTCTAATAATTCCATTCTGTGTTTAACACTGTGACAATTTGTAGAAAGGCAGTCTAGTAAGACTCATGGAGTCGTACAGCATGGAAACAGGACTTCGGACTAACTTGTCCATTCTGACCTGATGCCCCATCTATGCTTGTCCCATTTGCCCCGTTGGCCCGTATCCCTCTAAACTTTTCCTATCCACGACTAGAGTCACACAGAATGGAAACAGGCCTTTTGGCCCAACTTTCTTTAGCTGACAATGATGCCCCATCTACATGAGTTCCACCTGCCTGCATTTGGCCCATATCCGTTTAAACCTATCCTATCCATGTGTACCTGTCCAAATGTCTTTTAAATGCTGTTATGGTACCTGCCTCAACTACCTCCTCTGCCGGCCTGTTCCATATACCTACCTTGAAGTGGCGCAGCGGTGGAGTTGCTGCCTTACAGCGAATGCAGCGCCGGAGATCCGGGTTCGATCCTGACTACGGAGGCTGTCTGTACGGAGTTTATACGATCTCCCCGTGACCTGCATGGGTTTTCTCCGAGATAGAAACATAGAAACATAGAAATTAGGTGCAGGAGTAGGCCATTCAGCCCTTCGAGCCTGCACCGCCATTCAATATGATCATGGCTGATCATCCAACTCAGTATCCCGTACCTGCCTTCTCTCCATACCCTCTGATCCCCTTAGCCACAAGGGCCACATCCAACTCACTCTTAAATATAGCCAATGAACTGGCCTCAACTACCCTCTGTGGCAGAGAGTTCCAGAGACTCACCACTCTCTGTGTGAAAAGTCTTTCTCATCTCGGTCTTAAAGGATTTCCCCCTTATCCTTAAGCTGTAACCCCTTGTCCTGGACTTCCCCCAACATCGGGAACAATCTTCCCTGCATCTAGCTGTCCAACCCCTTAAGAATTTTTGTAAGTTTCTATAAGACCCTCTTAATCTCCTAAATTCCAGAGAGTATAAACCGAGTCTATCCAGTCTTTCTTCAAAAGACAGCCCTGACATCCCAGGAATCAGTCTGGTGAACCTTCTCTGCACTCCCTCTATGGCAATAATGTCCTTCCTCAGATTTGGAGACCAAAACTGCACGCAATACTCCGGTGTGGTCTCACCACGACCCTGTACAACTGAAGTAGAACCTCCCTGCTGTACTCAAATCCTTTTGCTATGAAAGCTAACAACCATTCGCTTTTTTCACTGCCTGCTGCACCTGCATGCCTACTTTCAATGACTGGTGTACCATGACACCCAGGTCTCGCTGCATCTCCCCTTTTCCCAATCGGCCACCATTTAAATAATAGTCCGCTTTCTGTTTTTGCCACCAAAGTGGATAAACCTCACATTTATCCACATTATACTGCATCTGCCAAACATTTGCCCACTCACCCATCCTATCCAAGTCACCTTGCAGTCTCCTATCCTCCTCACAGCGAACACTACCCCCCAGCTTAGTGTCATCCGCAAACTTGGAGATATTGCCTTCAATTCCCTCACAGATCATTAATATATATTGTAATAGCTGGGGTCCCAGCACTGAGCCCTGCGGTAACCCCACTAGTTACTCTCCATAGTGAAAAGGACCCGTTTACTCTACTCTTTGCTTCCTGTTTGCCAGCCATTTCTCTATCCACATCAATACTGAACCCCTAATACCGTATGCTTTAAGTTTGTATACTAATCTCTTATGATCTTCGTCTCCTCCCACACTCCAAAGACATACAGGCATGTAGGTTAATTGACTTGGCTAATGTGAAAATTGTCCCTAGTGGGTGTAGGATAGTGTTAATGTGCGGGGATCGCTGGTCGGCGCGGACCCGGTGGGCCGGAAGGGCCTGTTTCCGCACTGTATTTCTAAACTAAACTACCACCCTCTCCTCTCACCTTAAACCTTTGTCCTCTGGTTCTTGATTCCCATACTTTAGGTTAAAGACTCTGTGTGTTCAGCTCTTTCTATTCCAGTCATGATCTTATTCAAGTCTATAAGATCAACCTCTCATCCCCCTTCACCCCAAGGAATATAATCCTAGCTTGCCCATCCTCTTGCAACTGTAACACAACATCCTAACATTATATTCAATACCCTGACTGATGAAGGCCAATGTGCCAATGTTAATGCCCTTTCTGGTACCTGATGTGTTAATCACCAAACGGGGTGAGGAGAATAAAGCCCCGGAGGCGGGGCTGTTCACAACCAATGCTGATTGAGTGAGTGAGTCCGCGAGCCGTGCGGAGAACGACCAGTGAGGCGACCAGCGCCTACTGTGAGTCCCCAACCCCTTCCCCTCTGGTCCCCCCTCGCTGGCTCCTGCCCCCCTCCCCCATAATACCACTCTCTCCCCATGGCTCTTCCCCCATCTTTTCTCCGAGCTCTCTCCCCCCCTGCCCTCACACCCCTCCCCCCCTGCCCCCATACCCCTCCACCCCCACACCCCTCCCTCCCACACACTGCTCCCATCCACACACCCCTCCTCCTCATGCTCCCACACACCCCTCTCTCACACACCCCTCTCTCACACACACCCTCTCCCACACACCCCTATCCCCCAACCCCCCCTGCCCACACATACCCTCCTCATACACACCACTCACCCCCCCACAACCCTGCCCACACATACCCCCTCCAGTAAATATGCTCCTCAAGCATAAAAAACCGTGAGATCAGCAGATTGGTCTTCTCGCCTGTCAGTCACCATGATGTTAATGCCCTTTCTGGTACCTAACGTGTTAATCACCGAAGTCTAGTTCAGTAAAACACCGACTCAAGCACTGGACAGCTATTCTTTATTATTTTTAGAATGAACACAATTCCCCCTGTACAATACCTAAACCACTGAAGGTTCGATCCTTGTCTCTGCCTGGCCAAGTGCTTCAGCCTCGTGCAAGCAGACACACTCCAAAAGGTCACACAGTCCCAAGCGCCCTTCCAGAAGATCAACATCGATCCAAGATGGGGCTACCTTTTATAGGTCCATGAACCTTGAGGGGCCGAACTACATAGGGGGTGGTCTCTATACAATCCAATCACACATATTAATTACATCAATACATTATTGACAGTTCCCCAAACCAATTACAGAGTCTTCCAAACTATGTTTCTTTCAAGAGCTTCTGAAAGGAAGTGAACCAACTGAATAATGCAACATTTACCCTGGAACACAAAACAATTCTGCCAGGGCTGAACACTTTGGCCAATCAACAAACGGCAGGGTAACTGTCTTGCAACATTATTTACATTATTTACAGTCCCCTTGCAAAAATCCAATCAAACTCATGCATTCATAACACCTTAGAAGATTCTCATGCATAAGGATACTTTTCTTATCTGAAGGATTGATCTGGGATCTAGACCCTGGCACCAGCTAGCTGCTTGTGGCTTATTCTGCAGATTTAACCATTAGGCCTTGTGAATGCATGGATTCTGTACTTTATTTTGGCCCACTTTTAGCTTCATTTTGGCCAGGATTTATACTCCTGCACACACCTCCCTCCCCCCCCACAACCACTCCACTCCACAACCCCCCCCCCCACGCCCCCACAATACCCTCACCCACACTCCCCCACCACCCCCCACACAACCCCCCACCCCCCCCAACAATGCCCCCCCGCACAACGACACACCCCCCTGCCCAAACACCCCTCCCCCACAACCCCCCAACATACCCCTCTCTTCCACAACCTCCCTCACAACCCCCCACCCCCCCACACAAACCCCCTCTCCCCCCCACACACCACTCCCCCACCCACAAATCCCTTCTCCACAATACCCCCTGCCCACAACCCCCCCACCCACACATGCCCCCTGCCCACACACACACACCACTCCACACTCCCCGCCCGCACACACCCCTCCCCCAAACCACCCCTCCCCCTCCCACACCCTCCCTCCCTCCCATACCCCCACCCACACCCCCCCCCCCCCCTCACACCCCACCCACACCCCCCCCCCCACATCCCTCCTCCTCCACCCCTTGTTAACCCCTCCAGCCCACATACACACCTCCTCTTCCACCCCATCCCCCCCCCCCCCCCCCCCTGCCCGCACCACACACCCTCCACGGTAACTGAGACCCAACGGGTCCCACTTAGTCTAGTTTCTTACTAACGTGTGTCTGTAAACTCAGTAAGTAAACTCAGTTCAGTTCAGTTTAGTTTATTGCCACATGTACCGAGGGACTGTGAAGAGTGTTTGTTGCATGCTAACCAGTCAGCTGAAAGACAATACATGATTACATTCGAGCCATATCCAGTGTATAGATGATACATGATAAGGGAATAATGTTTAGTGCAAGGTAAAGCCAGTAAAGTCTGATCAAAGATAGTCCGAGTGTCACCAATGAGGTAGATGGTAGTTCAGGATTGAAAAACTATACTAAACTACTCTATGACAATTTTGATAAGGTTCCATTTTGTAATAATGTTTTGCTTGTTAAAATTCCTAGGTAGGCCACATTACATAATCTTGCATTATTATTTATATATCAATGTTTTTCAGAGGTCTCGTTCTCCATCTAACGTTTGATGGTCTGTTATGTACAGCAAAGTTAATATAATTTCCTTGATGTTTAGCTTGACGTTCTACATACATTCTGGCGGTGATAGAATCATTTATTCTCCCTGCTAACAATTCACTCTCTCCAGCTTACTTGTAAATGTTGTAACCATGAATATTAAGTACCCAATCCTACACAAACCAGACTCGTAACTGCTGTGACCATTTTTTTTTTTTTTGATATATTCTCCCTGGTTATTCATGCTTCCAATTGTCCATTTTACTTTGAATCCTATGTGCATTCATACAAGTAGCATTCAATCCTGACTTAAATTCCTTGCAATACGGACCTTTATTCTGGTGCAGAGTCTCATTTAACTTTGATGTCCAATTCCCCATCCATAGCAGTGCATGTCTTTTTTGTCTCACTACTCCAAAGGCCTGCTGATAGTCTTTTGTCGTCTTTCATTTAAATGTAGCTCTTTGTTTAAGATCCCGATAGCTTCATTAATCTTGCTTTCTCTTTTGCCAAGCCTAGACTTTCCATATCACACAAATCCAAGCCCACTCTCTGGTGCTTGACAAAGAAAAATAACTAATTCATGGAGTCATACAGCACAGAAACAGGCCCTTCTGCCTAACTCATCCATGCTGACCAAAATGCCCCACCAAACCTTGTCCCATTTACCTGCATTTGGCCTATATCATAAATTCATGTTCGTAAATTATAGTAGTAGAATTAGGCCATTCAGCCCATCAAGTCTACTCCACTATTCGATCATGGCTGATCTAACTCTCCCTCCTAACCCCATTCTCCTGCCTTCTCCCCATAACCCCTGACACCCATATAACCATATAACCATATAACAATTACAGCACGGAAACAGGCCCTCTCGGCCCTTCCAGTCCATGCCGACCATTTGTTTTCCCCTAGTCCCATCTACCTGCACTCAGACCATACCCCTCCATTCCCTTCACGTCCATATACCTATCCACTTTACTCTTAAATGTTAAAATCGATCCTGCCTCCACCACTTCTGCTGGAAGCTCATTCCACACAGCCACCACCCTCTGAGTAAAGAAGTTTCCCCTCACGTTACCCCGAAACTTCTGTCCCTTAATTCTCATGTCATGCCCTCTTGTTTGAATCTTCCCTACCCTCAATGGGAAAAACGTATCCACGTCAACTCTGTCTATCCCTTTCATCATTTTAAAGACCTCAATCAAGTCCCCCCTTAACCTTCTGCGCTCCAAAGAATAAAGACCTAACTTGTTCAACCTTTCTCTGTAACATAGTTGCTGGAACCCTGGCAACATTCTAGTAAATCTCCTCTGTACTCTCTCTATTTTGTTGATTACCCGTACTAATCAAGAATCTATCTCTCCACCTTAAATATATCTATTGACTTGGCCTCCACCGCTTTCTGTGGTAATGAGTCCCACATATTCACCACCCTCTGACTCAGGAAATTCCTCCTCATCTCCTTCCTCTGGTCCTAGACTCTTCCACTAGCACGGGCGGCAAGATGGCACAGCGGTAGAGCGACTGCTTTACAGCGCCAGAGGCCCGGGTTCGATCCCGACTATGGGTGCTGTCTGTACGGAGTTTGTACGTTCTCCCCGTGACCTGTGCGGGTTTTCGCCAAGATGTTTGGTTTCCTCCCACACTCCAGGTTTGCAGGTTAATCAGCTTGGTATAAATGTAAAATTGTCCCTAGTGTGTGTGTACAGTGGTGTGAGTGTGTGGGGATCGCTGGTAGGCCGAAGGGCCTGTTTCCGCGCTGTATCTCTAAAACTAAAACTAAAATCTGAGACCATGCCAGGTACACGCATTCCCTGTCAATTTAGCCCCTGCAATGTCTTCAATTCACCTTGGACACAATAGCTTCCATGTTCTCCTCTGACTTTAATTATCCTTATCTGTTCTCTCCGTTATATCAACAGCCGTCTCCACTCATCATTCAGCCTTATCCGCCCGCTTTGCTTATAGTTCCCACTTTACATTCATCGACTTGCCTTCACATCACAGGCTACTCAGCTCATACAGCCTCCAGCCTAGCTGGCAAAGCATAAAGATCAAATCTCTACCATGTCCTTTCTCATGCCCTTCAATGTGGCAATCAAAGTCTATCCCCTTTTAATTTTATTTTGGAGTTTAATTCTTATAGTGGTTGCATGTAGCATAAGTTCACGAGAGGAAATGTTATCCTCTCCACATCAACTCTATCCAGGCCTTTCACTGTTTGGTAAGTTGTAATGAGGTCCCCTATATAAAATCATGAGAGGAATAGATCGGGTAGACGCATAGAGTATCTTGCCCGGAGAAGGTGAATCGAGAACCAGAGGGCAGTGGTTTAAGGTGGAGGGGAAGACTTTTTTTCACACAGGTGCTGGGTGTATGGAACGAGCTGCCGGAAGAGGTAGTTGAGGCAGGGACTATCCCAACATTTAAGAAACAGTTAGACAGGTACACGGATAGAACAGGTTTGGAGGGGCATGGGCCAAACACGAGCATTTGGGACTAGTGTAGCAGAGAAATGTTGGCCGGTGTGGGCAAGTCGGGCTGAAGAGCCTGTTTCCACGCTGTGTCACTTTATGACTGTATGACTATCATCAGTTTGGCAAGGCACGGTTAAGGTAAAAGCTTTTGGGATGGAAATTCATTTGCGCAAAAGGCAAAGAAAAAGAGCACTGCACATTTGAAAAGTTCATTAACACAGAGTGAAGCAATATTGTTCATATTTCTGGGTCTTGGCACAAGCTGCTAGCATAATTTCCTCATATTTTCAGTGAGATTTTCACCCGTGTTGTTTTGTTTAAGGCATCAAATCACCCAAATGATGTCATCTGTCGTCTATCACCCAAATTTGGCATCAGCAAGAATTTCTGCTCATTTGGTGCGAAAAACAGCAGTGGGTGTTTCGCTCTCAGAAGGACGAGAAGGGCGGCACGGTGGCGCAGCGGTGGAGTTGCTGCCTTACAGCGCCGGAGACCCAGGTTCGATCCTGACTACAGCTGCTATCTGTACGGTGTTTTCACATTCTCCCTGTGACCTGCGTGAGATTTCTCCGGGATCTCCGGTCTCCTCCCACACTCCAAAGACGTACAGGTTTGTGGTTTAATTAGCTTGGTTTTATTGTAAATTGTCTCTCCTGTATAGGATAGTATTAGTGCACCGGGATCGCAGGTTGGCGAGGACATGGTGGGCCGAAGGGCCTGTTTCTGTGCTGTACCTCTAAACTAAACTAAACTAAACTAAACAAGCTTTTAAGCCCCTGTCCCACGATGCGAGTTTACCTGAGAGCTCTCCCGTGTTAAAAAAAAAAATCAAAACTCGTGGTACTTCATCACGAGTATTTTTTTTACTCTTGGAAATTTTTCACACTGTTGGAAAAACTTTCACGAGTTTCCGCGTTTCCCGAGAACCTGCTGTTAGCATTACGAGCCACTACGAGACATCCACGAGCTCCGACGTAGCCGCTACGTACATTCTACGCACTTACCACGAGTTTGATTTTTTTAAAACTCGGGATAGCTCTTGGGTAAAATCGTATCGTGGGACAGAGCCTTTTGTTACTTTTAAAGACACAAGGTGCTGGAGTAACTCAGCGGGCCTGGCAACATCTCTGGAGAACATGGATATGTGACGTTTTGGGTCGAGACTGTTCTTCCGACTGATGGTGGGGGGGAGGGGGGGGGGGCGGATGAAGAGAGTTGGAAGTGGGACAAAGTCTTGCAAGTGACAGGTGAATAACTGCACCACTGAGCTACCCCTTGGTTTAATAGTGGATCGAGCTGTGATGGTCTGGCCATCAATGTCATTTCCCCAGTTACCCCGATCATCTCCGATTATGCCTGATTCCGGTGTTTCCCTCAATTCCTTCATCTTCATTATGTTGAGATGAAAACTAAATAGAATCCCATCCACACTCACTTATTCTTTTCAGAATTTTTTACAGTTTTCAGTTTTAGTTTTAGAGATACAGCGCCGAAACAGGCCCTAGGGCCCACCGGGTCCGCACCGACCAGCGATCCCCGCACACTAACCCTATCCTGCACACACTCGGGACAATTTTTACTTTAATACCAAACCAATTAACCTGCAAACCTGTACGTCTTTGAGGTGTGGGAGGCAACCGAAGATCTCAGAGAAAATGCACGTGGTCACGGGGAGAAGGTACAAACACTGTTGACAGCACTGTTGACAGCCAGGATCGAACCTGGGTCTCTGGCGCTGCAAGCACTGTAAGGCAGCAACTCCACCAAACTGCGCCACCGTGCCATTCAAAATTGATTACTAATTGCACTGAGAAATCTAATGACAATTTTGTAAAATTCTTTACAAAAATTCTTTACAAAAGAAATACTAGGAAAGAAATTCACACATTGTTGACAAGCACGTATTTTGTACTGTGCATAATCTTCCTTTGCCAAGTTAGTAAATATCCAAACATTTAAATCTGACAACTTTTATTAATTGAAACGTTGAACCACTTTTATCTACATTAATCAATATTTTCTCCTTTGGTGTTAAGCTCCATTATCTCTCACTCTTTCAGCTCTCAAAGAAGACAACTTTTTCAACAGAGATTGAAGATTTGCATGTTCTCCATGTGGCCACGTGGGTTTCCTCCGGGTGCTCCAGTCTCCTCCCACATCCGGGTGTGTAGATTAATTGGCCTCTGTAAATTAAACTGCCCCTAATGTGTAAAGTGTGGATGAGAATGTGGGATAATGCAGAACTAGTGTGAACGGATGATGGATGGTTGGACCGACAATAGACAATAGACAATAGACAATAGGAGCAGGAGTAGGCCATTTGGCCCTTCGAGCCAGCACCGCCATTCAATGTGATCATGGCTGATCATCCCCAGTCAGTACTCCGTTCCTACCTTCTCCCCATATCCCCTGAAGAGAGCTATCTTTAAGAGCCCTATCTAGCTCTTGAAAGCATCCAGAGAACTGACCTCCACCGCCCTCTGAGGCAGAGAATTCCACAGACTCACCACTCTCTGTGAGAAAAGTGTTTCCTTGTCTCCGTTCTAAATGGCTTACTCCTTATTCTTAATCTGTGGCCCCTTGTTCTGGACTCCCCCAACATCGGGAACTCTAGCGTGTCCAAGCCCTTAACAATTTTATACGTGTACTGAAATTCTGTTGGTGTTTATTTATGGTTTTACAGAGTACTGGAAAGTCTGAAGAAGTGTCTCGATCTGAAACATCAGTCATTTCCTTCCGTCCAGAGATGCTGCCTGTCTGAAGAAGGGTTTCGACCCGAAACGTTGCCTATTTCCTTCGCTCCATAGATGCTGCCTCACCCGCTGAGTTTCTCCAGCATTTTTGTCTACCTTTGATTTTCCAACATCTGCAGTTCCTTCTTAACCATGCTGCCTGTCCTGTTGAGTTACTCCAGCATGTTGTGTCCTTCTACGATGTATACAGATCTGTTGTGCTGCTGTAAGTAAGAATTTCATTGTTCTGTTTAGGTTCATGACAATAAATCACTCTTTACTTGATTCTCTTGAGTTTTGTGTCTCTAAACTAACGTAAACTAAACGAAACTAAATTAAACTAACCTAAACTGAAGGAAAAGTGCGGGAGATTTGAGAAAGTGATAGCGTCATACAGCAGAGGCCCTTTGGCCCAAGAGCTAAATCTAACTCTCTCTTGAAAACATCCAGTGAATTGGCCTCCGCTGCCTTCTATGGCTGAGAATTCCACAGATTCACAACTCTCTGCGTGAAAAAGGTCAAACGGAATCAAGGGATATGGGGAAAAAGCAGGAACGGAATACTGAGTTTAGATGATCAACCATGATCATATTGAACGGAGGTGCTGGCTCGATGGGCCGAATGGCCTACTCCTGCACCTATTTTCCTATCGGTCAAACGTGGGCAAGTGGACTAGTGTAGATGGGACATGTTGGTTGGTGTGGGCAAGTTAGGCCGAGGGGCCTGTTTCCATGCTCTTTGTGACTCTATGACTTATAATACACTTCACAGTGCATTTTAATACAGTTTCCCATTGCAATTATGAAAATATAAATCGATTCTTCTTCTGACTGGAAAAGTGAAACAGGTCAACTGGCTGCAGGGAAATCAGGAGAGGAACCAAGACAGATGTACAATGTGAAAAACGGGAAAGGAAAACGAGCAACGGGCAAAGTTGGATGTGATACGAAAATGCTTCCTGCTCTGTAGGGAACAGCAGAAAGAGCAAAAAAAATGGTATTTGAGGAATCTTCAAAGAGCAGTGAAGGAGAAAACGTAAAATCGCTGGCCACTATTCCATTCGAGGGTGTTAGAAAAAAAAAGAAAATTGTCACCGGTGTGCAGGAGAGTGCTAGTGTACGGGGTCATAGAAACATAGAAACATAGAAACATAGAAACATAGAAAATAGGTGCAGGAGTAGGCCATTCGGCCCTTCGAGCCAGCACCAACATTCAATATGATCATGGCTGATCGTCCAACACAGTATCCCGTACCTGCCTTCTCTCCATACCCCCTGATCCCTTTAGCCACAAGGGCCACATCCAACTCCCTCTTAAATATAGCCAATGAACTGGCCTCAACTACCTTCTGTGGCAGAGAATTCCAGAGACTCACCACTATCTGTGTGAAAAATGTTTTTCTCATCTCCGTCCTAAAAGATTTTCCCCTTATCCTTAAACTGTGACCCCTTGTCCTGGACTTCCCCAACATCGGGAACAATCTTCCTGCATCTAGCCTGTCCAACCTCTTAAGAATTTTGTAAGTTTCTGTAAGATCCCCCCCTCAATCTTCTAAATTCTAGCGAGTACAAGCCGAGTCTATCCAGTCTTTCTTCATATGGAAGTCGTGCCATCCCAGGAATTAATCTGGTGAACCTTCTCTGTACCCCCTCTATGGCAAGAATGTCTTTCCTCAGATTTGGAGACCAAAACTGTACGCAATACTCCAGGTGTGGTCTCGCTGGTCGGCAGGGATTCAGTGGGCCAAAGGGCCTGTTTTCTGCGCTGCATCTCTAAAGTCTAAAAGTCTAAAGCCCAATTAGCAAAACCATTCACAGCGCAGGAAGAATCTGCAAATAACAGCAGATTTATATAACTTTGACAGTCTTTGATGGGAGATAAAATTAGGCACATTCATGGATTTAATCCATGACATAAGTATGGATTTCTGAATGCTGATTGTTTTTGATAAGCTTCATGCAAATACTCATGTCTAATTCCTTGGATAAGAGGATTAAGATAGATGCAATGTGCAGGGAGAATAAATTGATATGGAGAAATGGATCTGGGGAAATGCATTTGGCCCCAGATTGTCATATAGGTTCATACATTTTACTTCGGAGTCATGTGAGTGGCTTCGTGAAGACCCCGCCAGGCATATCGTCGACCACATGCGAGCGACAGGCAGGGAGGAGCGTTGCCCCTCTACTGCAGGGACGTGCAGGTAAGGAAACTAACCTGCAGTCCTTCTTCTTTCCAGGTGACTCTGTTCAGGGTCTCCAGGCCGCCTCGAAACTGACTGGAGTCGGGAAGAGCCCGTTGACCAGGAGGGTCCGGGCCCACACACTCGCCGGTCGGAGGACGGCAGAGGCAGCCCGCCTCTACGCCGCAGCCCGCAGGACACCGCGGGCTGATGGCATGTATAAAGGAGTGGGGGCTTGCGGGCTCGCCTTACGAAGCAAGCGACGGCAGAGCAGCAGCCCGACTCTACTCCACAGCCCGCAGGGATACTGCGGGCTGTCTGCATTAACCAGGTAATGGGGCAGAGCGAAGTGGGAGTGTGCCAGCTGGCTGGGAACTGCCCAAGGGAACGTTGGAATCTTTACACCTGTTCCAACCTCTTGCCTGCCCGGAAGCCGAGAGGCAAATAAAGGTATTTGATTGTGTAATTGTCATGTTCCTCCTATAGGTGGGCGGAAATTAGAAACCCCCTGATTTTACCATAAAGTTTATTAATCAGCAGTATTATCCTTCCAATTTTGCTCAAAAGACGCTACCCGGAAGTCGGGAAAGCCCGTGATCCAGGAGGGTCCGGGCTCGGAGACTACCTTTCGCGGGTAGAGAAGGCAGAGCAGGAGCTCCAACTCTACTCCACACCAGGCTGCAGGAATTCAGCGGACTGACGGCTCTGCTACCCTATGGAGTTAGTAAGACAGAGCCAAGGCCCGACTCACTACATAGGCGCGAGGCTTGCCGTTACCGGCAGTTTATGGTCCCGTATGAGTCTGGTCACCATTGGAGCTGTGGGAGGGGGGGGGGGGGGGGGGGGGGGAGTGTGCTCATCCACCGGATGCTTCTTAAAGACCCTCAGGTAAGATACTAACCTTGAGTTGCTGAGCTTCTGTTCCAGACTTTGCTTACAGAAACGATGCATGGAGACCAGAATGGAGGCATCGAAGCATGCCTCCAAGGGCCACGGGACTTTGGATGGGAGTCAGCGGCCACCATTCCCGGAGCTGCCCGCAACACCGGCAGCACCTGCTCTGCGGACCGGAATAAGAACAGGGAAATCGGGGAGCCCTGCGCAGCCAGGACCCGTTTCTACACAACATCTGACCATGGACCCGCAAGGTGGTAGGTGGTCAGAAGTGGCGGTAAGCCTGCGCGGACATCGGGGAGCCCGGCTACGGGGGCCGGCACCGACTCTTCTCCGCTGCCTTCGTATCAGGCAGGGGGACCGCCACAGTCCTCACGACGGCGGACCAGCGGCATGTCCGCGCGTGAGTCGTACGGCCCCGCAGGAGCGGCTGCCAACAACGGCCTGCCAGCGGACCCTTGTCATCACCTCTGGAGGTGCGGTTCGCTGGTAGGAGCCCCAGTGTGTCCGAAGAACCTGGGGAAGTCGACTTGTCGTCTGCGTTTAGAGGCTCGGAGGAGCGCATGATGGACCGTATCCTAGAGCACAATCTCTGCAGCTGGAGGAGACATGCGGCTGGGCCACACAGCATGGGCCCGTCATCGGTAGGGAATGCCACGGATCAGCAGCTGGCTGACACATAAGAAGGATTGGAGCAGGAACTTACAGTACCTGAAAAAACCCAGGAGGAACTGCTGAATGTGGTCTCCAAGCTCGCCCAGCCGAAGCACTAAGGTCAGCCTTGCAGCCCAAACCAGCATAGACTACCTCCCCACACACCAGCTGCAGGAACAGGTCCTTACCCAGGCGATCAACATATACCAGGCCCAAAGAACTGCAGATCGTTGAATGTACCGACAGTCAACACGCCCGTCTGGGGCAACATCAGTCCGGGGATAAGGGCACAGGAGCTGAAGTTCCTAAAGATCCTGAAATTGCTGACGTCGGGGATTACTGCCTTTGCCAGGTCGGTTGACGGCACGGAAATGACGGCAGAGCAGGAGGATGCTCTTGCGATATTGGTCATGACGTTAACGCTTCCCGTAGTATCGCCATCAAACCGACTCCAAACCCCATATTTGCGGGGTTGTTCTAGGCATCTGCGACGCCACCACCGCGACAGCTGTTCGTTGAGGACCTGCCCAAACAGGCCTAGGACCTGGATTAGGAGGCGAAGGCAGACGGGTTGATGAACCCACCTCCCTCCAGCAGGCAAACACCATAATGCAAGACCTCGGGGGCCACCTGAAAGACCAGTAAGGACCTACACGCCGGCAGCACCTCAACACAATCCAATGGAACACCAGGAACCAGAACGTCAGGCCCGCCGGTAACCATGGAGGTAAGGGGGTCTGGTTCTCTTGGCAGTGCTGCATGTATAACCTCACAAGTAGGAGAGCGGTTATATACATTCTGGGATGCATGGGAGCTGATTGTCACTACCCCAGGGAACAAAACCATAGACATAATAGAGGCATGTAACAGCCTTGCTTGCGCCAGAAAACCGACTATTAGACATACTGCTAAAATAATTGGTAAACTGGTAGCTACATAATTGGGCCGTTGCACTATTCAAGCTTGCAAACAGCAAAATCTCGGCATTAAAAGCGAATGCTGGACATTTTATGGGCCTATGCAGCCGCTAATCTAGGCATAAATTGAGCTACAATGGTGGGTTAGCAATGTTTGTGATTATTAAATCCCATCATTACATCAAACCCATTAGTTGTGTTACAAACCGAGGCAAGCACCAAGGGCTGGGGAGCTACCAACACCATTTTCAGTTGGGGTGGTAGATGGGATTTGCACGAGTCTACTTTTCTTCAATCACAAGGTATAAACTATTTTGAAATGCTGCAAGCATGTCACGGGCTATGGGCTTAATGCACTTAATCCGCAGCATACGCATGTCCGTCTTCAATAATACCACTGAGGTGACGTATTTAAACTTTATGGGTGGTATCAAGTCAATATCTTGTGATGAATTGGCAAAATTAATTTGGCACTGGTGAAATGAAAGAAATATTTGGATATCAGCTACGTACTTTCCGGTTAAGCTCAATACAGTGGCGGACACCAGGTCACTTAATAACGACATCAAGTGGATATTGAACCTCCAAATATTTGCTAAAACTATAGCCTAATATGGAACACCAGATAGCGACCTCCTTGCGTCCAGGTTGAACCATTGGATACCAACATATGACTCTTGAGAACCAGATCCTGGGGCAGTGGTGATGGACGCGTTCTCGCTACATTGGGGGGAAATGTGTTTTCTATGCTTTCCCACGTTCTGCTTCATCAGACAGGTGTTGCAGAAAACGCAACCAGATCTGCAACAGAAAGGACCATGGACATCATACAGCAGCGTGCAGAGAGAGTCCACTAGTAAGCAGTACCTCACCCACATAAGGATATGTGAGGTTACTATAGTCGGACCTAGACCACCTACATATCTGCTACGATCTCCAATTTGCTGGAATCCTCACGGGCCTGCATTATGATGAGTCCCTCAGTTACAGTGCCATATACAGTGCCAGGAGTGCACTGTCATCCTATCTCAACATTGCAGTGGGATCTCACCAGCTGGTATCCACACTGAAGGGTATGTTCTATCCCTTCCCGACCACGATACATTACTAGAGATACAGTTGAGATAGCAGAGATAGAGTGGTGATGACCCTCCTCAGGAGCTGGTGGCCTTTGGCGGCTTTACCACTGGACTTATTCACCTTCAAAGTGGTGATGGTAATGGCACTGAAGACAGCACAATGGGTCCAAACTCCACAGGAATTACCTGGATAGAATGGTTTCGACCCACAATAAAGTGACTACGTGATAGGAGAGTTGCTTAAACTACACAGACCTGCGACTGCAGGTCTGAAAATGGGCATCAGGAGATAGCTCAAGGTGGTCTTCGGTGCAGCAGGTAAGACACTAACATTTTAAAATGTCATTCTACCAGGGCTGCATCCACATCAGCGGCGAGGACCATGGAGGTGTTCATGGATTATGTCCTCGCAATAGCGGGCTGGGCCAGTGAAACTACATTTCAGTGGTTTATAACTGACCTGTGGCCGCTCCCGCAACGTTGGCGGATTCAGTATTAAGTGCTGTTCCCTAAACGTTTGTCCCCGAGTTCAGGGGTTTATTGTATTAACAAATGTTATTATTTTTCAGCTTGTTCGAGTCTGAAATACGTTAACATACTTCCTCCAACAGTATTACGGCAGTGTGTGGGCATGGACGTGATCCAGGGCATGTAATCACAGAGCTTTGAAATCTTCACGAAGTCACTCACGTGACTCCGAAGTAAAATAGTAAGATTAAACAAGAACTTACCAAGTTTGAAGTTTGATCCTTATTTTATGAGGAGTTGCGATGAGGGATTTTACTTCGGAGTCACGTGAGTGACTACGTGAAGACCCCGTCCAGCACGCATGCGCGACATTAGCGTTCATGCAGTGCACCCGCGACGAACGGGAGTTCAAGGCGCTCCCGCTACAATTTGAAAAGTCGGGCCGACAGGTAAGTTTTACCGTGGCCGTGTGTCTTTTTCTCTGTGGTCTGCTTGTTTTCCAGAAAGAATGAGCAAGACCAGAGGAAAGAAGTCTGCAGCTTGCCCCCGTTCGTCCTCCGTTGAGGAATGCTCTTTGGAGGGGGGACAAGAGGCGGCGGGGTATAACTACCGTGCCGAGCCCAGCACCGCTCGTGCTGCCTGAGCAGCGGGCTGGAGGTACCTGCAGCCAGAAACCGGGCGGTAGTGTCCGACGATTCGGATGAAGATGCCTCACCGCTCGAGAGCGACACAGGCAGCCGCCTAAGCCGCATGGAACGGCTTATGGAGCAATTGCTCCAGCGAGATCTGCTGAGAGAGCAGCAGCAGCCTCGCCAAGGGAGTTCAGGCACTCCGCAGTGCCCTTTACGGCACTGGCCATTGCTTCACCTTCTTTTGAAGGCAGCATTGGCGACCAGGTCTGGGCTGGTCAAGAAGAGGGGTCACTGGATGAAGATATCGGGAGTACGCAGGGTGTACAGGATCAGGAAGAGCTGCTGGGTGTGGTCAACCGCTATGTGGCCATTCCACAAGCGGGTCGGCCATTAGAGCCGAAACTTGCAGCCAGCATTAACCACCTGTCCTCAAAACCCCTACAAGAACAGGTGGTCAATGAGGTTCTTGAACTATATACAGCCCCAGTAAATTGTACATCATTGAATGTACCCGCTGAAAACAGCCAAATTTGGGGACATTTGGGGCAGAACATCAGGAACCTGGAGTTGAAGCTCCAGAAAATCCTTAAACTCCTGACTGCAGGAATAACATTCTTATGCTCGGTCCATTGATGGTGCGGACATCTCCACAAATCAGCAAGACACATTAGCTCTGCTGTGCACCACTCAATATGAAATAAACAATTTACGGAAGGAAATTATCAATCCTGCCCTCAACCCTAAATTTGCGGGACTTTGCAAAAAACACCGGGTTCAGAACCTCCTATTCTGCTCTTTGGGAAAGACCTTCCAAAAAAGGTGAAAGACCTAGAGGAAGAATCCAAGACCTTTGGTCTCGTGAGGGCAGGTTTAGGACCGAGCAGACCTAACAAACCCAGGCGGCAGTACCCCATGGCGTCCACCAGTCGTCAACCACACTATGGGACTGGTGAAAGCTCGGGGTCCGCAACCATTCCCCGTAAGCCTTTTTTAGGCCAGGGCCCAGAGCGGACCCCATGGAAAATGCGCCACCCCCAACAACATCAACATCAACCCTCTACAGCCCAGCAGACGCCTCATCGCCCGGCGAAGAGGCAGAAGAAGCACCAATAACCACGGAGGTACGTGGGTCTGGTTCCTCTCAGCATATGAGCAGTAGGGGCTCTATACTAACAGGGGGGAGATTGCACTTGTTTTTGGATGCATGGGAATCCATCACTAGTGACAAGTATATACTCAGCAGCGTTCATGGCTACAAAATTGACTTTGTTCATGAAAACATTCCACCAGTTCAGCATATACCCAAAAGGGTATTCACCCTCTCAGTCAAAGAGAAACAAGAGGGTCAAGCTGAACTGATGAGGTTACAAGCAAAAGGTGTCATTGAAAGAACAAAACATGAACCTTTGGAATTTGTGTCTAATATTTTCACTAAAATCAAAAAAGATGGTGGACGACGCATCATCATTGACTTAACTACTTTAAACAAGTCTGTCAGGTATATACATTTCAAGATGGATACTTTTGAAACAGCCAGACTATTGGTTTCTAGAGGGTACTTTCTAGCAAGCATTGATTTAAAAGATGCCTACTACTCAGTACCCATACACAAGGAGCATCGTAAATACTTAAAATTTATCTGGATGAAACAGCTATGGCAATTTAAAGCCTTACCAAATGGGCTAACCTCTGCTCCAAGGCTGTTCACTAAAATCTTAAAACCTGCCTTGGCATTATTGAGGAAACAAAAGCATATAGTCATGGCGTATTTGGACGACATTTTAATAGTAGGAAAAACCTTGGAGACAGCCATTCTGGCAGTAGCAGCCACCAAACGTTTGTTTGAAACTTTGGGGTTTGTCATACATCCAGATAAATCCAATTTTACACCGTCCACTGTCATGGACTATCTTGGATTTACGATTGATACTGTTCGCATGATTGTAACTCTGCCGAAGGGGAAAGCATCAGAATTGGCGCTATCATGCAACAAACTCATGAAAAACATCAGCCAACCATACGGGAGGTAGCTAGAGTTATTGGCAAAATGGTAGCAGCTTTTCCAGCTGTGCAATTTGGGCCTTTGCACTATCAAAATTTGCAAAGAGCAAAAGTGCATGCACTAAAGCAAAACTCAGGTCACTTTGACCGAGCTATGAGTTTAACTGCTGAATCCATTCCAGAGTTACAATGGTGGGCAAGGAACGTGAGGCTCAGCTCCAGTCCCATAATAATCACCAACCCAGTATTAACCATCCAAACGGATGCCAGTGCTTTGGGCTGGGGAGCAACTAACATGCAATCCAGCACAGGGGGCAGATGGACTAAATTTGAATCATCTTGCCTACAGACACGGGGTATCAACTACTTAGAAATGTTGGGTGCGTTTTATGGGTTAAAAGCATATTCATCTAATACGCATCATGCACATGTCCGGTTGCAATTAGATAATACCACGGTGGTGGCTTATATCAACCACATGGGTGGTGTAAAATCGATATCATGTGACAATTTGGCCAACCTAATCTGGCAATGGTGTGTTGAAAGACATATTTGGTTATCAGCAACTTACCTACCAGGTAAGCAAAATACAGTGGCAGACACCAGGTCACGCAGATTCAATGATAACATCGAATGGATGTTAAATACAAAAATATTTGCTGAAATTACAAAGCAATATGGCACACCAGATATCGATCTATTTGCATCCAGGATGAATCACCAGGTACCAACGTATGTCGCTTGGGAACCAGACCCTGAGGCAGCAGCAGTTGATGCATTCTCGCTGCATTGGGGGAAAATGTTCTTTTATGCTTTTCCTCCCTTCTGCCTCATCAGTCGGGTATTACGCAAGATTCAATTGGATTCCGCTTCAGGAATCTTGATAATACCCGACTGGCCTACACAGCCATGGTTCCCAGTGGCCTTCGACATGGCTGTTGAAACACCGTTGGAATTCCACAGCAGTCGAGAGTTATTAATCCACCCAGTGTCAGGCATTAGTCACCCGTGCCATGACAGGGTCAATCTCCTGGCTTGCAGATTCTAAAAAGACCTCTACTGGGCCTGGGACTGTCTGAGGACGCCATCAACATGATGACCGCATCCCACCGGGAATCCACCAGGAGACAATACCTGACCAACATAAGAAAATGGGAACGGTATTGCTCCAAAACAGGAACTACCTACACTACAGCTACAGCCACCAGTGTTGTGGAGTTTCTGGTTGGATTACATCGGGAAGGACTCAGCTACAGCGCCATTAATACAGCCAGGAGTGCGTTGTCAGCTTATTTGGTTCCAGCAGCAGGACAACTGACTTTGGGGTCCCATCCACTAGTGGTCAAAATCATGAGGGGCATTTTTAACACCAATTCCCCTAGGCCTAGGTACACTCAGATCTGGGATGTCAGCATTGTACTGACGTACCTTAGGGGATGGCCACCACCCAGGTCACTCACGCTGGAACAACTTACACTGAAATCAGTCATGCTCATGGCACTAGTGTCAGCTCAAAGGGTACAGTCCACCTTCTGAGGCTGGACAGCATGACAGAGTCATTGGACTGTATCACATTTCACATTCAGGGACTGGTCAAACAAACTAGACCAGGTACCACGCCTCCAGTAATGGAGTTCCGGGCATATTCACCTGACCCACGGTTGTGTGCCAAGACCCATCTCGCCAATTACATAGACACAACATACAACTTAAGAGGGAGAAAGCTCTCTTAAAAGCTTTATGGATAAGCCACAAGAAGCCTCATGGTCAGGTGACGAGCCAAACCATTTCAAGATGGCTCAAGCAGGTGCTTAAGTCCGCGGGAGTCGATACTAATGTTTACAAGTCCCATTCCACCAGGGCTGCATCTACGTCGGCGGCTAGGCGAATGGATGTGCCTATGGACCATATTCTGGCCAGAGCAGGATGGTCCTCGGAGAGAACTTTCCAAAGGTTTTATAATAAGCCGCTGGCGGAACCTGCTACATTTGCAGACAGAATTTTAGAGTCTGCAGCTAATATTTAATTTAAGCCGGGGGAGCTCTCTGTTTTTTGTTATCATTAATAAACCTTTATTGTTCACAAACAGGTTATTGTTGATCGTATAACATGCTTCCTCCCTCTAAGGTCTTCAGGCAGTGAGTGAAGCATGAGCTGGTACACGGTTCGGATTCACAGAGCTTTGAAGTCTTCACGTAGTCACTCACGTGACTCCGAAGTAAAATAGTAAGATTAATGAGAACTTACCAGTTCGAAGTTTGATCTGTATTTTATGAGGAGTTACGATGAGGGATTACGTGCCCTCCGCTCCCACCCTCTATTATACAGATCAACTGGTAATTAAGTTCTTATTTTTTCTTTACTATATTTATTTCAATTGTTGTGTTTTTCTGTGAATCCACACCGCTGCTTTGAAGAAATGTCGCGCATGCGTGCTGGACGGGGTCTTCACGTAATCCCTCATCGTAACTCCTCATAAAATACAGATCAAACTTCGAACTGGTAAGTTCTCATTTAATCTTACTATTTCGTGCCCTCCGCTCCCAACCCTCTATCATAAGGTCAACTGGTATGTTCGAGATTTAAAATAATCTTAGTATCTTCAGTCATTGCTGTTACCTGTGATTCCACACCGCTGCTTTGAAGAATGTCGCGCATGCGTGCTGGCGGGGTCTTCACGAAATCCCTCATCGCAACTCCTCATAAAATAAATATCAAACTTCAAACTGGTAAGTTCTTGTTTAATCTTACTATTATTGCAGCAAAATTAGGCCATTCGGTCCATCGGGTCTACTCTGCCATTCAATCATGGCTGATCTATCATTCCCTTCTAACCCAGTTCTCCTGCCTTCTCCCCATAACCCCTGACACCCGTACTAATCAAGAACCCATCAATCTCCGCTTTAAAAATATCCATTGACCTGGCCTCCACTGCCGTCTGTGTTAATGAATTCCACAGATTCACCACCCTCTGACCAAAGGAATTCATCCTCGTCTCCTTTCTAAAGGTACATCCTTTTTTCTGAGGCTATGGCCTCTGGTCCTAGACTCAATGAGACATCCAGTAAAGTCGATCTGTATTCAAAAGGCCCATTATTAGTATCCATAATTCCTTTCTTAAGTTCATAAATTCATAAATTATAGAATTAGGCCATTTGGCCCATCACGTCTACTCCTCCATTCTATCATAGCTGATCTATCTTTCCCTCTCAGCCCCATTCTCCGGCCTTCTTCTGATAATCCCTGACACCCGTATCAATCTAGAATCTGTCAATCTCTGCTTTAAAAATATCCGCTGACTTGGCCTCCACAGCCTTCTGTGGCAAAGAATTCCACAGATTCACCACCCTCTGACTAAAGAGACTCCTCCTCATCTCCTTTCTATGGGGATGTCCTTTTATACTGAGGCTAGGTCCACTGGTCCTGGACTCTCCCACTCAGGGAAACATCCTCTCCACATCAACTCAATCCAGGCTTAACTCTCGGTATTCACTTTGCAGGACCTCGTCCCTCGTTCGACCTCTGCCGTTTGTGCCATTCTGCTCCAGGGAGATCATGTTCACATTAAAATCCAGTCCACAAAGCCCACCCTTGTCCTATTGCTGGTACACTGCAGACTTATTTTTCTTTTAACATGAGCTATGATGGCACGGAGGCGCAGCGGTATAGTTGCTGCCTTACAGCAAATGCAGCTCCGGAGACCCGCACATCTCTAAACTAAACTAAAAATAAACTAAACTAATGAAATTATGAACTTATGAACATTGAACCATTGATGAAATCCAAATGAGAACTAAGCAAAACGTAATCAACCAGGGGTGAAGCAGTAACATTATAGCCGGAAAGATGAGTAACTGCTATCTAAAGAAGGGTCTCGACCTGAAACGCACCCTTTCCTACTCTCCAGAGATGCTGCCTGTCCCGCTGAGTTACTCCAGTATTTTGTGTCTATCTTCAGTAGTACAGTTGGCTCAGCAACAGCGTTAGATTAGTTAGATTAGTGCAGAGACCTGCCTGCAAACAATGTGATGTTTCCAATTCCCCAGACTAGTCTGAGAGAGGGCCTCGACACAAAACGTCACCCATTCCTTCTCTCCAGAGATGCCGCCTGTCCCGCTGAGTTACTCCAGCTTTTTTTTGTGTCTAATCTTCAGTTTAAACCAGCATCTGCAGTTCCTTCCTGCACACAGTTGCCTGATAACAGAATCATCCCACCACAACCGGAACTACTATCCGGCTCATAGATGACCCTCAGACCAATGTTGATCGGACTTTACTGGCTTTATCCTGCACTAAAGGTTATCCCCTTATCATGCATCTGTACACTGTAGACAGCTCGATTGTGATCATGTATTGTCCCTCCGCTGGCTGGATAGCACGCAACAAAAGCTTTTCACTGTACCCCGCTACACGTGACAATGAACTAAACTGAACTGAGCTGAGTGTGCATCTCCAGCCATGGAACCTCATTATATCGCCTCAAGGGAGAAGAAATGAACTGTACCAAAAGAATTCCGATTGGAAAGAAATGTGTTCAGCACTTGTAGTTCAGGCAAGTCTAATGAAAAGCAACAAGAAGGCAATACTGACAGGGAGAAAGTGCTTTCGATTTACAGAGCAAAAATGATTGAAAGCTGGATTTCATAAAACACTTCTGATTGAAGCTGTTAAAACCAAGTAAGAGGGGTCTTGTAACTTTGGATTCCAGTGACTTGTAAAACACTGTAACTCTACAATCTGCTGCAGATGTGCCAGAGTTTTAATTCACCGACGGGGGGCTGCACGGTGGCGCAGCGGCAGAGTTGCTGCCTTACACCGGGTTCGATCCTGACTACGGGTGCTGTCTGTATGGAGTTTGTGCGTTCTCCCCGCGACCTGCGTGGGTTTTCTCCAGGATCTCCAATTTCTTCCCACGCTCTAAAGACATACAATAGACTATAGGTGCGGGAGTAGGCCATTCGGCCCTTCGAGCCAATGTGATGATACAATACGATAGAACTTTTATTGATACCAGGAGGCAAATTGGTCTACCAACAGTCATAAAACACAGGATACATGAAACATAACATTAAAGTGATGAGTGGAAAGTCCAGGGTTGGAGATGAGCAAAGATTGGGGGTGGGGTAAGGGAGTCAGTCTACCCCACGGGGGAGGAACTGTACAGTTGGATAGCTACAGGGAAGAAGGATCTCCTGTGGCGTTCTGTGCTGCATCTTGGTGGAACCAGTCTGTTGCTGAAGGTGCTCCTCGGGTTGACCAGTGTGTCATGGCTGTATTGTCCAGGATGCTCCGCAGTTTGAGGAGCATCTTCCCCCTCCAAGACCAACCTCTCATGAGTCTAACTCCAACCCCAGGACGGAGCCGGCCTTCCTGATGAGCTTGTTGATCCTATAACGTCCGCAGCCTTCGCCCTGCTGCCCCAGCACACGGCAGTGAAGAAGATGGCGCTGGCCACCACCGACTGGTCGAACATCTGCAGCATCTCACTGCAGACGTTGAAGGAGCGGAGCCTTCTCAAAAAGTACAGCCGGCTCTGTCCCTTCTTGTACAGGGCCTCAGCGTTCCTGGACCAGTCGAGTTTACTGTCCAGGTACACGCCAAGGTAATTTGTACTCGCTGGTAAACTGCACATCCACACTATTGATGGAGACAGGGGGCAGGTTTGTTCCTCTCCTCTTAAAGTCCCCCACCAACCTCTTAGTCTTGTTGCTGTTGAGCTGCAGGTGATTCAGCCCACACCACTCAACAGTCATTGACTAGACCTCTGTATACGTAGACATGCGGGTTTGTAGGTTAATTGGCTTGGTAAAATTGCAGATTGTCCCCAGTGAGTGCAGGATGCTGTTAATGTCGCTGGTCCGACTCAGTTGACTGAAGGACCTGGTTCCACGCTGTATCTCTAAATTAAACTAAACCCAGTCTGAAGAAGGGTCTCGACCCAAAACTTCACCCATACGTTCTATTAAATGATGCCGCCTGTCCTGCTGAGTTACTCCACTTTTTTGTGCCTATCTAAACGAAACTGAACGAGTTTAGCTGAGCATAGTGTTCTAAATGGAATCTGTGGGCTGAAGGTCCTTTTCCTGTTGTGTACTGTTCTATGTAGATAGAGAGAGTACAGAGGAGATTTACTAGAATGTTGCCAGGGTTCCAGCAACTATGTTACAGAGAAAGGTTGAACAAGTTAGGTCTTTATTCTTTGGAGCGCAGAAGGTTAAGGGGGGACTTGATTGAGGTCTTTAAAATGATGAAAGGGATAGACAGAGTTGACGTGGATACGTTTTTCCCATTGAGGGTAGGGAAGATTCAAACAAGAGGGCATGACATGAGAATTAAGGAACAGAAGTTTCGGGGTAACGTGAGGGGGAACTTCTTTACTCAGAGGGTGGTGGCTGTGTGGAATGAGCTTCCAGCAGAAGTGGTGGAGGCAGGATCGATTTTAACATTTAAAAGTAAAGTGGATAGGTACATGGACGGGAAGGGAATGGAGGGGTATGGTCTGAGTGCAGGTAGATGGGACTAGGGGAAAACAAATGGTCGGCACGGACTGGAAGGCCTGTTTCCGTGCTGTAATTGTTATATGGTTATATGGTTATATGGTTATATGGTTATATGTTCATGTTCAAACTGTTGATAATCCAAAATACACCATTAACACCATTAAATTTGGGAGGTAGACAGAAATGCTGGAGAAACTCAGTGGGTGAGACAGCATCTATGGAGCGAAGGAATAGGCGACGTTTCAGGTCGAGACCCTTCTTCAGACTGAACATTTTGAAGTGTTTTTAATATAAAACAGCTTTGTGCAGGGGGTGAGAATTGTGATGGGTGATATTTGCTGGAAGATTGGTTTTGAGGAGTTTTTAGTTTTAGTTATAGAGATACAGAGCGGAAACAGGTCCTTCAGCCCACCGACTCCGCTCCAACCAGTGATCCCCGCATATTAATACCATCCTACTGAGGGACAATTTACAATTATACCAAAGACAATTAATCTACAAACCTGCATGTCTTTGGAAACTGGAGCTCCTGGAGAAAACCCACACAGGTCACTTAGAAACAGAAAAATAGGTGTAGGAATAGGCCATTTGGCCCTTCGAACCAGCACCGCCATTCAATATGATCATCTAAAGTCAGAACCCCATTCCTCCTATTTCCCCATATCCCTTCGCACTAAGAGCTAAATCTAACTCTCTCTTGAAAACATCATGGGGAGAACGTACAAACTCCGTACAGACAGCTCCCGTAGTCAGGATGGAACCCGGGTCTCTGGCGCTGTAAGGATATGGATAAGGATAAGGATTAAGGATAAGGGGGAAGTCTTTTAGGACCGAGATGAGAAAAACATTTTTCACACAGAGAGTGGTGAATCTGTGGAATTCTCTGCCACAGAAGGTAGTTGAGGCCAGTTCGTTGGCCATATTTAAGAGGGAGTTAGATGTGGCCCTTGTGGCTGAAGGGATCAGGGGGTATGGAGAGAAGGCAGGTACAGGATACTGAGTTGGATGATCAGCCATGATCATATTGAATGGCGGTGCAGGCTCGAAGGGCCGAATGGCCTACTCCTGCACCTATTTTCTATGTTTCTATGTTTCTATGTAAGGCAGCAACTCTACCACTGTGCCACCCAAAATGTATTGCAGCCCTGGATGGAGAAGGAATAAAAAACACTTTCCGTGTTCAGTGTCCTTGGAGTGTGTTTATTATATTCTGATCAAGTCGAGGATCTGACAATAGATTTAGGGTGAGGGGGGAAATATTTAATTGTAAAAGCTTAGGGGTAGCTTTTGTACACAAAGGGTAATGGGTGTATGGAACGAGCCGCCAGAAGAGGTCATTGTGGCTGGGAATATCGCAACGTTTAAGAAATATTTAGACAGGTACTGTACATGGGTAGGACAGGTTTCGAGGGATATGGGCCAAAGGCAGGCAGGTGGGACTAGTAAGATGTGGGCAAGTTGAGCTGAAGGGCATTTGTCCATGTTGTATGACTTGATGAGTGTGATAAACGTTCTTGCTTTTACAACTCTATAGAGTTGAGCACAGAATAGCAGAGGTTCAGCATACTCCACGAGGAGAAATTCCCACACACCTCAGGAATAAATCACTCCCCCCCTTGAACCATGGACACAAGTAGAACTTGAGCCAACTAACTCAGAGGGAAGATAGCGAATAAACAGAGATACAGCTCACGGCTAATTTGCAACAATCACCAGAATAGATATCCAGCACCAAGCAGCAGGCTTTGTTTAAAATGGCAATCAAAGGCTCTTTCAATCTGTAGATGCTGATTTGATAATTTTATAATTAAAGTGTCTTCTGGGACTTAAAACTGTTTATTCCTGTGCACCTGCTCACTCAAAATCAGAGCAAATGGTTTGTCTCTCTCTCTCTGTCTCTCTCTCTGTCTCTCTGTCTCTCTCTGTCTCTCTCTCTGTCTCTGTCTCTGTCTCTGTCTCTCTCTATCTGTTTCTCTCTCTCTCTTGCTCTCTCTCTGTCTCTCTGTCTCTGTTTCTCTCTGTCTCTCTCTCTCTCTCGCTCTCTCTTCCCCTTTCTCTCTGACTGTATCTCTCTCTCTCCCCCTCTTTCTGTCACTCTCTCTCTCTTTCTCCCTCTCTCTCTCTCATTCTCTCTCTTCTCTCTCTCACTCTCTCTCTCCATTCCCCACTCTCTCCCTGCTCCTTCTCCCACTTTCCCCCCTCTCTCTCCCTCTCTCTCTCTCTATTCTTTTCTATCGCCCTCCGTCCCTACCCCCCCCTCCCTACCCCCCCCTCTCTCCCCCCACTAATGGGCAGGGTGATCGCTGGTCAGTGCGGACTCGGTGGGCCGAAGGGCCTGCTTCCACGCTGTATCTCAAAGACTAACAAAACTAAAAACTAAGGCTCTCTCCCCCTCCTTCTCGACTTCCCACTCTCTCCCACTCCATTTCTACTCCCGTCCTCTCCCCCCTTCCCCTCCCTCTCCCTCTCTCCCTCTCTCTTTATATATATCTCTCTCTCTCTCTCCTCTCTCAATTTCAATTTCAATTTTTTCAATTTAAAAAACTTTATTGGCATCATAAAATACATCGTTATATTGCCAAAGTATAAAACATGACACACATATTTAAAATGCATAAGAATAAATACAAGTAGACAGTGCATGGATAGATATGTCCCTGTACATAAACTCGCAATAGGCCTATAGCCCTTTATTGATTGCTACACATTCTTGCAGCTGTAAGCAGGACAACAGAATAGCAAGTTTAACAATTCAATATTAATTTCTTAGTGTCAGTTAATGTCAATTAGTGTGTGCGTGCATATGAGCATATTGGTCATTCACCATCCCTCAGGTCATGGCATGCTGTTCACCAAGGATTATTCTTAGTTTTGATGTATTTTTAAAATCAGGGGTTGCCAGACTGAGTTTGTCAAAGTATGTTTTTCTTGTTTTGTCAATTTTTTTTGCATTTTAGGAGTTTCATCTTTTCAACCTCATCTGTCAAACAGTGGCCGCATATTCTATTTTCTCGTGGTTGCCAGAATCTCTTCTGTCTTCCTTTTTCGACTGCCAAATAGTGGTCACTTAACCTGTATTTGGTGAGGGTCTGTCTCTGCTTTATGTCTCTAACAGTTGAGAGATAGTCTGCCAATTTATAATCTCTTTTTAGGGCACGGTAACATTCTCATCTGCTTTGGCTTTTGGTTTCTTTATCCAAATGTTACAAATACATTGTTTGATAATTTGGTTCACTCTAACTGGTGATTGGGGATCAGTATTGATCTGAGGCTGGTCAGGGTTTAACCGAATAGGGGGGAGGGAGGGAAGGAGGGAGGGAGGGAAGGAGGGAAGGAGGGAGAGAGGGAGGGAGGAAAGGAGGGAAGGAGGGAAGGAGGGAAGGAGGGAGGGAGGGAGGAGGGAAGGAGGGAAGGAAGGATGGAAGGAAGGAAGGACTCTCTCTCTCTCTCTCTCTCTCTCTCTCTGTTGTTAGGCACAAAACTTTGGCTTATTTTCCACTCTCTCTCTCCCTCTCTCCATCTCTTTTAAAAACTAAACTCTCATCCTCCTTCTCTACCCGCTCTCTCTCTCTCCCTCTCCCTCTTTGCTCCATCCCTCTCTCCCCTCCCTCCCCCTCTCTCACACACACACACACACATACTTGGCTCTCGTTCTCTCTATCGGATAGATTGCACCTTTTCTGAGATTATCAGTGGGAAGTGCAATGGAGCTGGCTGATAAAAGCACGTATTCTTTGCACACAATGGTAGCCAGAGGACTCAGTGATGCGGGGGAAGTGGCCGTCTGATCATTCAGCTGCTGGCTCTGCTAAATGGAATGGGGGGGGGGGGGGGGGGGGAGTGACACGTGCCATCTCACACAGAGCGGAGATAGTGAAGGATTCCACCGTTTCCACCTTATCTTTGCGTTGCAGACATAATCGCCACAGACCTTCGGAGGTTGGAGAAGGGCGGATGCCATCAGTGGTGCCAAGAGGGTAGAGAATTTTAGATCGTGGCGAGTCGGGTGGGATTCAACTCGAGAGGGAACAGTCCCCATTGCTTGTAAAATAGACATTTCGTTCCGATTAGAGATACAGCGTGGAAACAGGCCCTTCGGCCCAACGAGTCCGCACCGACCAGCGATCCCCGCACGCTAACACTATCCTGCAAACACCCGGGACAAATTTACATTTATACCAAGCCACTTTTACCAAGCAAACTCCATCATCAAGTTCGCCGACAACACCGCCATGTGGGACGAACGACACGTTTCACTGTACCAATTGGTACATGCGACAAATAAATGTATCTTGTCCTGTCTTGTCTTGTCTGCAGATGGCGATGAGTCAGAGTGTGGAAGTGAGATCGACCGATTGACCAAATGGTTGACCAGCACAACAACCTGGCTCTCATCACCAGCAAAACCCAAAGGTCTAATTGTGGACTTTGGAAGAGGAAGGATGAGGACCCACAATCCTGTGTACATCAACGAGACAATGGTGGAGAGAGTCAAAAACTTCAAATGCCTAGGGCGTGCATATTTCGGAAGATCTTTCCCGGCCCCAGCGCACTGGTGCAATCGTGAAGAGAGCACATCAGCGCCTCCACTTCCTGAGAAGACTACGGAGAGTCGGCATGTCAAGGAGAGCTCTCTTGAACCTCGACAGGTGCACAGTAGAGAGCATGCTGACCGGTTGCATCATTCGGCAACTTGAACGTCCGGGAGTGGAAAAGGCTGCAAAAAGTTGTGACCGCTGCCCAGTATCGGCACACTGCGAACGGCTTAATTATAATCGTGCAATGTCTTTCCGCTGGCTGCCTTTCACTGTACCTCGCAACATGTGACATTAAACTAAACGACCAGCACGTCCCATCTCCACCAGTCACGCCCACCTGTGTCTGGCCCATATCCCTCTAAACCTGTCCTATCCATGTACCTGTCTCAATGTTTCTTGCGACAGCACTTGCCTCAGCTACCTCCTCCGGCAGCTCGTTCCATACGCCCATCACCCTTTCTGTGATAAAATGTACCTCTCGTGTTCATATTAAATATACCCCCTCACCTTAAACCCATGTCTTCTGGTTCTTGATTCCCCAACCGCGTCTACCCGATCTATTCCTCTCATGATTTGGTACACCTCTATAAGATTGTTTTATTCATAAGTGATAGGATGCAGATTCAGGCCATTTGGCCCATCAAGTCTACGCCACCATCCAATCATTGCTGATCTATCTCTCCCTCCTAACCCAATTCTTCTGCCTTCTCCCCATAACCCCTAACACCCTGACAATTATTTTAAGTAAAAAAGTAAGTAAGTTTATTGGCCAAGTATTCACATACAACGAATTACTATCTAAATGGCGTCAAGTTGAGAAGAGGGGAAGTACAACAGGATCTGGGGGTCCTTGTACATCAGTCTATGAAAGTAAGCATGCAGGTACAGCAGGCAGTGAAGAAAGCGAATGGCATGTTGGCCTTTATAACAAGAGGAATCGAATATAGGAGCAAAGAGGTCCTTCTGCAGTTGTACAGAGCCCTCGTGAGACCACACCTGGAGTATTGTGTGCAGTTTTGGTCCCCTAATTTGAGAAAGGACATTCTTGCTTTTGAGGGAGTTTAGCGTAGGTTTACAAGGTTAATTCCTGGGATGGCGGGACTGTCATATGCTGAGAGAATGGAGCAGCTGGGCTTGTACACTCTGGAGTTTAGAAAGATGACATTTAAGATTGTTAAGGGCTTGGACACATTAGAGGCAGGAAACATGTTCCCGATGTTGGGGGAGTCCCAAACCAGGGGCAGCAGTTTAAGAATAAGGAGTAAGCCATTTCGAGTGGAGACGAGGAAACACTTTTTCTCACAGAGAGTGGTGAGTCTGTGGAATTCTCTGCCTCAGAGGGCGGTGGAAGCAGGTTCTCTGGATGCTTTCAAGAGAGAGCTAGATAGGGCTCTTAAAAATAGCAGAGTCAGGGGATATGGGGAGAAGGCAGGAACGGGGTACTGATTGGGGATGATCAGCCATGATCACATTGAATGGCGGTGCTGGCTCGAAGGGCCAAATGGCCTACTCCTGTACCTATTGTCTATTGTCTATTGTCCTCGGGAATTAGAGGCATTAGTGCAACTTCTAGGCTTCGTGGGGAACTATATTTAGCAATAGGGGTACACAAAAAGCTGGAGAAACTCAGCGGGTGCAGCAGCATCTAAGGAGCGAAGGAGATAGGCGACGTTTCGGGTCGAGACCCTTCTTCAGACTGGTCAGGGATCAGGGAAACGAGAGATATAGACGGTGATGTGGAGAGATAAAGAACAATGAATGAAAGATATGCAAAAAAGTATTGATGATAAAGGGAACAAGCCATTGTAAGCTGTTTGTGGTGTGAAAATGAGAAGCTGGTGCGACTAGGGTGGGGGAGGGAGATAGAGAGAGAGGGAATGCCAGGGCCCGAGGGCTGAGGGCGAGGTGGGAAGGGGAGGAGACAGCAAGGGTTAACAGAATTGAGAAAATTCAATGTTCAAGCCCAAAGGATGCAGACTCCCCAAGCGGAATATGAGGTGCTGTTCCTCCAACTTGCGGTGTTGCTCACTCTGGCCGTGGGAATTTGTACTCCTGTACTTCTTTGGAGTGTGGGAGGAAACCGAAGGTCTCAGAGAAAACCAACGCAGGTCACAGGGAGAAGGTACAAACTCCGTTTGGGTAGTTTACATCCCAGCGGTATGAACATTGACTTCTCCAATTTCAGGTAGTCCCTGCTTTCTCCCTCCTTCACCTCCCCTTCCCAACTTTCCCACTATCTGTGCCCCTTCCTTTCTTCTTCCCGTCCCCGCTTCCACCCCCCCCCCCACCCCCACATCAGTCTGAAGAAGGGCCTCAACCCAAAACGCCTCCTATTTCCTTCACTCCTCAGATGCTGCCTCACCTGCTGAGTTTCTCCAGCATTTTTGTCTAACTCCGTACAGACAGCACCCGTAGCCGGGATCGAACCTGAGTCCCCGGCACAGCATTCGCTGTGAAGGCAGCAAGTCTGCCGCTGCGCCACCAAAGTTATTTTTACTTCTCCATTTCTAAATTAAAACATATCTCTAATGTCTTTGAATAGCTGCGTAAACACTTTGTATTCCCCTCCGAAAGGGAACCGAATTTGGATCGTAGATTTTTGTGGTGTGTACTTTGTACAAGTGATCGAGGGAGAATTCCTACGCATCCCAACTACTGATTTAGATTTTTAAAGAAGGAACTGCAGATGCTGGAGAATCGAGGGTACACAAAAAGCTGGAGAAACTCAGCGGGTGCAGCAGCATCTAAGGAGCGAAGGAGATAGGCGACGTTTCGGGTCGAGACCCTTCTTCCTCGACCCGAAACGTCGCCTATCTCCTTCGCTCCTTAGATGCTGCTGCACCCGCTGAGTTTCTCCAGCTTTTTGTGTACCTACTGATTTAGATTGCTCATTAAACAAAATGAATGGTAGAGACACTGCCTTACAGCGCCAGAGACAGTGGTTCTTTCCTGACTACGGGTGCTTGCCTGCATGGAATTTGTCCGTTCTCCCCGTGACCTGCGTGGATTTTCTCCCACACTCCAAAGACGTACAGGCTTGCAGCTTAATTGGCTCGGTGTGAATGTAAATTGTGCCTAGTAGGGTAGTGTTAATGTGTGGGGATCGCTGGTCTGCGCGGGCCTGGTGGGCCAAAAGGCCAGTGTCGGCGCTGTATCTCTAAACTAAACGAAACTAAACTAAACTGAGCTATACAAAACATCTCAATTTGCCTTTGAACAATTATGTACCAATTGGCCACGATGCATCTTTCACGACTATTTAATTTAATTTAGAGATACAGCGTAGAAACAGACTCTTCAGCCCACCCAGTCCGCACCGACCAGCGATCCCCACACAATAACACTATCCTACACACGCTTGGGACAATTTACAATCGTTACCTAGCTGAATAATCGATAAATCTGTATGTCCTTGGAGTGTGGGAGGAAACCAGAGATCCCGGAGAAATACCGTAGCAGGTCACGGGGAGAACGTGCAAACTCCGCGCAAACAGCGCCCGTAGCCAGGATCGAATCTGGGTCTCTGGCGCTGCGAGGCAGCATCCCCACCACCGTGACACCTGTGTGGACTTCATGAGAGGCTGCTCTGGAAGGTTAAATGGCCGACTGGATTGAGAATTGGCTTCTTGGAAGGAAGGCAGCAACTCTACCACTGCGCCACCGTGCCGCCCTATTATGTCTCTTCAGATCAACGTTTAAAATGCCAGCAGATATTGCTTGGCATATCTCCTTGGAGACACAAAGCTCCCTATTGCAGTTGTCAGTTAAGGCTAACACTTGAGGACTCTTGGGAATGAACTCACCTCCTGTTGCCATGGTTACTTCGGCTGCCGTTGTCACGCATCGATATTGTTCTGGTAGGCCTCGTATAAATGAAGATGTACCCGATCATTATTATGCATAAGTGTATTTCCACAATGGGTGATCCATTTCTTTCTGATGGCTTTGCCTAAACTTCATATTGAAAGCATCATTTGATTTTAAGCTTGGTTTGTTGTCACGTGTACCGAGACACAGTGAAGAGCTTTTGTTGCGTGCAAGCCAGTTAGCTGAAAGACAAGACATGATTACAATCAGAGCTATCCATAGTGTACAAAGACATGAAAAGTATATTTTCATATAGAGTTAGTCATACAGCGTGGAAGCAGGCCCTGCAGCCCAACCTGCCCACGCTGACCAAAATGCCCCATCTACACTAGTCCCACCTGCCTGCTGGGCCTGTTTGGCCCAGATCCTTCTAAAACTTTCCTGGCCTGCTTCCGAGCCTGACCTGTCGGCAACTGTGGGCGAGAAAGGAGAGGTGGTTTCTGTGGTGTTTCAGATGCTTTCAAGTTGGAAAAGGGTACGGCGAAGATTTACGAGGATGTCGCCAGGACTCGAGGGCATGAGCTATAGGAAAAGGTTTAGCAAGCTGGGACACTGTTCCTTGGAGCAAAAGAGGATGAGGGGTGATCATATAGAGCTGTATAAAATTATAGAAACATAGAAAATAGGTGCAGGAGGAGGCCTTTCAGCCCTTCGAGCCTGCACTGCCATTCAATATGATCATGGCTGATCATCCAACTCAGTATCCCGTACCTGCCTTCTCTCCATATCCCCTGATCCCTTTAGCCACAAGGGCCACATTTAACTCCCTCTTAAATATAGCCAATGAACTGGCCTCAACTACCTTCTGTGGCAGAGAATTCCAGAAATTCACCACTCTCGCGAAAAATGTTTTCCTCATCTCGGTCCTAAAGGAATCCCCCCTTATCCTTAGACTATGACCCCTTGTTCTGGACCTCCCCAACAGCGGGAACAATCTTCCTGCATCTAGCCTATCCAACCCCTTAAGAATTTTGTAAGTTTCTATAAGAATCCCCTCAGTCTTCTAAATTCTAGTGAGTACAAGTCAAGTCTATCCAGTTTTTCCTCATATGAAAATCCTGACATCCCAGGAATCAGTCTGGTGAACCTTCTCTGTACCCCCACTATGGCAAGAATGTCTTTCCTCAGATTTGGAGACTAAAACTGTACGCAATACTCCAGGTGCGGTCTCACCAAAACCCTGTACAACTGCAGTAGAACCTCCCTGCTCCTATACTCAAATCCTTTTGCTATGAATGCTAACATACCATTCGCTTTCTTCACTGCCTGCTGCACCTGCATGCCTACTTTCAATGACTGGTGTACCATGACACCCCGGTCTCGTTGCATCACCCCTTTTCCTAATTTGCCACCATTCAGATAATAGTCAACCCTCCTGTTTTTGTCACCAAAGCGGATAACCTCACATTTATCCACATTATACTGCATCTGCCATGCATTTGCCCACTCACCCAGCCTATCCAAGTCACCTTGCAGCCTCCTAGCATCTTCCTCACACCTAACACTACCCCCCAGCTTAGTGTCATCCGCAAACTTGGAGATGTTGTAATCAATTCCCTCGTCCAAATCATTAATATATATTGTAAATAGCTGGGGTCCCAGCACTGAGCCTTGCGGTACCCCACTAGCCACTGCCTGCCATTCTGAAAAGGACCCGCTTACTCCTACCCTTTGCTTCCTATCTGCCAGCCAGTTCTCTATCCACATCAATACTGAACCCCCAATACCGTGTGCTTTAAGTTTGTATACTAATCTCTTATGTGGGACCTTGTCGAAAGCCTTCTGGAAGTCAAGATATAACACATCCACTGGTTCTCCCTTATCCACTCTGCTAGTTACATACTCAAAAAATTCAATAAGATTCGTCAGACATGATTTACCTTTCGTAAATCCATGCTGACTTTGTCCAATGATTTCACCACTTTCCAAATGTACTGCTATCCCATCTTTAATAACTGACTCTAGCAGTTTCCCCACTACCGATGTTAGACTAACTGGACTAATTCCCCGTTTTCTCTCTCCCTCCTTTTTTTAAAAGTGGGGTTACATTAGCTACCCTCCAATCCTCAGGAACTACTCCAGAATCTAAGGAGTTTTGAAAAATTATCACTAATGCATCCACTATTTCTGCGGCTACTTCCTTGAGTACTCTGGGATGCAGACTATCTGGCCCTGGGGATTTATCGGCCTTTAATCCATTCAATTTACCCAACACCACTTCCCGGCTAACCTGGATTTCACTCAGTTCCTCCACCTTATTTGACCCCCGGTCCCCTGCTATTTCCGGCAGATTATTTATGTCTTCCTGAGTGAAGACAGAACCAAGACAGAGAGGAATAGATCAGGTAGACGCACAGAGTATCTTGCCCAGAGTAGGGGAATCAGTAGAGGAGTAGTGAAAGGCCCTGATAGACTGGATGTGGAGGGGATGTTTTCACTAGTGGGGAGTCTAGGACCAGAGGTCATAGCCTCAGTACTACAGGACATTCAATTAGGAAGGATATTAAGAGTCATTTCTTTAGTCAGAGGGTGGTGAATCTGTGGAATCAATTGCCACAGAAGGCAGTGATAGATAGATTCTTGATTAACCATATAACCATATAACCATATAACAATTACAGCACGGAAACAGGCCCTCTTGGCCCTTCCAGTCCGTGCCGACCATTTGTTTTCCCCTAGTCCCATCTACCTGCACTCAGACCATACCCCTCCATTCCCTTCACGTCCATATACCTATCCACTTTACTCTTAAATGTTAAAATCGATCCTGCCTCCACCACTTCTGCTGGAAGCTCATTCCACACAGCCACCACCCTCTGAGTAAAGAAGTTCCCCCTCACGTTACCCCGAAACCTCTGTCCCTTAATTCTCATGTCATGCCCTCTTGTTTGAATCTTCCCTACCCTCAATGGGAAAAACTTATCCACGTCAACTCTGTCTATCCCTTTCATCATTTTAAAGACCTCAATCAAGTCCCCCCTTAACCTTCTGCGCTCCAAAGAATAAAGACCTAACTTGTTCAACCTTTCTCTGTAACATAGTTGCTGGAACCCTGGCAACATTCTAGTAAATCTCCTCTGTACTCTCTCTATTTTGTTGACATCCTTCCTATAACTAGGCGACCAGAATTGTACACCATACTCATGATTTGTTCTTACCAATGCTTTGTACAATTTTAACATTACTTCCCTACTCCTATATTCAATGCTCTGATTTATAAAGGCCAGCACACCAAAGGCTTTCTTTACCACCCTATCTACATGCGATTCCACCTTCAGGGAACTATGCACAGTTATTCCTAGATCCCTCTGTTCCACACAGCCACTGTTGAATCCATCTTGCTACTCCGCCATTAACACCCAAAGATTGAACCTTCTTAACCAACCTTCCATGGGGAACCTTGTCAAAGGCCTTACTGAAATCCATATAGACAACATCCACTGCTTTACCCTCATCAGTATGGGTGTCAGGGGTTATGGCGAGAAGGCAGGAGAATGAGACAGATAGATTGGCCTTGATTGAATGGCGGAGTAGACTCGATGGGTCGAATGGTCTCATTCTGCTCCAATCGCTTTTGAACATGAACTTATGGAACCTGATGGGTTATTTTTTTACACAACGGCTGGTGGGCGTATGGAACGAGCTGCCAGAGGAGAAAGTTGAAGCAGGGACTATCGCAATGTTTAGGAAACATTTGTACAGGTGCATGGATAGGCCAGGTTTAGAGGGACATGGGACAAGCGCAGGCAGGTGGGACTGGTGTAAATGGAACATGTAGGTTGGTTCTCTGCCTCAGAGGGTGGTGGAGACCAGTTCTCTGGATACTCACAAGAGAGAGCTGGGCAGGGCTCTTAAAGATAGTGGCGTCAAGTGATATGGGGGAGAAGGCAGGAACGGGGTATTGAATGGAGATGATCAGCCATTATCCCATTGAATGGCAGTGTTGGCTCAAAGGGCCAAATGGCCTACTGCACCTATTGTCTATTGTCTATTGTCTATTGTGTGGGCAATATAGACTGTGGGACCTGTTTCCACGCTGTATGTTTCCAATCATGCCTATGAATCTAATCATGCCTTGTACATTCTCATCCAAATTATTGCTATTGACCACAGAAAGTAATGGGCCCAGAACTGTGGCCTGCGGCATGTGTGAGACGATTGTGATTTTTTGCCAAAATGCTTAATAATAACGCAAGGCTGGTTCAGACCAGCTGAAACCAGTACTAATGACCAAATAACTCTGGCATGTAAGAGGATGTCCATCTTGTGGAATCTGCGTGAAAAAGGGCTAACAGAATCAAGGGATATGGGGAAAGAGCAGGAACGGGGTACTGATTGTGAATGATCAGCCATGATCACATCGAATGGCTGCACTGGCTCAAAGGGCCGAATGGCCTACTCCTGCACCCATTGTCTAATGTCTATTAGTATTGGTGTCAGGGGATCTGGGAAGAAGGCAGGAGAATGGGGTAAGGAGGGAGAGTTAGGAGGGAGAGATAGATCAGCCATGACTTAATGGCAGAGTAGACATGATGGGCCGAATTCTGCTCCTATGAAACACCGTGCTGGTAGGAACTAAACCAACCAGAAAGAGAATGATTTTGAATAGTGCCTCCAACCAAACGAAAGACAAGGAAGGTGCTATCTGATCTGCGGGAAAGTTGAACTACTGGCCCCTCCCAAACTCTGAGTAAAAAAACTAACGCCACACATCTCCATTGAGCTTTCAAATGTCATAAGTTCATCAGTCATAGGAGCAGAATTAGACCATTCGGCCCATTGAGTCTACTCCGCCATTCAATCACGGCTGATATATCTTTCCCTCTCCACCCCATTCTGCTGCCTTCTCCCTTTGACACCCGTACTAATCAAGAATATCACCTTATTTGCTATGCCCTCTAGTGTTGGACCTTTCCGCCTTGGGAAAGAGGTACTGACTGCCAACCCTATCTATGCCTCATAATTTTACATATTTTTATCAAGTCACCCCTCAACCAACGATGCTCCAGGGAAAACAATCCAAGCGTATCCAACCTCTTTCTGAAGCTGAAAGTCTCTAATCCGAGCAGCATTCTGGTAAACATCCTCCACACCCTCACCAGAGCTACTACATCTTTCCAGTAATGGGATAACCAGAAATGCACATAATTCTCTAAACACGGCCTAACACGCATTTGGTGCATCATCGCGTGCAGTTCTGGTCATCTCAAAATCCTATAGAGCTGCATCATGACGCAGAGCGTGGAGAACAGACTTCACGACCTCCCCAATTCACTGTAACTCCGAACACCACGGCCCAACCCGGTTCAGACCTGCCCCGCAAACAGTGTGTCGCCCTGAACCGGCCCCGTACAGGGGCCATGATACTGCACATGATAAGGGAATAACGTTTAGTGCAAGATAAAGCCAGCAAAGTCCAATCAAGGATAGTCCGAGGGTCACCCATGCGGTAGATAGTAGTTCAGGTCTCCTCTCTTTTTGTGGTGGGATGGTTTTGTTGGGAAAAACAGCTGGGAAGAAACTATCCCTGAATCTGGAGGTGTGCGTTTTCACACTTCTATACCTTTTGCCCGATGGGAGAGGGGAGAAGAGGAAGTGGCCAGGGTGCGACTCGTCCTTGATTATGCTGCTGGCCTTGCTGAGGTGTAAGTGGAGTCAATGGATCGGTTTGTGAGATGGTCTGGGCTGCACCCACAATTCACTGCAATTTCCTGCGGTCGTGGATGGAGCTGTTCCCAAACCGTGGTGTCATGCCTCTTGATAAAATGCTTTCCCTACGCCTCCCCTACCTACTTAGGATACCGCCTTCAGCTACGGACTTGACAATTCAGCATCTAGTGGGCTAGTTGCAATCAATGCACGACTAAAGCCCCTGTCCCACTTGGGCGACCTCCACCCTGAGTTCTGGCGACCCATAGTCACGGCAAGGTGGCCACGAGGTGGCAGGAGGTCTACGTCACTCTCCGTCATGGCCGAGAGCGGTCTCAGCATAGCCGAAGGTCGCGGCGTATTTTTCAAGCTGTTACAAAAGGACTGCGACTAAAAATAGGTAACAGTGGGAAAAATCGAGACTTTATTAGTCGTAGATCTAGTCGGTCTAGTCGTAGTACTCGAAGGTGGTCGGAGGCAGTCGAAGGTAATAGCTCCGGGGTGAAAAAAAGGTCAGAGGGAAAAAAAAGGTAATTTAAACAGCGGCACGTCACCTCTGTCACTCCAACTGTCCAGTTCATTCATAGCCGGAGAATTTTTTTGGAGAGGAGACTTGTGTTTTAGAGGTGGCACCAAAAAGGCAGCAGCGCAGGGGGAGGGCACAACCCTAAAAACATCCTGCCATGCAGGTGTTGCCCACCCAGGAGGAGGAGAGGCAGGAGGTGATGCCACAGGAGGTGATAGTGCAGGAGGAGGTAGGCCTGCATGAGGGACCCCTTTAGGAGGAGACCAGGGTGGTAGTGTATGTCCCCACCACCACCCCACCCTACACTGCCTCATTTGAAGGCAGCAAAGCAGCCCTGTCCCCTGTGTCTGACACAGCATCAGAGGCAGATGGGGAGGGAGGGCTGGAGGAATGTTATGCCCCCACACCTTCACCAGGCAGCAGGAGGGGGACCTTGAGGAATGGATCCAGCAGAATGCCATCCTGTACGATACGGAAAATGAGGGGTACAGGGACAGGGACAAGAATGGCATGAATGCCACCCACTGCCCTACATGTGTGCTTAAAGTTCCATCTTCTGTCAAAGCCCAGCGTCACTCTCTTCCAGTCATCTGGTGTACTGGGGCAGTCCGTCACATCATCTCCATTCACCCATTGAGACCTCTTCTTGTGTTCACCTTTGCTCTTCCCCTTCTGCCTTTCTTCAAAGGCTGCTGAAGCAAAAGGGCTACTGCAAACAGCTGTGGTTGTATTTTTACTAACACCCTCCAAACGAGTTCCTTCCTTGCTTGCATGGTTCAGATCTGGGAGGCATTTTTTAGTGAGAAAAAAATGCAGACATGACATCATTTTTTATCAGGTGATCATTTGAGCTGTAGACACTGGTCACTGGTCGCTGTTGGTTTTCGGTGCGGTCCTGAGGTCGAAGGGGGTCGCGCTCATTCGCGGACCAATTTGCCAGAGACCATCCTTGAGTCAAACGTACATGGTCGAAGCCAGTCTTCAACATAGTCAAAGGAGGTCGAAGGTGGTCTTAGGTCACCGCGAACTTGATTTTTCTTTTAGTCGCTTAAGGTCGCCAGAACTCGCGGTGGAGGTCTCCCAAGTGGGACAGGCCCTTAACCCATGCCCATGGACTGGCATGTAGGCAGTGTGCCAGATTTATGTTGGTTGTGCATCAAAATAATTTTGTTCACCCAGAGCAAAGTGCTGCTTTGATTGTGTCAAAGGATCCGCGGGTAGCCAATGTCACGAATGACTTGTTCCAGTTAATGCTGGACTGCACAGTTTAAGACTAAAGTACACTTATTAAGGGAAAAAGTGACAGAAATGGCTCCAGTCAGTGTGGTCATTCAAGCGGGAAGTTAGTCTGAAGGGGGATGTAGTGATGAGAGGATGTTTTATGTCTGTGATGATACGTTAAAGGTCTTTCGGGACGCACACGAAAAACATAAGGAAATAGAAGTGAGAGTAAGCCATCAGGATCTCAGCCTGTCATAGTCATTGCTTAGTTTAGAGATACAGCGCGGAAACAGGCCCTTCGGCCCACCGGGTCCGCGCCGACCAGCGATCGCCGCACATTAACACAATCCTACACCCACTAGGGACAATTTTTACATTTACCAAGCCAATTCACCTACAAACCCGCACGTCTTTGGTGTGTGGGGAGGAAACCGAAGATCTCGGAGAAAACCCACGCAGGTCACGGGGAGAACGTACAAACTCCGGACGGACGGGCATCCGTAGTCGGGATCGAACCCGGGTCTCCAGCGCCGCATTCGCTGTAAGGCAGCAACTCTACCGCTGCGCCACCGTGACCCATAGAGTGATGCAGCGTCGATTCAAGCGCTTCAGCCCGACCTGCCCACACCGACCAACATGTCCCACATACATGAATCCCACCTGCCAGCATGTGGTCCATATCCCTGCAAACCTGTCCTATCCATGCACCGGTCTAAATGTTTATTAAATGTTGGGGTACTTCCCACCTCAACTACCTCCTCTGGCATCTTGTTCCGTACACCCACCACCCTTTGTGTGAAAAGGTTACCCCTCAAGATTCATATGAAATCTTTTCCCCTTCACCTTAGACCCATGTCCTCTGGTCCTCGATTCCCCTACTCTGGGCAAGAGACGGTGCATCTACCCAATCTATTCCTCTCATGATATTATACAGCTCTATAAGATCACCCCTCATCCTCCTGCGCTCTAAGCAACAGAGTGCCAGCCTGCTCAACCTCTCCCTGTAGCTCAGCCCCTCGAGTCCTGGCAACATCCTCATAAATCTTCTCTGCCCTACTTTTCAATAAACTTGAAGCTTGAAAGCTTGCACCTGCAGACTCAGAAACAACTTCAGGGGTGGCACGGTGGGGCTGCGGTAGGGTTGCTGCCTCACTGTGCCAGAGGCACAGGTTCGATTCTGACTATGGGGGCTGCCTGTGCAGAGTCTGTACCCTCTCCCTGTGACCCCCGGGTGCTCCGCATTCCTCCCACGTTTCAAAGACGTGCGGGTTTGGAGGTTAATTAGCCTCTGCAAATTGTCCTTATGTGCAGGATAGAACTGGTGTGCGGGGTGATCACTGGTTGGTGTGAGCTCGGTGGGCCAAAGAGCCTGTTTCCATGCTGTGTCTCTAAACTAAACTTAAAAACTTGTTCGCTTCTGATATCAAACTTCGGAATGGCCCGTCCGTAATCTTGGGTACCTCATTGCGGACATTGGACGATGTCTCTGGGTCTGACTTCATTGAAACTTACTGAATAGTGAAAGGCCTGGATAGAGTGGGTGTGGAGAGGATGTTTCCACTAATGGGAGAGACCAGGGCCAGAGGTCATACCCTCAAATTGAAAAACGTCCCCTTAGGAAGGAGATGAGGAGGAATTTCTTTAGTCGGAGGGTGGTGAATCTGTGGAATTCATTAAAACAGAAGGCTGTGGAAGCCAGGTCAATGGATATTTTTAAGGCAGAGATAGATAGATTCTTGATTACTATTGGTGTCAGGGGTTATGGGGAGAAGGCAGGAGAATGGGGTTAAGAGGGAGAGAAAGATCAAGCGTGATTGATAGATAGATAGATATTTTTATTGTCATTATAACATGTGAACATGTACAACAAAATTAACATGCCAACCAGTCAGTGCACCCTTCACACATTTCTAAAAGCTAACGATACGTAAGCATACACACACCACCATAAAATAAGCATAAACATACATTCATCTGTCGATTTCACAATCCATTTGGTGTGTAGCGCACCTGCGCTCATTTGGTGGCTACATTAAGTGCAGTTATTGCTGTGGGATTAAAAACTGTTTTTTAGTCCGTTTGTCCTTGTCCTCATTGATCTGTGCCGTCTGCCTGACGGCAACAGTTCAAACAGGGAGTGGCCGGGGTGGGAAATGTCCTTTATAATGTTCTGGGATTTCTTGAGACGGTGGGAACTGTGTAGGTCCTCCAAAGTGAGGAGAGGGCAGCCGACAATCTTCTGGGCGTTGTCAATAGCCCTCTGGAGACGCTTTCCTCTGGGCCGCTGTGCAGCTGGTGTACCACACGCATGCACAGTACGTTAGGATGCTCTCTTATGGAGCACCGATAAAAGGACAGCAGGAGTCTCTTGGTGATGTTGTTCTTCCTGAGCACCCCCAGGAAGTGCAGTCTCTGCTGGACCATTTTCAGCAGCGCGGAGGTGTTGACGCTCCATGTCAGGTCCTCCTCAGCCCACCTTGAATGGCGGAGTAGACTTGATGGGCCACATGCTCCTGGTCCTGGACTCTTCCACTAGTGGAAACATCCTCTCCACATCCATTCCATTTAGAGTCCATCCTCAGTTGCCCTGACATGAGGGTGCTGTTAGGAAATAAACAAGTTGGTGGATATGGCCAGGCATGCGGGCTAAGGGTCATAAATTTAATTCCCAGAAGAATATCAGTGAGCCAGATGTGTTTTTTTAGGTATTCCTAATAGCTTCCCAGTAATTGTTAAAGCTCTGTCCCACGGTACAAGTTCAATCCAAGAGCTTTCCCAAGTTTGTCCTGATTCGAACTCGGAGATTTACGGTAATGGCCACTCGTCGGTACTCGGGGCTCTCGTGGACATTTTTCAACATGTTGAAAAATCTTCACGAGTCTTCCCGTGCTTACCTGCCGTTAGCGAGTCTTCCCAAGTAGCTGCCGTTAGCGTTACGAGCTGCTAAGAGACGTCTCCGAGCTCCGACGTACCCGTTACGTTCATTCTCTGTGCTTACCACGAGTTTGTTTTTTTTTAAACTCGGGAGAGCTCTGGGAATGAACTCGTACCGTGGGACAGGGCTTTAAGTGAGACTAGATCTGCAAGGTTCAATGGTGCATGACTGCCATGCGTGCACTGCACGGTGAAATCCTGCTCGCGTAGATCACGCGTGCACGTGTCGCCGTATTTTGCCACATTTACAACATGTCTCAAGTCATGTCCACGCGCTCGATGTACTAGAGCAGCTCCCGTGTCCCGGCTACACCCCCAGGCTGCAGCAGGGTCTCCTCCGTCACCCGCGACCGGCTCAGCCCGTCAACCCACGTCCCTCTCCCCCGCCCGACAGCCTCTGTGTCCCTGGGAAAAAACGCCTCCTGCAGCCCACCTTGAAGGCAATACACCGGTTCACCCTCATAGACAATAGACAATAGACAATAGGTGCAGGAGTAGGCCATTTGGCCCTTCGAGCCAGTACCGCCATTCAATGTGATCATGGCTGATCATCCCCAATCAGTACCCCGTTCCTGTCTTCTCCCTATATCCCCTGACTCCGCTATTTTTAAGAGCCCTATCTAGCTCTCTCTTGAAAGCATCCAGAGAACCTGCCTCCACCACCCTCTGAGGCAGAGAATTCCACAGACTCACCACTCTCTGTGAGAAAAAATGTTTCCTCGTCTCCGTTCTAAATGGCTTACTCCTTATTCTTAAACTGTGGCCCCTGGTTCTGGACTCCCCCAACATCGGGAACATGTTTCCTGCCTCTAGCGTGTCCAAGCCCTTAACAATCTTATATGTTTCAATGAGTTCCCCTCTCATCCTTCTAAACTCCAGAGTGTACAAGCCCAGCTGCTCCATTCTCTCAGTATATGGCAGTCCCGCCATCCCGGGAATTAACCTTGTAAACCTACGCTGCACTCCCTCAATAGCAAGAATGTCCTTCCTCAAATTAGGGGACCAAAACTGCACACAATACTCCAGGTGTGGTCTCACTAGGGCTCTGTACAACTGCAGAAGGACCTCTTTGCTCCTATATTCGATTCCTCTTGTTATAAAGGCCAACATGCCATTCGCTTTCTTCACTGCCTGCTGTACCTGCATGCCGGCCCACTCCTCGCCTCCCTCCTACTGATTTGAAATTTATATTCCCCAGTCATGTGTTGGGATTTAAATTCATGTCTTCGAATAAGTAGCTCAGAACTCGAGCTTCCGTGTCCATTAAGTTAATCATGAGCACTAACGCCAGAAGGGCGACAGGATGCCAACGTTACATGCAAAAATCTGAATTCTCATCTTGCTTAGGATTATGTTGGAAATACAGTGCAAATTCTTGACAATTTCAATTTCCAAATTGAAAGTGTGAGCATAATGCATAATCTGACCAAGGAAATAGAAAGAAAATAACTCTGCCAATGCTGGAAATTTAAAATACTTTTTGTTAAATAAAAGATAGACAACAATGATGGAGAAACTCAGCGGGTGAGGCAGCTTCTATGGAGCGAAGGAATAGGTGACGTTTCGGGTCGAGACCCTTCTTCAGACTGATATGCAGGTGGGGGGGGGGGAGAAGAAAGGAAGTGGATACAGTGGGCTGTGGGAGAGCTGGGAATGGGAGGGGAAGGAGGGAGAAAGCAAGGACTAACTGAAATTGGAGGTCAATGGTCATAACAATAATAATAATAATAATAATAATAATAATAATATATCTTTATTGGCATTGCACAGAGGTATAACATACTGCTGGGGTGTAATCTGCCCAAGCAAAACATAAGGTGCAGCTCCTCCAGTTTGCAGTGGGACTTACTCTGGTCATGGAGGAGGCCCAGGACAGAAATGATGGATTCGGAATGGGAGGGGGAGTTGAAGAGCTGGGCTATTTGTTAAATAAATGAATATGCAGGACATGCAGGCAGAGGAGATTAGTTCAACCTGGCATTGTTGGCAGGACATTGCCGGCCAAAGGGCCTGTTCCTGTGCAGCACTGTTCTATGTTTGTTGTTTAGATTAGTGACACAGCATGGAAACAGGGCCTTCAGGCTAATCGGGTCTGCTCTGAAGGGCGATCCCCGCACACTAACACCATCCTGCAGTGGACAATTTACAACTTTACCAAGCCAATAGCCTGCAAACCTGCAGGTCTTTGCAGCGTGGGAGGAAACCGGAGCACCCGGAGAAAACCCACGCAGCTCACGGGGAGAACCTACGAACTCCAGACAGACAGTACCCGTAGTCAGGATCGAACCGGGTTTTCCGGCACGGTAATGGGCCTTTTACGGAGACTGTCTGTCGGCACCCGTCATAGGTCGTTGCAGGTCACCGAAAATGTTCAACCTGTTGAAAATCCAGCGGCGACCAGAAAGACGCTACGAAGTAGATTTCTACTTTATGGGCCTGTCCCACTTACGCGACTTTTTCGGTGACTGCCGGCACCCGTCATAGGTCGTTGCGGGTCGACAACCAGAGAATTTTCAACATGTTGAAAATCCAGCGGCGACCAGAACAAGGTACGATTCTTTGGGCGACTACTCACGAGCAGACAGGCTTCACTCGGGAACAAGTCGCCGGGGTGTCGCCTGCGTGGTCGTGAGTAGTCTCCTCAGTCGCCCAAAGAATCGTACCTTGTTCTGGTCGCCGCTGGATTTTCAACATGTTGAAAATTCTCTGGTTGTCGACCCACAACGACCTATGACGGGTGCCGGCAGTCACCGAAAAAGTCGCGTAAGTGGGACAGGCCCATAAAGTAGCAATCTACCACTGCAAGTATGTCCTATATTCTATCAGTGGTAATAAGAGAACAGTCATTTCTGGCAGTAAGTTCCATCTGGTTTTCATTTCCCATGACGTTTTTTTGGTGTCTCTTTTTGGCAAACAAGTTCTTTGCGTCTAGAAGTTTTATCCAAATTCCAACGAAGGATCACCAGCTTGAAATGTGCCCTTTCTTTCTCTCCGCACAGTACCACCTGACTTCAAAGGTTCACAAGTGATAGGAGCAGAATTAAGCCGTACGGCCCATCAAATCTACTCCGCCAGTCAATCATGGCTGATCTATCTCTCCCTCCCAACACCATTCTCCTGCCTTCTCCCCATAACCCCCGACACCCGTCCCAATCAAGAATCTATCTACAGTATCTCTGCCTTAAATATATCTATTGACCTGGCCTCCGCAGCCTTCTGTGGCAATGAATTCCACAGATACACCTGCAGAATCTCGCTGTGATTTTAATTATGTAATTTGTTCTACATTTAAACTAGCTCATGTACAAAAATTCTCCAAAATGTGCAGTATGACAGAAGCAGCGATATACAGCGACACGTTTTGCAGTTGTATGCCGTGAAGCACAAGGGGATGAAGGGGTGATCTTGTAGAGGTGTGCAAGATCTCGAGGGGAATAGATTGGGTAAGTGCGCAGAGTCTTTTACGCAGAGTAGGGGATTCAAGAACCAGAGGTATAAGGTGAGAGGGGAAAATAATTACTAGGATCCTGAGGGGCAGCTTTTTTAGACAGAGGGGCGGTGCGTGTATGGAATGAGCCAGTGGAGGAGGTAGTTGAGACAGGTACAATCATAACGTTTGTGAAACATTTCGACAGGTACATGGATAGGATGGATTTCGAGGAATATTGGACAAGTGTAGGCAGGTGAGCGAAGAGTCAAGAGGGAGGAGTATAGATGAGGCCTGTTGATCAGCATGGGCATCTGCTTCTTGCGTTTGAGACAGCAGAAGATATGTAACGCCCTCAAGGCACCGTAGCCAGTTCAATGTGCTGTTGTCGAGGGCGTGGGGGGGGGGGGGGGAGGGGGAGGGCAGCGACAGTCGAAAATGCCGCGCTGCGCGGTTTGCTGGTCTGCTCCACACATGCAGGCTGCTGATGATCGCAGCCGGCAGCGATGCATGTTTGCGTTGAACCGGGCGACCCACTCTTTGCGGGGCAGGTCCGAGCAGGGTGGGGCTGTGGTGTTCGGTGCAACAGTGAATTGCGGAGGTCGTGCCGCCTGTTCCCAGGTGGTTCTCCGTGCTCCTCGTGCGTTAAAACCGGAGCCACAGAGGGTCGCTGCGTGACGGGAGAAGGGGGCGACGAGATGACAGGTGTTGAGGTCCCACTTGCTGCGAGTCCTGGGCAGAGGTGGTGCAGAGGATGTTTGGCGTCCGATGGGGCCTTGCGCACCAGGCTGCGGGGTGAAGTACTCTCAGCGAAGCTTGGCGTGTGAGATAACTGCGAGCACCGGCAGAAGATTCGTCAGAGTAGAGCGCAGGCAGCTGGTGATGATCCGCATGGTGTCATTGAGGATGGCGTCTAGCTTGCTGGTATGAGCGCTGCGGCACCATGCTGGGCCGGCGTACTCAGCGGCGCTGTACACGAGTGCAAGAGCACTGGTTCGGAGAGTAGATGTCCTGGCGCCCCATGGCAATCCGGCCAAGCAACGCAGGGCTCATGTCGTCGACCTCCCCATGGTGAGCCCTGCAGCAGAAAAAACAACGAACAAACAACAACAGCTTGCAGCCCTAAAGCAACCTCAGTCGCCGCAGCTTGGCAGCAAACTGGAGCATGCGCCCCTTTTAGGGCAGGCACCTACGGATGTCGAACCAGATGGTATCACCCTACTGCACCTGAATGCAGAAGGCCTCACACGACGCAATATTCCACTTCTCCACCAATTCCAATATTGATGGCCAGTGTGGGGTCTTTCTGGAGCGCTGGTATGGGTTCTTGGGGTGGCAGCTCAGTCCCTCAAGCCTGATGTGCTGGCAGCTCACTCACGGCTGGTGGGCTGGCAGTTGACTCATGGCTATTCCTTCAAATTCCATTTCAAGCAGGATTCAAGGCCACCAAATTCAAAATCAGTTTCATACCACTTCAAGCAGGGTGCAAGGCCAAATAATTCAAGTGCCGTTTCATACCACTTCAAGCTGGGTGCAAGACCACCAAATTCAAGTGCAGTTTCATAACACTTCAAGCTGGATCCAAGGTTACCAAATTCAAGTGCAGTTTCATACTACTTCAAGCAGGGTGCAAGGCCACCACATTCAAATGCAGTTTCATACCATTTCAGCAGGGTGTGCAAGGCACCAATTTCAAAATGCAGTTTACCACTTCATGCAGGGTGCATCAAGGCCACCACATTCAAATGCAGTTTCACACCATTTCATGCAGGGTGTAAGGGTGCGTTTCATCCCATTTCAAGCAGGGTGAAACCACCATAAAACCACACAAAACACCAAACGCACTGTTCAGTAGACATTCAGTGTGAGTTCAGTTTTTTCACAGCTCAGACAGAGTCGTGACCTCTCCCTCCCCCATCATGCAGAGACTGAGCCGCACCCACACTTCCGGGTTTTATAACTCCTCCCCCTCCCATCGGAAAAGGTGTGGCCTTCATGACAGGAGAGAGATTCTCAACGTTTTTTAAACACTAATAACGCTTTTATATTTCATTGATGGGAAGAATCCTCTGCACCTGCTGAGCGGAAGGGGGACTGAGTAAGATGCCCAAAAATCACAGCCGTAAGTGGTAGCGTTTTATCTAAAATCAATATACAGTGCAAACAGGAAGGTAGCCAAAGCACCCGCCACCATTTGCTGTAGTGCCTTTTCACTTCACGCCAAAGCCCCCAAGCCACCATTTGCAGTACTGCCTTCCCACGTCAAGCCAAAGCCCCCAAGCCAACATTTGCAGTAGGTGCCTTTTCACTTCAAGCCAGCCCCCAAGCCACTTCCTAGTTTTATAGTCCCTCACCCTCCCTCCAGCAGGGGTAGCAGAGAGAATGGTGAATTTGTTAAAAACATTAATATCTCTCTGATTTTTCATCTATGGGAAACAGCCTTTGGTCCCGGAAGGCGGAGGGGGGCCCTGTGCGAGCTGGCCAAAAATGACAGCCGTAGGTGGCGGCGTTCTCTCGGAAATCACAGCACAGCGAGTCAAAACTGGTCAAGATCAGACTTTTAGTAATCTGGATAAATAGATGACCAAGATTTTTTAAGGCCAGTTGATTTTCCAGTTGTGATTATGCCTTACAATAACACTCGAGTTACTCCTACCCCTATCTGAGCCTGGAGCAAAGATGGCAAGAGCTCTGTGAACAGGTGTCCTATTTGAATCTAGGTCAGCCTCACATAGCAACAAGCCTTTTATGATAACGGAGATGTAATCAGTGTGAATTGCTTTGTGGAAATTGCTAATTTATAGCAAATGGTCTTGGGCAGGTTTCTGCAGTTCCAAGCTAACGTTATTAAAATTGTACATGTCATTGTCATTGTCCACTGTGCATGTAGTGAAGAGACTCGAGTCTAAGTTTAATGCCTAATCAGCTCAGCTAAATTCACCCAATTTGTTTTTCTCTTACAATGCTATCGGTGTCATATAAATTCTAACAAGGAGATTGGTGGGAGTCCACATGTGAATGGAGTGGAGTTTAGGGATATTAAGAACAAGAGGCGGCTTCAGGTCAGTTTTGATCCGTTTTGTTTTTTCAGTTTAGAGAGACAGCATGAAAACAAGCTCTCCGGCCCACCGACTGCAGAGAAAAGCCTTGTTTTTGTCAGAATCATAATTATAATCATACTTTATTAGCCAAGTATGTTTCGCAACATACGAGGAATTTGATTTGCCATACAGCCATACCAATAAAAAGCAACAGAACACATGAAAATACATCTTACAGACATCCACCACAGTGACTCCTCCACAAGAAAAGTTCAATCGCTCTCTTCTTTGTCCTCCAGCGGTCGGGAGCCTCTAACCTTCCGTTGATGGGACGATCTTACTCCCGTAGCCAGTGGCGGGCCACCTCGTCAGGGGGGTTTCAGCTTCCCCCACGCCGGGCAATCTACCCCAGGTTGGGCCAGTCGAACGTCGTGTGCTTTTGGATCTTCCCAACGCTGGTCTCTACCTGAGACTGCGAGCTCCTTGATGTTAAAGTCCGCAGGCCGCGGTTGGAGCGTCGAGCCCAGGCAAGGGATCGGCTCCAATGGTAAGTCCACACCCCGCGGTGGGGCTCAAAATCAGTCCCGAGCAAGGCCTCCAACTCCACGATGTTAGGCCGCAGAGCGACTGGAGATACGACCCGGAAAACAATCGCATCTCCGGCAAGGTAAGAGATTGCAAAAAAGTTTCAAATCAGCCAATACTATGCATAAATACAATCATGCAGATTGCATTAAATATGCACATGAATGCAATCAATACAAACTGATGTACACTAACTAGGTAGATCGGAGGGGTTGATATGGAGTGCAAAATATAGCTCTCAGCATTCTTCATAAGTCTTACAACATGAGATGATACAGGTTTATTTATCCCAGGAGGGAAATTAATCGGCCAACAGTCATAAAAGCACAAAATACATGAAACGTGAAATTAAAGCGATCAGTGGAAAGGATTGGAGGATGTGCAAAGATTGGGGAGGGTGGGGGGGAGGAAATCTGTCTCAGTCTACCCCACGAGAGAAGGGGGAGTTGTACAGTTGAGCAGAATTAGACCATTCGGCCCATCAAGTCTACTCTGCCATTCAATCATGGTTGATCTATCTTTGCCTCTTAACCCCTTTCTCCTGCCTTTTCCCCATAACATCTGACACCCATATTAGTCAAGAATTTATCCATCTCTGTCTTAAAAATATCCATGACTTAGCCTCCACGACTTTCTGTGGCAATGAGTTCCACAGTTTCACCACCCTCTGACTGAAGAAATTCCTCCTCATCTCCTTCCTAAAGGAACGTCCCTTAATTCTGAGATATTGACCTCTGATCCTAGACTCCCCCACTAGTGGAAAAAACCTCCATATCCACTTTATCCAAGCCTGTCACTATCCGATATGTTTCAATGACGTCCCCCCTCATCTCATCCTTCTTTTAACACCAGCGGGTAGAGGACCAATGCCGTAAAACACTCATCTGTTGAACTGTCTTCATCAAGGTCTTCTGCATCCATGCAAAAACTATTTTGTGATGGCACTCAGGAGAACATTGGATCTTTGGGCAAGTAGAGTAAACCATCAGAAGCTTTGTCCCACAACATGATATGCCCACTTAATCTTTCAGCAACGACTTTTCTTGGGATCTTCTAGACATGGGAAAGATTGGGCCCCATATCTGAGGAAGGATGAGCTGGCGCAAGAGAGGGCCCAGAGGAGGTTGACAACGATGATCCCAGGAATGAGTGGGTTAACCTATGATGAACTGGGCCTGTACTCGCTGGAGTTGAGTATGAGGATGAGAGGGGATCACATCGAAACATTATCAAATAGTGAAAGGCTTGTACAGAGTGGATATGGAGAGGATGTTTCCACCAGTGGGAGAGTCTAGGACAAGAGGTCATGGCCTCTGAATTAAAGGATGTTTCTTTAGGAAAGAGATGTGGGAGAATTTCTTCAGTCAGAGGGTGGTGAATCTGTGGAATTAATTGGCACAGAAGACTGTGCAGGCCAAGTCAATGGAAATATTTTTGAGGCAATGACAATGATTCTTGATTGGTACGGGTGTCAAGGTTTATGGGGAGAAGGCAGGAGAATGGGGTTGAGAGGGAAAGGTAGATCAGCCATGATTAAATGGAGTAGACTTGATGGGCCGAATGGCCTAATTCTTCGCCTATCACCTATAAACTTATGAACATAAGCTCGGAGGAATCCATATGAGGCTGAGCATACTTTAAATGCAACATCATCTATCTGCTCGAGTTGAATGGTTACCTTCATCAAACCATTGAACATGAAAAAGTAACAGTTGGAAACAGTCTGTGTTTGCAAGTGAAAGTGAAGCACTTTCCATCAAATTACATATCTGGAGCAGAAATGTGATTATCTTATCAGGCTGTTGCCAATTGCATTTCCCTCATGATTTCTCTAGATCCTTTTTCTGTGAGTTTTGTGATCATTTGTCTGATATTTGTGAGCTCATTCAGCCTGTCACTAGTAAATATATGAAAAGAAAATAAGCAACTGTTTCAAAGACGGAATTTGAATAAGGGCAATATCCATGGAGAGACAGCTGAATGGATAGGAAATTGACTTCGGGGAAGGAAGCAGAGGGTAGAAGGTTGCTTCTCCGACTGGAGGCCTGTGACTAGTGGTGTGCTTCAGGGTTCGGTGCTGGGTCCATTACTGTTTGTCACCTTTATATCAATGATTTGATGAGAATGTACGTGGCATGAATAGCAAGTTTGTAGATGACACAAAAGTGGGTGGTATTGCAGTTGGTGAAGATGGTTGTCAAAATTTGCAGTCGGATCTAATTTGAGGAAGGACATCCTTGTGATTGAGGCAGTGCAGCGTAGGTTCACGAGATTGATCCCTGGGATGGCTTGCAATCACTGGAGTTTAGAAGGATGAGGGGGGATCTTAGAGAAACATATACAATTATAAAAGGACTGGACAAGCTAGATGCAGAAAGAATGTTCCCAATGTTGGGCGAGTCCAGAACCAAGGGCCACAGTGAAACTATGTGCAGACAGCACCCATGGTCAGTATCGAAGCTGCATCTTGGTACAGGGTGACCGCTGGACAGCACAAACTTAATGGGCCTGCAATTTTTCTGCACTGATCTCAAAGTTTAAAGTCTAAAGAATTTATTAAGGCAGAACGTTCAAACTCCGTACAGACAACACCCGAGGTCAGGATCGAACCCGGGCCTCTGGTGTTGTGAGGCAGCAGCACTACCGCTGTGCCACGCCATATTCTTTAATGTTGTTATTCAGTTTGCCTACATTTTGTGGAATCAAGGTACTTGTTCACAATGACTTTATGTGGGATGTCCAGCGTGGTAATCATTTTAATAGTCAATATGAAATAGTTATTTATCATGTTCGGATGAAGACGGACAGACTTGAAACATTAACTGTCTCACTTTCTACAGATGCCATGTGGCTTTTCAAAACTTTCAGTTTTATCTTAATGACTTAAAATTATTTTTATTTGTATCATCATTGTGTAATCAAGGCGTTCACATTCGCATATGGTCACCCTCTTTTTTTTCTAAATATACTTTCAAGTATTTTTATACTTATCAAGTCACATAGTGTTGGAGTAGCTCAGCCGATCAGGCAGCATCTCTGGAGAACATGCAGAGACGACGTTTCAGGTCAGGGCCCCTCTTCAGACTGTGCTGCTGAGGGGGAAGAAAGCTGGAAGAGCGACGGGGGCAGGATGAAGTCTCCCCAAAACATCACCTAATCACCTAGAAACAAGGAACTTCAGACACTGGTTTACAAAAGACACAGAGAGATGGTGTATCTCAGAGTGTCAAGAGTCAAGAGTTAAGGGGCAAGAGTCTTTTATTGTCTAATGTCCCGAACCACAATACATTTGTCAGCATTTGTTGTCAGCAATGTTGTCATTTACTGCATAAAAACAGTAATATATATATATTTGTGTGTGTGTGTGTGTGTGTGTGTGTGTGTGTGTGTGTGTGTGTGTGTGTGTGTGTGTGTGTGTGTGTGTGTGTGTGTGTGCATATACATATATAAATACATTAAAAAATATATGTACATACATATAAACAAACAGACAAATAAATAAACAATAATCAATAATAGTGCAAAGTAAAAAATAAAGCTCCCAAGAATATATAGTTTGAAGCCTTTTTTGGAGGTCGTACGGTTGTGTAAATAGTGCGTTCTGGTTTCAGTAAAAAATCATTGAGTCAAGCACTTGTGCCAACTAATCTTTATTTTGACAAAACACATTTACAGTTCCCACTACAATACCTAACCACCGTGGGTTCGATCCTCATATCTGCCTGATCAAGCCCTCTTTCATCTCATTCAAGCAGAGACACTCCAGAAGGTCACGCAGTCCCAAGGGTTCTCCCAGAAGTTAACATAGGACCTCGTGGGAGTGGCCTTTTATAGGTCCCTGAACCTTGAGGGGCCGAACCACATGGGGGGTGGTCTCTTTACAGTCCAATAACAGATATCGATTAACCCAGTACATGATCGACATTTCCTCAACCCAATAATACACTGACTAATACAATGTATTCAAACGGAGCTTCTGAAAGTAAGCCAACATCGCAAGATGTGCCTTGATATTCAAGAAACCCAGACAAGGCTCAATACTTAATTCAATTAACATCTAGCAAAGTAAAGCCTTGCAACATTATTTACATTGTATATGTCTGGTTTGCATTCATCCAATCCATTCCATGCAATTTACACCTAATTGTCAGGATCTGCAGATGTTCCATTCTCTTCCTGCAGCTTTTATCTAGGATCTAGACAAACTGGCACCATTCTGCAGCTTGTCCTATTTCTGCAGAAAGCACATTTAAATTGACCAAATGGCCTAGCAGCCCAGAAGCCTTTACTCAATTTTAATGTCCTGGCCTCTCCAATTGGCCAGAATCGTTTCCCTAACATTCCTTCCTTTTATCACTCACTCCCCCATGATAAACCATCATTTATGATAACCAAATAGTCTGATAATCAGATAACAAGATATACATATGTGTGTCTATTACATTCTCCATCTATTAACAAGACGATGATGTTTCTTCCCAGAATCTTGTCAAATGTCCCAAATGTTCGTGAGCCTAACTTCACACTTTCTGTCTGATGAGTCTTTGCCTCCCGAGTTTTTGTGAGCACGAATTCCCTCCATCTGTGTTGTTTCCCATTCTTCCATCCCTTTCCATATAACCTATAATTCCTGAAAAACTTTGGACAAAACAAGTTATCATTCATGTACCCATGCTTTCCCATATATTCAATGTAATTCTGCAATACTATCCCTTTTCCATTTCATTATTACTATCCTATTATATTCTGCTGTATCACTGTATTCCTATTACTATTCTGTTCTATAATATACTCTTTACTATCCTATGATCAACACTAATCAGCTCACTCCGTATTCACACAATGTTATAGTATGTATATCTGATGATAGTTTCTCATTTCAATTTCAGCTGGGTTCAGTCCAAATTTTCCTACAGGCGTGATCTTATTTAAAGCAAACCATGAAGAATGTTTCAATTCAACCAAATTCAGTCTCTGCCTTCAATTTAATATTTTAAATGTCAGTGTCCATCTCACACTTCTCACTCCACAGCATTGTGGCCGATAACACAATTCCATTCCAATTCCTGTGGAATTCCCAGTTGTTCAAATTTAATCAATCAATTTCCATATGTTGTCAATTTTATCATAAATCCAATTAATTAATTCTAGGGACAATTTCTTTCCACCTTGATAATGAAGCCGCTTTACTAGCAAGAGTTAAACTATTTAGATCCACCGGTCAAATACATAGACTCCAATATCTCAACACCCATTTAATTTTCTCCTTTCATGATGTTCTCTGAATAATCCTTCTCATCTTTGGCTGCCTGTCTGGGGATGAGAAAATAACAATATCAATTAATAATCAAACACCAAATATTCCAAAGCTAAATCTCACAAGTTGGTTCCAAATCTCAAACTTTAAAGTTCCTCCAATTCATTACCATACAATTTGGAGACCAATTTCAAAAGCTCCCCTGCTGAGTTCTTCAAGTGGAGCTTGCCCCAATAGTCGTCATAGGTTGTCGGTGTTGTTTCTCTAGGAAAGATTAGATAGTGTTATTTTCCTTCCTTCACTGGCGTCAAAAGCTAGATGATGTTAAATTTGGGCACCAGGTAGGTCTCTTCCTCTTCTTCTTCTCTGATGTCAGTCTCAAGGGAGTAGGGATACTGAGGAGCAGCTTTCTCTATCAGTTGGCCTTCCCAGATTTGTCTTAAAGGGACAGGACAGCACCATCCTCCGGCTTGTTGATTCCTGTTTCTGGGGTGCTACATTACCTTTGCTGTCTTCTGCCCGTTCTCAAGGAGTCTGTATATTCTTTACCTCACTCCCCAGATAGTATGTTGTTGATTATACTGTCCTGCAGGCACAAACTCAGTAACAAGTGAGTTATAATAGTAAGAATTTTAACGAGAAACTCACCTGTTCGAAGTTTGATCGTTATTTTACGAGGAGTTCGATGAGGGATTACGTGAAAGAACCCGCCTCACGGCTGGTAACGGCACATACTTCAAAGCAACGGCATGAAAAACACAGTAACACCTAAGCGGGAGTAACATAGTAAGGCTCATAAAAAGACTTAGAACCCACCATTTGATCATTTTATTTTACGGAGGGTGGGAGTGGAGGGCACGTAATCCCTCATCGTAAACTCCTCGTAAAAAATAACGATCAAAACTTCGAACAGGTGAGTTCTCGTTTAATCTTACTATTTTAATTCGGAGTCACGTGAGTGACTCGGTGAAAGAGTTTTAAAGCTTTCTGTGTTTTTTATGTCATAGAATTAATCCGTACGACAATCCGAGCTAAGTAAAACACTACATGAGAAGCACACAAATGTTAGATCTTTTCACAATCAAGTTTTTTAATGGCTGAAAAACCAAAAACCATATAATACCCTCCTTATATTTGAGGGAAAAAATGATTATAAGTGACAAAAAATATCAGTGACTACACAACTGATTATAGCAATTAATAGCAAACAAAGCAGGTGATTTATAGTGCTCCCAACACACGCGTGACCAAAGCTTGTCATAGTGTGAACAGGTTTGTTGTAGAACTTTGAAAGTTTCTTCTTTTACTCCCACCCCTGCGATTTTTAAAATATGCTCAAGAGGTACGTCCCGCCCCTTCGTCGCGGACGTAGCTGCCGCCCTGGTGGAGTGAGATTTGAAGACATCAGTGTCTATTCCGCTAAAACCAACACCTGTTTCAACCATTTTGAGATAGTTTTTTGAAACTGAAGCTTTTGTGTGTGGCTTTATGTGCGTAAGCAGCAATGTCTTTTCGTTTCCTCGAAAAGTGTCCGTCACTTTAATACATTGGTTCAAATGGTCTAACCACACACAAAGCAAGCTCAATATGAAAAAGCTTGAAAGGTTACCTTTGTTCCAGATCTCCCTGGTCTACTTTGTTTGATCAGATCGTAAACATAGAATACAACGTTATCTGTAGTCACATGATACAGTCTAAACGCAACATTTGTAAAGTTTGCACTCTTTGGGCTGAGACCAGTGACATTAACATGACCAATTTCAATGTTAACCTATCCAATGACAACCTTCAATGGCGTCCATTCTCTAAGTAGAGCAAGTACGATGCTCACATCCCAAATCTCTGTATATCTAGGTTTTGGCGGATTCATGTGAAAAATTCCTTTCATGAATCGTGATATTAATGGATGCGACCATTGATTTTTCACCAGTCATAAGTCCTAAATAGGACGACAAGGCACTGCGTTGCAGTGTTAATGGCACTGTAACTTAAATGTTGGCCAAAGCGCAAATTTGGCAAGGAATTCCAAAACATGAGTAACCTTTCACATAATCATCAGAAATATTTTGACTGTGTGCAAAATTCTTCCTATTTCTTAATATGTGTCATATATTGTTTCTGTGTGCTATCTCGTCCGTGATGTGCCAACCAATAACTGTCAAGTTTGGTCCGACAATCCCAGTTCCTGTAGTGGTCTGGTCAAAACCTGCAGATTAAACAAATTCATATATGCATATAATGGATAATCTTCATTTGTTACTGGATTAGTCAAGATATCACTACAGTTAAGAATCTGCATATACGGTTCTTTAATCATATTCAGCATAACTGGGAACCAAGGTTGAGTTGGCCAATTTGGCCCTACCAACAATCCGGAAGCTGAATCTTGCTCTATTTTCTTCAAGCATCTCTGGATCAGGAGCAAATGGTGGAAAAGCATAAAAAGAACATTTTCCCCAGTGTAATAAAAATGCATCTACTGCAACTGCGTCCGGATCGTGTTCCAGGACAAGACACATAATGAGGCAAATGATGATTAAGCCTGGATGCAAAATCAATTTCTGGCAAACCCAAATCGTCGAACAAATATTCTTAAATATTGGTGGCTTAAAACATCCATTTCGTATTATCTTTAAAAAATCCTGGACCTTTCATCTGCTACCACATTGTCTTTACCTGGGTATAGCTTACTGCAATCCATATCTGCCGACAATACACCCATTGCCATATCTCATTGACCAGGGACAATCACATGATATGATCCAACTCCTCCCCATGTGATTAATTAAACACAGCTGTTTTATTGTGTAATTGTATTAACACATGCAGGACTTGTTTAGCAACAACAATATGCTTTACTTTAAGCCCATAAAAGGCCCCCAATAACTCCCAATAGTTAATACCATACTCTTGGAGAAACACTTGTTCTTCAGTTTTCCATCTACCTCCACCAATGGAGGGATAAATCTGTGGCCCCCATCCGAGAGCCACTGCATCTGTATGTAAAACCATTTCAGGCTGTTTAATCATGAAATATTTATTTAGCAGCTTGTGGGACATTTTCCTTTTTAACCCACCATTGTAAATTCCATTACAGCTTCTTTTGTTAATTACATAGGCTGTCAAATGGCCTGCCTTCTCTTTGAGAGCTTGTATCTTGTACCTTCGAAGATATCAATAAATGTAATGAACCAAATTCTAATGCAGGAAAATGCTTGCTAGCAGTTCACCAAAATGGTTGTCACCATTTCTCGGATGGAAGGATAAGGAGTTTTGAATGAGATAATGACAAGTTACCAAAATATCATCGACTTTAACTGTTGGTAAAGGTTATTACATAGTCACTGAAGTTAATTAACAAACCCAAAAGTAAATTGTTTGTGCGGCTGCAGCTGGGCTTAGATTGATATTAGGAACCTTAGCTTACACAAAGCTTTAGTAACTGAAATCTGAGTCCTCAGCTGACTCTATAATCACTAATGAACAGATTGTCATTGAGAATAAGCCAAAATGATGTGCATTTTGTGCTTAATTGGGCCTAAACTGGTTTTCAACAGTTTCGTTAAGAGTAAAAAAGCTGAACTCAGGTCCATTGGCAAAGCTTAACTGCATAAATTGTTCACAACCAATTAAAATTAAAAGTATCACCGAAAACCTGCGATAATAGGTACAGAATAAATAGGGTTTTTTCATCAATCTTAGCCATATAAAACAACCTGCTGAAATAAAATAATTTTGCAGTATTCTTGACTCCCATTTGAACATGTTTGTATTATACAAACTTATTAGACCTGATAAGGTCCAGAATACTTCTGCAACCATCATCTGTATGCCTTCTAACATTAAGACAATTTATGCTCGTGTTCAAATCTTTTCCATTACCCCTCTTTTTCCCAGATAATAAGGCAATGTGGACATTAAAACGCTGCTTTTTTCAATGCAGAGAAAACAGAAAACATAAGCAGGTTTTATTCTGACAGGGGATAACCTCATGTTTTTAAAAGTAATAGTAGTTAATGAACTGTGTAATATACTGATCAAAAAATAATAGTAAGCAGTTTTAACTAAACTTTTTGTAATCTCCCTCTAACTGGAGATTACTCCGCAGTTTCTTTTAAGAGGGAACCACGTCTTTATTCTCTGCATATGGCGTGGTGGTCTCCTTATCCCCTGAAGTCGGGTAAGTATTTGTTGTGCAATACAATAAAACTTCCTTGACATATTTCTGCTCTATTTCCAATATCAAATACCCTTCTGGGCGAAAATACTTTCGACCAAAGACGTGGGTTTCCATGCAGTAAAAATATTAGCTTTCATCCAATTTCAATAAGTTAGGCAGATTATTCAAACAGATAACAAGAGCTTTAAACCCCACTTGCTTGCACAAGGTATGCAAACTTGGTGAAAAATGGGCAAATAGCCATTTATTTTAACAAAATTTCATTGAAAAATTGCCACAATAGCGTCTTTATTTTTTGCTTTCCTTTCATCTGCCTCGCAAAAGCCATAATAGCAGCGCTAATTTGTGAGGATTTTTAAACCTCACTATTTGACGCTCTCATATTTGGAGTCATGAATGCCCATATTAACGGATAATACGTAGGCTCTTCCAATGAGGCACAATTTCCTGCTGCTGTGCAATTTTAATATTTTCTATCATCACAGAATATGAATGTGGTGTAGATACATATTATATATGTTGGCAGTAGGATTTCTACCATAGCCTCACCACTTCCTTCTTTATCGCTCTAGAAAACCTTTTGCTATTCCATGCATCTTTGGCCTCTTTTCATATTTTTTCATTTTATTTTTATTTTTTATGTTGTGGTGCGTGCTTTCAAAAATTGCACATCAACAATCAACAGGGTTGCCTTCTGCAGGCCCTTAACAATTGGGATTTCATTCCCATGCGACTTCTTCCGGCCCAAATCCTTGGGTGCCGGTCGGTAGTTCCAACAGTTCCTCTCAATTAGGCCATTGGCCATATTTCAGAATAAATTAAACCATCGGGCTAACCTTAGGAACCTTCGGGTACTATGGACCCTAGTTATAATTATTTGGAGATTTCTCCATTTGCGCACACATCAGTCCACATAGTTTACTTATGTGGAGGATCCGCGCCTCCTACAATGTCAGTGTCATCAGAACACGGGACCCTCTCAGATTGTTTATCGCTTATGATATTTTCATTTTTACATTATTTCGGGAGCATTTTCTCTCCGTGTTATCATTTTGGTAAACTAATTCGCTAACGGTATATTGCGTTCACCGGCGCTCGCAGGAAATCCGGCTCGCACTAGCTTTCCCGTATATTTATTTTTCACCCCAGGATGCATTTAACCGCGAAATAAATTTATTCATCTTCTCGCGCCCCCCCTTATCCGCACTCTAATATGACTCTGACCTGTTTTAAACAAATTTCTATACTGCTGGACCTACCCAGCGCCCGCTAAAAAAAACCCACCCCCGTTTAATGTTCCCCTGACCTGCGGGCCCGTTCGACCGCTGCGAGGGGAGCTGCTCCTTACTGCAGCTCACCTTCTGCCGTCAGCCGTCGACGTCATGCCGTACCAGCGTGATGAGGCTGGGTTCTTTACGTAGTAACTCACGTGTCACGCACTCCGAAGTAAAATAGCGCTTTCCGCTTCCTCACCCCCCATACCTCTTGCACAATAAGTTTGTTTTTTTCTCTCCCTAGTGCCATTTCAGTTCCTAAATTCCCATTCTTTCTCACGCCAGCTACTATGTTTCCCTTTCCGTGGCCCTTTCTTTCAGTGTGGTTTCTCGATAATTAGAATTATTGTGTGTGTGTCTCCTCTAGGATTTGGAAGGGGGGGGTGATGCTGTTATTCTTGGTGAGATTTATTGCTGTCTTTGGGCCTTGTGAGGAAGCCTTCAGATTTCATAGGTGGTATTTAACTGGCAAATCAGGGCTAGCGGAATGGGTTCGGTTGCCAGAATGTCCTGCCCCCTGATCTCCTCTGGCCAGTGTCCTCACTTCCTCTACCCTCGGGATCCCAAGTGTCCCGGTAACCTCTCGGGATCCACTGATTTCTGAAACCCCAAGGCCCTTTTCTTTGCACCCTTCCTTCTCGGTATTCCCTCACAGGACACGATGAAAGCCAATGTCCCAATTCCCCACAGTTGTAGCACTGATCAGGTCGAACAGCTCCATGCCCTCTCCAACCAAACCGAGGAAAAGTCGGCTCTCGGAATGGCAGGTCTATCGAAGCTTTGAGATCCTCCTCCTCATTATCTTCCTTCATAGTTATTTCCCTTTTTTGAATTCTTAATACAGGTCTCTGAGCTGCATTGGACCAGGCTGCATTAGAGTGTGAACGTCTGTGGCCCGGGGATTATTTACATATACTGCGGGACCTAATACCAAAGGTGGAGTAGGCAGCTTTTTACAAACAAACTGCCTCCGGGGAATCCATTCGTCGGGAAATTGCTTTGACATAATAATAGTATCAATGTACGGATAAACCCCTCCGTATCCTCCTGCTGTCTCACCCTCAGAAAAGCTACTCATTCTGTCTCTGTACTTCAGGAAGGATTCCTTCACTGGATTTCCTAACTTCGGCAAAACCTTCCTTCTAGCTCCTTGATCTCCCATACTATTCCCCACTGCTGGGAGCAATCATAGGAGCTAGAGGATCCTTCCCCGATTTTTCCACTTTCGATTTGAATTTAGTGGGAGGAGTCGGAAGATACAGCTCACTCCTCCTGAGTGCTGGCGTCCTCGCAAGCTGGCGAATAGTGCGCATCGTGTCTAGAACGAGGTGACAGCCGATGTGGGGAATGTGAGTGCTGTGAGGAATGCTGTGGCGTGCCATTCCGAAAAATTCTACCCACCCTGGCATATAGTGAGGGTACACAAAATGCTGGAGCAACTCAGCGGGTGCAGCAGCATCTATGGAGCGAAGGAGAAATAGGCAACGTTTCTGGGCCTGAAACCCTTCTTCGGCAATAGTGAGCCTCTCTCCCTTCGAGGTCCACAGACACTAGATGCTGAATAATCTTACCAATTTAATAATTTTTATTTTAGTTGGCACTCCCTTAGAACCAATCGCAGTTATGTTTCTTTTAGTAAGAATGGTATTTCTCCTGCTCCGGCTTTGCTGCTGGTTCCACTATCTTCCTTTCCGGTCCTGAATGTCTCGAGAAGAACAGTTTCTCTCGTGTTCCCCTCTAATCCCTAATTTTCACGCTGCCATTCTTAGAGTAGACACAAAACGATCTTTTATTTATTTCGCCTCCCCCTAGTGAAGAACATTCTCCATATGCCATTAGCTATTCCCTTTTCAATGTTTTTCATATCGTTTAACAATTGTTTCTACGTAGTTTATTCCTATTACAGATTTCAGTCACCCAGCGGCAAGAGATTCCTCTTAACCGAGTTGCTTCATGTGGGGAGGGACGCTTCTCGCAAATTGTTCTTAATCAGGTTTCCGGGTCTATTGATGTCCTTCTTGAGACATTCCCCTTTTCCTACACAATTAGTTACAATACAACAATAACATCCAGACATCACACTATTCAAACTCACTCCTTCCTTCAGACTCCGAGGTTCAATGTAGTCTCTCACACAATGGCTAATCTTCTCTCAGGATTCCCACACCTATTCACACAATGGTCCCTTCAACATTACTCAATCGCCCCTATGCAATTATTCAAATTATCGGCTCCCCCACTTTCTTGATCAGTTTAGTCCAATCTTCTTTCAAACTCTAAACTTTTCAAACAAAGGGATCTCCGGTTTCTCACCAAAAGACTCCAAACTCTCAATCACAGTCTCTTCAAGCAGCAATCTTCCACTCAATCCACTTTAAGTTCGCACAGACAAAACCAATCGAACCACGCAATAAAAACTATAATTCAGAAAAATAAAGTATTCCCCCGATTACAAGTAAACTCAGACACACCACTATATAAATTATAAGCATCAACTTATTATGACGATAAATCACAGTCTAAGAAATCCTCTTCGTGGCGCACCAGCAGCAGCGGAAATGACTCCTCCCCGACACCGCGATCGAAAAAGAGTACAAACCCTGATCACGGCTTGATTCTAATAATATACAATCTAAAAACAATTACAAATATTTAATTCAAACACACTTTTACTTTCAATTATCTAACATCCCAAAAATCTTAAACAACTCACACACGCAGGCAATACAATAGCGGTCCGCGAACTTGGACACGCTCTATATCTTAAATTTCTAAATCTTAATACACTCTAAATCTATTTGCATACACAAATTTACACAATTTGATCCGATCACGATACAAAAGTGACAATGCTAGATTTTTACAATTTACACCCTACCCTTCGTGCTCCCTACCGCGATAGCGCACGTTTACAAACACTCGATCTCAACGCCGTGTCACGTTGTTATCAATCTCTGAACCTCTCCCTCCGATACCAAAGATTTTCCCCTTCCTAGGTTACTCTTGGCTGAGTAGGTGTACGCCCTCCTTAAATGACTACCTTTCATCCCGAATGTTACTGTATCCTCATGCTAAGACTGGATTCTATAGGGGGACCTCTATATCCCTCCTGTCTAAGTTCTACAGAATTAGAGGTACCGTCGCATTCGGATTACTTTTCACCAAGTAAATCAGCTTCCCATGTCTCAGTTACTCTTCGCTATCAGGTACTAATCAACAATCGAGTCAGAGGGTTACTATTCACTGTTGATCAGCCGCTATTCGGAAATCAATCACAAACATGTACAACCTAAGAAGTTCTATCTACACAAAATTCCAACTCTAACCGTATGGGCAGAACTTCAATGTGAAATTCTGTATGTGGAAATTTGATTCTGCAAATCTAGACTCCTTCTCGAACTCCTGTTTTTAGTGCTAATCCCCCTCCACATATGTGGCTCTCTAATTCAAACTAAATTGCCCAATGAAAAATCTCGAATGGACTAGAGTATCTCACCAATCTATACTCTAGCCACCGAGCCCAGTACCTTTACGATATTCCCTCCGATCCGTCACTCCAGGGATGGACTTGGGTAATCGTCACGCAGACACCCCTCTCTGCCGGCACTGAGAGTTCAGCGCCTAGCCTCTTTCGCACTGGCAGTCGATGCCGATTTTCAGAACGCACCTTTCTAATTAGCGCTCCCGGCAAAGGTAGATCAATACGTGGACCAGACCTGTGGTTCAATCATCCCTGCCCAATTTGGATACCAAATACTGAACAGTGGGCCACCCCTTGCCCAATGCAGCTCAGTCAGGCTTCTCATTAAGACTGCTGCGGAGCCTAACTGCGGACCAAGTGTTTGGGCCCACCAATCGCCCTTTGTTATGGGCCCCTAACTCAAAAGAGTGCCAACCACCCCCCCCCCCCACACTCCCCCCCCACCTTCCCCCTCCCCCCACGCTTGCCACACCTCTGTTCTAAATGATCTCGATTGGACGCTTTTCCCAAGCCCGCGAATGATCGATCCGCGTCTCGACTAGCGAAGTGCCGAAATCAACGTGAAAACTGCACCGTTGCCCGATTACTGGCACTTTTCTCGGACCGCGTCGAAGACAACAGCCCCCCCCCCCCTCAACACCCCCCTTGAGCGCAAACACCTTGTGCCCTCCCCCCCCCCCCCACATGGGGATCTGTCCACTGAGATCCCGGCTTGATGAGCCCCAACTCTCTGTAATTGCTCATTCTAAGCTTCCCACAACCCCCCACCCCCCACCCCCCGGTCTAGTTAGTTTCAGTCAAAAATCAGTGAGTCAAGCACTTCGCATCTAAACTTTATTTGACAAAACACAGTTACAGTTCCCACTACCATACCCAACCACCGCGGGTTTCCAATCCTCGTATCTGCCTGGTCAAGCCCCTCTTGGCCTCACTCCCCCCCTAACCCAAACCCCCCCACCCCGAGACACTCCAGAAGGCACTCACGCAAGTCCTAAGCACTCTATCAGAAGATCGACACAGGACCTCATGGTAGCGGACTTTTCCAATCCAATAACACATCTCAATTAAAACCCCGTACATGACAGACATCTTCCCTAACCCAATAATACAGTGGCTAATACATTATATTTGAACAGTGTTTCACTGAGGAGGAAAACAAACATCGCACATAACAAGTGCCCTGAATATGCAAGAAACCAGAGAAGGCTCAATACTTAATCCAATCAACATCCAGCAAAAGTAAAGCTTTGCAACATTATTTACATTGTGTATGTCTGGTTTGCATTCATCCCAATCCATTCTATGCATTTTTGCACCTAATTGTTCAGGTTCTGCAGATGGTTTCCTTTTTCTTCCTGCAACTCTTATCTAGGCAATCTAGACAAACTGGCAACCATTCTGCAGCTTGTCCTATTTCTGCAGAAGGCACATTTAAATTGACCAAATGGCCTCGCAGCCCAGAAGCCTTTACTCAATTTTAGGGTCCTAGCCTCTCCAATTTGGCCAGGATTAACAACTACGAGTTCTGTCTGTACGGCGTTTGTATGTTCTCCCTGTGACCTGCTTGGGTTTTCACCGAGATCTTCGGTTTTCCCCCACACTCCAAAGACATGCAGGTTTTTAGGTTAATTGGCTTGGTATAAGTGTAAAATTTCCCCTCATGTGTGGAGCTTATATGCGGGATCGCTGGTGGGCATGTTCATAATCATGTATTGTCTTTCCGCTGACTGGTTAGCACACGACAAAGGCTTTTCACCTTGGTAAACAAAATTGTAAACTGTAAACCCAGATGGGCTGAAGGCTGTATCTCTAAACTACATTAAACTAAACGATGAGAATAACAGCTGCTATCGTGGCACAGAACTAGTTCCTGCCACAAAGGGCAAGTGTTTACTTGGAACTGCCATGTAATATTGCAGCAGTAAAGGGTCAGCACAAAATAGGAAAACCGTAAATCTATTACAGATCCTTACCACTGGGAGGGCCCCGTAGCAGAAGCCCCATGTCGCGGGGCTGGAAACTGTAAGTATCCTGAGCTCATTCTGCTACCACCATCATCTATTGCATACAAGTGAGATGGCTTCCACTGATTGTCGCCAGAAGCTTGCGTCCTTTTCAGGAGGACGATGACAGCGATGTCAATATTTGAAAACATGGAAGATGGACACGAAAGAAGAGTGCTTTGGCAGGATAGATTAGAGGGCTCATCTAGGGAGGCTTTTGGGTAGAACTGAGAATGGAACAGTTAGCAACACTTTTAGGGGTGTATTATAGACCCGCCAAATGGGGAACGAGAATTGGAAGAGCAAATTTGTAAGGAGATAGCAGATATTAGTAGTAACACAAGGTAGTGATTGTGGGAGATTTCAATTTTCCAAAAATAGACTGGGAAACACATTCTGTAAAATGGGCTGGATGGTTTGGAGTTTGTAAAATGTGGTGCAGGAGTTTTTTTGCAGCAGTACATAGAGGAATCGACAGAAGAAGGGGCAGTGCTGGACCTCCTGTTAGGAAATGAGCAGGTCAGGTGACGGAGGTATGCGTTGGTGAGCACTTCGGGACCAGTGATCACAATACCAATATTGTTTCAATATAATTATGGAGAGAGTCAGAACTGGACCTAGGGTGGAGATTTTTGATTGGAGAAAGGCTAACTTGAGGGAATGCGTAAGGATTTTAAAGGAGTGAATTGGACACTTTGTTTCATGGGAAGCATGTAGAAGAAAATGGAGGACATTTAAAGGGGAAATTGTAAGAGTACAGAATCTTTATGTCCCTTTAGGTTGAAAGGAAATAGTAAAAATTGGAAAGAGCCATGGTTTTCAAGGGAAATTGAACACTTGTTTCGAAAAAAGAGAGATATCTACAATAATTATAGAGAGGCATGGAGTAAATGAGGCTGCTAGAGGAGTATAAAGAATGTAAAAAGAATCTTAAGAAAGAAATTAGGAAGGGTAAAACAGAAGATATGAGGTTTGCTTTCGGCAAGAAAGTGAAAGTAAACCCAAAGGGTTTATCTACAGCTATATTAATAGCAAAAGGATAACGAGGGATCAAATTGGATGACCATTAGAGAACCAGAATGGACAGCTATCTGCAGAGCCAAAAGAGATGGGGGAGATATTGAACAATTTATTTCTTTTCTTACGGTATTCACACACAGGAGAAGGATATTGCTCGAACTTTGTGAGTTTAAGGGGAAAAAGTAGAGTAGCTATGGAAAACTATGAGATTCAAAGAGGAGGAAGTACTGACACTTTTGAAAAATATAAAAGTGGATAAGTCTCCAGGTCCTGACAGGATATTCCCTAGGTACATTGAAGAACGTTAGTGTAGAAATAGCAGGAGCTAATATGACAGAAATATTTCGAATGTCATTAGAAACGGGAATAGTGCCGGAGGATTAGCGTACTGGCGCATGTTGTTTTCCATTGTTTAATAAGGGTTCAAAGAATAAACCTAGCAATTAATATAGACCTATTATTTTGACGTCAGTGGTGGGCAAATTAATGGAAAGGATACTTTAGAGATAATATATATAAGCATCTGGATAAACAGGGTCTGACAGGAACAGTCAACATGGATTTGTGCTGGAAGGTCATAGTTTGACAAACCTTCTTGAATTTTTTGAAGCGGTAACTAGGGAAATTGATGAGCGGTAAAGCAGTGGATGTTGTCTATATGGATTTCCAGTAAGGCCTTTGACAAAGGTTCCCCCATGGAAGGTTGGTTTAAGAAGGTTCAATCTTTGGGTGTTAATGGGCGGAGTAGCAAGATGGATTCAACAGTGGCTGAATGGGAGATGTCAGAGAGTAATGGTGGATGGCTGTTTGTCAGGTTGGAAGCCGGTGACCAGTGGGGTGCCTCAGGATCTGTGTTGGGTCCACTGTTTGTTTTGTCATGTACATCAATGATATGGATGATGGGGTGGAAAATTGGATAAGTAAGTATGCAGATGATACTAAGATAGGTGGTGTTGTGGATGAAGTAGATTTTTAAAGTCTACAGAGAGATTTGGTCCCATTTGGAAAAGTGGGCTGAAAGATGGCAGATGGAGTTTAATGCTGATAAGTGTAAAGTGCTACAGCTTGCAGGACAAATCAAAAATAGGACGTACAGTGGTAAATGGTAGGGAATTGAGGAATGCTGCGTGGACAGAGAGATCTAGGAATCTCCTGTGCATAGTTCCCTGAAGGTGGAATCGCATGTAAGATAGGGTGGTAAAGAAAGCCTTTGGTGTGCTGGCCTTTATAAATCAGAGCATTGAATATAGGAAGTAGGGAAGTAATGTTAAAATTGAGTACAAGGCATTGGTAAGACCAATTCTGGAGTATGGTGTACAATTTTGGTCGCCTAGTTATAGGAAGGATGTCAACAAATACAGAGAGAGTACAGAGGAGATTTACTAGAATGTTGCCAGGGTTCCAGCAACTATGTTACAGAGAAAGGTTGAACAAGTTAGGTCTTTATTTCTTTGGAGCGCAGAAGGTGAGAGGGGAGACTTGATTGAGGTCTTTAAAATGATGAAAGGGATAGACAGAGTTGACGTGGTATAAGTATTTTTTCCCATTGAGGGTTAGGGAAGATTCAAACAAGAGGGCATGAACATGAGAATTAAGGGACAGAAGTTTAGGGGTAAACGTGAGGGGGAACTTCTTTACTCAGAGGGTGGGTGGCTGTGTGGAATGAGCTTCCAGCAGAAGTGTGGAGGCAGGATCGAATTTTAAACATTTAAAAGTAAAGTGGATAGGTATATGGACGTGAAGGGAATGGAGGGGGTATGGAGGGAATGGAGCAGGTAGATGGGACTAGGGGAAAACAAATGGTCGGCACGGGACTGGAAGGGCGAGAGGGCCTGTTCATTCCGTGCTGTAATTGTTATATGGCTATATGGTTATATGGTTATATGGTTAAGAGGACCACTGGAGAAAAGGCGAGATGAAAGACGAAAACAATTAGTTATTGAAAGGCTGCAAGTGCTTCATGAAGATCTCAAAATAAGTACAAAAATACAGTAGACAAAAGGCTGGAGAAACACAGCGGGTGAGGCAGCATCAATGGAGCGAAGGAAATAGGCGATGTTTCGGGTCAAGACCCTTCTTCAGACTTGCCTACAAAAATAGAGTTATAAGGAACGGTTTACTAGAAAAGATACAAAGTGCTAGAATAACTCAGCAGGTCAGGCAGCGTCTGTGGAGAACCTGGGTCGGTGATGTTTCGTTTATCAGTCTGAAGAAGAGACCTGACCTGAAACGTCGCCTGTCCACGTTCTCCAGGGACACTGCCCTCCAGGTGCCTGTAAACTGTAACGTCCAGGTTCAGGAGCAGCTTCTTCCCTACAACTGTTAATTCTGGCCACATTGAGAGACCAGGATGCTAAAATTGAGAAAAGGTTTCTGGGTGCTCTCGGCCTTAAAAAGTGCCTTCTGGAAAAATAGGACATAGAAACATAGAAACATAGAAATTAGGTGCAGGAGCAGGCCATTCGGCCCTTCGAGCCTGCACTGCCATTCAATATGATCATGGCTGATCGATCCAACTCAGTATCTGTACCTGCCTTCTCTCCATACACCCCTGATCCCTTTAGACAAGGGCCACATCCAACTCCCTCTTAAATATGGCCAACAAACGGCCTCAACTACCTTCTGTGGGCAGAGAATTCCACAGATTCCACCACTCTCTGTGTGAAAATGATTTTCTCATCTCGGTCCTAAAAGACTTCCCCCTTATCGCTTAAACTGTGAACCCTTGTCCTGGGCTTCCCCAACATCGGGAACAATCTTCCTGCATCTAGCCTGTCCAAGGGCGGCGCCTTTAAAGAATTTTGTAAGTCTCTATGAGATCCACCCCTCAAACTTCTAAATTCCAGGCGAGTACAAGCGAGTCTATAGGAGCGCCAGTCTTTCTTGCATATGGAAGTCCTGCCATCCCAGGAATCAGTCTGGTGAACCTTCTCTGTATCATACTATCTCTCTATGGCAACAAGCATATGTCTCTTTCCTCAGATTGGGAGACCAAAACTGTACGCAATACTCCATTAAGTGAGGTGTGGGCCTCACCAAGACCCTATACAACTGCAGTAGAACCGTCCCTGCTCTAGTGTACTCAAATCCTTTTGCTATGAATGCCGAACATACAATACGCTTTCACTCACAGCCTGCTGCACCTGCCGGCCTACTTTCAATGACTGGGGTACCATGACACCCAGGGTCTCGCTGCATCTCCCTTTTCCTAATCTGTCACCATTCAAATAATAGTCTACCTTCCTGTTTTTGCCACCAATGTGGATAACCTCACATTATCACCACATTATACTGCATCTGCCAATGCATTTGCCCACTCACCCAGCCTATCCAAGTCACCTGTCTGCAGCCTCCTTAGCATCTTCCTCACACATAACACTACCCACCAGCTTTAGTGTCGCATCCGCAAACTTGGAGATGTTGTAATCAATTCCCTCGTCCAAATCATTAATATATATTGTAAATAGCTGGTAGGTCCCAGCACTGAGCCTTGCGGTACCCCACTAGCCACTGCCTGCCATTTCTGAAAAAGGACCCCGCTTACTCCTACCCTTTGCCTTCCTATCTGCCAGCCAGTTCTCGATCCACATCAATACTGAACCCCCAATACCGTGTGCTTTAAGTTTGTATACTAATCTCTTATGTGGGACCTTGTCGAAAGTCTTCTGAAAGTCCAGATATAACACATCCACTGGTTCTCCCTTATCCACTCTGCTAGTTACATACTCAAAAAATTCAATAAGATTCGTCAGACATGATTTACCTTTCGTAAATCCATGCTGACCTGGTCCAATGATTTCACCACTTTCCAAATGTACTGCTATCCCATCTTTAATAACTGACTCTAATAACTAGTCTACCTTCCTGTTTTTGCCACCAATGTGGATAACCTCACATTTATCCACATTATACTGCATCTGCCATGCATTTGCCCTCACTCTACCAGTCTATCCAAGTCATCTTGCAGCCCTCCTAGCATCCTCCTCACAGCTAACACTGCCCCCCAGCTGCGTGTCATCCGCAAACTTTGAGATGTTGCATTTAATTCCCTTCGTCCAAATCATGAATGTATATTGTAAAAAGCTGAGGTCCCAGCACTGAGCCTTGCGGCACCCCCACTAGTCACTGTCTGCCATCCTGAAAAGGACCACGTTCACAATCCTACTCTTTGCTTCCTGTCTGCCAGCCAGTTCTCATCCACATCAATACTGAACCTCCATTACCGTGTGCTTTATAAGTTTGTTATACCAATCTCTTGTGTGGGACCTTGTCGAAAGCCTTCTGAAAGTCCAGATATAACACATCCAATGCTTCTCCCTTATCCACTCTACTAGTTACATCCTCAAAAAATTCAATAAGATTCGTCAGACATGATTTACCCTTCGTAAATCCATGCTGACTTTGTCCGATGATTTCACCATTTCCAAATGCGCTGCTATCCCATCTTTAATAATTGACTCTAGCAGTTTCCCCACTACCGATGTTAGACTAACTGGTCTGTAATTCCCCGTTTTTTTCTCTCCCTCCCTTTTTTAAAAAGTGGGGTTACATTAGCTACCCTCCAATCCTCAGGAACTACTCCAGAATCTAAAGAGTTTTGAAAAATTATCACTAAGGCATCTGCTATTTCTGGGGCTACTTCCTTAAGTACCTGGGATGCAGCCTATCTGGCCCTGGGGATTTATCGGCCCTTTAATCCATTCAATTTACCTAACACCACTTTCCGGCTAACCTGGATTTCACTCATTTCCCCCATCTCATTTGACCCGCGATCCCTGCTACTTCCGGCAAATTATTTATGTCTTCCTTAGTGAAGACAGAACCAAAGTAGTTATTCAATTGGTCTGCATGTCCTTGTTCCCCATGATCAATTCACCCGTTTCTGACTGCAAGGGACCTACATTTGTTTTTATACTAATCTTTTTGCACTTCACATATCGATAAAAACTTTTGCAGTCAGATTTTATGTTTCCTGCCAGTTTTCTTTCATACTCCATTTTCCCTTTCCTAATTAAGCCCTTTGTCCTCCTCTGTTGGTCTCTGAATTTGAGGGAATGGTCGGGGGGCGGGGAATGGAGGGGTATGGTAAAGGGCCGAGAGGGGGCCTGAGTGCAGGTAGATGGGGAACTAGGGGGAAAACATGAGCATGGAATGAATGGTCGGCCGGACTGGGAAGGGCCGAGAGGAGCCTGTTTCCGTGCTGTAATTGTTATATGGTTATATGGTTATATTTCTCCCAGTCAATAAAGCTCTGGTAGGCTGCTTTTTTCTGGCTAATTTGTACGCTTCATCTTTCCATTTTCTTTGATTACTATCCCTGATTTCCCTCGTTATCCACAGATTGCGCCCACCTTCCCTAATGATTTATTCTTTTGCCATACTGGGATGAACAATTGGTGTAGTTCATCCATGCAGTCTTTAAACGCCTTCCATTGCATATCTCCACCGTCAACCCTTCAAGAATTAATTGCCAGTCGATCTTGGCCAATTCACATCTCATACCCACAAAGTTACCTTTCTTTAACTTCAGGACCCGTGTTTCTGAATTAACAATGTCATTCTCCATCCTAATGAAGAACTCACCATATTATGGTCACTCTTGCCCAAGGAGCCACGTACAACAAGGCTGCTAACTAACCCTTCCTCAGTTTACTCAATAATCCAGTCTAGAATAGCCTGCTCTCTCGTTGGTTCTCCACATGTTGTTTAGAAAACTATCCCGCATACATTCCAAGAAATCCTCTTCCTCAGCACCCCTGCCAATTTGATTCACCCAATCTATATGTAGATTGAAGTCAGCCATTATCAATGGTTTTACCTTCGTTGCACGCATTTCTAATTTCTGTTTGATGACATCCCCAACTCCACTTACTACTGTTAGGTGGCCTGTACAACACAAACACCCACTAGCGTTTTTCTGCCCCTTAGTGTTTCGCAGCTCCACGGGGCCCATATCGATTCCATACACCCTCCAAGCTAATGTCATTCCTTTCTATTGCGTTAATCTCCGCTCTAACCAGCAACGCTACCCCACCTCTTTTTCCTCTCTGTCTGTCCTTCCTGAATATTGAATATCCCTGGATGTTCAGCTCCCAGCCTTGGTCACCCTGGAGCCATGTCTCCATGATCCCAACTATTATCATAATTATTAATAGCTATCTGCACATTCAACTCATCCACCTTATTATGAATGCTCCTCGCATTGAGACACAAAGCCTTCAGGCTTGTTTTTACAACATTCTTGGCCCTTTTACAATTATGTTGAAAAGTGGCCCTTTTAGATTTTTGCCCTGGATTTGTTTTCCTGCCACTTTTTTCACCTTGCTACCTATTGCTCCTATCCTCATTTTACACCCCTCTGTCTCTCTGCTCACAACATTTAAGAAACCCTCCACTTCTTTTTCTCCGTTTGTTATTTTTTTTCTTCTTTCCTCCCTACGTGTTGTGTCTGACTGCTTTTCTTCTCTGCCTCCTGCCTCACAAACCGGGCTACTTGCCTTCTCTAATTGAGTCCCTCCCCCAAACCGATCTAGTTTAAAGTCTCCCCAGTAGCATTTGCAAATCTCCCCGCCAGGGTATTGGTTCCCCTCGGGTGCAAGTGCAACCCATCCTTTTTGTACAGGTCACACCTTCCCCAAAAGAGGTCCCAAGGATCCAGAAATTTGAATCTCTGCGCTCTGTACCAGTCCTTTAGCCACGCATTGATCCTCCACCTTGCTCCATTCCTACTCTCACTGTCCGCGTGGTACAGGCAGTAATCCTGAGATTTTTACCTTTGCGGTCCTTCTCCTTAACACTCTTCCTAACTCCCTAAATTCCCCTTTCAGGACCTCCTCTCTTTTTCTACCTATGTCATTGGTTACCTATATGTACCACGACCTCTGGCTCCCTCTCCACTCCCATTTCAAGATATCTTGGACACGTTCAGTCACATCCTGGACCCTGGCACCAATGGAGGCAAACTACCATCCGGGTCTCCTGACTGCGTCCACAGAATTCGCCTATCTGACCCCCTAACTATAGATTCCCCTATTACTGCTGCCCTCCTCTTCTTTTCCTTACCCCCTTCTGAGCAACAGGGCCGGTCTTTGTACCGGAGGGCCCGGTCGCTGTTGCTACCCCAGGTAGGCTGTGCCCCCCAACAGTACTCAAACAGGAGTACTTCTTGCAAGGTGTACAGCCACCGGGGGTACTCTCTTGTCCCTGCCTCTATCCCTTGCCTCTCTCCTAACCGTGACCCACTTTTCTGCCTCCTGTGGTTTTGGAGTGACCACCTGTCTGTAGCTCCTCTCTCTATGGCTTCCTCACTCTCCCTGACCAGACGGAGGTCATCGAGCAGCAGAATGCTGCCAGTTTGCGTAGAGCCTAGATAAGAGCTGCAGGAAGAGATTGGGGAACATCTGCAGATCCTGACAATTAGGTGCAAATTACATTGGAATGGATTGGATGAATGTAAACCAGACATATATATTGTAAATAATGTTGCAACGCTAGTCGTTGATTGGAGTAAGTTATTGAGCCTTGTCTGGGTTTCTTAAATATCAATGCAACATGTTGCTAATGTTTTTCTTCCTTTCAGAAGCCCCGTTTGAATACATTGTATTAGTCACTGTATTATTGGGCTGGGAAATGTCTATCATGTACTGGATTAATCAATATCAGTTATTGGACTGTAAAGAGGTCACCCCCATGTGGTTCAGCCCCTCAAGGTTTGGAGACCTATAAAAGGACATTCCCATGATGTCCTGTGTCAATCTTCTGGGAGAATACTCGGGACTGCATGACCTTCTGGAGTGTCTCTGCTTGAACGAGGCTAAAGAGGGCTTGGCCAGGCAGATACAGCCTGATCTCCTGTTTGTATACTGTGTTACTTGCGTGTCTAAAGCTCATTTTCAGGCGTTTTAATTGAGGATTAAACGAGTTGCGAGATTTTGATTTGTGTTTGATTTGTGCTCGAATGTGTTTGATTGTTCCCTGGAGTACTCTGATCTTTGAATGACTGGACATTGTGGAAATTGTAAGGTTGAAAGGTGTGTGGACGTGGGAGGTGGATAGGAGAATGGGAATTGAATGGTTCTAGTGGAGAGTAGGATTGGTGGAGCAAAGGAATAAAGAATAGTAAGATTAAACGAGAACTTACGAGTCCGAAGTTTATGATCGTTATTTTATGAGGAGTAACGATGAGGGATTACGTGACGAAGCCCCGCCTGGCGCTGGCACGGCGTACTTCAAAGCAGCGGCATGACAAAAAACACAGAAACATATGCTATAGCCGGAGTAAGATAAGTACAAGGCTTGCTCAACATAGATTTAGAAAAACTACCAGATGATCAATTTATTTTATGAGGGTCGGGAGTGGAGGGCATGTAATCCCTCATCGTTACATCCTCATAAAATAACGATCAAACTCTGATTGAGCGAACATGGTTCAAATTCTCGTCCTTTTAATCTTACTATTTTACTTCGGAGTCGAGCAGTGAGTGACTACATGAAGATTTTGAAGATTCTGTGTTTATTATGTCGTAGTGAATCAGGAATCCATACGACAGTCCGGCAGGTCAACACATACATAAGAAAATAACCTTTTTACCTAAGATCAGTTTTAGTTTCTTTCCATAAATCTTTTAATGAAAAAAGAACATATAATAACCCCCTCAGGAAGCTTTATTGACACACACACACATTGGGGAGAAAATCATTACAAAGTGATAAAAGATATAAGTGATAACATACTCGATAATTAAATTGATGGTAGCGAAACAAAGCAGGTGTTTACATAGTGAACCCAACACAGCGTGTCCCCCCAAAGCCTGTCTCATGTGCTGGAGACTACAGTTTATCGTAGAACTTGAAAAAGTTTCTTCTTTACATCCACCCTGCGGTTTCTAAAATATGTTCGATTGGTGAGGTACGTCCTGTAACTTCGCCCGCATGATCTAGCTGCTGCCCTGGTGGAGTGAGATTTGAACACATCAGTGTCTACTCACTGCTAAAAGTAACACCTGTTTTAACCACCTTGTATTATGTATGGGGGGGGGGGGGGGGGGGGGGTTTGTGACTGTAGCTTTTGTGTGTACACGGAGGTACACAGACATTTTCTTATGGTAATCATAGATTAATGCTTTTTCATCACCTCGAAGAGTCTTGGTAACTTTTATATATCTTGAGTACAAGTGTATAACTACACAAAACAGATATGTTGGATCAATAGGGTAAGAGCTTGAAACATACCTTCGCTCCAGTTCTCCCTGGTAAGGAGGACTGCTTGGTTTAGGTTTGATCAGATCAGTTTTGGGGGGAGTAAATGTAAAACGATCACAATGTTATCTGAAGCCACAAAGTAGTTGATATGCATTAAGAGCACAATGATAATCTAGACGTCGCATTTGGTAAGGTGTTTGCACTCTTTGTGCTGATACCAACGCCATTAACATGACTACTTTTAAATGTTAATTTTGCTATGATATTAACTTTGAGTGGAGTCCATTGCCTAAGTAAAGTAAATACAATGCGGACATCCCAAATTTCTGTATATCTTGGTTTGGTGGATGTTTGTTAAAGATTCCTTTCATAAATCTGGATATTAATGGATGAGATCCAATTGATTCATGGTCAGAAAATTTGTCCTAAATAAGATGATAAAGCACTACGAGCACTATTAATGGCACTATAAAAACTTAAGTGTGCTCAATAATGCAACTCAGCAAGTAACTCCAAATACGGTTTGAAATGTTCACAGTATGATAAGATATATTTAATTGTCTACATAAAAATTCCCAGCTCTCTCTGTTTCTTTATATGTGTCATATATTGTCTCTGAGTGCTATCTCGCCATGATGAGGCTTACAACATCCATAGTTCTATCTAAACAATCCAAGCCCTTGTAGTGGTCTGGTCAAAACCTGCAGATTAACAAATTCATATAAACATGTAATGGATGAATTTCTTTTCTTACTGGTTTTATTAACAAATCACTGCTGCTTGGAATTGACATATATGGTTCCTTAATCATATTTAACAATCAACGGGAACCATGGTTGTGTTGGCCAATTTGGAATCACCATTAGTTCTGTGGCAGAATCTTGTTCTATTTTCTTCAGACATTGCCGAACCAGAGCAAATGGCATAAAAGAACATATTCCCCCAATGTAGTGAAAAAGCATCTACTGCTACTGCATCTGGATCGGGTTCCCAAGACACATATTTAGGCAATTGATGATTTAATCTTGATGCAAACAGATCAATGTCTGGTAACCCATATCGAATCACAATTTTACTGAAAACTACTGGGTTCAACATCCAGTTCTGTGTTGTCTTTAAACACCCTTGACCTGTTGTCTGCCACCACATTGTCTTTACCTGGGATATAACTTGCTGAAATCCAAATTTGGTGCTTAATACCCCATTGCCATATCTGATTGACCAGGACAATCACATGATACTGATCTTACTCCACCCATGTGATTAATATATGCAACAGCTGTTTTATTGTCTAATTGTATCTGTACATGCAGATTCTTTTTTGTAGAACAATAGGCTTTTAATCCATAAAAATGCCCCCAATAACTCCAAATAATTAATACCATATGTTTGGAGAAACATTTCCTCTTGGACAGTCCACCTGCCCCCACAGCTGGTAAATGTATCTGTCGCCCCCCATCCGAGAGCACTTGCATCTGTTTGTAAAAATACTTCAGGCTGCTGTATTAAAATGTTTTTAGCAGCATGTGGAACATTTTCAATCCACCATTGCAATTCCAATAAAGCTTCTTTTGTTAATTGCATAGGCCTATCGAAATGGCCTGTTCGTTTTTTTAGAGCTCGTATTTTGTCCCTTTGAAGGTTTTGGTAATGTAATGGACCAAATTCTACTGCAGGAAATGCTGCTACTAGTTTACCAATAACCTTCGCTACTTCTCGGATGGAAGGGTAAGGTTTGTGAATGAGGCCCCAACATACCGTTAAAATATCATCAATCTTGTCCGTTGGCAAAGTTACTAACATGGTAACCGAGTTGATCACAAACCCTAAATAGTTAATTGACTGTGCTGGCTGCAGCTGGGACTTAATTGGATGAATCAAGAATCCTAATTTTTCAAATAAAGTTTTAGTTGCTGAAACTGATTTTCCAGCTGATTCCTGATTATTACTGACAATTAAAATGTCATCCAGATAAGCCATAATGATGTGCTTTTGTGCTCTTAATTGTGCTAAAGCTGGTTTCAACAATTTTGTGAAGAGCCTGGGAGCTGAACTTAAGCCATTTGGTAAAGCTTTAAATTGCCACAGCTGTCCCAGCCAATTAAATTTTAAATACCTTCGAAAAAAATCGATGTATTGGTACTGAATAGTACGCATCCTTTAAATCAATTGTAGCCATATAACAACCTGCTAATATCAAATGTCTTGCAGTGTTGAACGTTTCCATCTTGAAATGTTAATACTGGACAAATGTATTAAAGTTTGTAAGGTCCAGAATAATTCTGCAACCACCATCTTTTTTTATTTCTTGGAAAGATATTTGACACAAATTGGTGTTTTATGCTCAACAGTTTTTTCAATAACACCTTTTTTAAAACAATTTTGTCAATTTCCACATTAATTTCTGCTTCCTCAATAGCAGAAAAACATGAAACCATAAGCAGGTTTATTTTTGTACCAGAGAATTAACACCTTCTTTAAATGTTATTGTAGCTCCTGAAACTGTTTGTAAAATAAACCGGTCAGATGTGATGGAAAGCCATTCATCATAAAACATTTGTAATCTCCCTCCAACTGGAGATTTATCCATAGTTTCTTTAAGAATAGAACAAAGTTTTTGTACCTCTCCATATGAACGTGGTGGTCTCCTTTTCCCCGTATAAGGGTGAACATTAGTCTGTGTTGGATGGTAATATTTCCTTACCATATTCCTGCCTCTGTTTCCAAAATCAAATCCCCTTCTTGACGAAAAATACCTTTTTTGTCCAAAAACGAAAGGTCTCATGTAGCTAATAGATTTAGCCTCTTCATCCATTTCTCTTATTTGTTTAGGCAGGTTTTCTCCAAATTAGATAACCAGGAGCTTGAACACCACTTGATCGACACAGTCCTGCAAATCTTGGATGAAATATGGGCCGAATCGCAATTTTCCTCATACAATTAATTTCATAAAAGGAATTGCACAATAAGCCCAATGTATCTCTTTGGATTTTGATCATTTCTGACCCTTCCATTTGCTTTCCAAAAGCAGTAATGGCCAGCTGAAATCAGTTTGAGGATTCTTTGAAATCTTATTTCTTGTCCTCTCATGACTGATGCCATAGGTGTCCATATAGACGGATTAACCGTAGGTACCTTCAATGAGGTGCAATTTTCCGGTGTTTTATATAATTCTGCTGTTTCAGCTATCACAGAATCTTGAAGTTGGTGAGAAACCATATAATGAATACTGGCAGCTAGGTTTTCTTCCATAGCATCACCACTTCCTTCCGGTATAGCAAAATCTTTTGCCATATCAGGCACATATGGCCTTTTCTTTTTATTTGTGGTGTGCACTCAATCCACATCACCACTTTAAGGGTCTGACTTTTGCAGCCCTGATACACCTGGAACTTCATCAAATGAGACTTCCTCCACCCTTAATCCTGGGTTTGGAGTTTCAAATTCCCAATTTGGCACATAGCCATATTCTGGATATTCAAACCCCTCAGGGTCAGTTTGGGAAAGTTCTGGGTACTTTGACCCTTGTCTAATAATATTTTGGAGTACTCTCTCCATATGTTCCATTTTAAGTCATATAGCTTTATTATCCGGAGGACTTTCATTATCAGAGTCATCATCAGAAACCACGGGCCTCACGGATTTCTTTTTACTTTTCCTAGGAACATTTTCCTCCGTGGTTTGTGTTTCTGGAGAAATTATAGTCTCTCTAACGGGTGAATCAGCGGCCACCGGTATCGGAACCGGCTCCGCACTAATCTCTTGTCCCGACTCTTTAGCTTCTCCCCGGGACGATCTTTTTACCCGCGAAATCTTTCTCTGAGACTTCTCCATTTTTAATTTTTTTATCATCTAAGCTGGATCAGTACGCCAGCGTGACTCTGATTTTTTGAATTTTTACTTTAATTTTTGCTGGTTATACATGCCAGCGTAACGTCTTTTTAGAACGTCCCCTAAAATTTTCATTGCACTTACCTGCAGGGTCCGTTCCGGCCGCTGCGAGGAGCTGCGCTCTGCAGCTCTTGCTTCTGCCGTCAGCGTCGACGTAATGCCGTTCCAGCGCCAGGCGGGGCTTCTTCACGTAGTCACTCACGTGACTCCCGAAGTAAAATTGTGAGGCTGTGAACGCTTTGGGGCCATTAGCCACTGTTCAGGTGCGAGCTTGATCATTTAGGGATCAAAAGGGAGTGGAGGATTTAGGGATTATTTTTGATTGTTCGGAAGAATGGGGAACAGCATGGATCGAGATATAACAGAAGAGGAAAGGAGCCCATTGCAACTAATGTGCAATGAGTTCCCTCACAAGGCAGAGAAATTAAGAGATTTATCAGGACCATTAAACAAGAAATTAGGAAACAAGCTATGACCGCCGGGGGAGTGGGGGGGCATTAGAACAGCAAAAGGGATAAAATATATAGAACAGATTATTTGTCAGCATAGTAATAATGAAAGTGCAAAAATAATTAATAGGGTTAGGGAGAAAATATTATGATGAACGGAAGGCGAATAAAGAGGTTAAGAGGATGGCTGGTTGTGAAAAGGCGATCGCTAAACTTGGAATAGAATTGAAAGAAGGAGAAGTAGATCGACCTCCAGGCAGTAGGAAGGACAAGAGTGCAGATGAAGGGAAATACACAGAACAAGGGAAAGGCAGATCTCCTGGAAGGATACTAGTCCCTGTAAATTTAAAGATTAGGGATCCGATGGTTAGTACTGACTTTGAGGGGGAAGGAGATGAATATTTGGAAGTGGACAAATGTTAACGGTAGTGGAAGTTGGCGGCTTCCACCATGTTCCTCTCGTGTTTCCCAGACTTCACTCGCACCTTGTATGACTTGTGTCTGTAATAATTATTTTTGGTTTGCAGAATCTATAACAACTCCTGCAGATTCTACATCTGAACAGATTCTACCAACAGCAGATACTGGGGTACGAGATTCTTCAACCCTATCCACTCCATCATTGATAGATCGTCCAGTGGTTTATGCCACCCAGAGTAGAACGAAGAGGTTAGCTCTGGTGTTTAAAGAAAATGAAGGTGTGTTAGCTATAATGCAACTGCCAGAGTATTTCTGTGAGCCACAACCTAGACAGATTGTACAAGTAGAAAGGAAGAGGAATGATTTATTTGGACAGTATCGGGAAACCCCCAGCGAACGGGAAGATTCATCTGAGGGTGAGACAGTGATTGAAGATACAGAGATAGATTTTGAAGTAACTGAAAGTTTACATATTAAACAGATATCCCATAGGCAGTTCCCAGTAAGGGAAGGGCTGGGTATAGCGGATTCGACCAGAGCAGTAAATATGAATAATCCCCGTGCCACAAACGTCCATACTCCATGGAAGCCTGGTGTATGTCTGGTTTGAATTCATCCAATCCATTCTATGCATTTTGCACCTAATTGTCAGGGTCTGCAAATGTTCCCATTCTCTTCCTGCAGCTCTGATAGACAATAGACAATAGGCAATAGGTGCAGGAGTAGGCCATTTGGCCCTTCAAGTCAGCACCGCCATACAATGTGATCATGGCTGATCATCCCCCAATCAGTACCCCGTTCCTGCCTTCTCCCCATATCCCCTGACTCCGCTATTTGTAAGAGCTCTATCTAGCTCTCTCTTGAAAACATCCAGAGAACCTGCCTCCACTGCCCTCTGAGGCAGAGAATTCCACAGACATCCACTGGGCACTAGGGTAGGTTTACACAGATTCCACAGATCGAGGCACTAGGGTAGGTTTCCTCTTCTTCTTTCTTGATGTCAGTTTCAAAGGAGTAGGGATACTGAGGAGCAGCTTTCTCTACCTTTTGGCCTTCCCAGATCTGCCTTAAAGGGCCAGGACAGCATCATTTCCTCCTTGTCGCTGATTCCTGTTTCTGGGGAGCTACATTACCTGTGCTGTCGTCTGCCTGTTCTCAAGAGGTCTATAAATGTGACCTATAAAAGTCCGCTGCCGAGAGGTCCTGTGTCGATCTTCTGGGGAGAGCGCTTACGACTGCGTGACCTTCTGGAGTGTCTCTGTTTGAGCGAGGCATAGAGGGCTTGATCAGGCAGACACGAGGATCGATCCGGCGGTGTTTAGGTATGGTGGTGGGAACTGTAATTGTGTTTTGTCAAAATAAAGTTTAGATGCGCAAGTGCTTGACTCAGTGATTTTCGACTGAAACTAGACTGGGGGTAAGCATAGAACGAGCAACTTACATAGTCAGGATCGAACCCCGGTCTCTGGTGCTGTAAGGCAGCAACTCTACCGCTGCGCCACCGTACCGCCCCAAACTGATCTATTCATCTATTACCAATTTGAAAAATTCCCGTTTGTTATTGATCATATCTGTCTCGTTCAATTGAAGTCAACTTGGTATCTTAGTAACTGTTCTATCCTTGATAACACAACATTGGAATCAATCATATAAAATTTACAGAGCCTTTCATGTCTCCTTAGGGTGCCTCAAAGCAAAATGGATTAGATTTTTAGTTTTATTTAGAGATACATCACAGAAACCCCAGACTTTTCAGCCCCACCGAATCCATGGCAACTATCAAGCATATTAGTTACGTATTAACCCACTTTTTCAAACACTCCCTACATGTCAGGGGCAATTTACAGAGGCAAATTCACCTACAAACCCAAGAGACTTTGGGATGTGAGAGGAAAACGGAGCACCCTGGAGGAATACCGTGTGGTCAAAGGGAGAACGTGCAAACTCCACAAAGACAGCACCTAAGATCAGTGTTGAGCCACAGGTGTCTGGTGCTGTGAGGCAGCAGCCGGTCCAGCTGTGCTACAGTGCTGGACACAGATGCTGGCAAACTATTGGGTTGTTAAGTCTAGTTTAGTTTAATTTTAGTTTAGTTTAGTTTAAAGATACAGCATGGAAACAGGCCCTTCTGCCCACCGAGTCAGCGCTGACCAGCGATCCCCGCACACTAACACTATCCTACGCACACTAGCACTACCCTACACACACCAGGGACAATTTACAATTTTACCGAAGTCAATTAACCCACAAACTGTACTTCTTTGGAGTGTGGGAGGAAACCAGGAGAAATCCCATGCTGTCACAGGAAGAACGGACAAACGCCATGCAGACTGCATCTAGTCAGGATCAAACCTAGATCAATGTGTGCAGTAAGGCAGCAACTCTACCGCTGCGCCACCATTTTGCCCATTGGCTCATGTCTCATTATTAAATAATAATAATAATAATAATAATAATAATAATAAAATACTTTATTGATCTCCTCCGGGATCCAGAAGCCAACAACCAACAAACCCACAGAACGAATTCAGAACGAAAGCAGACAAAAAATACATAAAATACAATATGGCCAATACCTGAAATCAAATAAATACTTAAAAAGACCAATAATTAACTATTCAAAATGCAGAGCATCCCATACAGCTTGATGGTCAGTATTATAACATCTACTGGCTGCAGGGGTAAAGGATCTCCTGAACCGTTCCGTTCTACAGCGCAGGAAGTTGCTCCGTGTGCTCCTTTGACCCTCCAGAGTTTCATGGAGAGGGTGCCCGGAGTTGTCGAGGATGTCCAGCACTTGTTCCTCATACGCCTCTCAAAGCACATCCCCCACAGAGTCCACTCTCCCCCCCCCCCCCCCCCAGCACTGAGCTAGCTCCTTTTACCAGCTTGACCAACTTCTTACTGTTTTTAGCACTGATGTTGATGCCCCAGCAGACAACAGCGTAGAATATTGGCTTCAAGCCGTGGCGGGGCTGACTCCGAACAGCGCGGAGCCTGGGATCTCTCGCCGAGATTGCCAGTGTCGGCGCTCCGACCAGCACGGCCTGCGGTCTCTGGCAGCAAGCGGCCGTTCCAGACATTCCAAGCCGCTGAATGTTCTCCCGACGCCGAAGCCCCATCGTCCGGCGAGAGGGCCTGCAACATCGGGCCGCCGTTGTGGCAACTGCAGGGACCTCAATAGGCCCGACCATGGGTGAACAAGGGGATGGGGACTGGACTTTGTGCCTTCCCTCACAGTGGGAACCATTGTGGGGGGATGTTTTAATGTTTGTTACCACAGTGCAGTAAAACATGTACAGCATGTCCTTGCGCACATTGAAGGATCTGAGCCTTCTGAGGAAAAAGAGTCTGCTCTGTCCTTTTTTGTAGAGGGCATCGGTGTTGACTGACCAGTCCAGTTTGTTATCAAGGTGCACTCCCAGATATTTGTATGTCTGCACCACCTCAATGTCCGCCCCTGCAGTGTTAACCGGCTGAAGGGGGAGCTTGGACCTGCCAAAGTTAACAACCATATATTTAGTCTTGGTTGTATTCAGGATGAGACAGTTCTCTTTACTCCAGACACAGAAAGCCCCGGTCAAGTCCCTGTATTCCTCCTCATGTCCGTTCCATACACATGCCACAATCGCTGTGTCATCTGAATATTTCTGCATGTGGCATGCGTCAGACTTATATTTGAAGTCTGCAGTATACCGGGTGAAGAGGAACAGGGCCAGAACCATTCCCTGTGGGGCTCCAACATTGCACACTACTGTCCCGGAAACACAGTCCCCCAGCACAACAAACTGTGGTTGACCCGTCAGGTAGTTGTATATCCAGGAACCCACGCCCATCTTCTCAAGCTTGTCTTTCACAATCAGGGGTTGGATGGTGTTGGACGCACTTGAAAAGTCGAAGAACATAATCCTCACATAGCCACCTGGTTCATCCAAAAAGGAGTAAATCCGGTGCAGCATGTAGAGGACTGCGTCATCCACCCCAGGAAGTCATGGTATGAAGACAATGGAGTAAGGGTCTGTAGTCGTTGATCTCGGTCAGCCGCCCTGCTTTGGGAACCGGCACGAGACATGATGAATTCCACAGCTCTGGTACCCTTCCCGACTGGGGACTCGGGTTGAAGATGGTCTGGAGAGGCTCCGCCAGCTGAGCCGCACAGTCTTTCGGTAGCCTGGGACACACACCATCAGGGCCAGCTGCTTTACCAGGGCGCTGCCACCTCAGCTCAGCTCTCACCTCGTCCGCCGTGAAGAACAGTCGAGGAGATGCCGGCACAGGAGGTGCTGCAGCTGTGGTGTTGGGGGGGGGTGGGGGGGGGGCTGCCTCGTGGAGGTGATGGTGGGGGAGAGGCTGCACCTGCAGAGGTGGGAGGGTATACCGGGTCAAACCTGTTATAGAACCCATTGGCCTTGTCCACGTCTCCTGGCGGCTGGCTTCTCTTCTTCCCCCTGAAGCCAGCGAAGGTCTTCATTCCTCTCCACACTTCTTTGATGCTGTTGTGAGGCAGTTTCCTCTCCAGCTTCCTTTTAGAGTCCCCTTTTGCCTGCTTCATGCTCCTTTTCAGGTGGTGTGTGTACCCTCTTGTTCTTTTCCCGGTCACCAACCTTGAAAGCCTTTTTTGCGTTTAGGAAGGCTCTTGATGTTGCTTGTAATCCAAGGTTTGCTGTCGGGAAAGCCACAAACAGTTCTTACTGGCACAACCACATCCCAGCAGAAGTTGATGTGGTCCCTTATGCATCCCGCCATCCTGTCGATGGCCATACTGCTGTTGCATTCATGTGGCTCCATCAGTACGTCCCACTCTGTGCATTGAAAGCAGGCCCTCAGTGATTCACTGGCCTCTGGTGTCCACTTTCTAAAGGACCGGGTGGTTGTAGGCTGTCTCAGTGCACAGGGATTGTAAGAAGGCCTTAGGTAAACCAGGTTGTGATCTAATTTGCCAAGTGGTGGAAAGGCTATTAGTACTAACATGGTGGATTTTGAAATATTGTTGGAAAATTCAGCCCGAACACACTCAAGACATTTCTGGCACAGGACTCACTCTGACATACCCAGGCACAAAGCACAGTGAACGCTGTGAACATTGCGATTTTTTTTGGCAGGAATGCTCGTTAGAAAGCATCTGAGCCGCGGTGCTCAGTATCTCTCAAGGGATGTCCGCGTATACAACCTTCTTCTTCTTCTCGAATGAAACACAAACCAAAGGAATAGTTAGATCTCAAGCCGGGTGTTGAGCAGCCAGGTTGTTGTCTCTGCGTCAATGTCTGCCAGGCCCTGAACCCCAAAATCGGTGAGTGGTAGAGCGGGCACCAGAGATGACATGGTTGGCTGTCTGTAGTTCTGCTCCACATTCACAGGCTGGGCTCTGGCGGAGCCCCCATCTCCACACGCTGGCGTTGAAACGCCCAACTCCAGTACCAAGTCTGTTGAGCTTCACCCATGCTCCTCTGGGGAGGTCAGACCATGGACAGCTTTTATCTGGTGAAGAGGTGTCGCTGTGTAATGGAGATGAGGTTGCCTTCCACTCCTGTGACCACATGGTGGCTATCCAGTGTGCTTGTGTCTCAGTTGGCTGGATGGATGCTAGGAGTTGTTTTCCATGTGGCGCAAAGGGGTGACGGGACTTCAGTCAGGTGGCCTAAAATAAAGAAGATAGACACAAAATGCTGGAGTAACTCTGAGGGACAGGCAGCACCTATGGAATGATTGACGTTTCGGGTCAAGACATTCCTTCAAGCAATGCTTTCAATGGAGTTGGGAGGCAGGGAGCTGATGGCACAAGGTTACTCATGTGTGGCATGGTGACAAGGCGGTAGAGTTGCTGCCTAATGCCCCTGTCCCACTTAGGAAACCTGAACGGAAACCTCTGGAGACCTTGCGCCCCACCCAAGGTATCCGTGAGGTTCCCGGAGGTTCTGGTCACTCTCCCTAATGGTGGAAAGTGGTTTCCGGGTAGTCGAGGATTCTTCTATGTTCCTGCAATTATTTAAAAAAAAACAAAACCGGCCTCGACTAAAAATAGGTTGTCGTTTGGTCAAAGCCAGTGGGGTGGGGTCGCTATTTACTTACAGGCAGTCGAAGGCCATCTCCTTCGCTGACCGGCCATTTTGATTGGCTCATTGGAGTTTTCAACAAAGATCCTGTAGGATCTTTGGTTTTCAGGACCTAGAAGATCTGCCGGAAGGTAAAATGCCCGCTAACTTTATTAAACTTCTTAAAACTGTCTCCACTCCCCCCCCCCACCTTCTCTCCCCTTCTCTCCCCTTCTCCCCCTTTTTCTCTCCTCTTCCTCTTCTCTCTCCCCTTCTCTCTCCCCTTCTCTCTCCCTTCTCTCCCCTTCTCTCTCTCCTTCTCTCTCCCCTTCTCCCTCTTCCTCTTCTCTCTCCCCTTCTCTGTCCTTCTCTCCCCTTCTTTCACCTTCTCTCCCTCCCTCTCTAAAGGACTTACTGTGGCAGCCGTTTACCTTCCTCTTCATCACGCAGACAGCGCTCCTCCCCTGTCCCTGTCCCCACCTTTGCATTGTGTGTGTGTGTGTGTGTGTGTGTGTGTGTGTGTGTGTGTGTGTGTGTGTGTGTGTGTGTGTGTGTGTGTGTGTGTGTGTGTGTGTGTGTGTGTGTGTGTGTGTGTGTGTGTGTGCGGTCGGTAGCAAAGATCCTATAGGATCGTTGGTCAGTAGATGCAGCTCACGCTTCAGTCGAGGCTTTCCAGGCAAGTGACCAAAACCTCTGGTCACTCATGGAAACCTTGGGTGGGGCGCAAGGTCACCGGAGGTTTCCGTTCAGGTTTCCCAAGTGGGACAGGGGCATTACAGTGACCAGAGATCCGGGTTCAATGCTGACTACGGGTGCTGTCCGTGTGGAGTTTAGATGCTCTCCCCGTGACTGTGTGGGTTTTCTCCGGGTGCTCCAGTTTCCTCCCACACTCCAAAAACCTACAGGTTTGTAGGTTATTTGGCTTTGGTAAAATTTGTAAATTGTCCCCAGTGTGTGTAGGATAGTGTTAATGTGCGGGAATCGCTGGTCGGCGTGGACTTGATGGGCCGAAGGGCCTGTTTTCAGGTTGCATCTTTGAACTGAACTAAATAAACTAAACAAAATATCTATAAATTGATAGCCCCGATACCAGTGCAAAAATATTCTCAAAGTTCTCAATGCAACCAAAAACATATTTGATAGTTGAGTTAGTGCTTCGGTTTCCACCTGCACTCTAAAGACATACAGGTTTGTAGGTTAATTGGTTTCGGTAAAGATTATAAACTGTCCCTAGTGTGTGCGGGAAAGTTCTAGTGTGTGGGGGTGATCACCGGTTGGCACGGACTCGGTGGGTTGAAGGGCCTGTTTCCACACTGTATCTCTAAACTAAACTAATCTCTTTGGATGGCATGCATTTAAGTGTTTAGATTTCTTTGAACTCTGTTGTTGCGTTCTGATATGTCAGGGGTTATGGGGAGAAGGTGACAGGGGTTATGGGGAGGAAGATGCGGTTGTGAGGTGAAGATGGATCAGCCATCATTGAATGGCAGAGTAGATTTGATGGGCCAAATGGCCTAATTCTGGTCCGAACACTTATGACCTTATGAAGTCTTTAATTATGTTGGCTTGTTTAGAAATTAGGTCAGTGTTAAATAGTCTTCAAGAGATAGATCCTTTCATAGAAACATAGAATAGAAACATAGAAATTAGGTGCAGGAGTAGGCCATTCAGCCCTTCGAGCCTGCACCGCCATTCAATATGATCATGGCTGATCATCCAACTCAGTATCCCATACCTGCCTTCTCTCCATACCCTCTGATCCCCTTAGCCACAAGGGCCACATCCAACTCACTCTTAAATATAGACAATGAACTGGCCTCAACTACCCTCTGTGGCAGAGAGTTCCAGAGACTCACCACTCTCTGTGTGAAAAAAGTCTTTCTCATCTCGGTCTTAAAGGATTTCCCCCTTATCCTTAAGCTGTGACCCCTTGTCCTGGACTTCCCCAACATCGGGAACAATCTTCCTGCATCTAGCCTGTCCAACCCCTTAAGAATTTTGTAAGTTTCTATAAGATCCCCTCTCAATCTCCTAAATTCCAGAGAGTATAAACCGAGTCTATCCAGTCTTTCTTCATAAGACAGTCCTGACATCCCAGGAATCAGTCTGGTGAACCTTCTCTGCACTCCCTCTATGGCAATAATGTCCTTCCTCAGATTTGGAGACCAAAACTGTACGCAATACTCCAGGTGTGGTCTCACCAAGACCCTGTACAACTGAAGTAGAACCTCCCTGCTCCTGTACTCAAATCCTTTTGCTATGAAAGCTAACATACCATTCGCTTTTTTCACTGCCTGCTGCACCTGCATGCCTACTTTCAATGACTGGTGTACCATGACACCCAGGTCTCGCTGCATCTCCCCTTTTCCTAATCGGCCACCATTTAAATAATAGTCTGCTTTCCTGTTTTTGCCACCAAAAGTGGATAACCTCACATTTATCCACATTATACTGCATCTGCCAAACATTTGCCCACTCACCCAGCCTATCCAAGTCACCTTGCAGTTCTCCTAGCATCCTCCTCACAGCGAACACTGCCCCCCAGCTTAGTGTCATCCACAAACTTGGAGATATTGCCTTCAATTCCCTCATCCAGATCATTAATATATATTGTAAATAGCTGGGGTCCCAGCAACTGAGCCCTGCGGTACCCCACTAGTTACTGCCTGCCATTGTGAAAAGGACCCGTTTACTCCTACTCTTTGCTTCCTGTTTGCCAGCCAGTTCTCTATCCACATCAATACTGAACCCCTAATACCGTATGCTTTAAGTTTGTATACTAATCTCTTATGTGGGACCTTGTCGAAAGCCTTCTGGAAGTCCAGATATACCACATCCACTGGTTCTCCCTTATCCACGCTACTAGTTACATCCTCGAAAAATTCCACAAGATTCGTCAGACATGATTTACCTTTTGTAAATCCATGCTGACTTTGTCCAATGATTTCACCACTTTCCAAATGTGCTGCTATCCCATCTTTAATAACTGACTCTAGCAGTTTCCCCACTACCGATGTTAGACTAACTGGTCTGTAATTCCCCGTTTTCTCTCTCCCTCCCTTCTTAAAAAGAGGGGTTACATTTGCTACCCGCCAATCCTCAGGAATGAATCCTCAGGGTGTGCAAGGATGAATCCTTGCACACCCATCTCAATTCCTACCCAAAACCTAGGCCCTTATGGAGCTGTGCCACTTGCCGATTTTTTTGGCAACTACCAGCGACTGTCATAGTCGTAGCAGGTCGCCGAAAAAGCGGGTGACAACCCACGTCAACCTACGACAGCACCTACGTCAGGAGGAGTCAAGCTACGATCATTGGCGTCAAACCCACTCTCGCCAAAAATTTTTCAACATGTTGAAAATTTAGCGGCGACCTGAAAGATGCTACGAGTTTTTTTGCGTGACTGACGAGACTACGCCGGCGACCACCGGCGAACATTTGGCGACAAACTAGTCGCCTGCAGTTGCCTAAAAAATTCACCTAAAAAATTGTTAAGGGTTTCGACACGCTGGAGGTAGGAAACATGTTCCTGATGTTGGGGGAGTCCGTGTAAAAGTCGCTCGCGGTTGTTATCTCAACACGCGTTTAACAGGTAGTTATACAGGCTTTTGAAGGAAAGGAATGAATCCAGGTTGATGTGATCGTAACAGAATGCTGCAACCCTTCGCCATTGTTGGGGTGAGTCATTGTCATGGAGTGACAGCATGGAAACAGGCCATTCGGCCCAACTTGCCCATATCGGCCAACGTGTCCCAGCTACGCCTGCCTGTGTTTAGCCCCGCCACACTCCAAAGACATACAGGGTTGTAGGTTAATTAGCTTTGGTCAAATTGTAAATTGGCCCTAGTGTGTGTAGGAAAGTGTTAGTGTGCACGGATCGCTGGGCAGTGCAGACTCGGTGGGCTGAAGGGCCTGTTTCCACACTGTATCCGTAACCTAAACTAAACTCAACACACAACTTGGTCATCAGATCTTAAAGGTACAGTTCCCAGTATTATTAAAATCTTTCCCCCACCCTCCTCACCTTAAACCTACAGTTATGTCCTCTGGACCTCTGGAACTCAGTCTGAGATGTTTTGATATTTTAAGCAGTAAGGATTTATTTTATTCTTGTCTGGGTTAATAGCCAGGGGGATGGAGCTATAAAATAATTAGGAACATTACTAAGGACACGGTTCTTTAAATGGAGGACGTTTAAGATATGGAAGGCTCTATTTGGAAGGTCCGTGAAATGAGATTTCATGACCACTTTCAAAAGCTAGCTTGACGTGTGTTGTGAGGGTCATATAGGGACATGGAGATAAAACTAACACACCGGACTGAACTGAACAAGATGTTGGCAGAAGATAGAACACAAAATGCTGGAGTAACTCAGCGGGTCAGGCAGCCCTCTGGAGAAAAGGAATAGGTGACGTTTTGGGTCAGAAACCTTCTTCAGACAGAGAGCCTTAGTCTGACTCACTAATTGATCTTATGGAGGTGTATAAAATCATGGGTGGAATAAGTCAGATAGATGCACAGAGTCTCTTGCCCAGAGTCGGGGGATCGAGGACCAGAGGACATAGGTTTAAGGTGAAGGGAAAAAGATTTAATCGAAATCTGCAGGGTAACTTTTTCACACAAAGGGTGGCGGGTGTATGGAACAAGCTGCCAGAGGAGGTAATTGTGGCAGGGACTTTCCTAACATTTAAGAAACAGTTAAGGGGCTGTCCCACTTGGGCGACCTAATTGGCGAGTTTAGAAGAATTTAGGAGAGTTTGGAAAAATGTCATCTTGAAGTCCTCCTTCGACTATGTAGAAGACCTTCTTCGACCTCCTTCGACTATGTAGAAGACCAGCTTCGACAAGCTACGACTAGCTACGACTAACTTCGAGAAAATAAGGCATCGAATATTGGAGAGTGAAGATGACCTCCTTCGACCTTCCTTCGACCTCCCTTCGACTATGATGAAGACTATCTACGACTACCTTCGATTACCCTCGATTACCTACGACTAACATGACGACCTACTTCGGCTAAACCTACAAGTAAAAAAGTATCGTTTTTTTCCATAGCTACATTTTTTTACTCGCGGGCATTTTTCAACATGTTGAAAAATACGCCGTGACGCAGCTGAGGCCTCGAGTACATGGGGGCCACTCTCGAGCATGAAGGAGCGTTACAAAGACCTCCTACGACCTCGTGTCGACCGTGCTGCGAGTATGAGTCAAGGGCAAACTTGCCAGAACTTGCGGATTAGGTCGTCCAAGTGGGACAGCCCCTTTAGACAGGTACCTGGAGAAGACAGGTTTGGAGGGATATGGGGCAAACACACGCAGGTGGGACTAGTGTAGATGGGACATGTTAACCGGTGTGGGCAAGTTGGGCTGAAGGGCCTGTTTCCACGCTGTATGACTCTTATCTTCGGTTAAAACCAGCATCTTCAGTTCCTTCCTACACAAAATGTTTGTCGACCAGTGATCACCCCCATACACTAACACTCTCCCACACACTTGGGACAATTTAAAATCTTTACCAAAACTAATTAACCTACAAACTTGTATGTTTTTAGATTACGGGTGCAAACAGAAGCACTAACTCCACTATGAACTATGTTTTTGGTTGCATTGAGAAATTTGAGGATTTTTTAGCACTAGGATTGTGGCTATTAATTACTAGATTCATTTTGTTCATTTATTTAGTTTAGTTTAGAGGGATAATTTTGTATAGATGCAGGGACCGGACTGGACTTTGAAAATAGCGCCAAAACGGATAATTTCTATGAGCTTTGTACTAATTGGGGATTGTGCGTTCTTATGGCAATACTTTACTGAATTATAAGCAAAATGTCACTGTATGTCTGTACACCCAATAGTAAAAACTATTGAACCATTAAACCATTGGGCGGCACGGTGGTGCAGCGGAAGAGTTTCTGCCTTACAGCACTTGCAGCGCCAGAGACCCGGGTTCGATTCTGACTACGGGTGCTGTCTGTACGGAGTTTGTACCTTCTCCCCGTGACCTGCGTGGGTTTTCTCTAATATCTTCTGTTTCCTCCCACACTCCAAACGTTTGTGGTTTGTAGGTCAATTGGATTGGGATAAACGTAAATTGTCCCCAGTGGAGTGTAGGATAGTATTAATGCGCAGAGATCACTGGTTGGTGTGGAGTTGGTCGGCCGAAGGGCCTGTTTACGCGCTGTATCTCTAAACTAAACTAAACATTGATGTCCAACCTGCCATTAGCAATGCTATCTGGAATCCAAGGTACATTAGGGTTAAAATGTTAGCTTTGAAGAAAAAGGAACATAAAATGGTATTTTGGCACTGACAGAAAAGGAAAAGTAATCTTTTTATTGAATCTTATTCCTGCGGTTATTTGTATTTGTTTATTTGTAATCTAACTGTATCGTTAATATTAGAGTAATGTTCATCCACATTCAACACCTTTATTTTAAAAGGCTTGCAGTAACAACACAAAGTAATTAAATTTAAATATTGTGCTGTTTGCCATGGATATTTAGGATGCAATGGTTAAAGATAATTAACTTGAAATGGTACTAAAAGTGAATGAGTTACTTAGGTGGTGGTTCTGCCTGGGGAAGTCGTGATTTATCCGCAGTGTGATGGAAAAAACATGACTGGATTGAGGAAAATGAATCTAAAACGACTAAAAAGATAGCATCTATCTTTTGTAGTTTCATTTAGTTTAGAGATACATTGTGGAAACAAGCCATTTGGCCTCCTGAGTTCGCGCCGACTAGCGATCCACACACACTAACACTATCCTACACAATAGGGACAATTTATTTTACATATTTATACCAAGCCAATAAACCTACGAACCTGTACGTCTTTGGAGTGTGGGAGGTAACCGAAGATCTTGGAGAAAACCCACACGGTCACGGGAGGAGTGTACAAACTCCGTACGGATAGCGCGCGTCGTCGGGATCGAACCCGGGTCTCTGGCGCTGTAAGCGCTGTAAGCAGCAACTCTACCGCTGCGCCACCTAGCCGCCTGACTTTGTCTGACTATAATTTGCTGAAATGTGTGGATTGTGTCATAGAGTACTTCACTGTAACAACGTTTAAAAGACGGCTGCAGCATAGTAGCATTCCAGTGGCACAGACCCGGGTTCGATCCTGAATTCGGTTGCTGCCTGTTTTCCCTTGCGACCACGTGGGTTTTCTCTGGGTGCTCCGGTTTCCTCCTACATGCCAAAAATGTGCAGGTTTGTAGGTTAATTGGCCCTCTATAAATTGCTCCCTGTGTGTAGGATATAGATCTACTGAATGGTGATCAATGGTTGAAGTGGACTCTGTGCAATAGGGCCTATTTCCATTCTGTACATCTAAACTAAACTAAACTAAACTAAATTAAGCTAAAATAAACTAAAATAAGCTAGACTAAAACTTAAAAGACATTTCGGGTGTCCTTAATGTTATCTGCCAGAGCTACAGTATCTCCTGTCTCTTTCTTGCCCTTCTCATTTCCTCTTTTAGCTTGCTCCTCAGTTCAAAGTCAAAAGTCAAAGTCAATTTTATTCGTCACATGCACATCACATGCAGTGAAATGAATTTGCCAGCAGTGATACACTTAAAAAGAACACACAAAACACAATAAAAATGTAACAATTTTTGTTTGCCAAAATTTCTCCAGGGATACCTGTCCCATGCCTCCTTTTTAATCTTGACCAAAGCCTCAATTTCCCTTGTCATCCACTCTCCCTTATGCTCACCTGCCTTGCCCTTCACTCTAACAGGAGCACGCATGCCCTGGACTCTCGTCGTCACACCTTAATATCACCCCAGTCTCCGGATGTTCCTTTTCCTTCAAACCACCTACTCCAATCCAATGAACTTGAGTGAGTCAATCTCCAACACCATCAAAGTGGGCCTTACCCCAATTTAGCTTTTTAACTCATGGGCCTGCCCTGTCTCTCTCCATAACTATCTTCAACCTAATAGAACAGGGGTCGCTTGTCCCAATAGTTCAGAAGTTCATAAGCTCTAGGGGCAGAATAATGCCATTCAGCCCATCAAGTCTACTCCGCCAACCTGTCATGGCAGATCTATGTGTCCCTCTCAACTCCATTCTCCTGCCTTGTCCCCATAACCCCTGACACCCGTACTAATCAAGAATCTATCTATCTCTGCCTTAAAAACTGTCCATTGACTTGGCCTCCACAGCCTTCTGTGGCAATTAATTCCACAGATTCACACCCTCTGACTAAAGGCTCATCACCGAACACTTCATCCATTTTCCCCTCTCAATTTCCCAAAATTAGATTAAACATAGAAATTAGGTGCAGGAGTAGGCCATTCAGCCCTTCGAGCCTGCACCGCCATTCAATATGATCATGGCTGATCATCCAACTCAGTATCCCGTACCTGCCTTCTCTCCATACCCTCTGATCCCCTTAGCCACAAGGGCCACATCCAACTCACTCTTAAATATAGCCAATGAACTGGCCTCAACTACCCTCTGTGGCAGAGAGTTCCAGAGACTCACCACTCTCTGTGTGAAGAAAGTCTTTCTCATCTCGGTCTTAAAGGATTTCCCCCTTATCCTTAAGCTGTGACCCCTTGTCCTGGACTTCCCCAACATCGGGAACAATCTTCCTGCATCTAGCCTGTCCAACCCCTTAAGAAAATTAAGCGTTGCCCTCTCCCATGTGGGGCCCTCTACATGTTGCCGGAGGAAACTCTCCAGAACACATTTGACATATCCTGCCCCATCTATACCTTTTCGAACAATGCTGGGAGAGTTAAAATCCCCTACTAAAACAACCCTATTAGTCCTCTCTGTAATATCCTGGCACACATGCTCTTCTAATTCCCGTTGACTGTCCGGGTTCTGCAATACAACCCCAACAAGGTGATCATCCCTTTCTTGTTCCTCAGCTCCACCCATACAGCCTCACTAGCCTCACTGTCTGTAATGTCACCTCTGACCACTGCCGTGACATCCTCCTTGACCAACAATGCAATATGATCATGGGTGATCATCCCGAATCAGTACCCCGTTCCTGCCTTCTCCCCATATCCCCTGACTCCACTATCTTCAAGAGCCCTATCTAGCTCTCTCTTGAAAGTTTCCAGAGAACCAGCCTCCACTGCCCTCTGAGGCAGAGAATTCCAAGGACTCACAACTTACTGTGCGAAAAAAAACCCCCACCTCTGTCTCTCCTGAAGGTACCCTGGGACATTGAGCTGCCAGTCCTGCCCCTCTCTTAACCAGCTTACTGTAATGGTTACAATGTCCCTGTCCCATCTTTCTCTGCCATACCCAGCCTTTCTCTTGCCTTCCATTCCCGATTCCATGACTGGACTCCCACCTATTTCTCCCATCCACCCCTCGTTCTCCTCCTGAAACTTTCCTCCCTTTGTCTTCACAGTCCACATCTCTTCACTCCTGCCTCACACCGTCTGCTCTTCTTTCTGACCTTTGTTCCAACCATCTGCCTATCAACCACCCCTCCCCCCAACTCCCTTTGCCCATGTTCACCACTACAGTCATTTAAGAAACAGTTAGACAGGTACATGGACGGATAGGTTGAGAGAGATATGGGCCAAACACAGGCAGGTGGGCCTAGTGTAGCTGGGACAGGTTGGCTGGTGTGGGCAAGTTGGGCCGAAGGGCCTGTTTCCAAGCCGTACCATTACATGACCCGCTAAGCTTTGTCCATTCTCTCCCCTTTTCCAGCTTTCTTCAGACCATCCGTCTGAAGAAGGTTCCCGACCCAAAACGTCACATTCCCACGATCTCCAGAGATGTTGCCTGACCCAGTGAACTGCTCCAGCATTTCGTGTCCTTATAGGTGACAAAGCCAGCTATGGAATCATGATCATTACTACGGTCTCGATATTTGTGGGAAGCCGATTCAGAGAAGTACCGTGAAGGAAAGAACATATCTTCTAGAGTGGCATGGTGGCACAGCGGTAGAACTGCTGACTTACAGCAGCAGAGACCCGGGTTTGATCACAACTATGGGTGCTGTCTGTACGGAGTTTATACCTTCTCCCTGTGACCGTGTGGGGTTTAGTTAAGAGCTATAGTGTGGAAACAGGCCTTTCGGCTCATCCAGTCCGCGCCGATCAGCGATCCCCGCACATTAACACTACCCTACACACAATGGGGACAATTCACATTTATACTTAACCAATTAGCCTACAAACCTGCACTTCTTTGGACTGTGGGAGGAATCTGAAGATCTCGGAGAAAACCCCACACAGGTCACAGGGTACAAAATCCGCACAGACAGTCGCCAGTAGTCGGGATCGAACCCGGGTGTCTGGCGCTGCAAGTGCTGTAACTCTACTGCCGCGCCATCGTGCTGCTTTAACTTTCTTTCTCCGGATGTTCCGGGTTCCTCCCACACTCCAAAGACGTGCAGGTTTGTAGGTTAATTGGCCTGGGTATATTGTCCCTAGTGTGTAGGATAGAACTAGATTACAGCGCGGAAACAGGCCTCACGGCCCACCGAGTCTGCATCGACCAGCGATCCCCACGCAGCACACTGCAATAGGGCCAGGAAGCGAGCGGGTAGGATCATCGCTGACCTCTCTCACCTTGGCCACAATCTCTTTGAATCACTTCCCTCTGGAAGGCGACTCCGGACTGTCAAAGCTGCCACAGCCAGACATAAAAACAGCTTTTTTCCACGAGTAGTAGCTCTGTTCAATAACAAAAAATCTGTAGCCATCTTTTGCTCTGGTATTTTATTTAATTCTCACGTTTAATCGATAATGTTTTATTATTATTGTTTAATGTTTTATGTGTCATTCCTAACTGTCACTGTGTGTCATGTTGTCACTTGCGGGCGGAGCACCAAGGCAAATTCCTTGTATGTGAATACTTGGCCAATAAACTTATTCATTCATTCATTCACATTAACACTACCCTACACACACTAGGGACAATTGTAGTGTCCTCGTGTACGATTGCTGGCCGGTGCGGACTCAGTGAGCCAAAGGGCCTATTTCCACGCTGTATCTTTAAAACTAAAAATCCAAATGGAAAACACACCATTTGCAAAAAAACATAGGATGTGCTGGAGTGATTCAGCAGTCTTGGCAGCAACTGTGTATGATAATAGACAGACGATATTTCATGTCAAGACCTTTAGACTGATATCGTTCTCTCATTGTGTGCCCACATTTATTTCCTTTGTCTGATATCATCCACTATATTTGACTTTATGAGTCACTATTTTTCCCATTTTACAACATGCTTTTAATAAATAACTTAAAAGTACTGTTAGTTTTTCACAACATTATGGCATATGTAAAAGGACACCAGGTGGCTGGAAAATACAGCAATCTGACTCTTTTAATGTTAGAGGTTTTTTGTAACTGAAATGGTTTCTTCTTACAGGCCTGGCTGTTTAGTACTAGATAGGAAATGATTCATAAAAATGGTCACTATCAGCTAGATACAACTACTGCGTACAAAGGGGATCAGTCCTAAGCATAACATTAGCCACGCAGTGGTGCTGGTTTCCAACAGGAACTGTGATGGATGCACCACACACCTCTGTCCTCCAGTTCCTGCGGACGTCCGCCGCTGGAAGTATAGGATTCTGGTGTGTGTGCTTTATCATCATTCCTTACTATGCCGTGTACGACAGTGATCGCAACTTCTACTGAAGTGTGGATGGCCGTTGGCTCGCTAGATGCTCATGTTCCCTTTGACAGGTCTTGTTTTTGGTCCTGCTTGGGGTTCACAGCCCCCTCCTCACCTGGCAAACCAGGTGGGGGGAGACCGATCATGGAGCAGGTAGCACGGGGTTACATGGTACCCGTGGCGGGGGGGGGGGTATGGGGGGAACTCTCCCTGACCTGACCTGGTAATGACTGTGTAGGAGTGTAAAATCATAAGAGGGATGAATCGGGTGGAGGCACATGGTCTCTTGCCCAGTATGCGGAATCGAGAAACAGAGGGCATAGGTTTAAAGTGAAGGGAAAAAAATATAGTAGGAATCTGAGGGGTAACTTTTTTCACACAAAGAGTAGTAGCTATCGCAATGTTGAAGAAGCATTTAGACAGGTACATGGATAGGACAGGTTTCGAGGGATATGGGTCAAATGCAGGCAAGCGGGAATAGTGTAGCTGGGAGATGTTGGTCGGCGTGGCCAAGCTGGGCTGAAGGGCCTATTCCCACACTGTATGACTGTATGACGCTCTGACTCCTGAACTTGACAAATTAAAGTGTGGTCAGCCATTACGAATAAGTCTACTATAAATCGAGAAATGAGATGTCAGTCCGAAGTCACCTTGTCCATCTGAAACAGGTTCAACTTATTACACATCACGCTCACTTTCACTATTTGCTCCAGCGAGTACAGGTCCAGAGCTTGACAAACAGGCGACATAGTGGCACAGCGGTAAAGTTACTGCCTCACAGCGACAGACGCTCGGGTTCAATCCGATTACGGGTGCTGCCTGTACGGAGTTTGTACTTTCTGCCCGTGACCTGCGTGGGCTTTCTCCGGGTGTTCCGGTTTCCTCCCACACTCCAAAGATGTAGTAGACGAATTGGCTTGGAATAAATGTAAAATTGCTGCTTAGTGTGTGTGTGTGGAATAGTGTGAGTGTACGGGGATTGCCGGTCGGCACCTACTGGGTGGGCTGAAGGGCCTGTTTCCGCACTGTATCTCAAAACTAATCTTAACTAAACTATTCAGGTCCAATTAACCCGTTTCAATGTCTCGTCATTAATCATCCTAAATATTTATTTCCTCGCAGTGAAGTGGCTGCAGTGTGTACCAGTTACAGCGGAGACTGCAGTTACTCACCCACGTTACTCTGACAGCATCTCTCAAGCCCATGTCCTCATTCACCAAGAACGATTAAGGCAATGTGCTAATGGGAGTGTGGGTCCACCACCGATTTCCTGGCAACTGGTGGTCCAGCACATCCTTTAATATGGACAAAATTACGAGAGCGCACCTGAAATGCCCCCTGGAAGTCCCCACAGAAATGTAGCACCTAAACTGGTGAGGCAGACTTTACCCACCTCTTCGGGATTTCTGTGGCCGATCGGCGGGTTAAATTTGCGCCGGCAGATCCGTTCCCGAGGCCGACTTTGCGTGCCGGCATCTCGGCCGCTTGGCGCACCATTCTGGTGCCGTTGATCCAGAAACTCTAGAAACTTAGAAAGGATAATACAGTAAAGATGTCGGAAAGTCGATGGTGGATGTGTACCACCACCTACATGTTCCTTTCCAAGTTGGACACCATCATGACTTGGAAATAAAGCTTTGGTCTTTCATTGGCATGCTTCTGCGAACAGAGAAGAGTGTTTTTTGTTAAATATTTTTATTAGACGTAAGTACATATTAATAGAGTATGCTTCTCACATACTTTCGTAATTTTATTAATATAACAATTATGTCTTATATATTTCTATACTTTTTTTTTATAGGTAAGAAAAGATGGAGAAAAATAAAGTAAGAGTAGGAATGAATGGAGTATTAAAAAAGTTATCCATCATTGGAGATATATCCATGATTTGTTATACGTGATTCTTCATCTATTCCATTATTCAGGCTTCAGTCAGGCTCTCGTACCGAGCCATTTTGACCCTTTAGATATTCAATAAATGGAGACCATATTCCTCTGAAAAGATCCAACTTGTCCAATAGGACAAGCCTTAATCTTTCCAGATGAAGTGTCTCCGACATTCCTGTAATCCACATTTTGATTGTGGGGGATGTAGGACCTTTCCAGAATTTCAATAATAATTTTTTTCCCAATTATTAAACTATAATCAATAAAAATTATTTGATTCGTTGTTATTAATTGATCTGTTTCTAATATTCCCAGTATTATTAACTTTGAGTCAGGGGTCAGATTCATATTAACAACATTCGAAATTATCTTAAATATCTCTGTCCAAAATTTAGTAATTTTTACACAGTTTGTAAATGAGTGCGTTAAGTTAGCTTCCAAGTGTTGACATTTATCACATAAGGCAGATACATTTGAAAAAATACTATGTAGTTTGGATTTTCAATAATGTAGTCTATGTAATATTTTAAATTTTAAAAGAGAGTGTCTAGCATTTAACGAGCAGTGGTGTATGTGTTGTAGACTTTCATCCCATATTTCAGGTCTAATGATTTGACCTAATTCGTTTTCCCATGATTGCCTATATATTTCTGTCATTGGGGCATCATTTTCCAGTAAAATATTATAAATATATGATATCAATTTTTCTGTGTTCGGGTGTTTATTTAGACATTCATCTAAAATTTCTGTCTTTCTATTTCTAATTTCCTGTGTATTTGCTTTTACATAGTCTCTAATTTGTAGATATCTAAATCTTTTGAATGTAATCCATAAAGATATATCGGAATCAATTGGAAAAGATATAGTAATTGCGGGAGAAAAATCTTTTTTATTGCATTAATTTTACGAGAGTGTTTTATTGTAAGAGAATTCCCCATCAGTCTGAAGAAGGGTCTCGACCCGAAATGTCACCTATCCATGTTGTAGGTATGTCATAGGTTCACGAGGTTAATTCCGGGGATGGCGGGACTGTCATATGTTGAAAGAATGGAGCGACTGGGCTTGTATACACTGCAGTTTAGAAAGATGAGAGGGGATCTTATTGAAACATATAAGATTATTAAGGGCTTGGACACGCTAAAGGCAGGAAACATGTTCCCGATGTTGGGGGAGTACAGTACCAGGGGCCACAGTTGGAATAAGGGGTAGGCCATTTAGAACGGAGATGAAGAAACAATTTTTCACCCAGAGAGTCGTGAATCTGTGGAATTATTTTCCTCAGAATGCAGTGGAGGCCAATTCTCTTGATGCTTTCGAGAGAGAGTTAGATAGAGCTCTTAAAGATAGCGGAGTCAAGGGATATGGGGAGTAGGCAGGAACAGGGTACTGATTGTGGATGATCAGCCATGATCACATTCAATGATCCGAATGGCCTACTCCTGCACCTATTGTCTATTGTCTATTGTCCAGAGGTACTGCCTGACCCGTTGAGTTACTCCAGCACTTTGTGTCCCTTTGTTCCATCTAAACTAGTCCCATTTGCCATCATCCACCTTCTATTCCCCCCCACCCCAAACCTTTCCTATCATTATCAAACCTTTCCTTTGCCTCCTATCCCCCCCCCCAAAACCTTCTCCTAACAGAGGTAAGTATGCTGCTTATTTAAATACAGCATCAGATAGAAATATATCTTCCGTGGAATCTTGAACCTTTTACTTTGGCCAAAGAATAAACAGAAAATTTGGCTCCGTCTGAAGAAGGGTCTCGACCCGAAACGTCACCTATTCCTTTTCTCCAGAGATGCCGCCTGACCCACTGAGTTATTCCAGCACTTTGTGTCTCTCTTCAGCAGAAAATAGCAGATAGTCATCCTTATGCCGATATTAATCACATACATTAACTAATGCTTATATTTTTCATTAACTTTTACCTCAAAAACTGCCATTTGTAGTCGTGTAACTGTTATAATAGTACCATGTAGCACAACAATTAGTTCTCTTTCTAATCCATTCATTTGTTCTATATTGGCATGACTGTTTCAATTCAGCTAATTATAACCAGCATGGGCCCGTTATGAGAGTAATTGACATTTAGATTTCAGTTTATCCTTTTAGTAATTTCACATATTAAAGTTCTCATTAGCTTGACAAATTAGTGGCACCCGGTTGTTTGTAAATGATTTGGTGTTTAGTCTTTTCCTTTTGTGAATTAAGATCACAAGACGATATTAGGGATTCTTGGGATTCTTCAAAACCTGTGTCTAAAGGTCAGTGACAAAATATGAAAACTACGGGCCATTGCAACTGTGGTAAAAACAATATCACAGCTTGATTCAATCTGAGTTGCAGCTCCCTTCGTTTAACATAATACATGGTCATAATTCCTTATAATGAGGCTATAGACAATAAACAATTAAATATTGAAGAAACAGTTTAACATCGACGCATGCATTGGTTGAAATGTGTTTGCATTTTGTGAGATTCTCCAGTTTCCATCAACATTTATTTGGGTAGATGGATATATCTCCGCTGCTTTTACACCTTTGCTAGTTCTGGGTTTTTTTAAAAACTTTTTTTTCTTTTCCTTTTCTTCTTTCTTTCGCTTTTTTTCCTTTTTCTTTTTTCCTATCTAGATATTAGTCAATAAAATGTTAAAACTGAAGCTGTATGAAAATTGTATAACTGTTATGTCGATCTTTTTGTTTTGGACAATCGCATCTCACAAAAATTAAAATAAAATAAATAAGACACTTATTTGTTGTTAGGCACAAAAAAAAATGTCTTTACCGTAAAAAACTCTACAGTAAAATGTTTCCCTGAATGTAAACCTGGATTAGAGGGTATTGCCTTATTTGAAAGGAGATGTGCAGCGCAGGTTTTTTACGCAGAGGGTGGTGAGTTCCTGGAATGCGCTGCTCAGGGTGATTCCTGAGGCGGATACGATAGTGGCATTAAAGAGACTTTTGGAGCTCGCAGTCGCTGGTAAAAACTGAAGTCAGGAAGCTCCAAAGCCGCAGGAGGTTCGACTAGCCCCGACCCCGGGGTCTGATGCGGGATCATGATCGTCCTGACGCTGAGGGCCTGACCGCCGGCTGCAGGAGCCAAGATCGTCCCGACAACGGAAGGTTCGAGGCCCCCAACCGCGGGAGAACAGGGAGGGGAAAAGATTGAACTTTTTTTTTGCCTTCAGTACAGTGAGGAATGTGGAGGAGTCACTGTGGTGGATGTTTATGTTAAAATGTAATTTGTGTGTTTTGTTGCTTTTTAGTGGTATGACTATGGAAAATGAAATTCCCCATATGTTGCAAAACATACTTGGCTAATAAAGTATGATTATGATTATGATTAGCATATATAAGGATCTGAATTAAATGTAAGTAGATAACAGTTAGTCTTGGTACCCTGTTTGACACAAACATAATAGTAAGATTAAATGAGAACTTACCAGTTCGAAGTTTGATCGTTATTTTATGAGGAGGAACGATGAGGGATTACGTGAAGAAGGCCCGCCTGGCGCTGGAACGGCATACTTCAAAGCAGCGGCATGAAAAACACAGAACACAAATAGCCGGAGTAAGATAGTAAGGCTCATCATAGATTTAGAACTACCAGATGATTATTTATTTTATGAGGGTAGGGAGTGGAGGGCACGTAATCCCTCATCGTTCCTCCTCATAAAATAACGATCAAACTTCAAACTGGTAAGTTCTCGTTTAATCTTACTATTTTACTTCGGAGTCACGTGAGTGACTACGTGAAGAGTTTGAAGCTTTCTGTGTTTTTCGTGTCGTAGAATTTATTCCATACGACAGTATGGCTCATTTAACACAATAACGAGCGAATAACACATTTTCCCCAAACATTGCCTCAAGTTATGTGATAAATTATTTCACATTATAAAAAATGAAAATAATGCCCTTTCCATTGAAAAGCAAGTTTATCACAAATACCAATTGATATATATATATTTTTATGGCATGACAAAGCAACACTTATAGAGAACCGAACATTGCGTGTCTAAATCTGACACCATGACTGGTTCCTTTTTACTTTAACAGTAATCTACAACCTCCTGCGGCCTTGCATCTTTGCTCGAGTGGCTCATCCCGTGCCATTCCTGTGAATGTATTTCCCTCATTAACAGAGTGATTTTCCACCTTCCAGTGTCTAGTTCCTACTGAATGTATCCAATTTTTAACCTATCTAGAAATACATTCCTCTATAACCATCAGTTTTTACTGAACCCAATGTGGTTTTTGTGTGTAACAAGCAGTCTCATTGCCACAGAGACTCTTACCTACTGCAACATTTTCATCAATGTTCACACATACACACACACACAACTTAAAGCCGGCAGGATATGCTTATAGGTTTACCTTGGTTTCAGGTCTTCTTGGTGTGCTTTGTTTGGTAGATTCATAACATATATGATAATGCACTCTGTATCCATATGCAATTATAATGTAACATTTGCAATGTTTGCACTCTTATATTGATACTAAAGTTATCAGCATTATTATTTCCAATGTTTAAGTTTTTTGAATCATAGATAGAGTTAGAGTCCATTTCTTAAGGCAATTCAAGATTATTTATCTCCTGCCTTTATATTTTTTACAATTTTGGACAGATTATATATATACATATACACATATATATATACATCATATATATATACACATCATATATATATGGAAAGGGATATATATGTAAATGTTTAATAAATATATATATATATATATATATATATATATATATATATATATATATATATATATATATATATATTTATTTATTAACATTTACATATATATCCCTTTCCATATTGGGATATTATGAATGCATCTGATAACTTCTTGGTTAATATATTGTCCGTTTATAAGATGGTAACACTCCGAGCCCTATTATTGGCTCTATCAATTAGATACTTAGAAAATGCAATCCACAAGGAATTCACATATATCTAATATGATAAAATAACTTTACTGTATATACAGACCTCCAATTTCTTATAACAAAATATTGTTTTTTTTTAGACTTATTTCTGCAAATTGCAGGTATAACACTTCTTTATACATAATTATTTTATTGATATGTTGTTATATTGGTTAACATTCATCATAGACTTCTTTGACCATCAGCTGTTGTGATGGTCTGGTCAACCTGTAGATAGTCAAATTCATATTTTCATGTCATGGAGGTTTTGTACAAACAATAAATTACTGCAGGGTTTCTCAAACCTGGAGCTCCCAGTGGGTGCAGCAGCATCCAAAGAGCGAAGGGAGACAGGCAACGACCTAGGTCGAGACCCCTTTTTTGACTTCAATAAATTGCTGCCACTATGAATCATCACTAGCAGCTCAAAATCACACAATAAAATCACACCTCTGGCAGTGTCCCGCTACATTTTTCATCAGACACTGCCCTATTAAACAAAAATGAGGATCACAAAGAAATCTTTCCCTCATGTAATTGGAGAAAACATCCACCTTCACTGTTCTTGTTTACCCACAAGAAATATTCAAAAGATCGGTGATTTATTCTGTATGCAATCAGATTAATCGTAAGTAATCCATATTAATGACAATATGTTTTTCCTCCCACATTTGTTGTCTTCCGATACCATCGTCTCTTCCTTAGAGATAAACAGGTGGACTAAACTTTAAAATATGCCACATCTGTTTACTTAGATAATCCCATGATTGTTATTTGACTTATCTTGTGACCCCACAAGAACCATTTGAAAATCAGTGATTTAATCTGTATACAACCAGATTAATCGTAAGTAATGCAAAATAATGACAATATGTTTTTTCCCCCAAATTTGACCATTGTTAACATATGCCACAGCCGTGGTGTTGTTCATCTTGATACAACATGGACAGTTCCATAATAAAACAATCGATCTTTTTTGATCCATAACTCCTTATACTTCAAAAATTAATACGAATGTTTGGAAAATTTCTTAGGACAAACCATTTATGTTCGCCTGATATTTATTGTCTGCAGTCCGAACAAGAGACATATCAATTATTGTTATAAGAATAGATAATACTCTTATCTTTACCCAAACATTCACAGAAGCTGTACATCATCTGTAACACTTGCTTCAGTTTGCAACAGCTGTTAATCTTATAGTTGAAGCAGCTTATGAACCTTTTTTACATTACTTTAATAATGATAACGTATAATTTGATATTTTGCAAAAGCCTCTTCATAAGGCATACATATTCTTATAAGCTTCTGCTATTCCTTCTTTTGGAACTTTATTTATTTTTTACCTAACCTAATGGAGGGACAAAGTATGTCAACAACAATTAGACATATTTGTATCATGGAACAATTTCCCCCTCTCTTATGGTGCTTGAATTACTTCTAAATTCAGAATAGTAATTTATAGATATTTTATTAATGCCTAAGCATATGCTTTATGTAATGGGTCAGGTCCTTACCCTACCACCAGGTTTGTAATGGCAGGCACTAATTTGCAGCTGCTCTTATCTCTCCCAATTTAAATGTAATCGAGATAACCCATAACCATAACCTCATTAGTGCAAGTGCTGATCTTTTATCAGTATAATTGTTCCTTCAGTGTTTGGTTTAACAGCCTTGAACTGATTGATTGTTTGGACAATGTTTTAACTTGCACAGCTTGACCCACTTTAATTAATTTCAAGCACCTGTAATATTGATTAACACTTTGTTAATCACAACATTTTTTTCTCATGTTCTAGATGTTTCCATTTTCTTACACTGTGAAAGTGTAAATATAATGATGTTTTGTATGGTTATACCATGAAATCTTTACACTGAGGTAATTTTATAATATACATGTACGTACCCCTTCTTATTAAAATTTACTTTTGAGTGCAAACCTGAAATCAATTTTTAAAGTTTTCTTATACAGGTGAACCAATCCTTCCTTAGTTATATTAAGTTAACAATCATAATACACCTGTAATCCCCCATAATTCGAGATTTCATGAACTTATTTTGTAACCAGACGTTTGCACCTCTTCAACGTACTTCAAGCCTTCTTTTCCCCAATTATATAGGTTTAGATAAGGCTATGTTTGGATTATACGACTTCTGCCTTTGTTTTGATCCATTATCAAATCTTTCATTGGATCATAATCTTTCTCCCCAAAGTTTAAAGATCAGTAGTCTGATCTTTTGTAATTAATATATTTGATTTATCATAAGGCAGGTTTATTCTATAATAAATCAGGAGTTTAATATATCCTGATTTGTATTGATCTGCAACCTATAGTGCAGATTCGGTAAATTATATATATTTCTCCCTACTGAGCTCCACAACTGATGGCAATTTACTTTTATTTTGAAAGTATTACTTATTTGCACCATTTTGAAATACTTTGACATTGTATTTCTTATATCTCATATTATTTGAGACATGAATATTATAAACGGATTTACCGTTGATATTTTAATAAAACATAAACGTTTTTTATCGTATTCTGGAAGTTGGTGAGATACCATATAATTAATGTTGGCAGCTAGGTTTTCTTCCATAGCCTCACCACTTCCTTAGATATAGCAAAATCTTTTGCTATTTCAGGCACATCTGGCCTCACTTTTTTATTTGTGGTGTGCATTCATAATTCACATCACCACTTGCAGGGTCTCTCTTTTGCAGCCCTGATCCACTTGGAATTATATCCAAAGAGACTTCCTCCACCCTATTCCAGGGTCCAAAGTTTCAAATTCTCAATTTGGCACATAGCCATATATTGTATATTCAAGCCCCTCAGGGTCTTTTTTGAGGAATTGTTTGGGTACTATGACCCTTGTCTCTTTATTTTTTTATTTTTTTTATTTTGGAGTACTTTTCTCCATATCGCGAATTTTATTAACTTTTTAAATTACAGCCTTTCTGGCTTTTCTTTTTTTTTTTTTTTTTAAAATTTCCTGCCAAAAGATTGTGGAGCATTTTAACCTCTCTACCGTATTTTTAACGGTACCAGTATCGGAACCGGCCCCGTAATTAATCTCTCGTCCCGATCACTGGGTATTCCCCTGGGACGTTCTTTTCAAAACTCCGTTATTTTAACAGAGTATTTCTGTTCAATTTAAACTTTTAGTTTGTTTTTAAAATCCTTTAAAATCCTGGTTTCCACCAGGCACGGAGTTTTCCAGTCCTAAAAAAAATTTTCAACTGCACTTACCTGCCGGTTCCGAACCTACCGCTGTCGAGGAGCTGTCTGTGCAGCTCCTGCTTCTGCCATCAGCGTCGACGTAATGCCGTTCCAGCGCCAGGCGGGCCTTCTTCACGTAGTCACTCACGTGACTCCGAAGTAAAATAGACTAAAGGGCCTGCTCCTGTGCTGTGCTGTTATATGTTGTATGAACTCCAGTTCTACACCATGATATTTCATATTAGTCCTCACTTTCTCCTCCTTGTGTAAGGGAGAATGAGGGGGGACCTCATTGAAACTTATCGCATAGTGAAAGGCTTGTGGATGTGGAGAGGATGTTTCCACTTGTGGGCGAGTCTAGGACCAGAGGCCATAACCTCAGAATAAAAGTGCGTACCTTTAGAAAGGGGATGAGGACAATAGACAATAGGTGCAGGAGTAGGTCATTTGGCCCTTCGAGCCAGCACTGCCATTCACTGTGATCATGGCTGATCATCCACATTCAGTACCCCTTTTCTGCCTTCTCACCATATCCCCTGACTCTGCTATTTTTAAGGGCTCTATCTAACTCTCTTGAAAGCATCCAGATAATTGGCCTCCACTGCCTTCCACAGATTCACAACTCTCTGGGTGAAAACGTTTTTCCTCATCTCCGCTCTAAATGGCCTACCCCTTATGCTTCAACTGTGGCCCCTGGTTTTGGACTCCCCCCAACATTGGGAACATGTTTCCTGCCTTTAGCGTGTCCAATCCATTAATAATCTTATATGTTCACTAAGATATCCTCTCATCCTAAATTACAGATTATACAAGCCCAGCCGCTCCATTCTATCCACATATGACAATCCCGCCATCCTGGGAATTAACCTTGTGAATCTATGATTTCTTTAGTGGGAGGGTGGTGAATCTGTGGATTTCATTGCCACAGATGGCTATGGAGGCCAATGGACAAATTTAAGGTGGAGATTGATGGGTACAGATGTCAGGGGTTATGGGGAGAAGGCAGATGAATAGGGTTGAGAGGGAGAGAGATCAGCACTACAGGGTTGAGAGGGAGAGATAGATTGAATGGTAGAGTAGACTTGATGGGCCGAATTGCCTTATTCTGCACCTAGACCCCCATGAACATGAACATTCTCATTGGCTGACTCCCATGTTTTATGGCTAAAACAGATAAATGGATGAGGTGTTTGTTCAGTTCAGTTTATTGTCTTGTGTACCGAGGTACAGTGAAGAGCTTTTGCTGAGTGCAATCCAGTCAGCGGAAAGACAATACATGATTACGAGAGAGCCATTTCCAGTGTACAGATGCATGAAAAAGGAAATAACGTGAATATCATTTAGTGCAACATAAAGTCCAGTAGTGTCCGATCAAAGATAGTCCGATCATCTCCAATGAGGTAGATAGGAGCTCAGGACCACTCTCTAGTGATTCAGTTGTCCCTGATAGCAGCTGGGGAGAAACTGCACTTGAGTCTGGAGGTGTGTGTTTTCACACTTCTATATACTTTTGCCCGATGCTGAGGGGGAGAAGAGGGAGTGGCCAGGGTGTGACTCGTCCTTGATGATGCTGCTGGCCTTGCCGAGGCAGCGTGAGGTGTAAATGGAGTCAATGGAAAGGGGGGTTGGTTTGTGTGATGGTCTGGGCTGCATCCACAATTTTCTCTGCAATTTCTTGCTTTCTTGGATAGAGCAGTTCCCAAAGCATGCTGTGATTGCATACTGATAAGACACTTTCTATGGTGCATGCCGAACCTTGTCCCTAGGGTGGCGTAAATTGTCCCCAGGGTTAGCGTTAAATGTGCAGGGAATTGCTTGTCCGTGAGGGCTCTGCTTCTGCACTGTATCTCTCTGCTAAAGTAAAGAGCAAATTTTGCATTTGGATGTTGTAAGTTTCCATTTACATGGATGGAACTATCCTGCGCAGGAAAGGACTGCAGATGCTGTTTTAAATTGAAGATGGACACGAAATGCTGGAGTAACTCAGTGGGACAGGAATGGGTGACGTTTCGGGTGGAGACCCTTGTTCAGACTCTGAAGAAGGGTCTCGACCCAAAACGTCATCCATTCCTTCTCTCCAGAGATGCTGCCTGTCCCACTGAGTTACTCCAGCATTGTGTGTCTACCTTCGATTTGTAACTATCCTGCGTTCTTTTGCACAGTAATAATGGCCACAAATGGACCACATGTTTGAAGGAGCCAGGGACAGTAAAATGATGCTAAAAGAGAAATGCTTGTGTCTAAAAAGCACGTTCCACACTATCTCAAGCACACTGCAATCAGCGAAGTGCTTTTGAAAGCATATCGTAGCAAAACACTGCAGTCCATTTCTACATAACAAGCTCTCATAAAAACCTACGTGAAAGCGATCAGATAATACACTCTCAGCATTAATGACCAATGGATAAATATTGGCTAGGACACTGAAGAATAATCCACTCTTCATTGAAAATAATGTTATGATGCAAATGCTGCCTGGATTAGAATACATCAGGAGAGAACATCCTTATTGCTCTTTGTCTTTCCATATATATCCATAAATCCTTTATATGTTATACAATATAAAACAGCACAGGAACAGACTCTGAAGCTACTATATATCTCATTGGAGACCCTCGGACTGTCTTAATCAAACTTTACTGCACTTCATCTAGCAATGTTACAAAATTTTGAGATTTTAAAAATCAAGGCTGCAATTTTATCCCATCAGATAAAGCATAAAAAAGAAGTTTAATTTGACACCTAATTCACTTTCATATCTTCAGTATTAAAAAAGTTATGGCCATTTTCATACTCGGAAATTAGCATCTTGTTCCATATTGCTTTTCTATTGACTTAACACAAAGGTGTGATCGAGGACAGTCAAAAGCCCATAACTATTCTTAAAATTAAAGAATTGAAAGAAATTTTTCAGTTATTAATAGATTGAAGCATTCAGAAACAAATATGAAACAATCTTACTTGGATGACCTGAAATGAAAGCATATAATTAGTTAGTTACCCAATTGTAGCTAATTACAACATTCAATTACTAGATCTAAACAGCTATCCATTTCTTAAGAAAAAATTTAAAAACAATTTAAAGCCTAAGTGTCAAATTCACACAATAATTCACAATATAACATGATTTTTAAATCTAATTGTCATTAATTTATAGGCCAAATTGAAGGAATTTAGTGTTTAATGTTCGTAAATGAATGGGCATTTTAAACAGCTTGCGAGTGGGATTTTCTGGAACGCGATGGATTGAACGTTGGGGTTGCGGTGAATTTAAACCCCATATGGGCAGGAAAAACACTGCCGGTTCGTATGGGGACTAAATCACCGTTTCGCAACATGAAATGTTGATTAAGGTCATCTAAAAAAGCAAGTTCAATATGTTAAATAAACAGCTTTCACTTACCTGTCCCCTAAGTAAAATCCGTCCGTGTTGTCGCCGTTCACGGCATTAGGTGCTAATTTTTATTTTACTCCGCGCTGAAATAGTCGGGCTATTTTATTAAAAAAAATTAACTTACCGGCAGTCGGAACGAATCTCCAGAAATAGATCGCACTCCGACAACAGAAAGCTCCGGATGGCAAGGGAAAAAAAAAAAAACGCCATTTAAAATAAAAAAAAAAAAAAAAAACCCCCCCCCCCCCCCCCCCCCCCCTTAAAGGCGCCAAAGTCGCGCACACGGCCAGCGGCAGAACTGCAGCACTGCCAAAGGTAAGTTTTGTAACATGCCTACTTTATCTTGCGCCCTTCTTCAAACTGTTTAGTTTAGCTTATTGTCATGTGTACCGAGGTACAGTGATACACATTTTGCTGCGTGCTATCCAGTCAGCGGAAGGATTATATATGATTGCAATCAAGCAATCCAGTGTACAGATACAAGATTAAGGGAATAACATTTAGAGCAAGATTAAGTCCAATTAAAGATAGTTCCTGGCAGTGCGTTCCAGGCACCCAACATGCTTTGTGGAAAAAAACGTGCCCCGAATATCTCCTTATAATTAATTAAGGCGTAGATAGATAGATTCCTGATTAGTACGGGTGTCAGGGGTTATGGGGAGAAGGCAGGAGAATGGGATTAGGAAGGAGAGATAGATTAGCCATGATTGAATTGCGGAGTAGACTTAAAGGGCCCGATGGCCTAATTCTGCTCCGATCACTTGTGAACCACTTCGGTTTAATTTAATGTCACGTCTACCAAGGTACAATGGAAAGCTTTTGTTGCGTGCTAACCAGTCAGCAGAAAGTCAAAACATGAGCCATTTACAGAGTATAGATCCATGACAAGAGAATAACGGAGGTAAAGGAACCGCTTGGAGGTAGTGATAATAATATGATTAGTTTTAATCTGCAATTTGAGAAGGAGAACGTTAAATCGGAAGTGGCAGTGATGCAGTTGAACAAAGGGGACTATGAACGCATGTGAGGGGAGCTGGCCAAGGTAGACTGGAAAGGGATCCTAGCAGGAATGACGGTGGAACAGCAATGGCAAGAATTTCTGGGCATAATCCGGAAGACGCAGGATCATTTCATTCCAAAAAGGAAGAAAGATTCTAAGGGGAGTAGGAGGCAACCGTGGCTGACAAGAAAAGTTAGGGATAGACTAAAACTAAAAGAAAAGATGTATAACACAGCAAAGAGTAGCTGGAAGCCAGAGGATTGTGAAACTTTCATAGGACAACAGAAGGAAACAAAACGGGCAATACGGGCTGAATTCACACAGAGAGTTATGAGTGTGGAATTCTCTGCCTCAGAGGGCGGTGGAGGGCGGTTCTCTGGAAACTTTCAAGAGAGAGCTAGATAAGGTTCTTGAAGATAGCGGAGTCGTGGGATAAGGGGAGAAGGCAGGAACGGGGTACTGATTGGGGATGATCAGCCATGATTGCATTGAATGGCGGTGCTGGCTCGAAGGGCTGAATGGCCTACTCCTGCACCTATTGTCTATTGTCTATAATCAGTTTCTAGAACTAAGGGCACACAGTGCCATAGCTGCTGTCTGGTTCGATCCTGACTATGAGTGCTGTCTATGTGGAGTTTGCACATTCTCCCTGTGGAAATGTGCGGGTTTTCTCCGGCTGCTCCTTTTTCCAAGGACGTGCAGGTTAGTGGGTTAGTTGGCTTCAGTGAAGAAAAAACGTTAAATTGTCCCTAGTGCACTGGAGTTTGAAGAGAGACCTGGTAGAAGTATACAAGATAATGAGAAGCTTAGACAAGTGCGGCAGTCAGAATCTTTCTCCCAGGGTGTCACAGATGAGAGGGCATAGCGTTAAAGTGAAAGGGATAAAGTTCAAAGGAGACCTGTGGGGCACCATTTTTACACACAGGGTGATAGAAACATAGAAACATAGAAAATAGTGCCAGAGTAGGCCATTCGGCCCTTCAAGCCAGCACCACCATTCAATATGATCATGACTGATCATCCAAATCAGTACCCCGTTCCTGGTTTCTCCCCATTTCCCTTGATTCCACTAGCCCTAAGAGCTAAATCTAACTCTCTCTTGCAAACTGATCAGGAAGGCTGGCTCCGGCCTGGGGGCGGAGTTGGATTCATGGGAGGTGGTCTTGGAGGGGAGGATGCTCCTCAAATCGCGGAGCATCCTGGACAATACAGCTCACCCCCTCCACGACCACACTGGTCAACCTGAGGAGCACCTTCATCAGCAGACTGGTTCCACCAAGATGCAGGACAGGACGCCACAGGAGATCCTTCTTCCCTGTGGCTATCAAACTGTACAACTCCTCTCCCTTCTGTTGTGGGTAGACAAAGAATGACTCCCCTTCCCCAATCTTTGCACATCCCCAATCATTTCCACTGGTCACTTTAATTTCACGTTTCATGTATTTTGCATTTTATGACTCATGGCAGATCAATTGCCCTCCTGGGATAAATGAAGCTCTATCGTATCGTATCATAATACATCCAGTAAATTGGCCTCCACGGCCTCTACAGATGGGTTCCAGAACATTGTGCCAGGGGTAGACAATAGACAATAGACAATCGGTGCAGGAGTAGGCTATTTGGCCCTTCGAGCCAGCACCGTCATTCAATGTGACCATGGCTGATAATCCCCAATTCAGTACCCCGTTCCTGCCAATCTCCCCATATCCCCTGACTCCGCTATTTTTAAGAGCCCTATCTAGCTCTCTCTTGAAAACATCCAGAGAACCTGCCTCCACTGCCCTCTGAGGCAGAGAATTCCACAGACTCACAACTCTCTGTGAGGAAAGGTGTTTCCTCGTCTCCGTTCCAAATGGCTTACTCCTTATTCTTAAACTGTGGCCCCTGGTTCTGGGCTCCCCCAACTTCGGGAACATGTTTCCTGCCTCTAGCGTGTCCAATCTTACATGTGTCAAGTGTGATGGAGGCAGATAGTGATGGAGGCACATATAATAATAAATATATTATTTAAAATAAAGTGATGTTTGAGAGACGTTTCGAAATTGTGCAGGGAAATAAGATTAGTTTAGTTTGTCATCATGTCTGGTACCGGCATTGTGGGCCAAAGAGCATGTTCCTGTGCTGTACTGTTCTATGTTCTAGCCTGAACCGCCATTCAATGTGATCATGGCTGATCATACAACTCAGTATCCTGTACCTGCCTTCTCTCCATACTCCCTGATCCCTTTAGCCACAAGGGCCACATCTAACTCCCTCTTAAATATAGCCAATGAACTGGCCTCAACTACCTTCTGTGGCAGAGAATTCCACAGACTCACCAAACTCTGTGTGAAAAAAGATCTTCTCATCTCGGTCCTAAAAGACTTCCCCCTTATCCTTAAACTGTGACCCCCTTGTTCTGGAGTTCCCCAACATCGGGAACAATCTTCCTGCATCTAGCCTGTCCAACCCTTTTGTAAGTCTCTATAAGATCCCCCCTAAAACTGCTAAATTCCAGCGAGTACAAGCCGAGGTTGGGTTTGGTGTTTGGTCTATCCAGTGACATACTTTCTTCAATGGAAGTCCTGCCACCCAGGAATCAGTCTGGCGAACCATCTCTGTACTCCCTCTAGGGCAAGAATGTCCATCCTCAGATTAGGAGACCAAAACTGTACGCAATGCTCCAGGTGTGGCCTCACCAAGACCCTGTAAAACTGCAGTAGAATCTCCCTGCTCTTGTACTCAAATCCTTTTGCTATGAATGCCAAAAGTTAAACATACCATTCGCTTTCTCTCTTCACACAGCCTGCTGCACCTGCATGCCTACTTTCAATGACTGGTGTACCATGACACCCAGGTCTCGTTGCATCACACCTTTTCCTAATCGGCCACCATACAGATAATAATGTACCCTCCTGTTTTTGCCGCCAAAGTGGATAACCTCACATTTATCCATATTATACTGCATCTTCCATGCATTTGCCCACTCACCCAACCTATCCAAGTCACCTTGCAGCCTCCTAGCATCCTCCTCACAGCTAACAGTGCCCCCCAGCTTCGTGTCATCCGCAAACTTGGAGATGTTGCATTCAATTCCGTCATCCAGATCATTAATACATATTGTAAATGGCTGGGGTCCTAGCACTGAGCCTTGCGATACCCCATTAGTCACTGCCTGCCATTCTGAAAATGACCCGTTTACTCCTACTCTTTGCTTCCTGTCTGCCAGCCAGTTTCTCTATCCCACATCATACTGAACCCCCAATACTGTGTGCTTTAAGTTTTTGTATGCTAATCTCTTATGTTTTTTTTTGGGAACCGTGTCGAAAGCCTTCTGAAAGTCCAGATATAACACATCCACTGCTTCTCCTCCCCTCTTTCTTCCACTTCTTCTCCCTTATCCACTCTACTAGTTACATCCTCAAAAAAATTCTATAAGATTTTCGTCAGACATGATTTTGATTTACCCTTTTTTCCACCCGGCCGACCCCGCTTTCATAAAATCCAATGCTGTCAGACTTTGTCCAATGATTTCACCACTTTCTAAATGTGCTGCTATCCCACTCTTTAATAACTGACTCTAGCATTATTTCCCCACTACCGATGTTAGACCTAACTGGTCTGTAATGTCCCCTTTTCTCTCTCCCTCCCTTTTTAAAAAGTGTGGTTACATTAGCTACCCTCCAATCCCAGGAACTACTCCAGAATCTAAGAGTTTTGAAAAACTATCACGAATGCATGCACTATTTCTGGCCTACTGTCCTTAAGTACTCTGGGATGCAGCCTCTCTGTCCTGGGGATTTATCGGCCTTTAATCCATCAATTTACTAATACCACTTCACGGCTAACCTGGATTTTCCACTCAGTTCCTCCATCTCATTTGACCCCCGATCCCCTGCTATTTCCGGCAGATTATTTATGTCTTCCTTTGTGAAGACAGAACTAAAGTAGTTATTCAATTTGTCTGCCATGTCCTTGTTCCCCATGATCAATTCACCAGTTTCTGACTGCAAGGGACCTACATTTTGTTTTAACTAAATGTGAGTAACCAGGATTTCTGGTGTGTGCTATATGGAGGGCCTTAAATGTTACAACGCCAGCCAGCTCCTTGAAAAAAAACGCTGAAAAATCGGGAGAAAACGACCTAACCTTTTGCCTGCTGCTTCTGTACCGAATTGCCGTGAGTGACTCATCAGCGCGTGACTTACTATGTCTATGCAGCACATCCACCCCTCGGATAAACTGAAAAGTCGTGTTACTATGCAAGAAAACGGTGGAACAAGAAAAAGGCCTGACTTGAAGCCTCGGGCTCAGGTAGGACGCTATCCCAAGAAGATGTGTCCGAAAAAAAGGGGATGATGACATAATCGGAAGGTGAAGATCTTAAAACTTTTATTGCAAGTGAAATTGCTGGGCTTAAAGGAGGAAATAAAGCTGGAACTAAAGAGTGAACTTGCAAAAACGAACAAAGAAAAATGAAGGAGGAAATGATGGAGCTTGAAATTAATACCACGGCTACGAATACATCGGAAATAACTGGGGAAGAAAGAGAAAATTTTTGCAGAAATACTGACTGAACCAGCTGCAAGCATGACAAACGAGACAAATGTTAAAATCAGAAACGTGACAACTGATCTTGAAGAAAGGCTGAATCCCCGTGGAGGAAGCACTGAATCAACAGACATAAGCCATAAAGGACCTTGAAGTGACTAGCCGAAACCAATGTGCTCAGACTACGGAAAAACTTATCACAGAAAACACACGTCAACTGAATTACTGGGCAAAATAACTGTGAAATTACTGAATTTGGAAGGTCGCCAGAGAAGGCAGAACCTAAGAATTGCGGGTATTCCGAAGAGGAAATGGCGGATCAAGATCCCCGAGAATTCACTGCAAATCTACTGTGCAAAAAGTTTTATCTCTGGATCAAAAGCCTTTACTTGCTCGAGCACACAGAGTGATGAACGCCAACAAGACATGGTGCTCCCCCAAGACAAATGATAATAAAAGTCCAGTACGACTATACCTGGAGGAGATAATGCAAAAAATTACAAGAAACAGAAATCTTACATTTGAAGGATACGGGATCAGTATCTATCGAGACTACCCAGCAGAGCCTCCAGGAAACGAAAAGCTTTAATGATACCAAAAGAATCTTGATGGAAGTGAAGAACTTGAAATGTGGTCTGAGGTATCCAGCTATCCTAAGAGTCACCTACAATCGCAATGAACACTTTTTCACCAACCCTGTGGAGCACTGGACTTTGCCCAGAAACTAAGGTTCGAGAGGAAGCTTGAGTAATATTTTTAAAACTGAACTTCATCATTGAAATAAACTGACTTTTGCAGGACTTGATGGAACTAAGACTGTCTAAGGAAGCTGGAGAAAGATGTGGATCAAAACTCACCCATGGATACTAATAATTAGAATAAACTGCACTACTAATACAAATAACTAATAAATACTAAAACTATAGCGTGGTATCATTACTAATCAGAGTTAAGAATTATCACTAATGACTAATACTATACTTATAATTGAAAGGTTAGAGTGAAATATAGAGATTTATTTCATTTGCTCTCCTTAGAAACTTTTTTTTTAAATCAATTTTTTATTTTTATTTTCTTTCTTCCTTTTTTTTCGTTTTTTTTTATTATATTTCTTAAATAAGTTTTAAATACATGTATCCTCACATTCCCGACTATTGGAACCCGAATATTTAAAAATCCAATATCCCCAGTAAAAATACTGTTATGGAATAAAAATTCCAAGAAACCAGGGAGCTGGTTAAGTTGCTAACATCAACTACGGAAGTCGGTAGATGGTTAGCCATGGCTAGCACTAACTACACTAATACTAGATGTAGTTTTTTATCCTTTGTGCACATTAACTAATTTCTTAATCTATCCTCTTTTCTCTTATATTATAATCTATCTTAGTTATTTCAGCTTGAATGGAGTTACAATTGGATCAAAGGAGATATACACGTGAGAGACATGTCAAGGGTCTTGATATTCGTCTATTCGGGAGTTCGGGTGTAAGGTCGGGTCTGTCGAACTGAACCATTGGCTCTATTTATAGACCTCCATAGACTAAAAGATGCAAGATTATAAAAAATTAATATAGGGAATGAAGGAATAACGTTTTTGTAGCTGGAACGTTAAAGGTATTAATGAACCAGTTAAGAGAGGTAACAGTACTAGCACATTTAAAAGCAATTTAAAGCTGATCTAAATTTTTATCCAAGAAACACACTTAAAAAAAGATGCCGAGCATAGGCTGAAAGCTAAATGGACAGATAAAACGTATCATTCTTCTTTTACACACAAATCCAGAGGCGTAGCAATATTATTTTGTAAAGGCACTTTATTTAAACATACATCAACTATAACTGACAGTGATGGTAGATACATTATTGTAATAGGATAATTAAATGCACAAAAAATGATTTCTGTTAATGTTTATGGACTAAACTTTGACAGTCCACTGTTCTTTAAGAAAATATTAATAGAATATTGACTGGCCTTGAGGGGGATACGACATATATTGCCTGAAGTAGATTCATATTGCCCGAGTCGAAGACGAGGGCAATATGGATCTAGTGAGGGCAATATATGTCGTATCCCCCGAAAGAGGACAGTCAATATTGTTATTATTACCCATATCAGACATCTAGAGGAAAATCTTCTGTCAAAAGTCGCGAACCTCTTCTCGCAGAGGCTGCCATTTTGCTTGTTTTGTCGAGAACAAATTCTAAATTTCCCACGCAGCGTCACAATTGCCAAGTTCCCGGATGTTCTGAACCAGGGAATAATAAGACTTTATTACCATATCAGCCATCTGAGGTATGTTTACCAAATTATATTCCCTTCCTTTTTACACTGCCAGCAGGGCTAACAGGGAATATTTTCTTATATATATTCCCCTTTCTAGCCAACCCCTATGGAGTTTACCTGTTTAAACAGCGGGGAATATAACCTTATATTCCCCTAGGTCTCACATCCGGGAACGTGACGCTGCGTGACGCAACTCACGCTGCGTGGGAAATTATAAAATGTTATTCTCAAAAAAAAAAAATGGCTGCCGGTTGCGAGAAAAGTTCCCGTTTTAAAACTTCGACCTTCACATTGTCACAAAAATGAATGACATAAATTACATAAATGAAACATAAATGTTACATTGTTTTAGTACGACCCTTATTTACAATGTTGCAATGGTTTTAGTACCCTTCTTTACAATGTTGCAATGCATATTGCAAAATGTATAGTATACATTCATATCATATGAGATGTTTCAGATTTTCCTCTAGATGTCTGATAATGGGTAATAATAACAATATTTGACTGTCCTCTTTCGGGAGATACGACATATATTGCCCTCACTAGATCCATATTGCCCTCGTCTTCGACTCGGGCAATATGAATCTACTTCATTCAATATATGTCGTATCCCCCTCAAGGCCAGTCAATATTCTATTATATTTACCGCTGTTTTAACACGTAAAGTCCATAGGCGTTCGCAAGAAAGGGGAATACAAGAAAATATTCCCCTGTTAACCCTGCTGGCACTCAAAACGAAGGGAATACAATTTTGTAAAAGCATAGCTCAGATGTGTGATATGGGTAATAATTAATAAGATCCCGGAAATAGCACAACATAACAATAATTGGAGGAGATTTAAATTGTACACTAGACTCTTATTTAGATAGATCCACAAGACAAGGAAAACCAAATCCCATTTGATTTTCCCCCCCAGTTTTTTTTACTTATATTAAATGCATATCAATGGATTCTAGTAATATTAAAGATTTTGGAGAGTAGAAAATATAACTGGTCGAGAATATTCATTTTATTCACCTGTACATAAAACGTATTCAAGAATAGATTATTTTTTGGTAGACTCTAAACTAATCTCACTTACATACAATTCAAAATACCATAATATTGCAATCTCAGATCACGCACCTTTAACATTTATGATTAAAAATAAATGGTAAAACGGAAAAACAGGGACAATGGAGAATTTAACCCACAAATTAGAAAAGACAAAGTAACTCAGGAATATATTAAAGAACAGATCAAGAATTTCTTTGAAATAAATGATAAACCGAAATATCTTCTTCCCTATTATGGAAACTTTAAAGCAAATGCCCGAGGAATTAATGATCTCTTCTCAAGCATTTTATAATAAAGAGAATCGGGAGGAACAACAGGAATTGGAAAAGGAGATTAAACCAATTAGACACATAAATGCTGCTAATCCATCCATGACAAAACATAACAATAATCGCTGCACTGAAATATAAATTTAAATAAAATATACTCAGATCAAGTTGTAAAACTCTATCAATAAACTAAACCAATTACAATTTGAATTCGGAGATAAACCCCAAAAATTATTGGCTCGTCAATTACGGAAAATGGAGGGAGAAAAGATAATCCAAAGGATTAAATCACACCCCCACAATGGCGAACCATTATACAACCCAACGATATTAATGAGAGATATTGCAATATTATAAAAATTTATTTCAGCCAAAATGACAGAAAACCGGATTTAGTAAGTTTATAGGAACAGAAGCGATTTTAAAAAAAAATGTAATCTAAATGGGTTGGATTTGTCAGAAAAATAAGAATCACTAAATACGTAAAATAAATCAAAGAATCTATCAGATCATTAAAAAATGATAAAACACCGGACAGATGGTATTGGGTTCGGATTTTATAAACATTTTTATGATCTGATTCACCACGTCCGAAGATACTCTATGAATACATCTATACCAACCCCATAACTACCAGAAACGTTAAATAGGATCTATTATAACACTTATACCAAAAAAAGACAAAGATCTGGATGACCCAGATCACATAGAGCTTGTATATCTTATTAAACACTGAACAACAAGATACTAACAAAAAAATTACACAAAGACAAAGCACAGATTCATTAATCAAATATAATTCTACCCGGATCAAACATGATTTATACCAAAACGAAAATCCCTCATATAACCTGAGACGATTATTCAATAAGAATATAATTCGAAAAAGAGAGTTATTAATAAAGCCTAGTAATATATCGATAATAATGCGGAGAAAGCCTTTGACCAGGGAAATGGGTCTTACTTAGTTTTCGACAAGGAAACTTTTAAATGGGAGAGAAGTTTAATACATGGTATAAAAAATTATACACTAATCCAACATCCAGAATACTAACAAATCAAATGCTATCAACTTAAATTTAATTTTATTCCGAGCTGCCGACAAGGTTGTCCTTTATCCCTGTCTATTTTTTGCACTTGCAATTGAACCATTAGCTCAACACGTTAGATGCATCCTGAAATATATGGGTATGAAACCAGAGATACTGAAAATAAAATCTACCTTATATGTGGATGATGTATTACTTTATATTACAAAGCCGGAAATTAGTATTCCTAATTTAATAAATTTAATAACTGCAATTTGGCTTATTTTCAGGATTAGTATTAATTGGAATAAAAGTGAACATGTCAATAATGGTAAATAACTTACATATATTACAACAATTTCCTTTTAGATAGCAAAAGAAAAAAACAAATATACTTGGAAATATGTAACAAAAAGATTTGATTCTTTATTTAAATCCAATTTTCCACTTATACTGAAATAAATTAAATAAGAAATATTTAATATTGGAAAACATTACCTATTTCATGCTAGGTAGAGAATTAATGCAATAAAAATGATTTTTCTCCCGCAATTACTATATCTCTTCCAATTGATTCCGATATATCTTCCTAAAAATGTTTTTAAAGAAGGTTTGATTCTATAGTCACCAACTTTATCTGGGATTATAAGAGCCATAAATAAATAAAAAAACATTTATGTAACTCAAAAAAATAAATGGAAGTCAAGCACTGCCAAAACGTTATGTTTTATTACTGGGCATTTAATATTAAAAAATATGAATTTTTGGTTAGTAGAGACAGATAAACAACCAATCTGGCTAAAAAATGGAAAAAGTAAGATTGTTCGCCTTTTTGAACTTAGCTCGATTTTATTCGCCAATATTAAACTAGGTAAGAAAAACCTATAGTGAAAAACCCTATAATAGAAAGTGGGATTACTGTATCTGGAAACAAATAAAAGAAAACATTAAATCGGAATGTATACCACTAGCCCTTACCAATGTAAATAATGTTACATTTAAACCCTCAATGTGGACAAATGTTTTTTACAATGGAAAAACAATTATGGAATTAATAAGATGGGTGAATCTCTACAGGGAAAACTTGTTCCTTTAATCTCAAGATTTTTATTTTTACAACAAATTTATGGATTACATTCAAAAGATTACTTAGATATTTACAAATTAGAGACTATGTAAAAGCAAACACACAGTAAATTGGAAATAGAAAGACAAAATTATAGATGAATGTCTAAATAAACATTCCGATCAAAGAAAAACTTGATATCATATATTTATAACATTTTATTGGAAAACGATGTCCCAATGAACCGAAATAATATAGGCAAATCGTGGGAAAACGAAATAGGTCAAATAATTTCAGACCAGAAAGTAATGGGATGAAAGTTTACACATATACACCACTGCTCGTCTAAATGCTAGACACTCACTTATACAATCAAAATATTACATATGATTGCATTTATCAAAATCCAAATTACATAGTATTTTTTCAAATGTATCTGCCATATGTGATAAATTCAGCACTTAGAAGCTAACTTAACGCACTCATTTGCAAATTATATAAAAATTACTAAATTTTGGACAGAAATATTTAAGATAATTTCGAAAGTTGTGTTAATACGGATCTGATTCCTGACTCAAATTAATAATATTGGGAATATTAGAAACAGATCAATTAATAACAACAAATCAAAGAATTTTTTATTGATTTCAGTTTAATAATTGGAAAAAATTAATATTGAAATTCTGGAAAGGTCCTACATCCCCTACAACCAAAATGTGGATTACAGGGGAGACACTTCATCTGGTGAGAAGTTTAAGCTTGTCCTACGGACAAGTTGGATCTTTTCAGAGGGATATAGGTCTCCATTTATTGAATATTTAAAGGGTTAAAATTGCTCAGTGCGAGAGCCTGACTGAAGCCTGAATGAAGGAATAGATGAAGAATCATACATAACAAACCAAGGGATATATCCCAACGATGGATAACCTGTTTTAACTCTCCACACATCTTTTTGATTTTCTATTTTTACTTTATTTCTCTCTATTTTTTCTATCTGCGTTAAAAACTAAAAAATGTAAGAGAAGTACAAAGAAACAAGACAATAATGTTAATATTAATAATATAAAGAATGTATGTGACAAGTATATTCTTCTTTTAATATTAGCTTACGTCTAATAAAAATATTTAACAAAAAAATAAATTGTGAGTAAACAATGTCCACGGTCATGGTGGTGCAATGATAGAGTTGCTGCCTTACAGGAATGAAATCTTCGATTCCTTCCATACTGCAAAAGACGTATAGGTTCATAGATTAATGGCTTGGTAAATGTAAACATTGTCACGAGAGGGTGTAGGATAGTCTTAATATGTGGGGATTGTGCTGGTTGGTCCGCTGTACTCGGTGGGCCGATAGGGCCTGTTCATGCTGCATCTCTAAACTAACTAAACTAAAACTCACCGAGTTCAGGAACAACAACCTTCCGGAGACCAAGCGGAGGGCTTGGCGATCGTTTCGCCGAACACCTCCGCTCGGTCCGCAAAAACCAACCCGACCTCCCGGTGGCTCAGCACTTCAACTCCCCCTCCCATTCCACATCCGACCCTCTCGGTCCAGGGGGCCTCCTCCACGGCCAGAGTGAGCAACACTGCAAGTTGGAGGAACAGCACCTCATATTCCTCCGCTTGGGGGAGTCTGCATCCTTTGGGCTTGAACATTGTAATTTTCTCAATTCTGTTAATCCTTGGCTGTCCTCCTCCCCTTCCCACCTCTCTCTCAGCCCTTGGGCCTTGGCATTCCCCTCTATCTCTATCCTCCCTCCCCCACCCCAGTCGCACCAAGCTTCTCATTTTCACAACCACAAACAGCTTACAATGGCTTGTTCCCTTTATCATCGATACTTTTTTGCATATCTTTCATTCATTGTTCTTTATCTCTCCACATCACCGTCTATATCTCTCGTTTTTCCCTGATCCCTGACCAGTCTGAAGAAGGGTCTCGACCCAAAACGTCGCCTATCTCCTTCGCGTCCTTAGATGCTGCTGCACCCGCTGAGTTTTCTCCAGCTTTTTGTGTAACCTTCCTACAACTGTCAGGTTGTGAAACCAACTTGTACAACCCAAAGTCAGCACGCAGTGCTGGGGTAACTCAAACGGTTCAGGCGGAGAATATTCTTCAGACTTCAGTACAACCCAAATCCTACCACTACAATAGAACACTACCGACACCTCACTACCCTGGCCTAATTTACTAATTGTGATTTTTTGAGCTAATGTCTTGTTTGTGGTGCCATCACAAGCAAGCTTAGCCAGATTTTGATTAGGCTTTAGACTTTAGAAATACAGCGAGGAAACAGGCCCTTCAGCCCACCGAGACCGCACCGACCAGCGATCACCAGCACTAGGGACATTTTACAATTTTGCCAAAGCCAATTTCCCCTGCAAACCCTCAGATAGACACACAAAGCTGGAGTAACTCAACAGGTCTGATAGCGTCTCTGGAGAAAAGGAACAGGTGATGTTTTGGATCAAGATCCTTCTCTAGACTACAAACCTGTACGCCTTTGGAGTGTGGGAGTGAAACCTTAGCAGCCGGAGAAACTTGAAAGGGATTATGTACAAATTCCATGCAGACGGCTCCCATAGTCAGGATTGAACCTGGGTCACTGGCGCCGTAAAACAGCAACTCTACCGCTCCGCCACCATGCCGCCCCTAATGCAATCTGGAACCTCAGTACGATACTGAGAGACTGCTGCTGTTTGATGCGAGTGTTAACCTCTGTTGACGCAACATCCGGAAGTGGTGGCGCTGCCTGGCAGCTGCGGCTCGGCTGCAGTCCGTCTATTTTATTCTTTTTTGTTGTTGTTTTCTTGTGTCTGTTTTAGTTAAATTTAGTTTATTAGGCTGTGTATGTGTGTGGGGGGGGGGGGGAAACAACGTTTTAATCTCTCCCTTCGGGGGGATGAGACCGTTTCTTGTCGTGTCCCCCATCACAGCCTCCGTCTGTGCTATGGCCTAATGGCGGAGCTGGCGCCTCGGAGCTGTGGCGGTGTCCCAGCGCTCCAGCGGCGGACCCGGCTTCAGAGCTGTGGTGGCGTTCCAGCGTTCTAGCTTTCCGGCGGCGGACCCGGCTTCAGAGCTGTGGTGGCGTTCCAGCGTTCTAGCTTTCCGGCGGCAGACCCGGCTTCAGAGCTGTGGCGGTGTTCCAGCTTTCCGGCGACGGCGACGGCGGTGGCGGTGGCGGCAGCCCGGCTTCGGCCGCGTGCCCAGTGGACGACAACATCGGAGGCCTGGATCGCCTCAGCGCAGAGGGAGAACAAGGAGGGAAGAAGACAAAGACTTTAAGACTTTAGCCTTCCATCACAGTGAGGAGGGGCCTGGTGAACTCACTGTGGTGGATGTTAAATATGTGTTTATTGTGTGTTTTGTTTTTTTATTATATGAATGACTGCAAGGCAACAAAACTTTGTTCAGACCGAAAGGTCTGAATGACAATAAAGGATACTTTGACTTTTTGACTTCTGGCTGCAAGTCATATTTCCTTTTGCCCAAACTGCTGAACAGCAATGATCCTTAAGACTGCACAAAATCGAGGAGTTGTGTGGTGTTCTGGCCAGTTCTTATCTCTCAGTCATTAATATTTCAAAGCTAATCTTGTCACTTGCTTCATGGACCTTGACTTGTAGAAATTGGCTGACTTGCATGCCTGCATTTTAATGGAGATGAAAGTAACAGTGTTTTATCGATTCTTTTTTAGTTTTGAGATACCAAGAGTCAAGAGTCAAGAGAGTTTTATTGTCACATGTCCCAGATGGGACGATGAAATTCTTACTTTGCTGTAGCACAACAGAATATATGAATATGTAAACATAGTACAAACCGGGGGAAGAGAAAAAAGAGAAAAAGTTCAATAAATAACAAATATAGTGCAAATAACAAATAATAATATAGTATTTTGCAGTTCAGAGCTCAGAGCTTATTCGTTGTTGTGTTTAACAGCCTGATGGCTGTAGGGAAGAAGCTGTTCCTGAACCTGGACGTTACAGTTTTCAGGCTCCCGTACCTTCTTCCTGAAGGCAATGGTGAGATGAGTGTGTGGCCAGGATGGTGTGGGTCCTTGATGATTGTGGCTGCCTTTTTGAGGCAGCGATTACGATAGATCCCTTCGACGGTGGGGAGGTCAAAGCCGGTGATGGACTGGGCAGTGGTCAACATTTGTTTGGTTTCTTTTGCACTCCTGGACATTCAAGTTGCCCACCCAGGCCACAATGCAACCCCACCCTGGTGTCCACCCATTTCTCCCACTATCCCGTCCACCTTTCCCATTCCCACACTTTAGTTTAGTTAAGTTTAGTTTAGTTTAGTTTAGTGATACAGCGTGGAAACAGGCCCTTCGGCCCACCAAGCCCGCGCTGACCTGCAACCCCCACACATTAACACTATCCTACACCCACTAGGGACAATTTTTACATTTATCGAGCCAATTAGCCTGCAAACCTGTACGTCTTTGGAGTGTGTGAGGAAAGATCTCGGAGAAAACCCACGTAGGTCACGAGGAGGACGTACAAACTCCGAACGGACAGTACCCGTAGTCGGGATCGAACCCGGGTCTTCGGCACAGCATTCGCTGTAAGGCAGCAACTCTACCACTGCGCCACCGTGACCGTCATCGTGACTTGTTCTCGTCTGCCTTTATTCCTCCATCTGGCTTTACTGGTAAAACTGAGTTGGATGATCAGCCATGATCACGTTGAATTACGGTGCAGGCTCAAAGGGCCAAATGGCCTACTCCTGCACCTAATTTCTATGTTTCTATGTTTCTGTTTACATTTAACTCCAATTCCTTCTTATCTGGCATCCTTTGTGTGTTCTTTTCATCTCTGTCCACCCATCTGCCAATCTTCCCCTCCCCCCCCCCCCCCCCCCCCACCTGTATCCACCTATCACTTACCCAGGTCTGGTCCCATCCCTCACCTCTTTTCCAGCGTTCCATACTTCACCCCATACTACAATCGGCCTGAGGGCGGGTCTGAAGAACGGAGATGAGGAGGAAATTCTTGATCCAGAGGGTGGTGAATCTGTGGAATTCATTGCCACGCAAGGCTGTGGAGGCCAAGTCATTGGTTGGGTATTTTAAAAGCTGAGATTGATAGGTTCTTGATTAGTAATGGCATCAAAGTTTACTGGGAGAAGACAGGAGAGTGGGGTTGAGAAGGAGAAATCGATCAGCCACGAATGCTGGAACAGACTCGATGGGCCGAATGGCCTATTTCTACCCCTAGGTGTATCTTTATGGTCTTTATGGTTTTTATTGGGTCACGGACGCAAAACCTCCAGAAATACAGGCTGACCCGTTGAGTTACTCCAGCACTTTGTGCTCTCTTTAGATTATTAAGTAAAACGAGTTGTTCAAAATACATGGTGTGCGTTTCTCTGCTTCGTACTTGTAAAGATCTCTCCAGTGTTCTTTCTAGGCTAGGTCAAAAATTGCACCATTACACCGTATGAAGCAATTTAAGACATTACGTTCAGAACAAAGTTTTTATAGATTTGGAACACAATCTTGCTGCAATCCAGCTGATTGGATTTTATGAAGAGGTCACTGAAGCAATGCCCAGGGAAAAGTCTATCACAGTTATTTGTGCAGAATTCCAGGAGGTACAGTATTTGATGGAATCCTTGGTAAAAGAGCTTCGACTGAATTTAACGCTGGAGGAATGGAAGGGGATTTTATTTATTGGATTGGAAAATTAGCTAGCCAGAAGTGATAGCAAGCAGGAACAAGGAACAAATATTCCCATTCCTTCTCTCCAGAGACGCTGCCCGTCATTCTCCACCATTTGGTGTCCATTGGTTGTTGCCATTTATCTCCAGAACAAAATGTCAGAGGTCATGGAGAGAAGGCAGGAGAATGGGGTGAGGAGGGCGAGATGGGTCAGTCATGATTGTAGACTTGATGGGCCGAAAGGCCAAATTCGGCTCCTATCACATGACATAAGAGGTGCAGAAAAGAGCACAAATTGCTGGAGTAACTCAGCAGGTCAGGCAGCATCTCTGAAGAACATGGATAGGTGACGTTTTCAGGTTGAGGCCCTTCTTCAGACAGACTACGCACCGTCTCTGAGCAGTTCTGGGCACCTTAAGACAGATGCAGAAATGTCAGGAGGAATGTAAAGCAAATTTAACAAAAATGTATTTGGATTAAATTATGATTACATAACCTATGGTTAAATTGTCTAAAAAACTTGGAAATAAGAGGCAATTGGGTTAGATTACAAATGATGAATATTTTAAGATATAAAGATAGGATTGAGAAACTATGCAGCCAGACCTGCAGGATGTCTTTATTTCTATTCCAACATCTGCAGTTTTTATTTATTTATTGAGAAACTATTTTTGCTGGCTCAGGATAATAGGATGATGGAGCAAAATAGAGCCAGCTCTCTCAGGAATGATATCAGGAAGGTTAGTGTGCCTTGGAGAACTTAACTAACACAAAATGTGCGAAATGACTAAAGATCATTAGGTCACATGATTAAAGTTATCCATATCTGCATGAGGGCGACACGGTTGTGCAGAGATAGACTTGGTTGCTGCCTTACAGCGCCAGAGTCCCGAGTTCAATCCCGACTACGGGTGCTGTCTGCAGGGTTGCCAACGTTGGGTGAGAGTTGAGAGTGAGAAATTGCCAGGGAGCGTAGCGACCGGGTCGGGGGGGGGGGGGGGCGGGGGGGGGGGTGCTCCCCCTCCAACGGTACGGAGCTTTTACATTTTTCAGCTTGAAATTGTGCAATCTGGTGCATACTAACGAGTCCTTTAACTTTCACTTGGATGCAACATTTATGCTTTAAATTGGATTAGGTATGAATAAGGTTAGGCTAAATTACATTCCTAATTACATTCCACAATAGAGCCAGGCTCTGCTCAACAGGTGCAGCACATGAATGACTATATTCATGTATGGGAATCAGATTATATTCATGCTGTTATGCATATATATATAGAGAAAAACTCAGAGAAACAAAGCAAGTCAGACTTCCATCACTGTTCTACACAAATAATCAATCAACCTTGTTCAAGAAGGAACTGCAGATGTTGGAGAATCGAAGGTAGACAAAATTGCTGGAGAAACAGCGGGTGCAGGGGAAACTCAGCATCTATGGAGCGAAGGAAATAGGCAACGTTTCGGGCCGAAACCCTTCTTCAGACGGTTTCAACCTTACCCTTTGAATATAGAAACAAGACAAAAATAGTGCCACATATTCAATCATATATGGTTCAATGAAATTAAGATATATATGTAAAAATATATATGGAAACAGGCCCTTCCGCCCACCAGGTCCACACCGACCAGCAATCTATCATACACCAATTCCATCCATCACGCCAGGGACAATTTACAGAAGCCAATTAACCTACAAACCTGCACTTCTTTCGGATATGGGAGAAACCGGAATATCCAGAGAAAACCCATGTGGTGTAAGGCAGCAACTCTACCGCTGCGCCACCGTGCCACCCCATTAAATTATTTTTTCTGTAATATATTTATTATGGTGTCACGTGAATCAAGACGAACACATGATTCTGATTTCTGCCCTTAGTTGGATCACACACATGTCCAGTCATTGTGTTTTATGGCTGGTTTTCAACCTCTTCAGGCTAAAGATTTCGACTTAAAACATCACCCATTCTTTCTCTCCAGAGATGTTGCCTGTCCTGCTGAGTTGTTCTAGTTTTTAGTGTCTATCTTCAGTTTAAACCAGCATCTAAAAATTCCTTCCTTCACTATTTCTTAAGCAAAACAGGTCCTATTCTCATTATATAATTTTGTGATCAGCGTGAGAGCATGAGAATTTTGTGAAATGTGCGAGTCTCACGCTCAATGCGTGAGAGTTGGCAGCCTTGCTAATAATACAAACATTTTATGCAAGTTCCAATTGTTTGGACAAAAATCACATTACTGCTTTATAACAGATAAGTTACTTTAAGACTATTTCAGAAATTATGGCAGTCAACAAAAAATCAACTAACAAATTAAAGCAAACTAAAAAAAAATAACGTTCCCTTTCCTGACTCTACCTCATAAGTACTTTAACGCTGTTAACAGCGCAAAGGGATATTAATCTCAAGAATCAAAATGGGGAAAGTGAGGGCAATTTTGCTTAAATGGTAATTCTAAGCCCATTCAGATCTGCATAGAGTCAGTTATACAACATGTACATGGCAGGCCCAATTTGTCCATACTGATCAAGTTGGCATTCTGCGTGCCAACACAACGTTACTCACAGCCGTCAACCGACACGCTTCCCCAGACCGCACAGATCGCTGGCAGGCGGCACAAAGGGACAAACCGGCGCAGGGACTGAACTCAGCGTGAGAACTCGGTCATGAGCGTGAGGGCGTGAGAAATAGCTCCAAGGCGTGATTCTCACGCTGAAAGCGTGAGAGTTGGCAGCCCTGCGTCTGTACAGAGTTTGTATGTTCTCCCCGTGACCTGCGTGGGTTTTTCCGGATGCTCTGGTTTCCTCCCACACTCCAAAGACTTCAGTAATAATTGTAAATTGTAAATTGTCCCTAGTTCATGTAGGATAGTGTTAGTGTTAGCGGGGATCACTGGTATGTGCGGATTCAGTTGGTTGAAGCTCAGAGCTCTCGTGGATTTGGAAGCATACAGCAACAAAGATAAGCAGGGAGAAAAACACTGATTGGCTCTAGCCCGAGTGGGAGGCGAGTTTAGCAGTGAGTCAGAGGGTGAAAACAGTTGAAACTGAGGAATTTGATTGTAAAATTGGTAAATTAGGTAATTTATCAGTCAATATAAGCAAGACAGCTCTGAGGGAGCGGCCTGGTGAGGGAAGTGCCCTGTGAGAAAAGTGCTAGTCTTTGGCTCGAGAGTCTTCGGCGAGGAGGCTGAGGAGAGGAGGCTACGCAAAACGCTGGAGAGGGAGAGACGAAAGAAGGAGATGTCAAGCAAGCTGGTTCAGTGCGATGCTTGCAGTATGTGGGAAGTCAAGGACACTGCTGGTGCCTCTGGCTGCTACAAATGTGAGAAGTGCATCCAGGTACAGCTCCTGAAGGACCGTGTTGGGGAACTGGAGAAGCAAGTGGATGACCTCAGGTTCGTCCGAGAAACGGAGTCGTTCCTCGACAAGTCCTACAGTGAGATTGTTACACCTAAGGTGCTGGAAGAGAGAAAGTGGGTGATGGTGAGAAAGGGAGGGAAACCTGGAATGTAAAGGTCCCCGGGTGTTGTACCTCTTGTGAGCAGGTTCACCCACTTAGAAGCTCTAGGGACAGAAGACGTTAAAACACCAAGCGGCGCACTGGCTTGTGAAGCAAAAAGGGCTGTTGAACCAAAACCAAAGAGGCCAACATCGGGCAATGCCATTGTAGTTGGAGACTCCATTGTAAGAGGTACAGACAGGGGTTTCAGCGGCAACAGACGGGATTCGAGGATGGTGTGCTGCCTTCCTGGTGCCAGGATTCAGGATGTCACGGACAGAGTGCAGAAAATCCTCAAGGGCAAAGGTGAACAGCCGGAAGCGCTAGTGCATGTCGGCACAAACGATGTCGGAAAGAAGGGAATATTCTGCAGCGTGACTTTAGAGAGCTCGGAAAAATGCTGAAAAGCAGGACCTCCAGGGTTGTTATCTCCGGTTTGCTTCCAGTTCCTCGTGTTGGCGAGAGCAGGAACAGGGAGATACGGGACCTGAATGTGTGGCTGAGTAACTGGTGCAGGGGGCAGGGATTTAGATTCTTAGACCACTGGGATCTGTTTTAGAATAAGGGGGAACTGTACAAAAGGGACGGATTGTATCTTAACAGGTGGGGGACCAGCATTCAGGCAGGCAGGTTTGCCACTGCTACACGGGTGGTTTTAAACTGAATAAGGGGGGTGGGGTGTCAAATGAGATAGTCGAGGATGGAGTTAAAGGGAAAGATAGTAAAGGGATGGTTAATGACTCCAGAATTAATGGGAAAGGAAGCTCACAAAGGGATAGGAGAGTATGGCCAAGTGTAATAGGGATCGATGTGAAAGGCGAGATGCGTAAGGAATTAAAAGTATTGTATATGAATGCGCAAAGTATAAGAAGTAAAGTAGATGAGCTTGAGGCTCAGTTAGCGGTTGGTAGATATGACATTGTGGGGATTACTGAGACGTGGCTGCAGGGGGATCGGGCCTGGGAACTTAATATTCAGGGTTATACATCCTATAGAAAGGACAGGCAGGTGGGCAGAGGAGGGGGGTAACTCTGCTGGTGAGGGATGGAATTCAGTCCCTTGCGAGGGAAGACATATGGACTGACGAGGTAGAGTCACTGTGGATTGAGTTGAGGAATTGTAAAGGCAAGAAGACACTAATTGGTGTTATCTAAGACCCCGAAATAGTAGCCCGGATGTAGGGTGTAAGTTGCAGCAGGAGTTAAAACTGGCATGTAACAAAGCTAATGCCATTGTGGTGATGGGGGATTTCAATATGCAGGTAGACTGGGAAAATCAGGTTGGTTCAGGACCCCAAGAAAGAGAGTTTGTAGAATGCCTCCGAGATGGATTCTTAGAGCAGCTTGTAATGGGGCCGACCAGAGAAAAGGCAATTCTGGATTTAGTGTTGTCCAATGAACCAGATATGATAAGAGAACTCGAGGTAAAGGAACCGCTTGGAGGTAGTGATCATAATATGATTAGTTTTAATCTGCAATTTGAGAAGGAGAACATGTTAAATCGGAAAGTGGCAGTGATGCAGTTGAACAAAGGGGACTATGAAGGCATGAGAGGGGAGCTGGCCAAAGTAGACTGGAAAGGGATCCTAGCAGGAATGAAGGTGGAACAGCAAAGGCAGGAATTTCTGGGCATAATCCGGAAGACGCAGGATCATTTCATTCCAAAAAGGAAGAAAGATTCTAAGGGGAGTAGGAGGCAACCGTGGCTGACAAGAGAAGTTAGGGATAGACTAAAACTAAAAGAAAAGATGTATAACACAGCAAAGAGTAGCCGGAAGCCAGAGGATTGGGAAACTTTCATAGGACAACAGAAGGAAACAAAACGGGCAATACGGGCTGAAAAGATGAAGTATGAGGGGAAATTGGCCAGGAATATAAAGAAGGACAGTAAAAGCTTCTTTAAATATGTTAAGGGAAAAAGAATAGCAAAGTCAAATGTGGGTCCCTTGAAGGCAGACACGGGTCAAATAATTATGGGCAACAAGGAAATGGCATAAGAGTTGAATAGGTACTTCGGATCTGTCTTCACTAAGGAGGACACAAACAATCTCCCAGATGTCCCCGACCTCTACCTCCGTTACATCGACGACTGCTTTGGTGTCACCTCCTGCACCCACACACAACTGACTGACTTCATTCATTTCAACACCAACTTCCATCCGGCACTCAAATACACTTGGACCATTTCCGACATTTCCCTACCATTCCTTGACCTCACCATCTCTATTGCAGGTGACCGACATCCACTACAAACCAACTGACTCCTGCAGCTACCTGGACTACTCTTCCTCCCACCCTGCTTCCTGTAAGGACTCCATCCCCTATTCCCAATTCCTCCGTCTACGCCGCATCTGCTCCCAGGATGAGGTGTTTCACACCAGGTCATCACAAATGGCCTCATTCTTCAGAGAACGGGGATTCCCCTCCCCCACTATTGATGAGGCTCGCACCAGGGTCTCCTCCATACCCCGCAACACTGCCCTCGCTCCCCATTCCCCCACTCGCAAACAGGGCAGAGTCCCCCTGGTCCTCACCTTTCACCCCACCAGCCGGCAAATACAACATATAGTCCTCCGCCAGTTTCGCCACCTCCAACGTGACCCCTCCACCCGCCACATCTTCCCATTTCCCCCCCTGTCTGCCTTCCGCAAAGACCGCTCCCTCCGCAACTCCCTTGTCAATTCTTCCCTCCCCTCCCGCTCTACCCCTTCCCCGGGCACTTTCCCTTGCAACCGCAAGAAATGCAACACTTGTCCCTTCACCTCCCCCCTCCACTCCTTTCAGGGAGCCAAGCAGTCCTTCCAGGTCCGACAGAGGTTCACCTGCACCTCCTCCAACCTCATCTACTGCATCCGCTGCTCCAGATGCCAGATGATCTATATCGGTGAGACCAAGCGGAGGCTTGGCGATCGCTTCGCCGAACACCTCCGCTCGGTCCGCAATAACCAACCCGACCTCCCGGTGGCTCAGCACTTCAACTCCCCCTCCCATTCCGCATCCGACCTCTCGGTCCTGGGCCTCCTCCACGGCCAGAGTGAGCAACACCGCAAGCTGGAGGAACAGCACCTCATATTCCGCTTGGGGAGTCTGCATCCTTTGGGCTTGAACATTGAATTTTCTCAATTCTGTTAACCCTTGCTGTCTCCTCCCCTTCCCACCTCTCCCTCAGCCCTCGGGCCCTGGCATTCCCTCTATCTCTATCTCCCTCCCCCACCCCAGTCGCACCAGCTTCTCATTTTCACACCACAAACAGCTTACAATGGCTTGTTCCCTTTATCATCGATACTTTTTTGCATATCTTTCACTCATTGTTCCTTATCTGTCCACATCACCGTCTATTTCTCTTGTTTCCCTGATCCCTGACCAGTCTGAAGAAGGGTCTCGACCTGAAACGTCGCCTATCTCCTTCGCTCCTTAGATGCTGCTGCACCCGCTGAGTTTCTCCAGCTTTTTGTGTTACCCCCAATCTCCCAGATGTACTGGCGGACAGAAGAACTAAGGGGGTAGAGGAACTGAAAGAAATTTTCATTAGGGGAGAAATAGTATTGGGTAGGCTAATGGGACTGAAGGATGATAAATCCCCTGGGCCTAATGGTTTGCATCCCAGGGTCCTCAGGCTCTAGAAATAGTGGACGCATTGGTGATCATTTTCCAATGTTCAATAGATTCAGGATCAGTTCCTGTGGATTGGAGGATAGCTGATTTTATCCCACTTTTCAAGAAAGGAGCGAGAGAGAAAACGGGGAATTACAGACCAGTTAGCCTGACTTCGGTGGTGGGAAAGATGCTGGAGTCAATTATTAAAGAGGTAATAATGGGGCATTTGGATAGCTGTAAAAGGATTAGTCCAAGTCAACATGGATTTATGAAAGGGAAATCATGCTTGACTAATCTTCTGGAATTTTTTGAGGATGTAACAAGTAAAATGGATGAAGGGGTGCCAGTAGATGTAGTGTATCTAGACTTTCAGAAAGCCTTTGATAAGGTCACGCACGGGAGACTGGTGACTAAAATTAGAGCACATGGTATTGGGGGTAGGGTGTTGACATGGATAGAAAATTTGTTGGCAGACTGGAAGCAAAGAGTAGGAGTGAACGGGTCCTTTTCAGAATGGCAGGCAGTGGCGAGTGGCGAGCCGCAAGACTCGGTGTTGGGGCCGCAACTGTTTACCATATATATAATATTTAATGATTTGGAAGGGTCTTATCTCCTTCGCTCCTTAGATGCTGCTGCAGTTTCTCCATACCCTAGGAGCAACACTAGCAAGTTTGCGGATGACACAAAGCTGGGTGGCAGTGTGAACTGTGAAGCGGATGTTAGGAGGTTGCAGGGGGACCTGGACAGGTTGAGTGTGTTGGCAGATGTGTGGCAGATGCAGTATAATATAGATAAATGTGAGGTTATCCACTTTGGTGGCAAAAACGAGGGGGCAGATTATTATCTCAATGGGGTTAGGTTAGGTAAGGGGGAGGTGCAGCGAGACCTGGGTGTCCTTGTACACCAGTCACTGAAAGTTGGCGTGCAGGTACAGCAGGCAGTGAAGAAAGCTAATGGAATGTTGGCCTTTATAACAAGAGGATTTCAGTGCAGGAGTAAAGAGGTTCTTCTGCAGTTGTATAGGGCAGAAGGAGTATCGTGTACAGTTTTGGTCTCCTAATTTGAGGAAGGACATCCTTGTGATTGAGGCAGTGCAGCGCAGGTTCACGAGATTGATCCTGGGATGGTGGGACTGTCATATGAGGAAAGATTGAAAAGACTAGGCTTGTATTCACTGGAGTTTATAAGGATGAGGGGGGATCTTATAGAAACATATATAATTATAAAAGGACTGGACAAGCTAGATGCAGGAAAAATGTTCCCAATGTTGAATTAGTCCAGAACCAGGGGCCACAGCCTTAGAATAAAGGGGAGGTTATTTGGGACTGAGGTGAGAAAAAACTTTTTCACCCAGAGAGTTGAGAATTTGTGGAATTCCCTGCCACAGAGGGCAGTGGAGGCCAAATCACTGGATGGGTTTAAGAGAGAGTTGGATAGAGCTCTAGGGGCTAGTGGAGTCAAGGGATATGGGGAGAAGGCAGGAACGGGTTATTGATAGCGGACGATCGGCCATGATCACAATGAATGGCGGTGTTGGCTCGAAGGGCCGAATGGCCTCCTCCTGCACCTATTTTCTATGTTTCTAAGGGCCAGTTTCCGCATTGTATCTCTAAACTAAATTAAACTGAAAAAGGAAGTACTTCTACATGCAGAGTAGGAGTAATCCGGAACTCCCTTGAGGAGACAATGATTGCTGATGAGCCTCTTGTTAACTTTAAATCCAAGCTGTATAGGTTATTTTTAACAGAATCAATTATATTTAGTTTAGTTTAAGAGATACAGTGCGGAAGCAGGCCGTTCAGCCCACCAGCAATCACCTTGCACACTAACATTATCCTACACACTAGGGCCAATGTACAATTTTTACCAAGACCAATTAACCTAGTTTTCGAGATACAGTGTGGAAACAGGCCATTCCGCCTACAGAGTCTGCGCAGACCAACAATCACCCATACGTTAGTTTTATACTACACACTAGGGACAATGGGGTGGGAGATTGCAACCTTCACGTGGTCCGCCCTGTTTCGACTAATGCAATCAACTCGACGTGCACAAACGGAAGATCAAATAGAACAAGTTGTCCTACAACTTTAGGCTACGCACGCCACACGACAGAAGAAGAAGAAGAAGACTACGGACAATTTGCAAAAGCCAATTAACCGTTATATCTGCACGTCTTTGGAGTGTGGAAGGAAATCGGAGAACCCGGAGGAAATCCACGCAGGTCACAGGCGCCCGGGAAAGGCTGGGTTCGCACCCCAGTCTGTGTCTTTCATGAGAAAGACACCCAATAAAGCTACGGAAAGGCCTAATGAACCACCGTGGCCTAAAAATCCATCAGGCGAGAATGAAATGCTCGGAGAAGGAGAAAGAGGTGGAGCGCACAGGCCTTGAACCTGGGGAGACGCAGGAGGAGCCCGGCCGGGACTCACCCCACAGAGCCCAGTCACTCCACTGTAGGCATGCAGGTGCAGCAGGCAGTGACGAAAGCAAATGGTATGTTGGCATTCTTAGCGAAAGGATTTGAGTATAGGAGCAGGGAGGTTCTACTGCAGTTGTACAGGGTCTTGGTGAGACCACACCTGGAGTATTGCGTACAGTTTTGGTCTCCAAATCTGAGGAAAGACATTCTTGCCATAGAGGGGGTACAGAGAAGGTTCACCAGACTGATTCCTGGGATGTCAGGACTTTCATATGAAGAAAGACTGGATAGACTCGGCTTGTACTCGCTGGAATTTAGAAGACTGAGGGGGGATCTTATAGAAACTTACAAAATTCTTAAGGGGTTGGACAGGCTAGATGCAGGAAGATTGTTCCCAATGTTGGGGAGGTCCAGAACAAGGGGTCACAGTCCAAGGATAAGGGGGAATTCCTTTAGAAACATAGAAAACATAGAAATTAGGTGCAGGAGTAGGCCATTCAGCCCTTCGAGCCTGCACCGCCATTCAATATGATCATGGCTGATCATCCAACTCAGTATCCCGTACCTGCCTTCTCTCCATACCCTCTGATCCCCTTAGCCACAAGGGCCACATCCAACTCACTCTTAAATATAGCCAAATGAATGGCCTCAACTACCCTCTGTGGCAGAGAGTTCCAGAGTCTGTGTGAAAAAAGTCTTTCTCATCTCGGTCTTAAAGGATTTCCCCCTTATCCTTAAGCTGTGACCTTGTCCTGGACTTCCCCAACATCGGGAACAATCTTCCTGCATCTAGCCTGTCCAACCCCTTAAGAATTTTGTAAGTTTCTATAAGATCCCCTCTCAATCTCCTAAATTCCAGAGAGTATAAACCGAGTCTATCCAGTCTTTCTTCATAAGACAGTCCTGACATCCAGGAATCAGTCTGGTGAACCTTCTCTGCACTCCCTCTATGGTAATAATGTCCTTCCTCAGATTTGGAGACCAAAACTGTACGCAATACTCCAGGTGTGGTCTCACCAAGACCCTGTACAACTGAAGTAGAACCTCCTGCTCCTGTACTCAAATCCTTTTGCTATGAAAGCTAACATACCATTCGCTTTTTTCACTGGCTGCACCTGCATGCCTACTTTCAATGATGGTGTACCATGACACCCAGGTCTCGCTGCTTCTCACTTTTCTAATCGGCCACCATTTAAATAATAGTCTGCTTTCCTGTTTTGCCACCAAAGTGGATAACCTCACATTTATCCACATTATACTGCATCTGCCAAACATTTGCCCACTCACCCAGCCTATCCAAGTCACCTTGCAGTTCCTAGCATCCTCCTCACAGCGAACACTGCCCCCCAGCTTAGTGTCATCCGCAAACTTGGAGATATTGCCTTCAATTCCCTCATCCAGATCATTAATATATATTGTAAATAGCTGGGGTCCCAGCACTGAGCCCTGCGGTACCCCACTAGTTACTGCCTGCCATTGTGAAAAGACCCGTTTACTACTCTTTGCTTCCTGTTTGCCAGCCAGTTCTCTATCCACATCAATACTGAACCCCTAATACCGTATGCTTTAAGTTTGTATACTAATCTCTTATGTGGGACCTTGTCGAAAGTTCAGGACCGAGATGAGGAAAACATTTTTCACACAGAGAGTGGTGAGTCTCTGGAATTCTCTGTCACAGAAGGTAGTTGAGGCCAGTTCATTGGCTATATTTAAGAGGGAGTTAGATGTGGCCCTTGTGGCTAAAGGGATCAGGGGGTATGGAGAGAAGGCAGGTACGACATACTGAGTTGGATGATCAGCCATGATCATATTGAATGGCGGTGCAGGCTCAAAGGGCCGAATGGCCTACTCCTGCACCTATTTTCTATGTTTCTATGTTTCCATGCAATAGAGTCTCCCAACCCCTGCAGAGTAGTTATTAAGATGGCTGATCCGTGGGCAGTTGCTGTTGGGACGCAAGTCGGGGCCTGATCAACCTGGGTCGCCTGGGCGATGGTGTCTGATGTTGTGAGACCCGAAATACCCGACGACCCCAGATCACATCACTGGGGATGCGTCCCAGAGCATCTAGAGGATGTATCTTTTTCACGCTAAGAATGTACAAACTGCGTACAGACAGCACTCCTGGTTAAGATTGAACCCGGGTCTCTGGCGCCGTAAGGCACCAACTCTTCCGCTGTGCCACCGTGCCCCCGAATATCTGCTTTATGCTTAAACCTTTCAAACTGTTCCACAGAGTCCACATACTGTGTTTTGTCACTGGTCTTAGAACATAGCTCCTGGTTAGTACAGTACAGCAGAGTGCCCATACAACTCAGGACCAATCCCCTTCAGCTCACAATGGCACTGCTCACGCAATACATTGCACGCAGTAATTTCACAAAGCACCTGGTGTCTGAATCATAATCTGTTTTCATTTCCGATATTTATGCTTTCAATGCAGTGCTGAAAATAATGATGTTCATAATTTCGTAAGTGATAGGAGCAGAACTAGGCCATTCGGCCCATCGTCTACCCTACCATTCAATCATGGCTGATCTATCTTTCCCTCTCAACGCATTCTCCTGCCTTCTCCCCCTGACACTCGTACTAATCAAGAATCTGTCTACCTCTGCCTTAAAAATATCCATATTCTTGGCCTCCACAGCCATCTGTAGCACTGAATTCCACAGATTCATAGAAACATAGAAAATAGGTGCAGGAGCAGGCCATTCGGCCCTTCGAGCCTGCACCGCCATTCAATATGATCATGGCTGATCATCCAACTCAGTATCCCGTACCTGCCTTCTCTCCATACCCCCTGATCCCTTTAGCCACAAGGACCACATCTAACTCCCTCTTAAATATCGCCAATTAACTGGCCTCAACTACCTTCTGTGGCAGAGAATTCCAGCGATTCACCACTCTCTGTGTGAAAAATGTTTCTCTCATCTCGGTCCTAAAAGATTTCCCCCTTATCCTTAGACTGTGACCCCTTGTTCTGGACTTCCCCAACATCGGGAACAATCTTCCTGCATCTAGCCTGTCCAACCCCTTAAGAATTTTGTAAGTTTCTATAAGATCCCCCCTCAGTCTTCTAAATTCTAGCGAGTACAAGCCGAGTCTATCCAGTCTTTCTTCATATGAAAGTCCAGACATTCCAGGAATCAGTCTGGTGAGCCTTCTCTGTACTCCTTCTGTGGCAAGAATGTCTTTCCTCAGATTTGGACACCAAAACTGTACGCAATACTCCAGGTGTGGCCTCACCAAGACCCTGTACAACTGCAGTAGAACCTCCCTGCTGCTATACTCAAATACTTTTGCTTTGAATGCCAACATACCATTCGCTTTCTTCACTGCCTGCTGCACCTGCATGCCTACTTTCAATGAATGGTGTACCATGACACCCAGGTCTCGTTGCAACTCCCCTTTTCCTAATCGGACACCATTCAGATAATAGTCTACTTTCCTGTTTTTGCCACCAAAGTGGATAACCTCACATTTCTCCACATCCATTCGCCACCCTCTGACAAAGAAAATTCCTCCTGCTTTCTAAAGGAACATCCATTTTATTCTGAGCTATGGCCTCTCCGACTAGTGGAAACATCCTCTGAACATACTCGCTATCCATGCCGCACGCTATACTTCCCTAGTGTGCGCAATAGCGTGCGTAAGGCGATCGTTGAGATCTTTGGTCAGCGCGGATTCGATGGGCTGTTTCCACACTGTACCTCTTCAAATAAAACTAAAAAAATTAAAAATAGAAGTAAAAATGGAGAAAGATACAAAATGCTACGCTGCCTCACTACCATGTACTATCTTGTGTCATAGGGAGACCAAATGTATCCTATAAAATTCACAGAATGTGTAGACAGGTTTACGTTAAACATTCTCCCGATGAACTGCGTGGGTTTTCTCCGAGACCTTCGGTTTCCTCCCACACTCCAAAGCCGAACAGGGTTGTAGGTTAGTTGGCTTGGTGTATTTGTAAATTGTCCCTGGTGTGTGTAGGATAGTGTCAGTGTACAGGGAATAGTGATTGGTGCGGATTCAGTGGGCTGAAGGGCTGGTTCTGCTCTGTATCTCTAAACTGAACTAAACTAAACTAACTGTATTTACATTTGACTGCTATTAATCGGTCCAACAGTGGCAAATCTTTCAGTTTACTCGGCAATAGTTGCATTTTTCCCAGCACAATTTGTAAGATATATTTAACTCTCGTATTTGAAAAACAATAAAAGGAAATTGTTTTATATCCCTCGAGCAGGATTATAATCATGGGCATCAGCCCTGTCATATTAGTCACAGAGTGATAGAGTCACAGAGTCATGGAAGAGTCATGGAAGTTTCAAGTATCCATTTATTGTCACATGCACCATTTGGTACAGTCAAATTTGGGTTAGCATACAGCCATACGAATAGAGTCCTACAGTGTGGAAACAGGCCATTCGCCCAACTTGTCCACACCGGTTAACATGTCCCACCTACACTAGTCCCACCTGCCCGCGTATGGCCCATGTCCCTCCAAACCTGTCCTATCCGTGTACCTGTTTAAATTTTTCTTAACTGTTGGGATAATCTCTGCCTCCGCTACCTCCTCTGGCAGCTCGTTCCATACACCCACCACCCTTTGTGTGAAAAGGGACGCCGGTTCTCTGGGTACTTTCAAGAGAGAGCTAGCTAGGGCTCTTAAAGATAGCGGAGTCGGGGGATATGGGGAGAAGGCAGGAATGGGGTACTGATTGGGGATGATCAGCCATGATCACATTGAATGGTGGTGCTGGCTCGAAGGGCCGAATGGCCTACTCCAGCACCTATTGTCTATTGTCTAAAAAGTTACCCCTCAGATTCCTATTAAATCTTTTCCCCTTCATTTCAAAGCTATCATGCAAAGAGTGGTGAATCTGTGGAATTCTCTGCCACAGAAGGTAGTTGAGGCCAGTTCGTTGGCCATATTTAAGAGGGAGTTGGATGTGGCCCTTGTGGCTGAAGGGATCAGGGGGTATGGAGAGAAGGCAGGTACAGGATACTGAGTTGGATGATCAGCCATGATCATATTGAATGGCGGTGCAGGCTCGAAGGGCCGAATGGCCTACTCCTGCACCTATTTTCTATGTTTCTATGTTTCTATGTTTCTATGTTTATTTGTCCTCTGGTCCTCAATTCATCTACTCTGGTCAAGAGACTCTGTGCATCTACCCGATCTATTCCTCTCGCGATTTTATACACCTTAATAGGATCACCCCTCATCCTCCTGCGCTCCGTGGAATAGAGACCCAGCCCACTCAAACTCTCCCCATAGCTCACACCCTATAGCCCTGGCAACATCCTGGTAAATCTTCTCTGTACCCCTTTCCAATCAGATTGTCAGATTATAGGAATTGTTATTGACCCACTTTCATGAATTCTCTGTGATATTTAAGAGTGAGTTATTGGCGATTGAGAAGGTAATACAGTTGAGGCGAGGTGACTTGTTTTATCTCTGAAACCACATTTGACAGAGACACAGGGATCTTCCATTCCTTTGTACTATATTATCGGGCAGTCATGGTGGCAAAGCGATGGAGTTGCTGCCTCACAGCGAATGCAGTGCGGGAGACCCGGGTTCAATCCCGACTACGGGTGCTGTCTGTACGGAGTTTGCACGTTGTCCCCGTTACCTGCGTGGGCTGTCTCCGAGATCTTCGGTTTCCTCCCACATTCCAAAGACGTACAGGTTTGTATGTAAATTGTATGTTTGCTTGGTAAATGTAAAAATGGTCCCCAGTGGGTGCGGGATAGTGTTAATGTGCGGGGATCGCAGGTCGGCGCGGACCCGGTGGGCCGAGGGGCCTGTTTCCCTGCTGTATCTCTAAACTAAACTAAAAGGTGGACAAAAATGCTTGAAGAACTCAGCGGGTGAGGCAGCATCTATGGAGAGAAGGAATAGGCGACGTTTCCAGTTGAGTCAGTCTGAAGAAGGGCTTCAACCCGAAACGTCGCCTATTCCTTCTCTCCATAGATGCTACCTCACCTGCTGAGTTCCTCCTGCATTTTTCTCCACCTTTAATTTTTCCAGCATCTGCAGTCCTTTCTTAAACTAAACTAAACTCTCCGTACTTCAATCTATATATCTCCCGTTTCCCTTTCCCCTGACTCTCAGTCTGAAGAAGGGTGCTGCCTGACCCGCTGAGTTACTCCAGCACTTTGTGTCCTGTTGCTCTATCTAAACTAGTCCCATTGCCGTCAACCACTCCCTAACTCCCCCCCCAAACCTTTCCAGAACTTTCCAAACCTTTCCTTTGCCTCCTATCCCCTGCAAACCTTTCCGCCAAACAGAGGTAAGTACACTCTTTATTTAATTGCAGCCTCAGATGAAGTGAATTGATACAAATACATCTATTAATGCTCCTGAACACATCATCAGTGATGTAACCCGGGGTCATTGGGTGTTTTGGGTCTTTCAACATCAGACACCCTCACCCAGGCGACCCAGCCGTGGTTGATCAGACCGCGACTTGTGTTCAGGTGGCATTCGCTCCTCCCCATGGACCTTCTCTCCTGATCCAGAGCCATCTCGAGGCCTTCTCCGCTGCCTTTGTGATGTTCTTGATGGCTCTACTCCTCTCCAGTTCATTGATGCCCAGTGCACTCAAGGCTTTGTAGAACGCCATGCAAACCCTATGTTGCCAACCTCGAGGGTGGGCTATACAGGGAGAGGTGCCATCCAGGCTGCCGGAAATCTTAAACCCTTTACATGGAGCGCAGGAGGATGAGGGTGTAGAGAGAGGTGTATAAAAAATCAATAACATAAAATTACAGCTCACGTCTGAAGATGGGTTTCGACCCGAAATGCCGACCATTTGTTTTCCTTTTCCCAGAGATGCTACCTGCACTTAACCATGTTATAGGAAAGATATTGTCACTTTACTCTTGAAAGGGTTAAAACGATCCTGCTCCACCACTTCTGCTATAGGGAGAGGTTGAGTAGGCTGGGTCTCTATTCCTTGGAGCGCAGGAGGACCCTCTGAGATATAGAGAAGTGTTAAAACCTCTGTCATGAGAGGAGTAAGTTGGGCAGATGCACAGTCTCTTGCCCAGAGTAGGGGAATCGAAGACCAGAGGACATAGGTTCAAGGTGAAGGGGAAGAAAAAGTATAGGAATCTGAGGGGTAACCTTTTCACACAAAAAGGGTTGTGGGTGTATGGAACAAGGTGCTGGAGGAGGTAGTTGAGGCTGGGACTATCCCAATGTTTAAGAAACAGTTAAACAGGTACTTGGATAGAACAGGTTTGGAGGGATATGAACCAAATGCAGGTAGGTGGGACTAGTGTAGATGGGGTTTTTTGTCGGTGTGGACAAGTTGGGCCAAAGGACCTGCTTCCACACTGTCTGACTCCATGCCTGACCCGCTGAGTTACTCCAGCATTTAGTGTCTGACAGGGATCGGTAGAGTGCGTTATAAGCTGCAGCCTGTTCGCCTGTGATTCTTTTTTCTTAATCCTGTCTTTCATGTTGACCTTCGCGAGTTAAAGGTTCTGATGGACTGGCGATGATGAGGTATTTTCAGCTGCCTGTGATAATGGGAGGCTGGAGGAGTTTCTGTCCCACTGGAGATAACAGGCCCAACACCAGAGGATTTGCCGAGCACTTGAAAATCACTTTTGAAGGAGCAAGAGTGTGTTTTCAAAGCTAGGAACAAAATGTCTCCGTTCAGTCATGAGAAGCTGCTGTGTCTTGCCTAATGGAATCTGAAAACTGCGAACATAAATATCCCAAGGATTATTAATTTAGCATATTAGGAGGGATAATTAATAATGCGAATGTGCCCAGGAGAACGTAACTATCGCAAAATGTGCGATATGATTAAAGTTATGCCTGTCTGTGTGAGGGCGTCACGGTGGTGCCAGGGCCCGAGGGCTGAGGGAGAGGTGGGAAGGGGAGGAGACAGCAAGGGTTAACAGAATTGAGAAATTTCAATGTGCTAAAGAAGGAACTGCAGATGCTGGAGAATCGAGGGTACACAAAAAGCTGGAGAAACTCAGCGGGTGCAGCAGCATCTAAGAAGCGAAGGAGATAGGCGACGTTTCGGTCAGAAGAAGGGTCTCGACCCGAAACGTCGCCTATCTCCTTCGCTCCTTAGATGCTGCTGCACCCGCTGAGTTTCTCCAGCTTTTTGTGTACCCTGAGAAATTTCAATGTTCAAGCCCAGAGGATGCAGACTCCCCAAGCGGAATATGAGGTGCTGTTCCTCCAACTTGCAGTGTTCCTCACTCTGGCCGTGGAGGAGGCCCAGGACCGAGAGGTCGGATACGGAATGGGAGGGGGAGTTGAAGTGCTGAGCCACCGGGAGGTCGGGTTGGTTAATGCGGACCGAGCGTAGGTGTTCGGCGAAACGATCGCCAAGCCTCCGCTTGGTCTCACCGATATAGATCATCTGGCATCTGGAGCAGCGGATGCAGTAGATGAGGTTGGAGGAGGTGCAGGTGAACCTCTGTTGGACCTGGAAGGACTGCTTGGGTCCCTGAAAGGAGTGGAGGGGGGAGGTGAAGGGACAAGTGTTGCATTTCTTGCGGTTGCAAGGGAAGTGCCCGGGGAAGGGGTAGAGCGGGAGGGAAGGGAAGAATTGACAAGGGAGTTGCGGAGGGAGCGGTCTTTGTGGAAGGCAGACAGGGGGGGGATATGGGAAGATGTGGCGAGTGGATGGGTCTCGCTGGAGGTGGCGAAACTGGCGGAGGACTATATGTTGTATTTGCTGGCTGGTGGGGTGAAAGGTGAGGACCAGAGGAACTCTGCCTTATGATCTTCTTAAACTCCTCTCCGATCAGTCCATACTTCGACCTCCGGCACCCAAAGAAAGATATAGAAGTGTGAAAACGCACACCTATAGATTCAGGGACAGTTACTACCCAGCTGTTCTCAGGCAACTGAACCATCCTACCACAACCAGCGGAGAGCGGTCCTGAACTACCATCTACATCAAAGTATTCTTTACTGGCAGTAAACCAGGTATCTTCCAGGGTTGTGCTTCGATGGCAGCCTCGCCTACAGTCTGTCTGTCCTTTTCATATATTTTTGTTATTTTTAGTGTTTAAAAAGTTTTTGTTAATGTTCTCCAGTTTGTTTTATGTGGGGGGAGGGGGGCGGGGGAAACGTTCTGTTCAATCTCTTACCTTGCCGGAGATGCGATTGTTTTCCAGGTCGTAACTCCGGTCGCTCAGCAGCCTAATATCGTGGACCTGGAGGCCTTGCTCGGGACTGACTTTGAGTCCCACCGCGGGGCGTGGACTTGCCATCGGAGCCGATTCCTTGCCTGGGATCTATGTTCGACCAGCCCCGACCCGGGGTCAGATCGCCCGGCGCGGGGGAGCTGAGATTCCCCACCCCTGATCGCCCCGACGGGGAGGCTCGCTGCCGGACACAGGAGTAAGATTGTCCCATCAACAGAAAGTTAGAGGCCCCCGACCACTGGAGGACAAAGAAGGGAAGAGATTTAACTTTTTTTTGCCTTCCATCACAGTGAGGAATGTGGAGGACTCACTGTGGTGGATGTTTATGATAAAATGTATTTTGTGTGTTCTGTTGCTTTTTATTAGCATAACTGTATGGCAAATCAAATTCCTCGTATGTTGCAAAACATACTTGGCTAATAAGTTATGATTATGATTATGAATAGTGCCTCCGAGATGGATTCTTAGAGCAACTTGTACTGGAGCCTACCAGGGAGAAGGCAATTCTGGATTTCGACAATAGACAATAGGTGCAGGAGTAGGCCATTCAATGTGATCTTGGCTGATCATCCCCAATCAGTACCCCGTTCCTGCTTTCTCCCCATATCCCCTGACTCCGCTATCTTTAAGAGCCCTATCTAACTCTCTCTTGAGAACCGGTCTCCACCGCGTTCTGCGGCAGAGAATTCCACAGACTCACAACTCTCTGTGAGAAAAAGTGTTTCCTCTTCTCCGTTCGAAATGGCTTACCCCTTATTCTTAAACTGTGGCCCCTGAACAAGGACCCCCAGATCCCGTTGAACATCCCCTTTTCCCAACTTGACACCATTTAGATATTAATCTTCCTTCCTGTTTTTGCTACCATCGTGGATAACCTCACATTTATCCACTTTAAACAGCATCTGCCCACTCACCCACTTGTCCAAGTCACCCTGCATTCTCTTAGCATCCTCCTCAAAGTTCACACTGCCACCCAGCTTTATGTCAACTGCAATGTAATGTTGTGTAATGAACCGGATTTTATAAGGGAACTCAAGGTAAAGGGCCTATGAGGAGATAGTGACCATAATATGATATGTTTTAATATGTTTTAATATGTTATATTTGAGTGGGAGAGGGGAAAATCAGAAGTGTCAGTATTACAGTTGAGCAAAGGGGACTATGGACGCATGAGGGAGGAGTTGGTCAAAAATGGATTGGAAAGAGACCTTAGCAGGGATGACAGTGGAACCACAATGGCAGGTATTTCTGGGAATAATACAGAAGGTGCAGGATCAGTTCATTCCAAAGAGGAAGAAAGATTCTAAGGGGAGAAAGAAGCGACCGTGGCTGACAAAGGAAGTCAGGGACAGTGTGAAAATAAAAGAGAAGTATAACATAGCAAAGATGAGTGGGAAGCCAGAGGATTGGGAACATTTTGAAGAGCAACAGAAGATAACTAAAAAGGCAATCCGGGGGGAAAGGATGAGGTACGAAGGTAAGCTAGCCAAGAATGTAACGCAGGATAGTAAAAGCTTCTTTAGGTATGTGAAAAGGAAATAAATAGTTAAGACAAATGTGGGTCCCTTGAAGACTGAAATAGGTGAATTTATTATGGGGAACAAGGAAATGGCAGACGAGTTGAACGTACTTTGGATCTGTCTTCACTAAGTAAGACACAAACAATCTCCCAGATGTACTAGTGGCCAGAGGAGCTAGGGTGACGGAGGAACTGAAGGAAATGCATATGAGGCAGGAATTGGTGTTGGATAGACTGATAGGACTGAAGGCTGATAAATCCCCAGGGCCTGATGATCTGCATCCCAGGGTACTTAAGGAAGTGGCTCTAGAAATTGTGGACACATTGGTGTTTCATTTTCCAATGCTCAGTAAATCCAGGATCAGTTCCTGCAGATTGGAGGTTAGCTAATGTTATCCCACTTTTTAAGAATGGTGGGAGAGAGAAAACAGGGAATTGTGGACCAGTTAGCCTGACATCGGTGGTGGGGAAGATGCTGGAGTCAATTATAAAAGATGTAATAGCAGCACATTTGGATAGCAGTAACAGGATCGGTTCGAGTCAGCATGGATTTACGAAGGGGAAATCATGCTTGACTAATCTTCTGGAATTTTTGTGAATGTAACAAGGAAACTGGACAAGAAAGAGCCAGAGGATGCGCCTCTGAAGAAGGGTCTCGACCCGAAACGTCGCCTATCTCCTTCGCTCCTTAGATGCTGCTGCACCCGCTGAGTTTCTCCAGCCTTTTGTGTACCCGCCAGTGGATGTGGTGTACTTTGACTTTCAGAAAGCATTTAATAAGGAGATTAAATAGGAGATTTATTGGACAAAATTAGAGCACACGGGGATAGGGTACTGACATAAGTAAGTAAGTAAGCTTATTGGCCAAGTATTCACAGACAAGGAATTTGCCTTGGTGCTCCGCCCACAAGTAACAACATGACATACGTTGTTGACAGTTACGAATGACTCAGAAAACACTAAACATTAATAATAATAAAACACACCATTGATCAAGCATGTGAACCAACAAAATACCAGCTCAAAGGGAGGCTACAGATTTTTGGCTGTTCACTGTACCCGGGTACATGTGACAGTGAGCCAAACTGTAACCAAATACTTTAACGTTCTAACTACAGTAAGTGATCAGTAAAACTCCTACTGCAGAGTACAAGAGATGCAACCTAGATGATTAATTAATTCTAACAGACGAAACCTAACTCTGGATGTTGAGACTGGGAGATGCTGGCGAATATGTGACGATATTTCACCATCAATTTCATAAACACATTCATTTCCATTGAGGTAAACATGACACCTGATTAATGAAGGTGCTAAAAACCAAACGAACTGGGACAAATAGCAGTGTACAAGGACTCGAATTACTCCCTTAGAGAATAATCGCAAGCTTATGCCCTACATACAGTGCAATCTGCTCCAGATGTGACTGCATTGGTGGTGGATCTTGCCAAGGTGTGTACATTTTGTTTTTTTTGTTTTTCCAGCAAAATAACTTCATTATTGGTAATGTGCAAGACCTAAAAAAATCACTTTGTTGATATTTCAAATCAGCAAAGGGAAAAAAAAAACCACAGTAGAAATATACTGGGCTGTCACGGCGGCCCAGAGGTAGAGTTACTGCCGTACAGCAAATGCAGCGCCGGAGACCCGGCTTCGATCCCGATCAACTGTGCTGTCTGTACGGAGTTTGTACGTTCTCCACGTGACCTGCGTGGGCTTTCTCCGAGATCTACGGTTTCCTCCCGCACTCCAAAGACTTATAGATTTCTAGGTTAATTGGCTTGATGTAAGTGTAAAATTGTCCCTAGTGAGTGCAGGATAGTGTTAATGTGCGGGGATCGCTGGTCGGCACGGACCCGGTGGGCCGAAGGGCCTGTTTCCGTGCTGTATCTCTACATAAATATCATCAACACATCAGCCCTGCAAGACTTTAAGCAAATGTTACACCTTTGCGTTTTTTTTTAAATATAATTAATGAATGCTGGTGATAAATCACACATTTCCGTTCCTTCTGCCTATATATTAGGTATCCAAGTCAGTGGATATTTTTAGGGCAGAGATAGATAGATTCTTGATTAATATGGGTGCCATAGGGTTATGAGGAGAAGGCAGGAGAATGGGGTTAGGAGGAAGAGATAAATCGGACATGATTGAATGGCAGAGTGGATTTGATGGGCCAAATGGCCTAATTGTATTCCTATTCCTTATGACCTTATGACCTTAGGATATAGGAGTCTGGAAATTGTGACCTCTGGGTTCAAGAATAGCTTCTTCCAAAAAACAATCAAGGCCTTGACCACGACATATTAACCTGAACTATGAACTATGGACTGCCTTTGGTTCCACTAAGGATTTTGAGAGGTTTTTGCACTAGCATTGGGTCCATTTATAGATTTTTGTTTGTTATATATAATCTATGAGTATTGTGTTCACCGGACTGTTATGTTCACGAGTTCATGTTCATATCATGTTATCGGCGCAGAATTGGGCTCAATCATTCAACCATGGCTGATCCATCTTTCCTTCTAAAGCCCATTCTCCTGCCTTCTCCCCATAACCCCTGACACCCGTACTAATCAGCCATCTGTGGCAATGAATTCCACCGATTCGCCACCCGTGAATGCTGCTGCAAGGAAGAATTTCATTCTTCCGTTAATGGTACATGCAATCTTTTGATTCTTGATGCCTGAAAACGTGATATGGGCCAAACGCGGGCAAATGGGTCTGGCTTGGAAGAGGGATTTGAGCCTCTCATGGACGATTTTGGCCAAAGAACCCGTTTCCACGCTGTGTTACCTTCTGACTCTGATTTCTAACACTCATTAAATAAGGTAGCCAGTGACCAAACTGTCACAGATGCATCTGCCACTTCGTCTGATGTTGGCTAATTATTTAATGACAAGCTGTTGAATAATCTCAGGATGTCATCTATTTACAGAGCAAGATGATAAATAGCATTTCTGGCAAACAATAAATCTTAGACTGCAATTTGGGCCAAACTGGAAGACAATTAAACTAACAATCCCTTAGGACTCAATATGAAGATTTCACACACAGATTTTACAAGTCTTTGTTCTTCAAGGAATTCTGATGTACTTATGGAGGTCAGAATGCCTGCTTGCAGAATATTGTTCATGTGTATTAAAAATTCAAAAGAATAATAATGCCATCCAAATAATAAAACAGCTTATTGCATAATCTCAATATGGAATTATTATGTGCATTTCATAATTGTGTGTCTCCATGGAAACAAAAGTGTATATTTTACAAACATTACTCTGGGCGGCACAATAGACAATAAGGTCATTCGGCCCTTCAAGCCAGCACCGCTATTCACTGTGATCGTGGCTGATCATCCACAATCAGTACCCCGTTCCTGCCTGCTCCCCATATCCCTTGACTCCACCATCTTTAAGAGCTCTATCTAACTCTCTCTTGAAAGCATCCAGAGAATCAGCCTCCGCTGCCTTTTGAAACAGAGAATTCCACAGATTCACAACTCTCTGGGTGAAAATGTTTTTCCTCATCTCCATTCTAAATAGCCTACCCCTTATTCTTAAACTGTGGCCCCTGGTTCTGGACTCCCCCAACATTGGGAAAATGTTTCCAGCCTCTAGCATGTCCAATCCCGAAATAATCTTATTTGTTTCAATAAGATCCCCTCTCATCCTTTTAAATTCCAGTGTGTACAAGCCAAGTCGTTCCATTCTTTGTCATTTGACAGTCCTGCCATCCCGGGAATTAACGTCCCTCAATAGCAAAAATGTCCGTCCACAAATTTGGAGACCAAAACTGCACACAATACTCCAGGTGTGGTCGCACCAGGGCCCATTACAATTGTAGAAGGACCTCTTTACTCTTATACTCAACATGCCATTAGCTTTCTTCACTGCCTGTTGTACCTGCATGCTGCACGATGGCGCAGTGGTTGAGTTGCTGCCTTTCAGCGCCACAGACCCAGGTTCAACGCTGACCACGGGTACTGTCTGTATCCAGTTTGTAAGTTCTCCCCGTGACCTGCATGAGGTTTCCTCCCACACTCCAGAGATGTGCATGTTTGTAGGCTAATTGGCTTGGTATAATTGTAAATTATCCCTTGTGTGTGTGTGGGTTAATGTTAGTGTACCGTGGGTGACGCTGGTCGGTGCAGGCCTAGTGGGCTGAAAGGCCTGTTTCCATGCTTTATCTCTAAACTAACCTAAACTCTAAACCGGTTCGCCTTATCAATTTTGTACAACTTTACTAAGTGTTTGTGGACCTACAATAAGACATCATATTCTCTGGCAAGTACAATTCTGATCAAGGGAAGATCGGCCGTGAAGCTAGCCACCTAATGCTTAGTCAGTCTCTAGTGTTCTCCTGTAAGAATGTTTCTGTAATCAATAAAATCCATAATTAATTGTTACATAATTAAAGACTGATTAGATTGATTGGGGGAGATAATGCAAACACATGAATTCAGCAATACACGAAAGGCAGTAGTTTACTTTAGTTAAGTTTACTTTAGTTTAGAGATACAGCATGGAAATAGGCCCTTCGGGCAACCGAGTCTGCGCCGACTGGCGATCCCCGTACATTAACACTATCCTACACACAGTAGGGCCAATTTTTAATTTTAACGAAGCCAATTAACCTACAAACCTGTACGTCGTTGGAGTGTGGGAGGAAACCGGAGCTCCTTGAGAAAACCCACGCAGGTCATGGGGAGAATGTACAAACTCTGTATAGACAGTACCTGTAGTCAGAATCAAACCTGGGTCTCTGGTGATGTGAGGGAGCAACTCTATCCCTGCGCCACCGTGCCTCCTGTGAGGTTAGTACAGCATGCCATGACTCCATGATTCGATGGGGGAGTAGACTCGATGGGCCGAAAGGCCTAATTCTACTCCTATGACATGAGCTCGCACCCGTGGCTTCTCAGAGGCAATTATAAGGGAGAGAGCTAAATATTAATACAAAACCAAACTTGAAATCAAGATGGAAAATTCTGGAAAGAATAGGTTAGCAGGTTTTGCAAAGCAGTCTCGCTGTCCCCCCTTCCGCGGCGCTGGATAAATGGCGATTCATAGACTGCCTCCATGTAATCTACTATTTCTACACTGTTGTACTTAAGTACAGCGGCACGGTGGTGCAGTGGTAGAGTTGCTGCCTTCTTCTTCTTCTCTCGTGTGGCGTGCACAGCCTAAAGTTGTTGGACAACTTGTTCTATTTGATGTTGCTGCCTTACAGCGCCAGAGGCCCGGGTTCCATCCTGATCACGGGTGCTCACTGTATGGAGTTTGTACGTTCTTCCCGTGACCTGCGTGGCTTTTCTACCAATGCTCTGGTTTCCTCCCGCACTCCAAAGACGTACATATTTGTAGGTTAATTGGCCTGGTATAATTGTAAATTGTCCACCGTGTGTTTAGAGTGGTGTGGATCGCTGGTCAGTGCGGATTCGGTGGTCGAAGGGCCTGTTTTTGCCCCGTTTTCTCTGAACTAAACTAAAAGAAACATGTACCTCAGTACACGTGACAATAACGGAAACTCGACTGACGAAGGATCTGAGGAAGCGCCCCAACCCGAAACATTACCTATCCATGTCCTCCAGAGATGCTGCCTGACCCATTACGTTACTCCATCACTAAGTGTTCTACACATGATTGTAGAATCTGTAGTTCATAGTCTTCAATGTTGTTATTTGAGCAATTTAATGCGGAAATTGCTCTTGTGATTTCAGTCTATGTTTTTTTTTCCAATAGTACTTGAAATCAGATTATTCCCCATGAATAAATTAGATCCAAATTCATAATAATCGAATTTAAGCATATCCGTCTCCAATTATCCTGTTCTCGAATCACCTGCTTAACAGTTAATTGCACTAAGGTAAACATTACTTACTGATTCATTAAATCAAGTAGAAACTAAGAGCTGAGAGTAGAACGTTAAAGAAGGAACTGCAAGAAGGGTTTCGGGCCGAAACGTTACCTATCTCCTTCGCTCCATAGATGCTGCTGCACCCGCTGAGTTTCTCCAGCATTTTGACCCGTGACTCTACTCTCACAGGACTTATGACCTGTGAGAGTAGAGTCACAGGTCATAAGTCATAAGGTCATAAGTGTAATTGGAGCAGAATGAGGCCATTCGACCCATCAAGTCTACTCCACCATTCAATCATGGTTGATCTATCTTTCATAGAATCATAGAATCATAGAAAATAGGTGCAGGAGTAGGCCATTCGGCCCTTTGAGCCTGCACCGCCATTCAATATGATCATGGCTGATCATATTGAATGGAGCTTTCCCTCCTAATCCCATTCTCCTGCCTTCTCCCCATAACCCCTGACACTCGTATTAATCAAGAATCTATCTATCTCTGCCTTAAAAATATCCATTGACTTGGCCAGTCAGAACTTTTTCTCCCAGGATGGAGATGTCACAGACTAGAGGACATCATTTTAAAGTGATAGGGGCCTTCACAGTTTACAGTTTAGTTCATTGTCACGTGTACCGGGGAACAGTGAAAAGGTTTTTGTTGCGTGCTAACCAGTCAGCGGAAAGACAATGCTTCATGCACAAGAGAAGGAATTGTTGATTCATCTAATGACAATACATGATAACAATCAAACTATTTACAGTGTACAGATACATGATAAGGGAATAACATTTAGTGCAAGGTAAAGCCAGCAAAGTCCGATCAAGGATAGTCCGAGGGTCACCAATGAAGTACAGTAGATAGTAGCTCAGGACTGCTCTCTAGTTGAGTTAAGATGATTCAGTTTCCTGACAACAGCTGGGAAGAAACTGTCCCTGAAGCTGGAGGCGTCCACAATTCCATGAAAGTGGCAACATAGGTATTTGTGCTTTCATTGAGCGGGGCATTGGCCAGTCCATCATAGAGTGGTAGACATTGGCCAGTCCATCACATGTACTGGCCTCCCCACAGGAAGGGCTTCCAGTATCATCAAAGCCAGTATCATCAGAGACCCACAGCACCCTGGCCATGCTCTCATTTTACTCCCACCACGGAGAAGAAGGTACAGGACACAGAAAACCATGACCACCAGGTTCAAGAATAGCTTCCTCCATAGATCGGTGGGGGCGCTGCGAGACGGCTGCCCTGCCAGCAGCGTGTTTGTCATTTCTACTTTTTTGTTTTTTTTTAGGAAGTCCAAATGTGTGTATTAATGTCTCTCAGTGTGCCTTGTGTGGGGGGAGGTGGGGGGGAACCCCTTTTGGTCGCCTCCTCCATGGAGCGGTGACTTTTTCTATGTCGCCTCCCTCACAGCCTAACAATAAGGATCGGTGCGGCCTTTCCCGGAGTCGGGCCCGGAGCTTCCGCAGCGGGCACAGCGTGGACTTTTTTCATCGCGGAACGGGGCGAACCCATGCTGGGGTCGCCAGAAAGGAGTGCTCCGATCGCTGGCCCGCGGACTGTTACAGGCTAAAGACGCGGTCTGCGGAGCTTCTAGCCACGGGCGCGGCGTCCGGAGCCTGGGACCCCTTGTTGGGGATCCCCTGAGGAGAAGAGCTCCGACCGCCGGCCTGCGGCCTACAACATCTTGAAGCCGCGACCTGGGGAACTCCTAGCCACGGGCGCGGCTTCCGGAGCCTGGGACCCCTTGTTGGGGATCCCCCGAGGAGAAGAGCTCCGACCGCCGGCCTGCGGCCTACAACATCTTGAAGCCGCGACCTGCGGTGCTTCTGGCCGCGGGTGCGGCGTGGACTTACCATCCGGAGCTTGGGATCCCTTGTTGGGGATCCCCAGAGGAGAAGAGCTCCGACCGCCGGCCTGCAGCCGACAACATCCTGAAGCTGCGGTCTCCGGTAGGGAAGCACCGATTCGGGACTTTTCTTCCAGAAGAGAGGACCTGTACATCTGGCCGCCCCTTTGTGTTAAATTTTGATTGTGTATTGTGTGTTCTTTTTGATTGTACCGCTGCTGGCAAATTCATTTCACTGCACTTTATTGTGTATGTGATGAATATATCTGATTGATTGATTAATTGATTGATTGATGGACATCCGTTGAACTATTGAAAACTACACAACACGAACCTCAGCAAAATTAACTTTTATGGACTGTCTTTGTTTTCACTCACAACTTTGTTTTTGCTCTAGTATCAAGGTTATTAATTTATTGATTTGTAAAATTATGTATTATTTGTATTGTATTTAGTTACGTTAAGTTGGTGTAAGTCAGATTTTCAGTGTTTCAAAGTTGATACATATGACAATTAAACACTCCTGATTCTTTTGAAAAAAAATTACCATTGTTAGATTCCAGAACATTAGCAAATAACATAATTTTTCACGTTCATGTGAAAGGAACAGAATTAGGCCATTTGTCCAATCTAGTCTACTCCAACATTCACTCATGGCTGATCTATCTTTCCCTCTCATTTCCCATTCTCCAGCTTTCTCCCCATAACCCCTGACACCCTTATTAATCATTTTCATGATGCTTTTGCATATATTATTTTTTTAATTATTTGTTTGAGGCTCAATGTGGTTGTTTTAAACCTATTTCCTAGCTATTCTTGCCTGGTGAAATCCACTAATCTTTTAAAAACTCAGCTTGTAAATTCCAGATGTCATCCCCATTTCCCTCTGCGCTTAGTCCTGGTATCCTGGTCAATATTTATTTCTAAATATTTCTAATCTTATTTTCTGCTTTGAGAGGTTGCAGCATTTTCTTCAACACTGACTGCATTTCAAATTTACTCCATTGAGTGTGAAGCATTTTGCAAGAGTCTTTAATGGGCATTGAAGTTTTTTCTAGTAAGCCTTCTTTGTAAAGTTTGCACAGGCAGATAATAAAGTCTTTCCAAGAACTATTTTTGCTGCTCTCTAGTTTCAAAGCTAAAAGAAAGCTAAGTGACTGGTCAAATTGAACACATCAACTTCCTAGGAATCGTTATCACCAACAACGTCTCCTGTGTCACCGATATTGAAGCAACAAACAAAAGGAAGCACAACCAGCGTCTCTAATTCCTTAGAAGGCTTCGGAAGTTTGGCATGTCCCCTACACCTCTCACCAACTTCTTCAGATGCGCCACAGAAAGTATATTATCGGGATGCATCGCAGCTTGGTTTGGAAACAGCTCCATCCACGACTGCAAGAAATTGCAGCGAATTGTAGACGCAGCCCAGATCATCGCACAAACCATCCTCCCTTCCATTAACTCCATTGATACTTCACGCTGCCTCGGTACAGAAGTGTGAAAATGATTCCTAGGAATCTCAATATGACATACTCCAGCAACAGAATAGCAAAAGGATTTGCGTACAAGAGCAGGGAGGTTCTACTGCAGTTGTACAGGGTCTTGGTGAGGCCACACCTGGAGTGTTGCGTACAGTTTTGGTCTCCTAATCTGAGGAAAGACATTCTTGCCATAGAGGGAGTACAGAGAAGGTTCACCAGACTGATTCCTGGGATGGCAGGTCTTCCATATGAAGAAAGACTGGATAGACTCGGCTTGTACTCGCTGGAACTTAGAAGATTGAGGGGGGATCTCATAGAGACTTACAAAATTCTTAAGGGGTTGGACAGGCTAGATGCAGGAAGATTGTTCCCGATGTTGGGGAAGTCCAGGACAAGGGGTCACAGTTTAAGGATAAGGGGGAAGTCTTTTAGGACCGAGATGTGAAAATTATTTTTCACACAGAGAGTGGTGAATCTGTGGAATTCTCTGCCACAGAGGGTAGTTGAGGCCAGTTAATTGGCTATATTTAAGAGTGAGTTGTATGTGGCCCATGTGGCTAAAGGGATCAGGGGGTATGGAGAGAAGGCAGGTACAGGATGCTGAGTTGGATGATCAGCCATGATCACATTGAATGGCGGTGCAGGCTCGAAGGGCCGAATGGCCTACTCCTGCACCTATTTTCTATGTTTTCTAACAGGAGGTATATCAACATGGGCTTGAGGGACCCGAGGCGGAGCCTGGTGCAGGGCTGCATTATATCTCCCAGTCTGTAGACGGGAGTGTAGGTCAAGAGCCCTGGGCGGGCTCACCCTTCAGTGCCATGACAGAATACCCCACGGCACTAGACCCACACGATACAACTATACCCTCCATGGTGTCCAAGTTTGCGATGCCATCTCAGGTCAGTGGGCCGTTGAACCCTGAGTTAGCAGCCAGTATAAATTACACGACCTCCCATCAACTACAGGAGCAGGTGATGCTGGAAACAGCAATGAAGTACCGGACACCCATCAACTGCGCCTCGTTAAAAGTTCCAACGGTCAATAGCTCGATCTGGAATTACATGGGAGGTGGCATTAAGACTCAGGAGGTCAAACTTCAAAGAATCTTGAGCATGCTAGCAGCTGGAGTCACTGCCTTTGCCAGGTCAGTAGATACCGGCTCCCTCTCAGACATACAACAAAATGCATTGGCTATGATGTGCCATGCACATCTACAGATCAATTGTTTTAGGAAAAATGCCATTCGTCCGGTACTTAATCCTAAATTTGCGGGATTATGCAAATCAACCAATATACAGCCACCCAATTACTTATTTGGAGAAGATTTGTCCAAAGAAATTGGACGATGAGGCAAAGGCGGTGGGGCAACTCAGAGCTTCACCAGCAGACAGATCATCAGCATTCCGACGGCAGCACCCATATGCGTCTGCTAGCAGCAGATGGCCTACAGGGGACAGTACCAGCTCTAGGATCGATAGAGCCAGCCAAAGGCACTTTTCGGGGCAAAGCTCAAGCTCACAGACTCCATACAGGGGCAATTGGCGCACGCCAATACACACCACATATGAACCAGCAACCATGGAAGTAGGTGATCTGGTTTCTCTAAATATGCGGAGTGTGGCACATTCACATGTTGCTTTGGAATTACGTTCGTTTGGATGTTGGATAAACCCCACGTTTATACTATTTGATGCCAAGTAGTAGGACCACCGGGAATAACTGAATTCAACTGGATGACAGCCATGGCCATTTAAAGCATTGGTTAATGGGCTAACTTTAGCGCCCAGGTTGCTTAACAATTTAAAAAAACAACACCTCTGTAACTCTACTTTAACCACAGGGGTTGAATCAAGTCAGTAGCTATGGTGCACCAGGCCACGCAATTAATGACAACACAAAAATGGATGTTGAATCATAAAGCACTTCATAAAATTATCTCTAGGTATGCTACACAAATATATAAGTTGTTGTGTTCAGACTTCAGTCTAAAGTTACCAAGGTGTATCGCTTGCAAACGAGACCCAAGGGCAGTAGCGATTGATGCATTCTCGCTGCATTGGGATGAATAAGATTCTATATTCTACCCATTCTGCCTTGTCTGTCGATGCCTGCTTAAAGTCAACCAAGACTCAGGCTCGGGCATTCTAATAGCCCTGATAGGGCCACTAAGCCATTCTGGGTGTGATCATGGAACCCTTATGGAGGTTCCTAAATGCTAGAACCTGCTCTTTACCCCATCACTGGGGAAGAACATTCCCTACATTATCAGCTAAAAACTTTGGTTTGCAGATTCTAAGAAGACCCTTTCTCGGGATTGGACCAGCTGAGCGTACAGTGGACGTACTAACTACGGCCTGGAGAGACAGCACTAAAAAACAATATGTCTCCTACATAAAGTAATGGGAAGAATTCTGTTCTCAAACTAACATCACGTATGAGACAGCGCACATAACTAACATTCTGGAATTTCTCTCAAACGTTCACTTTGACGAGAGGTTGAGCTACAGTGCTCTGAATTGCGCCAGAAGTGCGTTGTCATCATATTTGTTGCCAAGCTTAGGTCACTCGGTTGGGTCCCATCCATTAATATCCAGATTTATGAGAGGTATTCTTAACTTAAACCTCACCAGGCCCAGGTATATCAAAATATGGGATGCGGGTGTGGTTTTAACACTACTTCGCCAATGGGCTCCAGCTACATCCCTGTCCCTTCTCCGGCTAACTTACAAAGTAGTGATGCTCGTGGCTTTAATATCAGCTGACCAGGTCCAGTCATTACAGAAGCTGCGTCTGGATAGGATCGTGATTTCTGCCAGTGAAATAACGTTTTTAATATATGATCTAAAAAAACAGAGCAGACCTGGTGTTTCCGGTCTTAAGCTACAAATTATGGCATACCCCTTGGACCCCCGATTATGTGTGGTCACACACCTCCACCAATATATTAAAACAACTAAGGTTCTTAGGGGGTCAGAACTAACATTATTTATCAGTCATAAGAAACCGCATAAAAAGGTTTCAGCTCAAACCATCTCCAGGTGGTTAAAGCATGTTCTGGCGGATGCGGGTATAGACACTGATGTGTTCAAATCTCATTCCACCAGGGTCCGCAGCAAGGGTCCTGGACGTCGCGTTGGACCAAATCCTAGCGGCCGCCATTAGGCCTCAGCGCATATAGAATGCGCTGAGGCCTAATGGCGGAGCTGACGGCCTCGGGGCTGTGGCGGCAGTTCCAGCGGCGGCGGTGGCCCGACTGGCCCGGCCTAGCAGCGGCGGCGGCCCGACTTGGAGCTGTGGCGGCACTCCGGCGTTCCGGCGGTGGCAGCGGCCCGACTTGGAGCTGTGGCGGCACTCCGGCGTTTCGGCAGCGGCAGCGGCCTGACTTGGAGCTGCGGCCCGACCTAGCAGCGGCGGCGGCCCGACTTGTAGCTGTGGCGGCGTTCCGGCGGCGGCAGCGGCCCGACTTGTAGCTGTGGCGGCGTTCCGGCGGTGGCAGCGGCCCGACTTGGAGCTGTGGCGGCACTCCGGCGTTTCGGCAGCGGCAGCGGCCTGACTTGGAGCTGCGGCCCGACCTAGTAGCAGCAGCGGCCCGACTTGGAGCTGCGGCCCGGCCTAGCAGCGGCGGCGGCCCGACTTGTAGCTGTGGCGGCGTTCCGGCGGCGGCAGCGGCCCGACTTGGAGCTGTGGCCCGACTTGGAGCTGTGGCCCGACTTGGAGCTGTGGCGGCACTCCGGCGTTCCGGTGGCGGCGGTGGCCCGACTTGGAGCTGTGGCCTGACTTTGGTGCTGTGGCGGTGTTCTTGCGTTTCGGCGTTGCCGGCGGCGTCGGAGGCCTGGATCGCCTCAGCGCGGAGGGAGAACGAGGAGGGAAGAGACAAAGACTAAGACTTTTGCCTTCCATCACAGTGAGGAGGTGTTTGGTGAGCTCACTGTGGTGGATGTTGAATTTGTGTTTATTGTGTGTTTTGTCGCTTTTATTATATGTATGACTGCAGGCACGAAATTTCGTTCAGACCGAAAGGTCTGAATGACAATAAAGGAATTCAATTCAATTCCAAGAACGCACCTTCCAGACGTTTTACAATAAGCCTGTAACTAGGTCAAATGTTTTCGCAAATACTATTTTAAGTTCTGTAATCCCCTCTCGAGTGTAAGAGAGTTCTCTATTATAATTTGTCCATTAAATACTTTTTTTCAGCATGTTCAAAATTTATGCCATGACTGAATACTTGAATTTCCAGTCCTCCTTCGTCAATCATACAGTGTGTGACGCATGGACTCGTTCCACGGCATGAAGTCACAGAGCTTCAAAATCTTCACGTATATACTCACATGACTCCGAAGTAAAATAGTAAGATTAAACAAGAACTTACCAGTTTGAAGTTTGATCTTTATTTTATGAGGAGTTACGATGAGGGATTACGTGCCCTCTGCTCCCAACCCTCCTCAGAAAACATAACTGGTAGTTCTAGTTCTCGAATTTTACTATTATCAGTTCACCAACTTCACACCGCTGCTTCGAAGATTGGCGCACATGCGGGCTGACGGGCTTCTTCACGTAATCCCTCATCGTAACTCCTCATAAAATAAAGATCGCCAAGCCTCCGCTTGGTTTCACCGATATAGATCATCTGGCATCTGGAGCAGCGGATGCAGTAGATGAGGTTGGAGGAGGTGCAGGTGAACCTCTGTCGGACCTGGAAGGACTGCTTGGGTCCCTGAAAGGAGTGGAGGGGGGAGGTGAAGGGACAAGTGTTGCATTTCTTGCGGTTGCAAGGGAAAGTGCCCGGGGAAGGGGTAGAGTGGGAGGGGAGGGAAGAATGGACAAGGGAGTTGCGGAGGGAGCGGTCTTTGCGGAAGGCAGACAGGGGGGGAGATGGGAAGATGTAGCGGGTGGAGGGGTCACGTTGGAGGTGGCGAAAACTGGCGGAGGACTATATGTTGTATTTGCCGGCTGGTGGGGTGAAAGGTGAGGACCAGGGGGACTCTGCCCTGTTTGCGAGTGGGGGAATGGGGAGCGAGGGCAGTGTTGCGGGGTATGGAGGAGACCCTGGTGCGAGCCTCATCAATAGTGGGGGAGGGAATCCCCGTTCTCTGAAGAATGAGGCCATTTGTGATGACCTGGTGTGGAACACCTCATCCTGGGAGCAGATGCGGCGTAGACGGAGGCATTGGGAATAGGGGATGGAGTCCTTACAGGAAGCAGGGTGGGAGGAAGAGTAGTCCAGGTAGCTGTGGGAGTCAGTAGGTTTGTAGTGGATGTCGGTCAGGAGCGTATCACCTGCAATAGAGATGGTGAGGTCAAGGAATGGTAGGGAAGTGTCGGAAATGGTCCAAGTGTATTTGAGTGCCAGATGGAAGTTGGTGGTGAAATGAATGAAGTCAGTCAGTTGTGTGTGGGTGCAGGAGGTGACACCAAAGCAGTCGTCGATGTAACGGAGGTAGAGGTCGGGGATGGGGCCCTGGTACGCCGAGAACAAGGATTGTTCGACGTACCCAACAAAGAGGCAAGCGTAGCTGGGGCCCATGCGTGTGCCCATAGCTACGCCTTGTGTTTGGAGGAAATGGGAGGAATCAAAAGAGAAGTTATTGAGGGTGAGGACCAACTCTGCTAGGCGGAGGAGGGTGTCAGTGGACGGGTATGGGGTTGCTCCTCTGGTCGAGGAAGAACCGGAGGGCTTTGAGACCGTCCTGGTGGGGGATGGAGGTGTAGAGTGACTGGACGTCCATGGTAAAGATGAGAGGATGGGGGCCTGGAGAATGGAATGCACGGAGCCGACGGAGAGTGTCTGAGGTGTCTTGAACATAGGTGGGGAGGGATTTAACAAAGGGGGATAGGATGGCGTCAAGGTATGTGGAAATGTGTTCGGTGGGGCACGAACAGGCAGAGACAATGGGTCTGCCAGGGCAGTCGGGTTTGTGGATATTGTGGAAGTGGAGGAAGAGCTTCCTTCACACAGTCCAGCCACGGTCACTGGCTCCTCAAGCAACCAGACTAGCCTTGTGGGAAAAGAAACGCAGTGAAAACCCACCACCAGGTAAAGATGCCCATCGCAACCAAGGAACAGCTACCACCTGGTCACAGGCGTGACTGGAAGACCTGGAAGTCCCTAAATAGGCTTTGTATAGGAAGTCCCTAAATAGGATGGGCCGATGCAAGACCAATACGAGCAAATGGGCCTATGCAGATGTGGCAGACACAGAATGTGAATGTGGAACATCTGTACAATCCACACCACACCTACTAAGATGCCCACTTCTTGGTGAACAATGCAGCCTGGAAGATCCAACGGTGGCAAACGACAAGGCTGTCTACTGTGCAAGATCCTGGCCAAACATTCGAAACATAGATGATGGACACGAAAGAAGACTATTTCTTAAACGTTGGGATAACCCCTGCCTCAACTACCTCCTCTGGCAGCTCGTTCCGTACACCCGCCACCCTTTGTGTGAAAAATGTACCCGTCAGATTCCTATTAAATCTTTTCCCATTCACCTTAAACCTATGTCCTCTGGTCCTCGATTCACTGACTCTGGGCAAGAGACTCTGAGTTTGCAACTGAACAATGCCAGCATGGTCAGTGTGGGCAAGTTGGGCCGAAGGGCCTATTTCCACACTGTATAGTTTAGTTTATTGTCACGTGTATCGAGGTACAGTGAAAAGCTTTTGGTTGCGTGCTAACCGGTCAACGGAAAGACAATACATGAAGCATTGCACAAGAGAAGGAATTGTTGATTGATCTAATGACTGAGCAGAATGAAATGTGTGGAAAGGAACTTCAGATACTTGTTTAAACCGAAGATAGACACAAAATGCTGGAGTAACTCAGCGTGACAGGCAGCATCTCTGGAGAGAAGGAATGGGTCGAGACCCGTCTTCAGACTGGTTAGGGATAAAGGGAATGAGAGATATGGGCAATGATGTAGAGAGATAAAGAACAATGACTGAAAGATATGAAAAAAAGTAACGATGATAAAGGAAACAGGCCATTGTTAGCTGTTTGTAGGGTGAAAACGAGAAGTGTGTGTGTCTTAGGTGGGGGAGGGATGGAGAGAGAGGGAATGCCAGAGCTACCTGAAGTGAGAGAAATCAATATTCATCATCATCGACTGTCACTCGAAACGAGTACGACTGTCCTCTCCTCTCCATAAGGTCGTCTACTTGTGGGTCTGCAGATGTGTGTAGAGGCCGATCCGTGATCCACACACCTTGGTGCAACGTGGGCAGTGGAGACTGGCGGTGGTCGGTAGTCGTCGAGCCCTCTTCTCTCTCTCCCTCTCCTTACGCTGCTGTCGCTTTGTCTCTGCGACACGGTGTAGCTCCATTTTGTGACGTGCAACTCCCTCCTGCAGGGATTTCCTCCAGGAGCACCTGTCCAGTGCAATGTGTGCTCCCAGTTGCCCGATGTGTTGTGGACTTTCTTCAGACTGTTCTTGATGTTACCTGAAGTGAGAATAATCAATATTCATACCACCATAAGCTGCCCGGGCGATGTTTGAGTTGGTGATGTGGATACGTGGGCTGTGTTGTTCCCTTTCATGGACTTACCTAACAAAGGGACTCGAATATGAAGAACTGGGAAAACAGTCTGGCTGATGGACAGGTTCTTTTAATCAATTTGACCAGTCACTGCGCTCTCTTTCCGCTTCGAAAATAGAGAACGCCGACAGTAGTTCTTGGAAGGACTTTATTAACTGCCTGTGCAAACATTATAACAAAGGCTTACTAGAAAATCCTTCAATGCTCATTAAAGACCATTTCAAAACACTTCACAGTTAATGGAGTCAAAGCGCAGTCTGTGTTGAAGAAAATGCTACAACCTCTCAAAGCATAAGCAGAGAGTGATCAGAATCTCCTTTAGAAATACTGATTGCGAAATAAATATTGACCAGGATAGAAGGAATACGTCCTTGGCCTAATGTTTCATTTGAAAGGCAGTACCTTTCACTACTGCCCAGTAGCTTCAAACCAGTTTTGCCTTCCACAACGTCATATAGCATGGAAACAGGCCGTTTGGCCCGTCACGCCCATGCTGACCAAATGCCTGATCTAAGCTAGTTTAATTTCCCTGTGTATGACTCAGGGCCACAGGGCCCTCAGGGTCACCGATTAAGAATACGGGGTAAGCCATTGAGAATGGAGATGAGGAAAAACCTTTTCACACAGAACGTTGTGAGTCTGTGAAATTCTCTGCCTCAGAGGGCAGTGGAGGCCAATCCATACCCCGTTCCTGCCTTCTCCCCATGTCCCCTGACTCCGCTATCTTTAAGACCCCTATCTAGCTCTCTCTTGATAGTATCCAGAGAACCCACCTTCACTGCCCTCTGAGGCAGAGAATTCCACAAACTCATAACTCTGTGTGAAAAAGTGTTTCCTCATCTGTCCGAAATGGCTTACCCCTTATTCTTAAACTGTGGCCCCTGGTTCTGGCTCCAAAATGCACACATGATTTTGTACACCTTTATAAGATCGCCCTTATGCCTCCTGTTCTGCACGGAATAAAGTCCTAGCCTGCTCAACCTCTCCCTGTAGCTCAGGCCCTGGGGTCTGGCAACATCTGCATAAAACTTCTCCCCATTCTGCAAATTTCTTACACCTTTCTGTCGCAATTGCTCAATGTTTATTGTGTTCAGTTCTGGACACCATGTTATAGGAAAGATGTTGTCAAGCTAGAAAGGGGGCTGAGAAATTATTCCTTGGAACACAGGAGGATGAGATCTCACAGAGGTATATAATATTGTGAGGGGAAAATATCGGGTAGACGCACAGAGTCTCTTGCTCAGAGTAGAGGAATTGGGTACCAGAGGACATAGGTTTAAGGTGAGGGGGGTAAGATTTAACAGGAACCTGGGGGGTAACGTTTTCACACAGAGGGTGGTTGATGTATGGAACGAGCTGGCGGAGGAGGTGGTTACATTTAACGCAATATCTAAGAAAAATTTAGACAGGTACATGGATCGAACAGGTTTAGAGGGATATGGGCCAAACTGTTTCTTAAAAGTCAATAGACAATAGACAATAGGTGCAGGAGTAGGCCATTCGGCCCTTCGAGCCAGCACTGCCTTTCAATGCAATCATGGCTGATCATCCACAATCAGTACCCGGTTCCTGCCTTCTCTCCATATCCCCTGATTCCGCTATCTTTAAGAGGCCTATCTAGCCCTCTCTTGAAAGTATCCAGAGAATCGGCCTTCCCCGATCTCTGAGGCAGAGAATTCCACAGATTCACAACTCTCTGTGAGAAAAAGTGTTTCCTCATCTCTGTTCTAAATGGCTTACCCCTTATTCTTAAACTGTCGCCCCTGGTTCCGGACTCCCCCAACATCGGGAACATGTTTCCTGCCTCTAGCGCGTCCAAACCCTTAATAATCTTGTATGTTTCAATGAGATTCCCTTCCAAACTCCAGAGTGTACAAGCCCAGCCACTCCATTCTCTCAGCACACGATAGTCCCGCCATCCCGTGAATTAACCTTGTAAACCTACGCTGCACCCCACAAATCTCCACAACTTTCCATTCAACTCCGCAAACGTTCCGACACATTTGCCCGGCTTACGGAGCTGCAGTCGATCCTCAGGGAATGGCACCTGCCTGCTTAACGGAATTGCCATATTACTGTTCCTTAATCGCTATGAATGAAGGCACACATCGCTCAGGGATCATTTTGTTCACAGTTGAATCTCTCATTGAAAAACAAAAATCACCTTTTCTGGGGGAATTGTGCTTGAATAAACCCATCAAACGTTGCATGGTTGCAAAGCTGCCTGATGCAATGTCAAATCATAATCAGTTCTTTGGTTTCTGTCATTATATACATCTTAGTTTTGTTTAGCTTAGAGCTACAGGGCCGGAAATAGGCCCCTCGGCCCACCAGGTGCGCGTCGACCAGCGATCCCCGCACACTAACACTACCCTACGCAAACTAGGTGCAATTATTACATGAATACCAAGCCAATTAACCAACAAACCTGTACGTCTTTGGAGTGCGGGAGGGAACGGAAGATAGACAATCGACAGTAGACAATAGACAATATTGCAGGAGTAGGCCATTTGGCCCTGAGCCAGCACCACCATTCAATGTGATCACGGCTGATCATCCCCAATCAGTACCCCGTTCCTGCCTTCTCCCCATATCCCCTGACTCCGCTGTTTTTAAGAGCCCTATCTAGCTCTCTCTTGAAAGCATCCAGAGAACCCGCCCTCTGAGGCAGAGAATTCCACAGATCTCGGAGTGAACCCACACGGGTGACGGGGAGAACGTATAAACTCCGCAAAGACAAGCATCCGTAATTGGGATCGATCCCGTGTCTCTGGCGCTGCGAGGCAGCAACTCTGCCGCTGCACCACCGTGCCACCCTTACATATACTTAAGCGTACATGAACGGCCACCAAACCTAATCGCAGCCTAATTACTAAGCTGCAGTCGTTCTGCTTCTATAAACTATGGCAAAATATTATACATAACAACATTTGCCACCACTAAACATGTTCAGTTTAGATTAGTTTATTGTCACATGTACCGGGGGGGGTACAGTGAAAAGCTTTTGCTGCCTGCTATCCAGTCAGTGGAAAGGCAATACATGATTACAATCGAGCCATTTACAGCGTACAGATGCAGGATAAGGGAATCAGAAATCGGAATCGAGATTTAAAAGTGTGGAGTGATTGTAATATGTGACCGTAGATCTGCTTCTGTAGTTAGCACGCAAATAGTCGCTTGGGTTGGAGGCGTCTTAAAGCAAGCTCATGTCATAAGGTCATAAGTGATAGCAGCAGAACTAGGCCATTCGGCCCATCAAGTCTACTCCGCCATTCAATCGTGGCTGATCTATCTCTCCCTCCTAACCGCAATCTCCTGCCTTCTCCTCATAACCCCTGACCACCTGCACAAATCAAGAATCTATCTATCTTTGCACTGAAAATATCCATTGACTAGTCCTCCACAGCCTTCTGTGGCAAAGAATCCCGCAGATTCACCACCCTCTGACTGAAGGAATTCCTCCTCATCGCCTTACTATAAAGACATCCTTTAATTCTGAGGCTGTGACCTCTGCATCTGCAGATGCTTATGTATCATTTTCTCTTTCATGTGTGACATTGAATTTGACATTGTTAATCTGCCAAATATATTGTCCCTGCTTCGTACTAAAATGACACCTGTTCATAAGCAGTGATGTTCAAACCCTGATCGCTGTACTTTCTCAGAAACAATTGCCTTGCCAATCCCAATGTACCCTTGAAATATCCCCATTTGACGCTGTTTTTACAGAGAGATTCCATTAAAATTCCATTCAAACAATTGATCAAAAAGTTCTAAAGAGTTAAAGAAGGAACTGCAGATGCTGGAGAATCGAGGGTACACAAAAGGCTGGAGAAACTCAGCGGGTGCAGCAGCTTCTAAGGAGCGAAGGAGATAGGCGACGTTTCGGGTCGAGACCCTTCTTCAGACTTTCCCAAGGTTGAATTTTTTTTCCAGTAAATCCTTACACAATGTATTTTAATTGGAGATTAAATGATGTTTTATGTTTTATTATCATCTCTATTTTCACTTAATCCAATATTTGGATAAGTAATTCTTTTAGATTACAGACTTTAGAGATACAGCGCAGAAACAGGCCCTTTGGCCTACTGAGTCCGTGCCGACCAGCGATCCCCCCGTACATTGACACTATTCTGCACACACTGGGGACAATTTACAATTTTACAAAAGCCAATTAGCCTACAAACCTGTACATCTTTGAAATGTAGGAGGAAACCAGAGCACCCAGAGTCAAATCACACAGTCACAGGGAGAACGTTGAGACTCCACGCAGACAGCACCCGTAGTCAGGATTGAACCCGGGTATCTGGCGCTGTGAGGCAGCAACTCTAACACTGCCCCCACTGTGCCTCTCTGATAGGTTTAATTGTTCCAACTGATATTTTCACACGGCTCACTCTATGAAACACTTAGCTTACTCACTCACTCTCCGTCATGAGGGCTCAAAGACGTTCCTTGCATGAGGTACGTTTATCCAACTAATTTTATGGTTAATTCCCCCTCGCAGTGTATCCAAGATTAGAAGATAGAATATATGTGCAGCACATTTGTGCAACTGACCCTTCAGCCCACAATGTCTTGCCGAACATGATGACAAGATAAACTATGTCTGAGACCTCGAGGCCTGAAGAAGACTCCTAAGACTTTGAGTCTGAAGAAGGGTCTTGACCTGAAACGTCGCCCATTCGTTCCCACCAGAGATGCTGCCTGTCCCACTGAGTTATTCCAACGTTTCGTGTCTGTGTAAACCAGCATCTGCAGTTCCTTCCTACACTTTTCACCAAGATAAACTAACCTCGTCTGCCTGCACATGATCCGTATCCCTCCATTCCCTACTTGTCCATCTGTCTATCTAAAAGGCTCCACAACACCATTATCGGTTGCTAAACACTTTAAGTTTCCCCCTCCCATTCCCACACTGACCTTTCTGTACTGGGCCTCATCAATTGTCAGAGTGAGGCCCAACGCAAATTGGAGGAACAGCACCTCATATTTCGCTTGGGCAGCTTACACCCCAGTGCTATGAACATTGACCTCTCTAATTTCAAGTAACCCTTGCTTTCCCTCTCTCTCCATCTCTCCCCCTTCCCAGTTCTCCGACCAGTCTGACTGTCTCCGACTACATTTTATCGCTGTTTGCATTGTTGTGACCTTCTCCCAGCTAACAATGAACTATTCTGCATGTTGCTCGATCGCCAACCCCGTTGCCTTTTCTTCACACCTCACACTTCCTTATCTATGTGTCTCCCTCTCCCCTGACATCAGTCTGAAGAAGGGTCTCGAGCCGAAACGCCACCCATTCCTTCTCTCCAGAGATGCTGCCTGTCCCGCTGAGTTACTCCAGTATTTTGTATCTAACAACTATTGTTTCTATATCCACCACTGCCGCTGGTGGAACCTTCGAGGCACCCCACCATCTTATGTTTAAACAGCTTTAAACGTGCCCCTCTCTACTTAAAGTTATGCCCTCTAGTCTTTGACATTTCCACCCTGGGTAAAAAAGGTTCTGATTCTCTACCCTATCCTCTGCCTCCATTAATTCTAAACCTGCTGCTGCAAGTAAGAATGTCATTGTTTTGTTGTGTAGGCCATTTGGCCCTTCGAGCCAGCACCGCCATTCAATGTGATCATGGCTGATCATCCCCAATCAGTACCCCGTTCCTGCCTTCTTCCCATATCCCCTGACTCCGGCTATTTTTAAGAGCCCTATCAAGTGCTCTCTTGAAAGCTTCTAGCTCTCTCTTGAAAGCGTGACAATGTCCCGTGTAAATGTCCCGGGAAAATGTACACGTGACAAATAAACCCTCTTGACTCTTGCACACTTCTATCAGTTCTCCCATCAACATCCATTACGCTAGAGGACACAATTCAAGTTTGTCCAACCCCGAAGAAGATATCGGACAGGTTTAAGAAGCAATTAGACAGGAACATGGATTGGACAGGTTTAGAAGGACATGGACCGAACGTGGGCAAGTTGGACTAGTGCAGAAGCGACATTGGTCGGTGTGGGCACCTTGGGCTAAAGGGCTTGTTTCCATGCTCTATCACTCTATGACTCACCTCATAAGGTCATGTGATAGGGGTAGAATTAGGCCATTCAGCCGATCAAATCTACTCTGCCATTCAATCATGGCTGATCTATCTCTCCCTCCTAACCCCATTCTCCTGCCTTCTCCCCTTAACCTCTGACCTGCACTAATCCAGAATCTATCAATCTCTGGCTTAAAAATATCCACTAACGGGCTCCACAGCCTTCTGTGGCAAATAATTCCAGAGGTTCACCACCCTCTGACTAAAGACATTTCTCCTCATCTCCTTCCTAAAAGAACGTCCTTTTAGTATGAGGTTATGGCATCTAGTCCTAGACTCTCCCAGTAGTGGAAACATCCTCTCCACATCCACTCTATCCAAGTCTTTCACTATTCTGTTTGTTTCAATGAGGTCCCCTCTCATTCTTCTAAACTCCAGCGAGTACAGGCCTAGTGCCGACAAACGCTCATCGTAGGTTAACCTACTCATTCCTGGAAGGCAGCACCTTGTGGCTAAGGGCCCGTAAACCAGGTGGTGTTCTGGTAAACCACTTCTGCACCCTCTCCAATGCCTCCACATCCTTCCTGATATGTTAATGGGGCAACAAGAACTGCACACAATGCTAAAAATGCTGCCTAACCAAAGCCTTGTTAAGCTGCCAAATGACGACCTGATTCTTATACTCAATACACTGACCGATGAAGGCAAGCCTATCATACACCTTTGTTACCGATTTATGTACTTTTGGTGTCACTTCTAGAGAATTATGGACTTGGACGCCAAGATCCTTCTGTACTTCTGTATACAGTACAGTGTTAAGTGTCTGTTTACTTTCTCCATGTCACCCGCATGTCCAACGCACGTCTCCCGAAACAAATCCTGTACTCCCAATTGAAGGAAGGTCGGTGAGCCCCCGGCGGGCCAAAGAAACGCTTCAAGGACAACATCAAGAACAGTCTGAAGAAAGTCCACATCACATCGAGCAACTGGGAGCACACATTGCCCTCCTGGTGGAGATCCGTGCCGGAAGGAGCTGCATGTCACGATATGGAACTACGCCGCATCGCAGAGACAAAGCGACAGCAGCGCAGGGAGAGAGAGAGAAGGGGGCTCGACGACCACCAACCACCGCCAGTCTCCACTGCCCACGTTGCACCAAGTTGTGTAGTTCGCGGATCGGCCTCTACAGACATCTGCAGACCCACAAGTAGACGACCCTATGGAGAGGAGAGGGCAGTCATACTTGTTTCGAGTGACCGCCACTGATAACATTCCCCCTCGATCTTCCAAAGTGGTGCAGTGGTAAAGTTCCTGCCTTACAGCGCCAGAGATACGCGCTCAATCCTGACTATGGGTGCTGTCTGTATGGAGTTTGTACTTTCTCCCCGTGACCGCATAGGTTTTCTGACCTACTGAGTTGCTCCAACACTTTCTGTCTTTTTTTCTTCATTACCTGTCATCCACTAATTTTTGGCATGGAATATTGTTGTTTTGATTTGTGTAGTTCAGAGCCACAGTGCGGAAACAAGCCCTTCGGCTCGCCGCGTCCGCGCCGACCACCGATCCCCGCGCACTAAAGGGGCTGTCCCACTGTGGCGACCTAATCCGCGATTTCAGAAGAGTGTCTTCGACCTTCAAGCTCGAGGGCACTCGCCTGGAAAACATCAAGCTGGATCGACCGTCAGCAATGAAACCGCGAGCTGGATCGACCGACCACACACACACACACACACACACACACACACACACACACACACACACACACACACACACACACACACACACACACACACACACACACACACACACACACACACACACACACACACACACACACACACACACACACACACACACACATCGCAAAGGTAGGGGCCAGGGAAAGCGAGGGAACACTGTCTGAAATTAACACCCGCGATGAAGAAGAAGGTAAAAGATGGCTGCACAGTGTACGGTAAGTCCATTAGAGTGCGCAGGGTGGGGGGGCGGGGGGCGGGGGGGGGGAGGGGGGGGGGGGGGAGGAGAGAAGGGGAGAGAAGGGGAGAATAGGGGAGAGAAGTGGAGAGAAGTGGAGAGAAGGGGGGACAAGGAGGGGAGAAGGAGTGGAGACACTGTTAAAAAGTCAGACGATGTTTAATAAAGTTTAGCGGCCATTTAACCTACCGGTCGGTTTTCCTTGGTCCTCAAAACTCCGATGAGCCAGTCAGCGAAGGAGATTGCCTCCGGCTGCCCTCGACTGCCTGTAACTAAATAGCGATCCCACTCCACTGTACTACGAGTTAAAACGAACCATGCCGACGTATGTTTACTCGTGGAAAATTGTTCAACAAGCTGAAAGTTTTTCCGCTAGTGAACTTCCCTCGAGCATGAAGGAGAGTTCCAGTGACCTCATAGGACCTTGTAGGAGCACGTGTCGACCATGCTGCGGGTTTGAGTCGAGGGCAAACTCTTCTAAACTCGCAGATTAGGTCTCCACAGTGGGACAGCCCCTTGACACTTTGTCCTACACACACTGGCGACAGTTTACAATTATACCAAGCCAATTAACCTATGGGGAGAAGGCAGGAAGGGGTTACTGATTGTGAATGATCAGCCATGATCACATTGAATGGCGGTGCTGGCTCGAAGGGCCGAATGGCCTACTCCTGCACCTATCACGCGGAGAACATACAAACTCCGTACAGACACGCACCCGTGGTCAGGATTGAACCCGGTTCTCTGGCGCTGCGAGGCAGCGACTCTACCGCTGCGCCATTGTAGATTCAAGTTTCACCAAATTCCACGCTAGTGAGGTGCATTTTCCAGCAGCTGTGAATTTTCCAGCAGTAATTGTCATTGATCTTCACATCACCTACGGTTTTCAAATTGAGAGCCGCACGCACCCTGCAGTTCACTCCTCACACTCAACTCGTTGCATTCTAGACTAATTATTACCTGCTCGGTAGAGATGCTACACGGGTGATCTTTTAGAAACTGTGTGATCCTCATTAAAACTCTTAACACATCAATAATGACAAAAGCTGCAATTTCATTGCTCTCCTGAGATATCACGTTTCAAAAAAAAAAAAACTAGATTAGTAAGTCTTCCCTTGCTATTTAGCAAATATCAAGGTTGTGGCAACACCAGCAGGTTCAATCAAAGGTAAATTACGGAGCTCTGTAGATTTTATTTTGACAAACTAAACCTGTTCTGCACATGGCACCTGGCCCAAGTCAAAATCTGCACAAGGATCGCAATAGATTTAATGTTTAAGAAAGAACTGCAGATGCTGGGAAAATCAAAGGTAGACAAAAATGCTGGAGAAACTCAACGGGTGAGGCAGCATCTATGGAGCGAAGGAATAGGCGACGTTTCGGGTCGAGACCCTCCTTCAGACTGATGTCGGGCAGGAAAAAGGAAGAGGCGGAGACAGTAGGCTTGCAGGAGAGCTGGGAAGGGGAGGGGAAGGAGGGAGAAAGCAAGGACTACCTGAAATTGGAGAAGTCAATGTTCATACCGCTGGGGTGTAAACTACCCAAGCAAATTATGAGGTGCTGCTCCTCCAATTTGCGCTGGGCGGAGGTGTTGAGCGAAGCGATCGGCAAGACTTGAAAATTGAAAATGTTGAAGTTAGATTGTAAAGAAGACACTCAGGATGTGAGCTGGGTTTCATGTGGATTCGGACTGCTTTGAGTTTAGTTCAGTTTAGAGATACAGTGCAGAAAGAGCCTCTTCTGCCCACCGAGTCCTAGTGATCCCCGCACACTAACGCTATCCTACACACACTAGGGAAAATTTACAATTATAGCAAGCCAATTAACCTACAAACCTGTACGTCTTTTGGTGCATGGGCGGAAACAGAAGCTCTCGGAGAAAACCCAAGCACGTGACGGGGAGAACGTACTGACAAGCACCCGTGGCCAGGATCGAACCGGGGTCTCCGGCGCTGTGAGGCAGCAACTCTACCACTGCGCCACCGTGCTGTCACACGAGGACAGGCGAAATTATAATTGTCACTTTGTGTGGTCCTGCTCCCAGTCTCAGTAAACTGTGAAGGGAGAACCCTCGCTGAGATTAATGATCAGTGTCACAACTTGTTCTTGCTTTCCCCCTGTGGCTTCATGGATTATTGCGCAGTGTGACAAGGCATTGAAATCAGTTGGCTCTCAGGCTCAGGATCGGAGGAGCACTGAGTTAGCAAAGATCAGCTGTGGAGTTTAATCCAAACGCTCATCAAATTGATGGTACTATATTGTCACGTGTACCTAGGTGCAGTAAATTGCTTTGTTTCGCAGGCAGCCCGGTAAAATCTCGCAGCAGACCTCACCTAGGCAGCCCGAAGAAGGGTCTCGACCCGAAACGTCACCCATTCCTTCTCTCCAGAGATGCCGCCTCACCCGCTGAGTTACTCCAGCATTTTGTGTCTCCTGGGCAGTACACAAGCGTCGCCACGTATCTGGTGCCAACAAAGTTACAAAAGTTCATCGAATAGTCCTATCTTCTGCCTGCTGTCGTAATGGCAGCAGGCAGACCCCATCCCCCTTCCCTCACTCCTTCCTTCATTCTCGACTCCCCCCCCCCACCATTAGTGTAGGAAGTAACTGCAGATGCTGGCTTACTCCGAAGATAAGAGAATAAATGCTGGAGAAACTCAGCGGGACAGGCAGAATCTCCGGGGAGAAGGAATGGGTGACGTTTCGGGTCGAGACCCTTCTTCAGACTGAGAGTCAGGGGAGAGGGAGGCAGAGAGATAGGGGGGTGGTGAGGTGTGAAAACGAGAGATCAAAAGAGATGTGGATCAAGAAAAATGTAAATAGATCATTGCTCGCTAGGAGAAGGTGACAACGAAGCAGACAGAGGTAAAATGTAATCGGGGACAGTTAGAATCCCCCCCAACAATCAGGTCTTCCCTTCGTACTTAAAGATAAGGGGGAAATCTTTTACGACCGAGATGAGAAAAACATTTTTCACACAGAGAGTGGTGAATCTGTGGAATTCTCTGCCACAGAAGGTAGTTGAGACCAGTTCATTGACTATATTTAAGAGGGAGTTAGATGTGGCCCTTGTGGCTAAAGGGATCAGGGGGTATGGAGAGAAGGCAGGTACAGGATACTGAGTTGGATGATCAGCCATGATCATATTGAATGGCGGTGCAGGCTCGAAGGGCTGAATGACCTACTCCTGCACCTATTTTCTATGTTTATGTGTTTACTCAGTGCTCCCCATCTGCCTCGGCAAGGCCAGCAACATAATGGCGTTTCGGGTCAGAATTCTTCGCCAGTCTGAAGAAGGGTCTCGACACCAAACGTCACCTGCTCCTTTTCTCCGGAGATGCTGCCTGACCTGCTGAGTGACACCAGCATTTTTGTGTCTATATTCGGTTTAATAATGTATGAAGTCCCTTTCAGGAACTCACCTCTGATGCTATCATTAAGATTCTTCATCTATTAGACAATAGACAATAGACAATAGGTGTAAGATTAGGTCATTCGGCCCTTCGAGCCAGCACCGCCATTCAATGTGATCATGGCTGATCATCCCCAATCAGTACCCCGTTCCTGCCTTTTCCCCATACCCCCTGACTCCGCTATTTTTAAGAACCCTATCTAGCTCTCTCTTGAAAGCATCCAGAGAACCTGCCTCCACCACCTTCTGATGCAGAGAATTCCACAGACTCACCACTCTCTGTGAGAAAAAGTGTTTCCTCGTCTCCGTTCTAAATGGCTTACTCCTTATTCTTAAAATGTGGCCCCTGGTTCTGGACTCCCCCAACATCGGGAACATCTTCCTGCCTCTAGCGTGTCCAAACCCTTAACAATCTTATATGTTTCATTTAAACTAATCTCATGTGTTTCAATTAAACTAATCCATGTCAACTTGAGGTAAATAATATTCGCATTGTAGATTTGAAAATAGTATAGGAATCCAAATCTCGTGCCCTTAGAAAGGAAACGAGGAGGGATTTCTTTATTCAGAGGGTGGTGACTCTGCAGGATCCATCGCCACAGATGGCTGTGGAGGCCAAGAGTGGATGTTTTTAAGGCAGAGATAGAAGGATTCTTGATTAGTACGGGTGCCAGGGGTTTTGGGGAGAAGGCAGGAGAATGGGGTTGAGAGGGAGAGAGAGATCAGCTATGATTGAATGGCGGAGTAGACTTGATGGGCCGATTAGCATAATTCAGCTCCTCGGACTTATGAACATATGAACCTATGTATCCTGGAAATTTCAGATTAGCTGTTCCACTTTTTTTTTTTTCGTTTAATGGATTTTGTTGAATCTATCAGTGGACCAACATACAGCAAACATTGGCACAATACACAGAGCCTGTGCACAAATATGTTTCTGTTTAATGTTGTGCCTCTAATCTCATAGTGACCATGTGGACTCTCACAGGTTCGGTGCTATTTCAGTGAATAATGGTAAAATCCCAAATGAAAATTGTAATGGGCCTGGTGAAATATGCCCAGGGAGGATTCCCCTGCCTGCTGTTTGTTGAATGAAACTGGAAAACTGTTGAGTTAACAGATTGCCAATGTCGACATTAAAAAGGGAAATATTGTATTAAAAGTGCCAAGTCCAACAGTAGTCAGATGATAGGCAAGGCTTTCGAAGCCCTCCGTGTGCTAAATGCTGATGCTTTATCGTTTCGCCTAATGGGCCAAATTTACCGCAAAGTTACTGGGGTGAATACATCTGGCATTAAGACCGAAGGGATTTACACTGACATTAGCATCAGTGACAAAGTGGACCCCGTGCGCCTCGCACGAGAAGATTAATGCCACCGACACTTACATTTCCCTTCAAATTAACAAGCTGCTTTTCATTATTAGGATGCAAATGTTGATACTTTTAGTCAGCCCTAGCGACAATTCCAAGATTCGCATGAAAGACAACACAGTTTTCCGCAGTGACGTTTTGTTCAAACTCCTTTCGTTTTTGTTCCACGTCTGACAAAAACAAAGCTGGCAAATGTTGTGGAATTCATTGGTAGACGAAAATGCTGGAGAAACTCAGCGGGTAAGGCAGCATCTATGGAGCGAAGGAATAGGGTCAAGACGCTTCTTCAGGCATTCATTGTTCAGTTTAGTTTATTGTCACGCGTGCCCAGGCGCAGTGAAAATCTTTTGTTGCGTGCTATTCCAGACAGAAGATGGAAGTTACATGATTCTAATCGCGCCGTTACAGTGTATAGATATATTGTGGAATTCATTGCCACAGAAGGCTGTGGAGACCAAGACAAAGGATATTTTTTGAGACAGCGATAGATAGATCCTTGATTATTACGGGCATCATGGGTTATGGGGAGTACACAAAAGGCTGGAGAAACTCAGCGGGTGCAGCAGCATCTAAGGAGCGAAGGAGATAGGCGACGTTTCGGGTCGAGACCCTTCTTCAGACTGGTCAGGGATCAGGGAAACGAGAGATATAGACGGTGATGTGGAGAGATAAAGAACAATGAATGAAAGATATGCAAAAAAGTATCAATGATAAAGGGAACAAGCCATTGTAAGCTGTTTGTGGTGTGAAAATGAGAAGCTGGTGCGACTAGGGTGGGGGAGGGAGATAGAGAGAGAGGGAATGCCAGGGCCCGAGGGCTGAGGGAGAGGCGGGAAGGGGAGGAGACAGCAAGGGTTAACAGAATTGAGAAAATTCAATATTCAAGCCCAAAGGATGCAGACTCCCCAAGCGGAATATGAGGTGCTGAACTCCCCATATGGGTTATGGGGAGACTGCCAGGAGAATGGGGTTCGGAAGAAGAGATAAGATTGTTAAGGGCTTGGACACACTAGAGGCAATTAACATGTTCCCGATGTTGGGGGAGTCCAGAACCAGGGGCCACAGTTTAAGAATAAGGAGTAAACCATTTAGAACGGAGACGAGGAAACACTTTTTCTCACAGAGAGTGGTGAGTCTGTGGAATTCTCTGCCTCAGAGGGCGGTGGCGGTCCGTTCTCTGGATGCTTTCAAGAGAGAGCTAGATAGGGCTCTTAAAAATAGCGGAGTCAGGGGATATGGTGAGAAGGCAGGAACGGGGTACTGATTGGGGATGATCAGCCATGATCACATTGAATGGCGGTGCTGGCTCGAAGGGCCGAATGGCCTACTCCTGCACCTATTGTCTATTGTCTATTGTCATATCGGCCATGATTGAATGGTGGAGTAGGCTTGATGGGCTCGTTCTGCTCTTATGACTTCTGAACACCTTTGGGATGTGAGGGGAAGCAGGAGCACCCACAGGAGACTTAGATGGGCACGGGGAGAAGGTACAAACTCCGTACAGACAGCACCTGTGGTCAGGAACGAACCTGGGTCTCTGGTGCTGTGAGGCAGCAACTCTATCAGCTGTGCCGACCATCGTGCAACGAAGAAACACCAAAAAGACCACATTTTCTGTTGATCATGTGCGATCCAATATTTCTTTTCAATTCCATGAAGAAATGTATCTCAAATTTTTTTCACACATGTGGTTTGATGGCAGTGCCACGATTTATAGCACATCCAGAAATATATTCCTATATTTGGCAATACAATATATACAGCACGGGTGGCATGGTGCACAGCGATAGTCGCTGCCCTACAGCACCGTAGACCCGGATTCCATCCTGATTACGGGTGCTGTCTGTACAGAGTTTGTACGTTCTCCCTGTTACCACGTGGGTTTTCTCCGGGAACTCCGGTTTCCCCCCACACTCCAAAGACGTGCAGGTTTTTAGGCTGACTTGCTTCGATAAACTTGTACTTTGTCCGCATTGTGTGTAGGATAGTGTTATGGGCCTGTCCCACTCAGGCGGCTTTTTAGGCGACTGCAGGAGACTATGCAGTCGCCACATGTTCGCGGGTGGTTGCCGGGGAGTCGCCTTCATAGTTTGTGAGGCGCTCCCGCATTCTGGGAACTAGTCGCGTCCTCATTATGGTCGCCGTGAATTTTTTTAAACATGTTGAAAAATTAGTGGCGACTAGAATGAAGCCGCCATGGAGAGCAGCGAGAATTCTCGTGCCATCAGGAGGTCCTGATGGGTTGCCAGGGGGTCAAAGGTTCTCGGACGTTCTCCTAGGGTGTAGCCGGTGCTGACCGGTGAATTTCATTGGCTCATCGGGAAAAAAATGGTAAGCAGTAGTATTCAGAAGCTGGGTATCTCTGGCTTCTTAAAAGCTGTCTCCACTCCTTCTCCCCCCCCCCTTCTCCCCCCTCTCCCCCTTCTTTTAAATGACTTACCGTACACTGTGCTTTAGCCATCTTTTTACAGCGCCAACCTTCCTGTTCATCGCGGTGTGAGTCGGTTTCACCTTGGCTTTGCACCGTGTGAATATTTTAGACAGCTCTCTCCCCACTTGCCCTGTCCCCCGCCTGCATAATGGGCTGGTGAAGGAAACAATGTGTGTGTGTGTGTGTGTGTGTGTGTGTGTGTGTGTGTGTGTGTGTGTGTTCCACTCTGACAGTCCCTGGCAGTACACTGAAAAAATCACCTAAGTGAGACAGGCCCATTAGTGTGCAGGGATCTCTAAACTAATTTAAAAATCTTGAATTGGCCTTGTACTGACTTTCTGCCGTTTCAGAGAATAGTTAATCATGTTCTTGTAGATAGTCCAGGATAAGGAGAGCTAGTTTAGTTTAAGTTTAGTTTATTGTCACATGTACCGAGGTATAGTGAAGAGCTTTTGTTCCAGTCGGCGGAAAGACAATACATGATTACAATCGAGTCATGCACAGTGTACAGTTACATGATAAAGGAAATAATGTGAATAAGTTATCAGAGGGCGGTGAATCTGTGGGATTCAGTACCACCGAAGGCTGTGGAGGCCGTGACAAGATGCTGGTCAATTATAAAAGACGAAATAGCGGCACATTTGGATAGCAGTAACAGGATCGGTCCTAGTCAGCATGGATTTACGAAGGGGAAATCATGTTTGACTAATCTTCTGGAATTAGTTGAGGATGGTTCGGCATGGACTGGAAGGGCCGAGAGGGCCTGTTTCCGTGCTGTAATTGTTATATGGTTATATGTGATATGGTTATATGGTTATGTAACTAGGAAAATGGACAAGGGAGAGCCAGTGGATGTAGTGTACCTGGACTTTCAGAAAGCATTTCATAAGGTCCCACATAGGAGACTAGTGGGCAAAATAGGGCACATAGTATTGGGGGTAGACTGCTGACATGGATAGAAAATTGGTTGGCTGACAGGAAAGAAAGAGTAGGGATTAACGGGTCCCTTTCAGAATGGCAGGCAGTGACTAGTGGGGTACCGCAAGGCTCGCTGCTGGGACCGCAGCTATTTACAATATACATTAATGATTGTAGATGATGGAATTAAATGTAACATTAGTAAATTTGCAGATGACACCAAGCTGGGTGGCAGTGTGAACTGTGAGGAGGATGCTATGAAAATGCAGGTGACTTGGACAGGTTCGGTGAGTGGGCAGATGCATGGCAGATTAGGTTTAATGTGGATAAATGTGAGGTTATCCACTTTGGTGGCAAAAACAGGATGGCAGATTATTATCTGAATGCTGTCAAGTTGGGAAAAGGGGAAGTACAACGGGATCTGGGGGTCCTTGTTCATCAGTCACTGAAAGTAAGCATGCAGGTACAGCAGGCAGTGAAGAAAGCGAATGGCATGTTGGCCTTCATCACAAGAGGAGTTGAGTATAGGAGCAAAGTGGTCCTTCTGCAGTTGTACAGGGCCCTAGTGAGACCACACCTGCAGTATTGTGTGCCGTTTTGGTCCCCAAATTTGAGGAAGGACATGTTGGGAGTGTCGCATAGATTCACAAGGTTAATTCCCTGGGCTTGTGTACTCTAGAATTTGGAAGGATGAGAGGGAATCTTATCGAAGCATATAAGATTATTAAGGGATTGGACGCGCTAGAGGCAGGAAGCATGTTCCCGATGTTGGGGGAATCCAGAAACAGGGGCCACAATTTAAGAATTAGGGGTAGGCCATTTAGAACAGAGATGAGGAAACACTTTCTCACCCAGATAGTTGTAAATATGTGGAATTCTCTGATTCAAAAGGCAGTGGAGGCCAATTCTCTGGAAGCTTTCAAGATATAGCTCTTAAGCGGAGTCAGGGGATATGGGGAGAAAGCAGGAACGGGGTACTGATTGTGGATGATCAGCCATGATCACATTGAATGGCGTGCTAGCTCAAAGGGCCAAATGGCCTACTCTTGCACCTATAGTTTATTGTCTGTAACGTTTAGTGCATGGTAAGGTCCGATCAAAGGTAGTCTGATGGTCACCAATAAGGTAGATATCAGTTCAGGACTGCTCTCTAGTTGTGGTAGGATGGTAGGTTGTTCTCTTTTTTGAAGGACACAAAAAACAATTAAAATAAAAAATTTTAACGACCACCATGACTAATTATTCACGCCTCTAACCTCAAGAACTATTAAATGAATACATTAGCATCATTAGATTTTTCCAGCTGTCATTTTGCAATATGTCTCTGAATCAATGGACCTGGCATCTGGATCACTCGAACAGAACACAGGTCGCCGAACATGTTGGAAATCCAGAGGCGACCAGAAAAAGGCACGACTCTTTGCGCGACTACTCACGACCAAAGAGGCGACACACGTCGTCTGTATGGTCGTGAGTAGTCGCCCAAAGAGTCGTACCTTTGTCTGGCCGCCTCTGGATTTCCAACATGTTGCAGATGTTCGGCGACCTGCTGCGACTATGACGGGTGCCGGCAGGCTGGATAGCACACAACAAAAGCTTTTCACTGTGCCTCGGTACACGTGACAATAAACCAAACAAACCTGAACTAAACTAAACTAAATTCAACTAAACTAAACCCAATTTCCCAGAAATAGCCTTTTGTAAAAGACTGGTGGACACTAAATGCTGGAGTAACTCAGCGGGAAAAGCAGCATCTCTGGAGAGAAGGAATGAGTGACGTTTCGGGTCGAGACCCATCTTCAATAGACAATAGACAATAGGTGCAGGAGTAGACCATTCGGCCACGCGAGCCCTCACCGCCATCCAATGTGATCATGGCTAAACATCGCCAATCAGTACCCCGTTCCTGCCTTCTCCCCATATCTCCTGACTCCGCAACCTTTAAGAGCCCTATCTAGGTCTCTCTTGAAAGTATCCAGAGAACCGGCCTCCACCACCCTCTGAGGCAGAGAATTCCACAGATTCACAACTCTCTGCGAGAAAAAGTATTTCCTGGTCTCCAATGGCTTACTCCTTACTCTTAAACTGTATCCCCTGGTTGTGTACTTCACCAACGTCAGGAACATGTTTCCTGCCCCTAGCATGTCCAAACCCTTAACAATCTTATATGTTTCAATAAGATCCCCTCTCAGCCTTCTAAATACCAGAGTGTACAAGCCCAGCCACTCAATTCTCTCAGCATATGACAGTCCCAGCCATCCCGGGATATACCTTGTAAACCTACGTTGCACTCCCTCAATAGCAAGAATGTCCTTCCTCAAACTAGGAAGGGGACCAAAACTGCACACAATACTCCAGGTGTGATCTCACTAGGGTCTTGTACAACTGCAGAAGGACCTCTTTGCTCCTATACTCGACTGCTCTTGTTATAAAGGCCAACATGCCATTCGCTTTCTTCACTGCCTGCTGTACCTGCATGCTTACTTTCATAGACTGAAGAACAAGGACCCCCAGATCCTGTTGTACTTCCCCTTTTCCCAACTTGACGCCATTTAGATAGTAATCTGCCTTGCTGTTTTTTATACCAAAGTGGATAACCTCACATTTATCCACATTAAACCTCATCTGCCATGCATCTGCCCACTCCCCCAACCTGACCAAGTCACCCTGCATTCCCATAGCATCCTCCTCACAGTTCACACTGCGCAAGACACTATAAGACACTATCATCTTTTGTAAAAGACTAGCTGGTATAGGGATTGATGAGTATTATATATCAAAAGTATAATTGTCTAGACATTAGTTTCCCATCATTAACGTCACATCAGTTATACTGTAATGTCTGCACTTTCCAGTCCAGCTACAAAGTCAATTGCAAAGAATTACAGAGGCAGAAGAGAAAATGTCCATTCTGCTTTTGGGTCTGTTTAGTGTGAATGATTGGGATAGATTTCAGAGCAAGTGACCCAGCATCGTGTCAAGGACATTGCTGTCGAATCGGCAGCCAAATAAGAAATGAAGAAAAGAGGTGAAGCCACGATGTCTGAGGAAGGATGTGCTGGCTCTGGAAAGGGTCCAGAGGAGGTTTACAAGAATGATTCCAGGAATGATCCCAGGAACTGCAGATGCGGGAAGGGACCAAGTGGGTTTAGTTTAGTTTAGTTTAGCTTAGTTCAGAGATACAGAACGGGAACAGGCCCTTCAGCCACCGAGTCGATGCCGACCAGCGATCCCCACACGTTACCACTATCCTACACGCACTAGGGATAACTTACATGTACACCAAGCCAATAGCCTACAAACCTGTGCACCTTTGGAGTGTGGGAGGAAACCGTAGGTCTCAGAGAAAACCCATGCGGTCAAGGGGAAAACGTACAAACTCCATACATAAGGCCACAAGGTCATGTGATAGGATCAGAATTAGGCCATTTGACCCATCGAGTCTACTCCACCATTCAATCATGGCTGATCTATCTCTCCCACCTAACCCCATTCTCCAGCCTTCTCCCCATAACCTCTGACACTCATACAGACAGCCCCCGTAGTCAGCATCAAACCCGGGTCTCTGGCACTGCAAGCGCTGTAAGGCACCGCAAGCACTGCGCCACTGTTTCCGCCCGCAGTTTAGGAGGCATCTGCGGGGGGGGGGGGGGGGGGAAATGGACAGGTGACGTTTTGGGTTGAGACCCTTCTTCATAAAAGACGTTTCGTTTGGTTTAACTTAATGTCATGTGGACCAAGGTACAGTGAGGAAAAATTATGTTGCGTGCTATGCAGTCGGGGCAAAGACAAAACGTGATGAAATTGAGAAGTATCGTGATGTTGAGGCATTGACTGTGAAAGAAATTGAATTTGTAGGATTTTATTCAATGGTTTGGAGATGGAAAAAAATTGAAATGTAATGATAAGGATCAGTGTGGGCAAGTTGTTCGAAGGACCTGTTTCCGCGCTATGATTGTATGACGCTATAAGAAAGTCCCAGTGACATCATATGCTAATCATAGGTTAACCAACTCATTCCTGGGATCATTCTTTGTGAACCTCCTCTGGACGCTCTTTAGAGCCAGCACATCCTTCCTCAGATATGGTTCCCAAAATTGCTCACAGTACTCCAAATGCGGCCTGACCAGCGCTTGACAGAGCCTCAGCATTACATCCCTGTTTTTGTATACAAGCCCTCTCAAAATAAATGCTAGCATTGCGTTTGCTTTCTTTACTACCGATTCAATTTGCAGATTAACCTTTCTGGGAATCCTGCACCAGCACTCCCAAATCCCTTTTCACCTCCGATTTCTGGATTATCTCCCCATTTAGAAAATAATTTTTGCCTTTATTCCTGCTACCAAAAATGCATGATATCATATGGAAAAGGCCAATTGGGCAAGAGCTGCAGGGAATATGGTGCATATTAATAGATCTAAGAAATAACAGCAGTTGGAAGGTTAAAAACACATCATTTCATCTGTCCGGAAACCCCCCACCCCCAGTTGTTTCCATAAGTTTTAGTTTTGCAGATACAGAGCAGAAAGCGGCCCTTTGTCCTCACCGGGTCCACACCGACCAGCGATCCCTGCACATTAGCACTAACCTACACCTACTGGTGACAGTTTTACATTTTATACCGAGCCAATTAAACTACAAACCTGAACGTCTTTGGAAAGTGGGATAAAGCCGGAGCACCCAGAGAAAACCCACGCAGGCCACGGGGAGAACGTACAAACTCCATACAGACAGTACCCGCAGTCGGGATCGAACCCGGGTCTCCGACGCTGCGAGCGCTGTAAGGCAGAAACTCTACCGCTGCGCCACCGTGGCTGCGTGTTGAGAAGTCGGTCGAGGGCAGGCATTTATAGGGACCGTTGGCACAGTGGTAACACGGGGAGGTACAGCGGTAACAAGGTGGCGCAGCGGTAGAGTTGCTGCCTTTCAGCGCATTCAGCGCTTTCAGCGCCCAAGATCTGGGTTCGATCCCGACTATGAGTGCTGTCTGCACAGAGTTTGCACCTGCATAAATGCTTATAACAATGTTTCCACTGAAAGGTATTGGGCAGCGCAGTAGCACAGTGGGTAGAGCTGCTGCCTCATTGCGCCAGATTCGATCTTGACCTTGTGTGTTGTCTATGTGGAGTTTGCACGTTCTCCCTGTGACCGCTTGGGTTTCCTCCGGGTGCTCCGGTTTCCTTGCACATCCTAGAGATACGCGGGTTTGTAGATTAAATGGTGTCTGTAAAATGCCCCCTGGAGTGTAGGTTGTAGGTGAGGAAATGGGATAACATAGACCGTGTGTGAACGGGAGATTGATGGCCGGTATGGACTCAATGGGCTGTAGAACCTGTTTCCATGCTGTATTTTTCAAACCGAAAAGGGCGTACCTTTAGAAAGGAGATGTGGAGGAACTTCTTTAGTCAGAGGGTGGTGAATCTGTGGAATTCATTACCACAGGTGGCTGTAGAGGCCAAGCCAATTGGGTATTTTAAAGCAGGGACTAACACATTCTTGATTAGCAATCCAAGTCAAATTAATAGTAAGATTAAACGAGAACTTACCAGTTCGAAGTTTGATCTTTATTTTATGAGGAGTAATGATGAGGGATTACGTGAAAAAGCCCCGCCTGGCGCTGGAACGGCATACTTCAAAGCAGCGGCATGAAAAACACAGAACACAATAGCGGAGTAAGATAGTAAGGCTCATCATAGATTTAGAACTACCAGATGATCATTTATTTTATGAGGGTGTGGAGTGGAGGGCACGTAATTCCTCATCATCGTTACTCCTCATAAAATAAAGATCAAACTTCGAACTGGTTAAGTTCTCGTTTTTAATCTTACTATTTTACTTCGGAGTCACTAGTGAGTGACTATGTGAAGATTTTTGAAGCTTCTGTGTTTTTCATGTCGTAGAATTCTTCCATACGACAGGTCCGGCTAGGTCAACAGATACATGATGAAAAACCAGACTAGTTTTTAGTTTCATTTCCATAAATCTTTTAATGATAAAAGAACATATAATAACCCTCTTTTTACATCTGAGGAAGAACCATTACAAAGTGATAAAAGATATAAGTGATAACATAATTGATAATATCAATCAATAGTGAAACAAAGCAGGTGATTATAGTGAACCCAACACCGCGTGTCCAAAGCCTGTCATTGTGGTGAACAGGTTTATTGTAGAAACTTTTGAAAAGGTTTCTTCTTTAACACCACCCTGCGGTTTCTAAAATATGTTCGAGTGGTACGTCCTGGTAACTTCGCCACGGATGTAGCTGCTGCCCTGGTGGAGTGAGATTTGAACACATCAGTGTCTACTCCTGCTAAAAGTAACACCTGTTTTAACCACCTTGAGATTGTTTGCACTGAAGCTTTTGTGTGTGGTTTGTTATGCGTAATCATTAATGTTTTTTCATACACCTCGAAGAGTTTTGGTAACTTTTTACATAATGATTCAAATGGTTTAACTACACACTACGTTGGATCAATGGGATAAGCTTGGAAACATTACCTTTGCTCCAGTCTCCTGGTCTGCTTTGTTTGATCAGATCGTAAACATAGAAACACTAATGTTATCTGCAGTCACATGCATACAGTCTAAACGTAGCAATTTGTAATGATTGCACCCTTTGAGCTGAAACCAATGCCATTAACATTACTATTTAAATGTTAACTTTTTCCAAATGACAAAACTTCGATTGGAGTCCATTGCCTAAGTAAGGTAAGTACAATGCTAACATCCCAAATTTCTGTATATCTTGGTTTGGGTGGATTTTTGTTAAAGATTCCTTTCATAAATCTGGATATTAATGGATGTGATCCAATTGATTTCTGGTCAGAGATTTGTCCTAAATAAGATGATAAGGCACTACATGCACTATTAATGGCACTGTAACTTAAGTGTTGTTCAAAATGCAACTCGGCAAGGGACTCCAATATGTTTTCAATGTTCACAATATGATAGGATATATTTGACTGTCTGCAAAAATTTTCCCATTTTTTTATATGTGTCATATATTGTCTCTGACGCAATGCTATCTCGCCATGATGCGGACTATAATATCCATTAGTTCTATCCGACAATCCAAGCTCCTGTAGTGGTCTGGTCAAAACCTGCAGATTAACAAATTCATATAAGCATGTAATGGATGAATTTCTTTGGTTACTGGTTTTATCATATAAAAAATCACTGCTGCTAGGAATTGACATATATGGTTCTTTAATCATGTTTAACATCAATGGGAACCATGGTTGTGTCGGCCAATTTGGAATTACCAATAATCCTGTGGCAGAATCTTGTTCTATTTTCTTCAGACATTGCTGAACCAGAGCAAATGGCGGATAAGCATAAAAGAACATATTCCCCCAGTTTAATGAAAAAGCATCTACTGCTACTGCATCTGGATCTAGTTCCCAAGACACATGTTTAGGCAATTGATGATTTAGTCTTAATGCAAACAGATCAATGTCTGGTAACCCATATTGAGTCACAATTTTACTGAAAATTACTGGGTTCAACATCCATTCTGTGTTGTCTTTAAACATCCTTGATCTATTGTCTGCCACCACATTGTCTTTACCTGGGATGTAATTTGCCGAAATCCAAATTTGGTGCTTAATACACCATTGCCATATCTGATTGACCAAACAATCACATGATGCCGATCTGACTCACCCATGTGATTAATATATGCAACAGCTGTTTTATTGTCTAATTGTATCAGTACATGCAGATTCTTCTTTGTAGAACAATAGGCCTTCAACCCATAAAATGCATCCAATAATTCTAAATAGTTAATACCATATGTTTGGAGAAACATTTCCTCTTGGACAGTCCATCTGCCCCACAGTGGTGAATGAATCTGTCGCCCCCCATCCGAGAGCGCACTAGCATCTGTTTGTAAAATTACTTCAGGCTGCTGTAATCAGAATGTTTTTTGCAGCTTTGGGACATTTTCAATCCACCATTGTAATTCCAATTAAAGCTTTTTTTTGTTAATTGCATAGGCCTATCAAAATGGTCCTGCTCTCATTTTTTAGAGCTCTTATTTTGTTCCCTTTGAAGGTTTTGGTAATGTAATGGACCAAATTCTACTGCAGGAAATGCTGCTACTAATTTACCAATAACCTTTGCTTACTTCTCGGCATGGAGGGATAACGTTTTGTGAATGAGACCCCTAAACGGTCACTAAAATATCATCAATCTTATCTGTTGGCAAAGTTACTAACATAGTAACTGAGTTAATCACAAACTCCAAATAGTTAATTGACTGTGCTGGCTGCAGCTGGACTTAATCTGGATGAATCAAGAAACCTAACTTCTCAAATAAAGTTTTAGTTGCTGAAACTGATTTTTCAGCTGTTCCTGATTACTATTGATGATTAAAATGTCATCCATATAAGCCACAATGATGTGCTTTTGTGCTCTTAATTGTGCTAAAAGCTGGTTTCAACAGCTTTTGTAAAGAGCCTGGGAGCTGAACTTAACCCATTTGGTAAAGCTTTGAATTGCCACAGCTGTCCCAGCCAAGTAAATTTTAAATACCTTCGAAAGGACTGATGTATTGGTACTGAATAGTACGCATCCTTTAAATCAATTGTAGCCATATAACAACCTGATGATATCAAATGTCTTGCAGTGTTAAATGTTTCCATTTTAAAATGTTTATATTCGACAAATTTATTAAGATTTGTAAGGTCCAGAATAATTCTGCAACCACCATCTTTTTTATTTCTTGGAAATATATTTGACACAAATTGATGCTCATGTTCAACAGTTTTTTCAATAACTCCTTTTTTAAACAATTTGTCAATTTCCACATTAATTTCTGCCTCTTCAATTGCAGAAAACAAGGTTTATTTTGAACCGGAGAATTAACACCTTCTTTGAATGTAATAGTAGCTCCTGAAACTGTTTGTAAAATAAACCGATCAGATGTGATGGCAAGCCATTCATCATAAAACATTTGTAATCTCCCTCCAACTGGAGATTTGTCCACAGTTTCTTTAAGCATAGAATAAATTCTTTGTACCTCTCCATATGAACGTGGTGGTCTCCTTCTCCCCGTATACGGGTGAACATTAGGCTGTGTCGGATGATAATATTTTCTTATCATACTCCTGCCTCTGTTTCCAAAATCAAATCCCCTTCTTGACGAAAAAATACCTTTTTTGTCCAAAGACGAAAGTCTCATGTGCTAATTTAGATTTAGCCTCTTCATCCATTTTCTCTTATTTGTTTAGCAGGTTTTCTCCAAATAGATAACCAGGAGCTTGAACACCACTTGATCGACACAGACCTGCAAACCTTGGATGTAAAATGGGCCAAATCGCAATTTTCCTCATACAATTAATTTCATAGAAGGAATTGCATAATAAGCACAAAGTATCTTTTTGGATTTTATCCATCTCCAACCCCTCCATTTGCCTTCCAAAAGCAGTAACGGCAGCAGAAATCAATTTGAGGATTCTTTGAAATCTTATTTCTTGTCCTCTCATGCCTGGAGTCATAGGCGTCCACTAGACGGGATATTAAATCATAGGTACCTTCAATGAGGTGCATTATTTTCCGGTGTTTTATATAATTCTGCTGTTTCAATCATCACAGAATCTTGAAGTTGGTGAGATACCATATAATTAATACTAGCAGCTATTTTTTCTTCCATAGCATCACCACTTCCTTCAGGTATAGCAAAATCTTTTGCCATCTCAGGCACATCTGGCCTCTTCTTTTTTATTCGTGGTGTCACTCATAATCCCACATCACCACTTGCAGGGTCTGTCTTTTTGCATCCCTGATACACTTGGAATTATATCCAATGAGACTTCCTCCGCCCTTAATCCTGGGGTCCGGAGTTTTCAAATTCCCAATTTGGCACATAGCCATATTCTGTATATTCAAACCCCTCAGGGTCATTTGGGAAACTTCTGGTACTGTGACCCTTGTCTCATTATAATTTGGAGGCACTTTCTCCATATGTTTTATTTTTAGCCATATAGCTTTATTATCCGGGGACTTTCATTATCAGAGTCATTATCAGAAACCACGGGGCCTCACAGATTTCTTTTTACTTTTTCTAGGAACATTTTCCTCCGTGGTTTGTATTTTCTGGAGAAATTATAGTCTCACTAACGGAGTGAAAATCAGCGGCCACCGGTATCGAAACCGGATCCGCACTAAACTCTTGTCCCGTTTCTTTAGCTTCACCCCGGGACGGTCTTTTTACCCGCAAAATTTTCCTTTGAGACTTCTCCATTTTTCTTTTCCATTTATCTGGCTAAATCAGTATGCCAGCGTGACTCTGATTTTAACTTTTCCTTTCTCTTTTGCTGGTTTTACCAGCGTAACGTCTTTTTTAGAACGTCCCCTTTTTTCCTTACACTTACCTGCGGGTCCGTTACGACCGCTGCGAGGAGCTGCGCTCTGCAGCTCTTGCTTCTGCCGTCAGCGTCGACGTAATGCCGTTCCAGCGCCAGGCGGGGCTTCTTCACGTAGTCACTCATGTGACTCTGAAGTAAAATAGATATTTTTTAGGCAAAGATTGACAGATTATTGATTAGTACGGGTTTCAGAGGTTGTGGGTTGAGGCATGAGAATGGGGTTGAGAGGGAAAGATAGATCAGCTATGATTGAATGACAGAGTAGACTTGGTAAACCCAATGGGCTAATTTTGCCCTATATCTTATGAACATATGAAAGTATTAAGATAACTGGTCTATAATTCTACATCCCTCCATTTTTGAATTTCCAACCTTTACTTTTTTTTTAACCAGATATGTGTTTAAAAAAATATACTTTTTCACTGCAATTCAATTTCTGCTTTATTTAATAACATGATACTTCTATTAATTCTTCAGCCCATATGGTGAGATTACAATTCTAATTTCCAGTTCAATAGTGAATGAACCACTATGTTTTGTACACTTCCTTGCTGTGTATTTCAAAGACCTTTTCAAATATATTCAGTGAATTCACGGTGGATCTTTTCCTACATATCTCCAGCAAGAGAAATGGATGGAAGGAATAATTTTGTTTCTAGCTCAGAGATACAGCGCGGAAACAGGCCCCTCACACCACCGGGTCCGCACTGGCCAGAGATCGCCGCACATTAGCACTATCGTACAATCCAGGGGCAATTTACAATGACACCAAGCCAATTGACCAACAAAACTGCACGTGTTTGGAAGCCGGTGTCATTTATGAGGCTTTTAGATAGGCAAATCTACCAGGGTGGAAATCCACGGAGATCTTCGGTTTCCGTCCAGTCTCCAAAGACATACCGGTTTGTAGGAAGCAACATTTTACTAGAATGTTGCCTGGGTTCCAGCAACTTTGTTACAGAGAAAGGTTGAACAAGTTAGGTCTTTATTCTTTGGAGCGCAGAAGGTTAAGGGGGGACTTGATTGAGGTCTTTAAAATGATGAAAGATATAGACAGAGTTGACGTGGATACGTTTTTCCCATTGAGGGTAGGGAAGATTCAAACAAGAGGGCATGACATGAGAATTAAGGGACGGAAGTTTAGGGGTAACGTGAGGGGGAACTTATTTACTCAGAGGGTGGCGGCTGTGTGGAATGAGCTTCCAGCAGAAGTGGTGGAGGCAGGATCGATTTTAACATTTAAAAGTAAAGTGGATAGGTATATGGACGTGAAGGGAATGGAGGGGTATGGTCTGAGTGCAGGTAGATGGGACTAGGGGAAAACAAATGATCGGCACGGACTGGAAGGGCCGAGAGGGCCTGTTTCCGTGCTGTAATTGTTATATGGTTATATGGTTATATAACTGCAGATGCTAGTTTACACTAAAAATAGACACAAAATGCAGGACAGGCAACATCTCTGGATAGAAGGAATGGGTGACGTTTCGGGTCAAGACCCTTCTTCAAACTACAGGTTATTTAGCTTAATTGGCAGGGTATAAATGCAAAATGTAAAATTGTCCCTAGTGTGTGTAGGGTAGGGCCACAGTTTAAGAATAAGGCGTAAGCCATTTAAAACAGAGATGAAGAAACACTTTTTCACACAGAGAGTTGTGAGTGTGTGGAATTCTCTGCCTCAGATTGCAGTGGAGGCCGGTTCTCTGGATACTTTCAAGGGAGAGCTGGATGGGGCTCTTAAAAATAGCAGGGGACATGGGGAGAAAGCAGGAACGGGGTACTGATGGATGATCAGCCATGATCTGTGTTCTGCGAGAGGGAGCTGTGTTCTATGTTCTGAGCGGGAGCTCACACCACCCCCTCACATACACCCCCTCCCGTATCCCTACCCCCACAACACCCTATCCCCCCACACCCTCCCTCCCCTACACCAAACCCCCCACCACCACAACCCCCACACCCCCCACACACCCCCAAACACCGCCCCCACTCTACCTCCCTCAACTACACCAACCCTCCCCTACACACCCCCCCCCACCCCCCACCCCAAACCCTTCAACCCCTACACACCCCCCCCCTCCCCATAATCATCCCCCCTCCCTTACTCCCCCCCAACCCATACACCCCCCCCTAACCTACACACCCCCTACAACAAACCCCTTCCCCCCCACACCCCCCCTCCCCTACACCCCCCCACCCCACACCTCCCCCCTCCCCCACTAAGACAAGACCCTCTCTCCCCCACACCCTCCCCCTCCCCCACACACCCCTCCCCCACACACCACCCTCCCCCCACCCCCCCACAGACACACCCCCCTCCCTACATCCCCTCTCCCACACCCCCCTCCCCCCCTCCCCCACACCACCCTCCTCCTACAAATCCCCCCTCCCCTACAACCCTCCTCCACCCATACAACCCCCCTCCCCCACACCCCCCCACACCCCCCCTCCCCTACCCCCCTCCTCCACACCCCCCTCCCCCACAACCCCCCTCCCCCACAACCCCCTCCCCCACAACCCCCTCCCCCACACCTCCCCTCCCCCACACCTCCCCACCCTCCCCACAACCCCCCTCCCCCCACAACCCCCTCCCCCACACCTCCTCCCCCACACCTCCCTTCCCTCCCCCCACACCCCACCCTCCCACAAACCCCCCTCCCCCACAAACCCCCTCCCCCACACCTCCTCCCCCACACCTCCCTCCCCCACACCCGCCTCCTCCCCCACAACCCCCACCCTCCCCAACAAACCCCCTCCCCCACACCTCCCCTCCCTCCCACACCCACAAACCCCCTCCCCCACCCCCACACCCCCCTCCCCCACATACCTCCATCCCCCACACCCCTTCCCCCACACCCCCCTCCCCCACACCCCCTCCCCCACACCCCCCTCCCCCACACACGCCCCCTCCCCTACACACTCCCCTCCCTACAACCCCACCCATACACTCCCCACCCTCCCACACTATCTCCTCACAACCCACTACGACACACACCCTCCAACACACTCCGCCACACTCCCCACTATCACACAACATCCCTCCCCCCCCACCACACACGCCCCCCCCCCCCCCCCCCCCCCGCCACAACAGTTTTTGAAGGTACTGGGCCTGCACATTAGGATGAGTGGGGGGACAGCATTGAAACTTACCAAATAGTGAAAGGGTGTGAATCTGTGGATTCATTGCTACAGAAAGGGGTTTATTGGGAGACGGCAGAAGAATGGGGTGAGAGGAAAAGATAGATCATCATGATTGGAATGGCAGCCAGACTTTATGGGCTGAAATGCCCCATTCTCTCCAATCACCATGAATTATGAACTTCTGTCTCCTCTTGTCTTGCCTCTCATCATTTTATATATTGCGATAAGGTCCCTTCCGTGTTTACTGGTCCATTCCAGAGATAACAATCCAAACTGATAACAGAACATAATGGTACACTGGACAAAGTGAAGGAGCTACTGCTACAGAGCCAGAGACACTGTTCGGATCCCGACTCCCGGATGCAAGTCTCTACAGAGTATGTACGTTCTCTCAGTGACATCGTGGGGTTTTTTCCCGGGATACTTCGTTCCCTCCCATGCTCCAAAGACGTACAGGTTGGAGTTAATTGGCTTTGGTATAGATGTAAAAAAATGTCCCCATGGTGCGTTAGGCGTGTTTTAATGTGCGGGAATCGCTGGGTCGGCGCGATCGTTAGGCACGGAGAGGCCTGTTCCTGCTCTGTAAGTTTCTAAAACTGAACTAAACTAGAACAAATCTCTCCATCATCCAGGTAAAGCCGAACCAAGGGCGATAAATCACGGTGATCATCCTTGGTTGGACTTTACACATCAGCTGAATGAAGACTGGTGATGTGTGTAGCTGGGGGTGTGATTTTAACATCAGCTCAAAGCTGAAGGCAATTTGGAAGCTCGACACGTAATGGGAGCAAAAGGTTGATTTTCAAATCTGTGTGCGTCGGTGATTGAGAAAGGAGCAGTGACATGATGGAGAAAGAACAGTGTTTAAAGTCAAGTCAAATAAAGAAAGGAATATAATAGGAATAAAGGTTGTACAAATCATGAGAGGAATAGAACGGGTGGACACACAGAGTCTCTTGTGCAGAGTAGGGGAATCGAGAACCAGACGACAGCGGTTTAAGGTGGAGGGGAAAAGATTTAATAGGAATCTGAGGGGTGACATTTTCACACAAAGTGTGGTGGGTGTATGGGACAAGCAGCTGGAGGAGGTGTTGTTGGTGAGGCAGGGACTATCGCAACGCTCGAGAAATATTTAGACAGGCACATGGATAGGACAGGTTTGGAGGGATATGGGCCAAACGCAGGCAGGTGGGGTTAGTGTAGATGGGGCTTGTTCGTCAGTGTGGCAAGTTGGGCCGAAGGCCTGTTTCCCCAAGTGGTAAATTAAAGGGGGCAGAAAAGTAAAAAATAAAGAAGAAATAAAGAAGAATGTTTGAAAGTTTTAAATCTCTAAGTGTAAGACCACCACTGATTTTCCACTAAGATGGTCTGCGCCCACCCCCCCCCCCCCCAACCGCACTTTAATCTGGACAAAATTGCCCACCGGAGGTCCTCGCCCGGAAATGTGGTTGCGTAGGCTGGTGAGGGAGGCGTCGATCTAGACCTCAATCGGGACTTCCACGGCTGGATCGGCGCGTCGCATCTGCCCCCCCAAGACTGTGGACCTCTGTGGTTCGGGCAAACGGATAATCCAGAATGATCTGGAACAATGGGCGTTGGAAAACCTGTAGTTAAATTGCATGTAGAAATGACAATTTTATGTTCTTCATTTAGTTCAGAAGTACGTGTTCATGTGATCGGAACAGAATTAAGCCATTTGGCCCATCAAGTCTTCTCCGTCATTCAATCATGGCTGATCTATCTCTCCCTGTCAATGCCATTCTCCTGCTTTCTCCCCATAACTCCTGACACGCATACAAATCAAAACTCTATCTGTCTGGTTTAAAAATATCCTTTGACTTGACCTCCACAGCCTTCCGTGGCTAATGAAATTCCACAGATTCACACAACCCTCTGATTAAATCCCCATACCTAAAGGCAACATTCCTGAGGCTGAGAAAAAAACGCACAAAAAACGGACCCTATATCACTTGATTTTTCGCCACCTTACTCACCGTTCTCCTCTGCTTCCCAAGCGCACGCACACGTTTTGATCCATCGTGAATATACAAAAGTTATGAAAGGTTTAAAAAATCGTAAGATCAGCAGATTGGGTCTTCTCTCCTGTCTGTCACCACCGGAACGTGACTCCCCCTTCTGCACTGCTGTCAATCACCCAGGTCACGGAGAATACAGCCCCAAGAGGGCTGGCTGAGCCCGTGAGCCATCCGGGAGGCCATCTGTGAGCTGCCCTGAAGCCTTCCAGAATTCGTTTGGAAGACGTCCGGAAGACGTTCGCTAGCCGTCCACCCCGAAGCCCTGAGTGAGTGAAGTGTGAGTGACCCGTGAGTCCAGAAGCCGTGACTGAGTGAACTGTGAGTCCAGATGCCGTGACTGAGTGGACTGTGAGTCCTGAATCCGTGAGTGAGTGATGAACGGTGAAAAACCGAAGCCATGAATCCGAAGCTGATGCGTGACCTGGAGACCGAAGGCATAATTGATGAACTGTGAGTCCAGAAATCCGTGATGAGTGAACTGTGAGACCAGAAGCCATGAGTGAGTGAACTGAGAGTCCCAGAAGCCATGCAAGTGAACTGTGAGTTCCATAAGCCGGAGTTAGTGAAACTGAGAGTCCAGAATCTGCCGATTCGCGGAGAGGCCCGGACGGGGGAGTAGCCCTGCCCAACTGCTGCAAGGAATTGAGAGTGGAGGGATTGGGGAGCCCGGGCGTTTGCGGGGCAGGCGTTGGCAAGGCCGGGCGCTGGTGGTCTAACACCCACGCCCACACACCCCCAACCCCCGCCCCTCACACACCTCCCCCTCCAGCGGGAGACCATGGCAGCTGCAGCAAAGACAGCGGAAGGCAGCCCCCCCCCCCCACTGATCCCTGCCTGAAACATGAACTGTGAGTCAACAAGCCATGACTGAGTGAACTGTGAGTCCAGAAGTCGTGAGTGAGTGAACTGTGAGTCTAGAAGCCATGAGTGAGTGATCTGTGAGTCAGAAAGCCATGAGTGAGGATCTGTGAGTCCAGAAGCCATGAGTGCGTGAAGCTGTGGAGTTCAGAAAGCCGTGAGTCGTGAATTGTGATTCCCAGAAGCCTGATGATGAACTGTGAGTCCAGAAGCCGGGAGTGAGTGAACTATGAATCCAGAAGCCGTGAGTTAGTGAACTGTGAATCCAGAAGCTGTGAGTGAACTGTGAGTCCAGAAGCTGTGAGTGAACTGTGAGTCCAGAAGCCGTGAGTGAACTGTGAGTCCAGAAGCCATGACTGAGTGAACTGTGAGTCCAGAAGCCATGAGTCAGTGAACTGTGAGTCCAGAAGCTGTGAGTGAGTGAACTGTGAATCCAGAAGCCGTGATTGAGTGAACTGTGAGTCCAGAAGCTGTGAGTCAGTGAACTGTGAGTCCAGAAATCGCAAGTCAGTGAACTGTGAGCCCAGAAGCCACGAGTGAGTGAACTGTGAGTCCAGAACCTGTGAGTCAGTGAACTGTGAGTCCAGAATCTGCCCGATTCGCGAAGGAGGCCCGGAGCGCGGAGCCTGCCCTACTGCTGCAAAGTCGAGATCCTGGGGAAGTGAGGATTGAGAGTGGAGGGATTGGGGAAGCCAGGCGCTGGCGGGGCTGGCGGGCAAGGCCGGCGCTGTGGGTCTTACCACACACCCAAACACCCCAACCCCTTCCCCTCGCCACACACTCCCCCCCCATCAGAGACCATGGCAGCTGCAGGCCATGGCACCCCCAGAAAAAAAAGGCTGCCCCCCATCTTATCCCTGCCTGAAACCTGACCCCCTCCCCCAGCTGCAGAATGCAACAAGAGACGCAACAAGAAAGAATGGACTGAATAAATCTCCTCTTTAATGTTTAAATGTTGATATATTTTAAGAGTTATTCACATATTAAGCTTTAATATATCAATTTACTACGTGCCGGCTCATCAGTTGCACCTGCGCAGTAATACCTGCGTGTTCTACGTCACAATAGGAACCCAATGGGAGGGAATGGCTGCGTCGTAGGAGAGCCGCTAAGAGTGGATGGGGGCGGAGGGAGGTTGAGGGGGGGTGCAGTGAGTGCATGGGCGGGGGAGGCATGGACGGAGTTGGGGGGAGGGAGGGGGGATTCAGGGTGTCACAACAGGAACCCACTCAGCCTGCGCAGTTGGGGCTATGCAGTGAGTGGTGGAATATTGAATTGGTGAGAGGTGGAAAATTGTGTTGGGTGACCAGCCCTCCCGTGTGAGAATGGACCAACGGGTTCCACTAGTTTCTAGTTACCCTCTCACAATCTATAAGTATCTAATGGAAGCTAACATACATACTTTGTTCAAACTAAGAAAGATAGAGAAAAACAAGAGAGCTGCAGCTGCAAGGAACGAATTCCCAGTGCATCAGGCATCATCTAGGGAGGAAATAGAAAGACCATGTTTCAGGACGGGACCCTTCTTCAGACTTGAAATGTGTCTGAAGGCAGGTCCCAATCTGAAACATCTCCTGTCCATTCACTCAATAGATGCTGCCCCGCACATCCCCATTAAACTTTCTCCTTCTCACTCTGTAACTATGCCCTCTAGTGCTCGACATATCCACCCGCGAAAAAGGTTCTGACTGTCCACGATCTTTTTATACCTTTTTTACACCTCGGCCTGGCCAAGTGGCATAATCAAAGGACGAGTCACACCCTGGCCACATCCACTTCCCCCTCTGCCAATCATGCAAAACACACCTCCCGATTCGGGGACAGTTTTCTTCCAATTGTCATTGTTAATATTGGCTAAATTAAAGACACCATCAAATGGAGGATCCCTGCACTTGTCAGAATTTTAACCCTTGTCAGCTGAACTTTACAGGCTTTGATTGGCGCCAGCCTGTCTAGGCTCAGACTGATATCAGGATGGTAAGGGCGCCAGGTGTTCTCCATTTTTTCTCCTAAATTGATAACATGTAATAGTGGTTTTGGCAAACTACCTTAAATGCATCATTTCTAAATGCAAAAGTATTGTAAACAGTATACATAATGTTGCAAGACGGTCAACCTGTCAATTGATGATTGGTCAAACTGTTGACCTTGGAGATAGAAGTAACAAAAGTGCTGCATGAAACTCAGCGGGTGCGGCAGCATCTATGGAGTAGAAGGAAAATAGACAACAAAAGTGCTGGAGATTGTTTTGAATCTCCGGGCATAATGTCTCAATATTGTTCTTGTTACATTCCTTCGAGAGCTTTTCTTACTTATACAACGTATGAGCTGTTGTATTCTTGGATAGGGAAAACTGCCTTTATGTATGGGGTTAACTTTGTAACTGTAATTGGGTTTATTAAGAGACCACCCCCATGTGGTTCGGCCCCTTGAGGTCCCGGGACATATAAAAGTCTGCGATCACGAGGCTCAGCGTCGATCTTCTGGGAGAGTGCTTGGGGCTGCGTGAACTTCTGGATGTCTCTGTCGCGCGAGGTGCGGGGTGCACTAAGGTGAGCCTAGAACAAGCAGACACGATGAACAAACCACCCCTGTGGGATAGGTACGGTAGCTGAACTGTAATCCGCTTTTGGTAAAATAAAATTGAGTTGTTTCAAGTGCTTGATTCAGTGTTTTTACTGAAACTAGACAGAGGGGGAAGCTTATAAACAAGCAATCACTTTTATCAGGCACTGAATCCTCTACCACAACCATAGATCAGTGCTGAACTACCATCTACTCATTGGTGACAACTCGGACTATCCTTTTCGGATCTTTGCTTGCTTAACATGCTCTAAAACTGATTCCTCATCATGAATAGACATAACATAGAAATTAGGTGCAGAGTAAGCCATTCAGCCCATAGAGCCTGCACCACGCCATTCAAAGATAAGATCATGGCCTGATCATCCAACTCAGTAAATCCCGTACCTGGCCTTCTCTCCATATCCCTCTGACCCCTAGCCACAATGGCCACATCCAACTCACTCTTGAAATATAGAGCCGATGAACTGGCGTTCAAACTACCCTCTGTGGCAGAGAGTTTTCCAGAGACTCTCACCACTCCTCTGTGTGACTAAAGTCATTCTCATCTCGTCTTAAAGGATTTTCCACCCTTATCCTTAAAGCTGTGTGACCCCTTTGTCCCTGGACTTTCCCCAACATCGGGAACAATCTTCCTGCCATCAGCCTGTCCAACCACTTAAGAATTTTGTAAGTGTTCTATAAAGATCCCCTCTTAATCTCCCTAAATTTCCAGAGAGTATAAACCGAGTCTATCCAGTCTTTCTTCATAAGACAGTCCAGACACCAGGAATACAGTCCTGGTGAACCTTCTCTGCACTCCTCTATGGCAATAATGTCCTTCCTCGAATTTGGAAGACCAAAACTGCACCAATACTCCAGTGTGGTCCACCAAGACCCTGGTACAACTGAGTAGATAGAACCTCGCTGTATCTATACACTGTAAATGGATTGAATTGTAACAAATAATTTTATTTGTTTGCAACTGAAGCTTTTCACGTTGTACCCTCGGAACACGTGACAATAAACAAACTAAACTGCCACGCCATTTTCATTATCTACTTCTAGCATGTTTCCTCTCTATCTCCAACAATTCCCGGGGAAAACAATCCAAGTCCCTCCAACCCTCCTGTAAGCTGTAACTGTCAACCTAGTTGAGAGATACAGCGCGTAACAGATCCATTCGTTCACCCGGTCCGCCGACCAGCGATCTCCCGCACATTAACACTATCCTCACCCACTAGGGACAATTTACACGTATACCAAGCCAATTCACCTTACAAACCTGTACGCCATTGGAGTTGGGAGGAAACCCAAGGATCTCTGAGAAAACCCACGCAGGTCACGGGTGAAACGAAACAAACTCTGTACGACAGCGCCCGTAGCGGTGGAACCCGGCTCTCTTCCGCGGTTTACTCGCATTCGCTTGAGGCAACAACTCTTACCACCCTGCGCCACCGTGACTGCCCAAGCAGCATTCATTAGTTTAGTATCAGCTTATTATATCAGTGTCCCGAGGTGGACAAAAAATCTGTAGACCTGTACTCATAGAGATGCTGCCTGACCTCAAAAGTAAGATTGAAGATAGTCCGAGGGTCCCCTCGGGGGAGCGAGACTGATTGGTAGGCAAATCCCTCTGCACCTCCTCTAAAGCTTCCAACAACGTTCCGAAAATAGGTGCGACCCAGAACTACAACGCAATACTCCATCAGCGGCCTAACCAAAGCCTATTGTAGATGCACTCATCCATGTTTTATCCCGAAAGAAAACAGCGAAAATAGAGTAACGGGTCATTTTCAGAATGGCAGGCGTTACTAGTGGGGTAGTTAACTGGACTAGCTGGGGGTACCGCAAGGCTCAGTGCTGGCTCATGATGGGACCCCCAGCTATTCACAATATATATTACATATCTGGATAGGGAATTGAATGCAAACATCTCCAAGTTTGCGGTTGACATCGAAGCTGGGGAAGTGTTAGCTTAAGAGGATCTAGGAGCTGCAAGGTGATTTGGATAGGTTGGTGAGTGGGCAAAAATGCATGAAGATGCAATATAGTTTTTGGATAAATGTAGAGGTTATCCACTTTTGGCGGCAAAAACAGGGCGGGTAGATTATTATCTGAAGGTGGCCGATTAGAAAAGGAAATGCAACAGACCTGGGTGTCATGGACACCATCATTGAAATAGGCATGTGCAGGTGCAGCAGACGTGAAGAAAGCAAATGTATGTTGGCATTCATAGCAAAAGATTTTGATACAAGAGCAGGAGGTTCATACTGGCAGGTTGGTACAGGGTCTTTGGTGAGGCCACACCTGGGTAATTGCGTACAGTTTTTTTGTCTCCTAATCTGAAGGAAAGACATTCTTGCCATAGAGGGAGTACAGAGAAGGTTCACCAACTGATTCCTGGATGGCAACGACTTCCCATATGAAGAAAGACTGGATAGACTCACATTACTCGTTGAATTTAGGAGATTGAGGGGGGGGAGATATGAATAGAGACTTCAAAATTCTTAAGGGGTTGGACAGGCTAGATGCAGGAAGATTGTTCCCGATGTTTGGGGGGAATTCCAGAACAAGGAGTCACATTTAATTGAAAAGGGGGGAATCTTTTAGGACCGAGATGAGAAGAATCAATTTTCACACAGAGGGTAAAAGTCTGTGAATTCTCTGCCACAGAAGGTAGTTGAGGCAGTTCCTTGGCTATATTTAAGAGGGAGCTAGATGTGGCCCATTGGTGGCTAAAGGGATAAGGGTTTGGAGAGAAGGCAGGTACATGATAATGATTTGATGATCTGCCATGAATCATATTACGGCGGTGCTGGTCAAAGGCTGAATGGACCTACTGTTTCAGCCTATTTTTCTATGATTCCTAATATTCTATGATTCATAACTTTTGTAAGAGCAGAATTGACCATTTTTGCCCATCCAGTCCTTCTCCGCCATTTGGATCAAGGCTGATCTACTCTCCCTCCTAACGCCATTCTCCTGCCTTCTCCCCATAACCCATGACACGCTGCAGTGCATGCAACCCTTGATGAGGTGTGTAGTCCCTTTAAGTGAAGTATCCTTGAACTGTCTGAGGCACAGATGACAGGCAGGGAGAATTGATCATGTAGCTTTTAGTTATAATGGTGATTGAGAGTTTGCTGCGGTAGCCTTTTGTGAGTTCCCTTGACTACTGCGCCTCTGTCAACTGCAACTGCAGCAGATCTGCACCGCCGCCGATTTTTGTCCCCCCTGAAATAAAGCCCAAATGTCCAGTATCTTTTCCAATTATTTGCTGCACCCATATATTACATAGAAACATAGAAATTAGGTGCAGGAGCAGGCCATTCAGCCCTTCGAGCCTGCACCGCCATTCAATATGATCATGGCTGATCATCCAACTCAGTATCCGTACCCTGCCTTCTCTCCATATACCCCAGATCCCTTCAAGCCACAGGGCCTCATCCAACGCCCTCTTAAATATGGCCAACGAACTGGCCTCAACTACATTCTGTGGCAGAGAATTCACAGATTCACCACTCTGGTGTGAAAAACGAGTTTCTCATCTCGGTCCTAAAAGACTTTTCCTCCTTATCCTTAACTGTGCCCTCTTGTCCTGGACTTCCCCAACATCGGAACAATCTTCCTGCAATCTAGCCTGTCCAACCCCTTAAGAATTTTGTAAGTCTCTATGAGATCACCCTCAATCTTCTAAATTCCAGGCTATTACTAGCCGAGTCTATCCAGTCTTTCTTCATATGGAAGTCGTGCCATCCCAGGAATCAGTCTGGTGAATCCTCCTTCTCTGTACTCCCTCTATGGCAAGAAATGTCTTTCCTCACATTAGGAGACCAAAACTGTATGCAATACTCCAGGTGTGGCCTCACCAAGACCCTGTACAACTGCAGTAGAACCTCCCTGCTCTTGTACTCAATTCCTTTTGCTATGAATGCCAACATACCATTCGCTTTCTTCACAGCCTGCTGGACCTGCATGCCTACTTTCAATGACTGGTGTACCATGACACCCAGGTCTCACTGCATCTCCCCTTTTCCTAATCGGTCACCATTCAAATAATAGTCTACCTTCCTGTTTTTGCCACCAAAGTGGATAACCTCACATTTATCACATTTATTGACTTTGTGCTTCATTCATGAGCATCGCCCATTCTCTCCATACTGCAGCATTCTGTCGCTCTCTTGGCTCTCCACGTGCGGTACCAATATAGCGTCATACTGTGGAAACAGTCCCCTTCAACCCAACTGGCCCACACCGACCAACATGTCCCATCTACACTAGTCCCACCTGCACCAATTCTGGAGTATGGTGTACAATTTTGGTCGCCTAATTATAGGAAGGATGTCAACAAAATAGAGAGTACAGAGGAGATTTACTAGAATGTTGCCTGGGTTCCAGCAACTATGTTACAGAGAAAGGTTGAACAAGTTAGGTCTTTATTCTTTGGAGCGCAGAAGGTTAAGGAGAGACTTGATTGAGGTCTTTAAAATGATGAAAGGGATAGACAGAGTTGACATGGATAAGCTTTTCCCATGAAGGTAGGGAAGATTCAAAACAAGAGGGCAAAATGGACATGAGAAATGAAGGCAACAGAGGTTTTCGGGGTAAACGTGAGGGGGAACTTCTTTACCTCAAGGGTGGTGGCTGTGTGGAATGTGCTTCCAGCAGAAGTGGTGGAGGCCAGGATCGTTTTTAACATTTAAAAGTAAAGTGGATAGGTATATGGACGTGAAGAGAATGGAGGGGTATGGTCTGAGTGCAGGTAGATGGGACTAGGGGAAAACAAATGGTCGGCACGGACTGGAAGAGCCGAGAGGGCCTGTTTCCGTGCTGTAATTGTTATATGGTTATATGTTTATATGGGTTCTATGGTTATATGGTTATATGGTTATATGGTTACATGGTTATATGGTAATATTGACTTCTCTAGCTTCGGATAGCCCTTGCTTCCTCTCTCCAACCCCTTCCCTTTCCCAGTTCTCCCACTAGTCTTACTGCCTCCGCCTACATTCTATCTTTGTCCCTCCCCCTCCCCTGACATCAGTCTGAAGAAAGGTCTCGACCCGAAACGTCGCCTATTCCATCCCTGCAGAGATTCTGCCTCAACCACTGAGTTACTCCAGCAGTTTGTGTTCTCCTCCAGATGCTCGTTCCATACACCCACCACCCTATGTGTGACCCCTTTAAGTTACCCCTTAGATTCCCATAAAATCTCGCCCTCCTCACCTTAAACCCATGCCCTCTGTTTAGAATGGATATGAGGAGGAGGAATTTCTTTAGTTAGATGTGGAATTAATTGCCACCGATGGCAGTGGAGACCAAGTCATTGGGTATTTTTAACTTGGAGATTGGGGTCAAGGAAAGAGCATTAACATCGCGACCCTGTTTCCACCAATTTTTTACGCCACCACGCACTAGAAACACAAGAAATGCAAGACAAATACACTGTATGCAGACGCCGAGAAGTGTGTTCAGCTCTGGCTGAACAAATTCTAATCTTGTGTGTGGACACGACAAGAAGAAGAAATTGGAGATTGATAGGTTCTTGATTTGGAAGGTGGTCAAAGGTTATGAGGAGAAGGCGGGAGAATGGGGTTGAGAGGGAAAAATTAATCAGCCGTGATCAAATGGTCCTATATTTAATGAATTTGTGACAAAGATGAAGAAAATAATCTCCCTGTACCTTTGTGCATGTGATAATAAGGAAATGAGGGGGAATTTATTTAGTCAGAGGGTGGGGAATCTGCAGAATTCATTGCCACAGATGGCTGTGATGGCCACGTCAATGAATATTTTTAAGGTGGAAATTGGTAGATTCTTGATTAGTACGGGTTTCAGGGGTTGTGGGGAGAAGGCAGGAGAATGGGTTTGAGAGGGAAAGATAGATCAGTCATGAGTGAACGGCGGAGTAGACTTGATGGACTGAATGGTATAATTCTGCTCCTAGAACTTATGAAAAGATCCACTTTGAAATTTAATAACACCACTGATTATCTCAGCTAAGTCGCCCATTGAATTATATTCGTTTATTTAGTTTTAGAGAAACAGCGCCGAAACAAACCCTTCATCCCACCCTATCCACATCGACCAGCGATCCCCGCACACTAACACTATCCTACACACACTATAGGGACAATTTACATTTTGGAGCGTGGGAGGAAACCGAAGATCTCGACGGAAACCTACGCAGGGGAGAACGTACAAACACTGTGCAGACAGCACCTGTAGTCAGGATCGAACCTCTGGCGGCTGTAAGGCAGCAACTCTACCGCTGTGCCACCGTGCCGCCCCTGATATTTCAGCAGCAAGATGCATTTGAATAAATGTTTCTTGCTTAAGACTTTAGAGTCGCTCATGCTATTCACTTTTATCTTTAGGACGACTGATGTGCACGGCTTCCATTAGCCTAAGCCTTGAGGCAAGAAACACCAGTAGAGCATCGGAGGAAGAGAAAAAATCTGGAGAAACCTAGCGGGTGAGGCAGCATCTAAGGAGCAAAGCAATGGGTGATGTTTCCTATTCCTCCGTTCCGTAGATGCTGCCTCACCCGCTGAGTTTCTCCAGCATTTTTGTCTACCTTTGATTTTCCCAGCATCTGCAGTTCTTTCCTAAACAATAAAGCACTGGATGTAACCAGAGAAGATGTCATACTTTAACTGAGAAGAAAAAGTCAGAGGGATTGACATTAAAGATTGTCCTCAAAGGGGTGATCAGAGTATTGGGAAAGGCATTTACACTTTGTGTTAATATTTGATAAATTGTAATTTTAATACACAGTGAACTGCCACAGAGTCTATTATTCAGCACCCTAGCATTATAGTTGGGTAATAATGGATATTATAGAAAACACATTAAATGCCTTTAACATTTAATGCGGCCTTGGTGTATAATACGCTTTCTGATGAACTCACAAACACAAAGGCAGACCTGCCAGGAACTCACAAGCTCCACTTGACTGGCAACTTGCACTGGATAACAAAACCTTCAAAATAAGACACGGATTTCAATATGAGGCAATTAAAGCAGACTGACTGGCAGGATATTAAACCTTTGGATTTCAATCTTGTCCCCATGATGTAAATGACAGTGCAGTGTGAAGGCGTATTCTTAATATCCGAGATACCAAACGGTTACTTGCAACAAGCTTACAGTGAAATTCAAACATAAGGGAGACACGGTAGAGTTGCTGACTTACAGCGTCAGAGACCCGGGTTCGATCCTGACTATGGGTGCTGTCTATACGGAGTTTGTATGTTTTCACTGGGTGACAATGGACAACAGATAATAGGTGCATGAGTAGGCCATTTGGCCCTTCGAGACAGCACCACCATTCAATGTGATCATGGCTGATCATCCACAATTCTGCCTTCTCCCCAGATCCCCTGACTCCACTATCCTCAAGAGACCTATCTCGCTCTCTCTTGAAAGTATCCAGAGAACCGGCCTTCACCGCCATCTGAGGCAGAGAATTCCACAGACTCACAACTCTCTGTGTCAAATAATGTTTCCTCACCTCCGTTTGAAATGACTTACCCCTTATTCTTAAACTGTGGCCCCTGGTTCTGGACTCCCCCAACATCGGGAACATGTTTCCTGCCAAACCCTTAACAATCTTATATGTTTCAATAAGATCCCCTTTCATCATCCTAAATTCCAGAGTGTACAAGCCCAGCCGCTCTATTCTCTCAGCATATGACAGTTCCCCCATGCTGGGAATTAACCTTGTAAACCTACGCTGCACTCCCTCAATAGCAAGAATGTACTTCCTCAAATTAGGGGACAGAAACTGCACACAATACTCCAGGTGTAGTCTCACTAGGGCCCTGTACAACTGCAGAAGGACCTTTTTGCTCCTATACTCAATTCCTCTTGTTATGAAGGCCAACATGCCATTCGCTTTCTTCACTGCCTGCTGTACCTGCATGCTTACTTTCATTGACTGATGAACAAGTACTCGGTTTCTGTAGATTGGTTATTGTATGTGAACCAATCTTAATAGAATTACATCATTAACCCCACTCTACTGTATAATTCATACTAACACCCACTTTCTACACTGGTCAGTCTAGAATGCGGTAACGATGAACTAACAACTAAAAGTCCTGCTGTACCACCATATATATGGGCACTGATTAAAGATGATCTTGAACTTCAGATTCTGTAGATTGTTTATTTACATGGTGTCAGAAGTGGGATCACGACTTTGTGGCCCTTAACTATAACACCGTCCTGTATTACCAGTTCATCACGGACTAAGAGGAACGGCTGCACCTCCAGTGGTATGCTGGATTGCCTGTCTGGCCAGCCTCTCTTGTTTATGGATGAGAGTAGCTGGAAGGTGGCGTCAGCGGCTGTGTGTTCGGCTAGGTGGCGCAATTGTTTTTTGGGAACAAAGTCAATGCTGAGAACCGTAAACTCGCCCCATTCGTAGGGGTGTCGTTCGTTGGATGCCCGTGGTTCTTAAACTCTCCCACTAGTCTTACTGCCTCCACCTACATTCTATCTTTGTCCCTCCCCCTCCCCTGACATCAGTCAGCATGTAGAGTGGACTTGTATTGATCTTGAGCTTCAGATTGTGTAGATTGCTTATTCACAGTTTCCTCCCACATCCCAAAGATGTGCAAGTTTGTAGTTAATTAACTTCTGTGAATTGTCCTTAGTGTTTGTAGGATAGAACTGGTGCACAGGGGTGATTGGTGGTGGGCGTGGCCTCGGTGGTCGTCACGGCCTCGGTGGGCCGAAGGGCAGAAGTGACTGCAGCCGCTTTTACTACGGAATAGGTTCTTGGAAGCTGAATGGTCTGAAGAAGGACCTTTCCTTGATCATCGTTGCTGGCTTTGATTTGTCCCTTTGCATACTTTTTGTTTCATTTGGCCTTTGTACCTTTTCATATCCGTAGTTTTCCTTTCTCCTGACTCTCAGTCTGAAGAAGGCTCGCAACCCGAAACGTCACCTATTTCTATTCTCCAGAGATGCTGCCTGTCCTCCTGAGTTACTCCAGCATTTTGTGTCTATCTTCGGAGTAAACCAGCATCTGCAGTTCCTTCCTACCCCTTGGAAAACTTGTTGACAGAGACGACAAATTTGGAAAGGCAATTAGAAATGATTTAAAATTCTGATAATTGCAATCTAGGAGAAATTTGTTCAAGAAGGCATTATTAATAAATAAAGAAATAAGAAGGAAATTAATACTGAAGGCAAATACTATATCCATGATAGTTCGAATGGAGAGGATGACAAAAGTGTGAGCAAAAGATAATTAAGTGAAGGTAGACAAAAGTGCTGGAGAAACTCAGCGGGTGCAACAGCATCTATGGAGCGAAGGAAATAGGCAATGTTTCGGGCCGAAACCCTTCTTCAGACTAATTAAGTGAATTAGAAGAGAACATAAAGAAAATATTCTTCAGTTCGATAAAACAAAAACTAAAACAAAATGCTGAAACTGCCAGAAACATAAAATAAAGTAAAAATTGCAAGAAATAGTCAGTCGCATCAGTGGAAAGAGATACCGAGTTAATGTTTTAAGCCATGAGTCATAGTCATGGAGTGGTACCATGTGGAAACAGGCCCTTCGGCCCAACTTGCCTACACCGGCCAACATATCCCATCTACTCTAGTCCCACCTGCCAACATTTGCTCCAAAATCTGCCCAAATCTGTCCTATCCATGTACCTGTCTAGCTGCTTCTTAAATGTCGGGATAGTCCCAGCCTCAATTACCCCCTCTGGCAGCTTGTTCTATACAGCCACCACCCTTTGTGTGAAAAAGTTACCCCTCAGATTCCTGTAAAATCGTTTTCTCCCCTTCACCTTAAACCTACTTCCTCCGGTCCTCGATTCCCCAGCTCTGGGCAAGAGACACTGTGCCGAACTACCCTCTAATGATTTTTTACACCTGTATAAGATTATGACTGACATGAAAAAATCTGCATACTGATGGTGGTGCTTTGAAAGGAATCTCAACAAGCACTTTGATAATGATAGCAAAAATTGCAGAGATATTAAATAAATATTCTATCTTTATTTATGAGGGAAATCAACATGTCAGATGTGATGGATGAAGAGACAAAAAACATATAAAGACATCGAAGAATAAAACAAATAATTACTTATTAAAATAAACCATGGAAGGGAAAACAAACGCACCATGAAATATTTATAAAGATTAATTAAAACAAGGAATTATTGAGATCGGGGGGGGGGGGGGGATAGTATCTGATAGAATTCATAAAAAATAGAACATATACTTAAGTCAAAAATTTAAATTAAAAATATAATATGAACATATACTTAACGCATTAAGAAAAGTAAACTACAGATTTATTCGGGTAGCACAGTGATGCAGCAGTAGAGTTGCTGCCCACAGCGTCAGTGACCCGGGTTCGATCCTGACTACGGGTGCTGTCTGTATGGAGTTTGTACGTTCTTCCCGTGACCTGCGTGGGCTTTCCCCAAGATCTTCGGTTTTCTCCAGCACTCCAAAGACTCTTTTCACTGTACCTGTTTGTAGGTCAATTAGATGAGGATAAATGTAAAAATGGCCCTATTCTGCTTCTATCACATGAATTTACAAACATTTCCTTTTTTACAAACTTCCGTCTACCCTGTCTTTGCCTCTTAATTTGATACACAGCTATCAGGTCTCCCCGCTGTTTCTGGCATTCCAAAGATAACAATCTAAACAGATAACGGAACGTGATATATGGTGGCATAGTGGTGAACTACTGCTTACAGCGCCAAGACCCAGTTTCAATCCTGATTCCCGGTGCTTGTCTGTATGGAGTTTGTACGTTCTCCCCGTTTCACCATTCCTGAAGGCCGATGTCTTCTGGTTGAGAAGGGCCTTTATGTCACTGGTGACCCAAGGCTTGTTGTTGGGGATACAGTGTACAGTCTCCTCAGGGACAACGTTACACACACAGAACTTTGTGTAGCTGGTAACACTGTCTCTACATCCATCAATGTCATCTCCATGGGGACTACAGAGTGTGACCCAGTCTGTGACATCAAAGCAGCCCTGTAGAGCATCACAGGCCTCCTGTGCCACCTCCTCACTGCCCTTGTGGTCACAGACGGCCTGTGGACCATTGGCTCATACCTGGGTAGGAGGTGAACCAGGTTGTGGTCAGATCTTCCCAGTGGGAGAAGGGCTATGGAGCTGTACACCTCTTTAACTTTGGCATACAGCACGTCCAATATTTTCATATCCCTGGAGGAATATATAACAAAATCTTATACTAAATAAAATATAATCCAGAGCAATAAGCATTAATTAAAATAAAAAAAATCCATGATTGCTCTGAAAAAATTCCATGATTGCTCTTTTTTCAAGATATAATTGAAAGGTTTTTTTCAATATGACTGATAAATTTGGGTTTCTGAATTGCGTAAAATGAGGTACTTCGAATGATGAAGGTCACAACATGTGAAGTCAGAGCAAAGGCAGGCCAAATGATAAAATAGCAATGGAATAGAGAGCAAAGAGTGGAGCTACCATGCTAATTAGATCATGAAGACATATGGCATGTTTCCTTTAGAGGTTTATCAGAGGATATAAAAGTTGGGGCTAAAGAGGTGTCCCAAACCAAAATGTCACCCAGCCTTTTTCTCTAGAGATTCTATGTGACCCGCTGAGTTATAAGTTCACAAGTTCACAAGTTAAAGGAGTAGAATTAGGCCATTCGGCCCTCAAGTCCACCACCATTCAATCATGGCTGAGCTCTGCCTCCTAATACCATTTTCCTTCCTTCTCCGCATAACCATTGATACCCTTTCTAATCAAGAATTTGTCTATCTCTACCTTAAAAATAGCCTCCACAGCCCTCTTGGCGATGAGTTCCACAGATTAACTATCCTCTGACTAAAGAGGTTCTTCCTCACCTCCTTTCTAAAAGAGCGCCCTTTCTGAGGCTTAATTCTGAGGCTGACCTCTGGCACTGGACTCTCCCACCAGTGGAAACTTCCTTTCCACATCCACTCTATCTATGTCTTTCATTATTCTGTACGTTTCAATGCGGTCCCCCCTCAACCTTCTAAACTCCAGCGAGTAGAGGCCCAGTGCTGTCAAATGCTCATCATATGTTAACCCACTCATTCTGGGGATCATTCTTGTAACACTCCAGCACTGAGTCTATCTTCATACAACCAGAACATAACATTTTGGGATGAGATGTTGCAACTTCCTTACAAAATACTCATCAAACCTTATTTGGAATATATTTCTGGATATTATATTATAGATAATTCTCTAATGCCTGACAGGTTGAAGGGTGTTGCCTGGATTGAAGGACTTTAAATAAGGCTAAGAAGGCCTAGATGGGGGTAGATATGGAAAGGATGTTTCCAGTAGAGCGAGAGTCCAGGACTAGAGAGCATAGCCTCAGAATTAAAGGACTTACCTTTAGAGTGGAAATGAATATGAATGTCTTTAGTCAGAGGGTGGTGTATCAGTAGAATTCTTTGCCACAGATGGTGGTGCATTGGGTATTTTTAAAGCGGAGATTGATGTTCTTTTTTCGTAAGGGCGTCAAACATTATGTAGAGAGGAAGGCAGGAAAATGTGATTGAGAGCCATGATCAGCCATGATTGAATGCCAGAGCAAACTCGATTGGTCAAATAGCCTAATAATGCTTCTATGTCTCATGAAATGATAAAGATGAAGAAAGAATCTCACTGTCCTTATGATAATAAAGAAACCAAAAAACCATTGGGTGCAACGGTATTGCTGCCTTACAGTGCCAGAGACCCAGGTTCAAACCTGACTACAGGTGCTTGTCTGAGCGGAGTTTGTACATTTTCCCCTTAACCTGCGCGGGTTCACCCCGACTGCTCTAGTTTCCTCCCACACTCCAAACACGTGCAGGTTTGAAGGTTAATTAGCTTCAGTAAAATTGTAAATTGTCCCTAGTGTGTTGGATAATGTTAGTGTACGGGGTGATCGCTGGTCGACACGGGCTCAGGGGGCGGAAGGACCTATTTCCACATTGTTTCTTTAAACTAAACTAAACTAAACTAAACATTGTACCATTGATCCATTGAAGATTGGATAGGCAGGGCATACTTTCCCTGGGATAAAGGAGGTTGATGGTTGACCTGTTCAAGAGTTGCATGGTGCGCATTACGCGCGCATGGTGCGTGCTGACGTAGGCAGTGATGCGTGGTTGCGCGCGACGCCCCAGGATTTTGGGAGATGCAAAATCTTTGCGCACCATCTGCATGATGCGCAAATGACGCCCAAGTGGGACAGGCCCTTAACTCAGCGGGCCAGGCAGCATCTCTGGAGAGAAGGAATGGGTGCCGTTTCGGGCCGAGACGTCAGGGGAGAGAGAGGCACAGATATATGGAAGGGTAAGGTGTGAAAACACAGATCAAAACAGACAATGCTCAAGGAAGTATCGAATGGTTCATTGTTAACTGAGGGGAAGCGTACCTACAGTAAAGTTAAATAAAGTTGGCACAAGCCTTCAGATTATCCTTGTGAACCTAAGCAGGGTTTAAGCCAGATGCAAACATCATTACAGCAATCTTTAAAGAGAAGGTGTTTCTCTGCACATCCTTCTCAATCTTCTTTCATCAATCAATAACATGAAAAATAGATTAGCTGGTTAATCACGTTGCTGCCTTGGGGATTTTCTTCTGCCAATAGATCAATTATCGAACTTGAAAACAATTTGTTTCCTCGGACTGCTTTGAGGAATATGATTAGGGCTGATATAAAACACCCAGCGCAGCGGGACAGTGCAAAGAGCTGCTGACTAACAGTAACAGGGTACACAAAAGGCTGGATAAACTCAGCGGGTTTAGCAGCATCTAGGGTGGGGGAGGGAGATAGAGAGAGAGGGAATGCCAGGGCCCGAGGGCTGAGGGAGAGGTGGGAAGGGGAGGAGACAGCAAGGGTTAACAGAATTGAAAAAATTCAATGTTCAAGCCCAAAGGATGCAGACTCCCCAAGCGGAATATGAGGTGCTGTTCCTCCAACTTCCGGTGTTGCTCACTCTGGCCGTGGAGGAGGCCCGAGTGAGACCAAGCGGAGACTTGGTGATCGTTTCGCCGAACACCTCCGCTCGGTCCGCATTAACCAACCCGACCTCCCGGTGGCTCAGCACTTCAACTCCCCCTCCCATTCCATATCCGACCTCTCGGTCCTGGGCCTCCTCCACGGCCCGAGTGAGCAACACCGCAAGTTGGAGGAACAGCACCTCATATTCCGCTTGGGGAGTCTGCATCCTTGGGCTTGAACATTGAATTTTCTCAATTCTGTTAACCCTTGCTGTCTCCTCCCCTTCCCACCTCTCCCTCAGCCCTCGGGCCCTGGCATTTCCTCTATCTCTATCTCTCCCCCACCCTAGTCGCACTAGCTTCTCATTTTCCATCACCACAAACAGCTTACAATGGCTTGTTCCCTTTATCATCGATACTTTTTTGGATATCTTTCATTCATTGTTCTTTATCTCTCCACATCACCGTCTATATCTCTCGTTTCCCTGATCCCTGACCAGTCTGAAGAAGGGTCTCGACCCGAAACGTCGCCTATCTCCTTCGCTCCTTAGATGCTGCTGCACCCGCTGAGTTTCACCAGCCTTTTGTGTACCCTCGATTCTCCAGCATCTGCAGTTCCTTCTTTAACAAAACTCTGATTAAGAATAGTCCGAGGGTCACCAATGAGGTAGATAGTGGCTCAGGACTGCTCTCTGGTTGGGATAGGATGAGTCAGTTTGTCGATAACAACTGGGAAAACACTGTCCCTGACCAAGTTCAATCCCGATCTCTGGTGTTCTCTGCGTGGAGTTTGCACGTTCTCCCTGTGACCAGTCAAGACAACCTTGAATAACAATTTTGTGGTGGCGCAGCGGTAGAGTTGCTGCCTTACAGCGCCGAGACCCGGGTTCAATCCTGACTAGGGGGGTTGTCTGTACAGAGTTTGTACCTTCTCTCCGTGAGAGGGGATCTCATTGAAGCATCTAAGATTATTAAGGATTTGGACACGCTAGAGGCAGCAAACATGTTCCCAATGTTGGGGGGAGACCAGAACCAGAGGCCACAGTTTATGAATAAGGGGCAAGCCATTTAGAACGGAGATGAGGAAACACTTTTTCTCACAGAAAGTTGTGAATCTGTTTGATTCTCTGCCTCAGAGGGCGGTGGAGGCCGGTTCTCTGGATACTTTCAAGAGAGAGCTAGATAGGGCTCTTAAAGATAGTGGAGTCAGGGGATATGGGGAGAAGGCAGGAACGGGGTACTGATTGGGGATGATCAGCCATGATCACATTGAATGGCGGTGCTGGCTCGAAGGGCTGAATGGCCTACTCCTGCACCTATTGTCTATTGTCTATTGTGAACCACTTGGGTTTTCTCCAGGCGCAAAAATAAAATTGAGTCAAACTCAAGTGGAGAAGGTAGAACAAAGGGAAAGAACCAAAGTGCAGAATATAGTTCTCAGCATTGCAGCGCATCAGTTCTATAGATATAGTCCAAATCCACAATGGGGTCGAGGTGAATCGGTCAATATCCTAGCTTACGGTAGGCTCGTTCAGAAGCCTGATAACAGAGGGAAAGATGCTGCACAGAAGATAATAAACCAAACTATCAAAACTATCAGCTTTTTTTGAACATTGGTTGAAATCAAAAATTGGGAATTTTGTTAGAAAATGTGTAATAATATTTTTATTAAAAGGAATCCATCATAACAACGGTATAACAACTTTTCAAATACACAACCAACTTATTTCAATAAGTATACGAATGTTACGAATAGTTCTTATAAACTTCTATTTTTTTGAAAAGAATAGATTTTAATCAATAAGAATGGTGATTAAATAATAATTTTACTTCGGAGTCACGTGAGTGACTACGTGAATAGAAGCCCGTACAGCCGTTGGTGCGTCATGACGTCAGACGTTGGTGCAGACGGGCGGTTGGAGCAGCAGCGCTCCTCCGAGCGGTAAGTTTAAAAACGGAGGTAAGGTTGTTGAAATTTGTACCATAGGTCATTTCTGCGACGGTTTGAAGTACTTGGAGATATGTTGCAGAAAGTAAAGAAGGTGTCGGCGAGGCGCTCCGCAGGTAGAAAGGAGAGTGACCAGGAGAGTGTTGGGGAAGGAGGCCTGTCTGGAACACCTGATCCGGTGCTGGCTACATAGCCAGTGGTTGCGGACCCACTGCCGGGGGGCAGTGAAGGCTTGCCAGTAGGGCGGAAGGCCACTGGGCAAGTTGTCAGGCCCGTAGCTGAGTCGGGCATGGAGGTTATACCCTCCCATAGGAGAGTCCGTTTGCTCACGGCTCTCCCAAGTCGAGATTTTATTACAAAGAATGCTCGACAGGGACCAGCTCCGTGAGGAGGAGAGGTGCCCAAGCCAGGCTGATGGAGAGCTTGTGCTCGCAGCACCTGTTTCAGGGCTGCAGAACTATCCTGCCTGTGAGGAGGATGTTCCATCAGTGCAGTTTGCTGACACTGATTCTATGCTGGGGGAGAGCAGTAAAGAAGTTCGGTTGGAGGTAATTCCGAACATGCTGGGAAGTTTGCTCAGCCTAGAGAGGCAGGAGAGGCGATTGATGGGAATTGGCTGAAGCCATTCAGTATATGCCTCCCACCAGTTACAGGAGCTAGCTATGGATGAAGCAGCAAAAAACTATAAAGCTCCTGTTAATTGTGATCTCCTGAAGGTACCGGTGGTTAATCACCAAATTGGTCACAGATGGGTATGCCTGCTAGGGCCCAGAGATAAGTTTCCAAAAAGTGCTTAAACTGTTGTCACAGTATTACAGCTGTGGTGAAAGTGATTGATCCAAGCAATGTGGTTGACCGCACACCAGGACGACGGGATTCCTTGTAATGCATTTTTTAAAATCAATAACATCAGGAGGCCGCTATTAGGCCAGTGCTTAATCCGAATTTTGGCAAGTTTGTGCAAACCAACCAGTGTACCACCACAAAATCTGTTGTTTGGAGGTAACCTTGCAAAAAGGGTCAAAGAATGTCATGACGATGTTAAAAAACTGTGGCCCTCATTAAGCCCGGGGCGGCTGGTAAGCAGGGCAAAAGGTTTTCCCTCCGTAATTGGAAAGGAACTAATGAGGATGCAGGAGAAGGAACAGCTTTCAGGTCTTCAATTCCGGAACTGGCAGGCTGCCAGCATGAACGGGAAGGTGCCCTTTCCCACAAGAGGTCGAGGACAACAAGGTCCGCAAGGAAAGATGCAGGTAAGGAGAAAACATCAACAGATGATGAATTAATTGTGTTCCTGTTCAAATTGGGGAAGTTAAAAATTGTTTTCTCAAACAATGGCAGCAGTTGACATCAGAATTTGTTCATACTTAGTAGTATTGAAGGGGTGGAAATTGAATTTTACTCTAAGGACAGTCTACCTAAATCAACATTTTCCTAGTCGTAAACCTATTTTTTCAGATGAGGAAAATGTGCTTATTCAAAGCAGAGATTCAGTCGTACATAAGAAAGGGGTAATTGAGCCTTCTGTCTATCAAAGTCAACAATTTTGTGTCAAATATATTTCCCAGATCTAAAAAGGCTGGGGGGTTGTAGATATTATTTTGGATTTATCGAGTTTGAACAAGTTTGTTTGTTATAGCCCATTTCAAAATGGAAACCTTTACCACGGGCAAACATCTAGTGTCCAAGGGTGTTATAATGGCAACTATTGATTTAAAGGATGCGTATTACTCCCCCCCCCCCCCCCCCCCCCAGTGTCTATTTATGAGGATGATAGAAGATATTTGAAATTTAATTTGAAGACTCAGCTGTGGCAATTCAGGGCATTGCCGAATGGATTAACTTCAGCTCCTAGATTTATTTACTAAATTGGTAAAACCTGTGTTAGCGTTACTAGAGCTAAGGGCATGTGGTAATGGCCTACTTAGATGATATTCTGATTGTTGGAAAGACTCATGCTGAAACTCATCATCAGTTTTCAGATGTTAAAATCACTTTTGAACAAATGGGATTTGTGATTCACTCCGGAAATAAATCTAAATAGCACCATCCAAATTATGATTATCTGGGATTTACCATTAATTCCAATCACATGTTGGTAACTTTGCCCAGGGATAAATTGAATCAAAAATTAATTGAGGACTGTGTTAATCTCGTTGGAGAACAAAGGCCTTTGATTAGACAAGTAGCCAGGTTAATTTGGGAAGTTGGGGGCAGCATTTCCCCAGCTGTGCAGTATGTCCTCTGCATCATCAACAATTTACAACGATCAAAGGAACAGGCACTGAGATATCAAAGGGGCCATTTGATAGGCCTATGCAGTTGTTCAGCTGGGCGATTGCTGACATACAATGGTGGATAGCAAATGTTTTCAACAATTTTTAGGAAGGTTTTTGGTGGATAATACCCCCCCCCCACCGTCATTGATATTACAGACTGATGTAAGTGCACTGGGTTGGGGTGCTACAGATATGTCTTTCTATTCTAGTTGTGGAGGCAGATGGAAGTTGGAGAGACATCGCTTCTTCAACTAAGAGGATTAATTATTTAGAGTTGTTGGCACCTGGTATGGGCCTCAAAGCTTATTGTTCTACAAGGAGGGATCTGCAAATGTGCAGGTTCAGATTGACAACACCATAGCAGTGGCCATATCTAAACCACATGGTGGAGTTTTAAGTCACAGTCTTGTGATAGACTGGCTAACCAGATTTGGAGCTGGTGTATTGACCAAATATCTGCTTTCAGCACTTTATTTGCCAGGAAGGTCAACATGGTAGCTGACACTAGGTCACGTCAGTTTAAAATTGACAACATTGAATGGATGGTAAACCAGGATGTATTTAACCAAAGATTGGTTCAGTATGGATTGCCAGATATTGACAGGGGCTGTGCAGCTCGGTAGGAAATCATCAGTTACCTAGATTTATTTTTCATGGTAACCAGATGCTTGGGCAGTAGCAGTGGATGCATTTTCGCTGCATTGGGGGAGGAATGTTTGTGTATGTATTTCCTCCATTCTGTCTCATCAGCAGATGTTTGCAAAAGATCAAGGAGGACTCCGCTTCAGGGGTATTGGTAGTGCCAGATTGGCCTACACAAGCATGGTTTCCCGTTGTATTAACCATATAACAATTACAGCACGGAGACAGGCCCTCTCGGCCCTTCCAGTCCGTGCCGACCATTTGTTTTCCCCTAGTCCCATCTACCTGCACTTAGACCATACCCCCCCATTCCCTTCACGTCCACATACCTATCCACTTTACTTTTAAATGTTAAAATCGATCCTGCCTCCACCACCTCTGCTGGAAGCTCATTCCACACAGCCACCACCCTCTGAGTAAAGAAGTTCCCCCTCACGTTACCCCTAAACTTCTGTCCCTTAATTCTCAATGTCATGCCCTCTTGTTTGAATCTTCCCTACCCTCAATGGGAAAAGCTTATCCACGTCAACTCTGTCTATCCCTTTTCATCATTTTAAAGACCTCATCAAGTCCACCCCTTAACCTTTCTGCGCTCCAAAGAATAAAGACCAAACTTGTTCAACCTTTCCTCTGTAACATAGTTGCTGGAACCCTGGCAACATTCTAGTAAATCTCCTCTGTACTCTCTCTATTTTGTTGACAATCCCTCCTATAACTAGGCGACCAAAATTGTACACCATACTCCAAAATTGGCCTTACCAATGCCTTGTACAATTTTAACATTACTTCCTTCCCTACTCCTATATTCAATGCTCTGATTTATAAAGGCCCAGCACACCAAAGGCTTTCTTTAAACCACCCTATCTACATGCGCTTCAAGCCCACGACCTTTCCACCTTCAGGGAACTTATGCACAGTTAATTCCTAGATCCTCTGTTCCACAGCATTCCTCAATTCCCTACCATTTACCATGTACGTCCTATTTTGATTTGTCCTGCCAAGATGTAGCACTTCACACTTATCAGCATTAAACTCCATCTGCCATCTTTCAGCCCACTTTTCCAAATGGCCCAAATCCTCTCTGTAGACTTTGAGAATCTACTTCATTATTCCACAATACCACCTATCTTAGTATCATCTGCATACTTACTTATCCAATTTTCCACCCCATCATCCAGATCATTGATGTACATGACAAACAACAGTGGAGACCCAACAGATCCCTGAGGCACCCCACTGGTCACCGGCTTCCAACCTGACAACAGCCCATCCACCATTACTCTCTGACATCTCCCATTCAGCCACTGTTGAATCATCTTTGCTACTCCGCCATTAACACCCAAAGATAGAACCTTCTGAACCAACCTTCCATGGGGAACCTTGTCAAAGGCCTTACTGAAATCCATATAGACAACATCCACTGCTTTACCCTCATCAATTTCCCTAGTTACCGCTTCAAAAAATTCAAGAAGGTTTGTCAAACATGACCTTCCAGGCACAAATCCATGTTGATTGTTCCTGATCAGACCCTGTTTATCCAGATGCTTATATATATTATCTCTAAGTATCCTTTCCATTAATTTGCCCACCACTGACGTCAAACTAATACAAATGGCTAGGGAGCCTTACATGATTATGCCCAAGAATAAAAATCTACTGGTAAATCCAGTCACTGGGGATCAACATCCGGGTGACATGATCGTATTGATCTTTTAATTTGCAGATTTTAAGGAGGCCATACCTGGGGAGAGGACTGTCTCATCGGACTGTGGATGTTCTCACGTCGGCCTGCAGGGATAGTACACAGCAGCAATATGTCACCCATATAAGGAAGTGGGAGCAATTCTGCCTACAGCAGAATATTGTAATCACACTGCAGGATCACGGACGTATTGGAGTTTTTTGTCAAACTCTTTATTTCGACCAAAAATTTAAGGTTATAGTGCGATCAATTCAGCCAGAAGTGCTCTGTCTTCTTATTTACATATGAATGCAAAATTACATACGAGTAGGGACACATCCATTAGTTTCACGATTCATGATGGGAAGTTTCAATTCTAATCCTCCTAAACCCAGGTATGCCGGATTTGGAATGTGAGTGAGGTTCTTATGGTTCATTCGCCAGTGGGCTCCGGTTACAAGCCTATCTATAGCCAAATTAACTATTAAGGTGGTCATGCTTATGGCGTTGGTTTAAGCTCAACGTGTACAAACGTTGCAAAAGCTACGGCTTAGATAGAATGCATGTGTCGGCTGATGCCATTAAATATTTTTATGTCTATGATTTGCTTAAACATAATAGAAGAGGCATGACAGGATGTAAGAAGATTGGTGTTTTCAGCATACCCCGCAGATGATCCGCTTGTGTGTAGTCTCACATTTATCTCGTTACATTGAGATTACTCACCTCTGAGAGGAACAGAGTCCGGCTTTGTTTATTAGTCACAAAAAACCACACAGTAAGTTGTCGGGTGCAAACAATTTCAAGGGGACTAAAGCAGGTCCTGGCAAGTGCTGGAATTGATACTGATAAATTCAAATCTCATTCCACCAGGGCGGCATCAACCTCCGCGGCAAGGGCGATGGACGTGCCTATAGACAATATCCTCGCGGCCGCAGGATGGTCCAGTGAGCTAACTTTTCAGAGGTTTTATCACAAGCCGATTTCAAGGCTCGGGGTGTTTGCTGATTCTGTTTTGAGTACTGTTACACTTTCACCCTGAGTTAGAGGGGTTTGTTATGATTTAGAAACATAGAAACATAGAAATTAGGTGCAGGAGTAGGCCATTCAGCCCTTCGAGCCTGCACCGCCATTCAATATGATCATGGCTGATCATCCAACTCAGTATCCCGTACCTGCCTTCTCTCCATACCCTCTGATCCCCTTAGCCACAAGGGCCACATCCAACTCACTCTTAAATATAGCCAATGAACTGGCCTCAACTACCCCCTGTGGCAGAGAGTTCCAGAGACTCACCACTCTCTGTGTGAAGAAAGTCTTTCTCATCTCGGTCTTAAAGGATTTCCCCCTTATCCTTAAGCTGTGACCCCTTGTCCTGGACTTCCCCAACATCGGGAACAATCTTCCTGCATCTAGCCTGTCCAACCCCTTAAGAATTTTGTAATTTCTATAAGATCCCCTCTTAATCTCCTAAATTCCAGAGAGTATAAACCGAGTCTATCCAGTCTTTCTTCATAGACAAGTCCTGACATCCCAGGGAATCATGTCCCCTGGGTGTTAAACCTTCTCTGCACTCCCTCTATGGCAATAATGTCCCTTACTCATTTGGAAGAACCAAAACTGCACGCAATACTCCAGTGTGTCTCACCAAGACCCTGTACAACTGAAGTAGAACCTCCCTGCTCCTGTACTCAAATCCTTTTTGCTATGAAAGCTAACATACCATTCGCTTTTCACTGCCTGCTGCACCTGCATGCCTACTTTCAATGACTGGTGTACCATGACACCCAGGTCCTCGCTGCATCTACCCTTTTCCTAATCGGCCACCATTTAAATAATAGTCTGCTTTCCTGTTTTTTGCCACCAAAGTGGATAACCTCACATTTATCCACATTATACTGCATCTGCCAAACATTTGCCCCACTCACCCAGCCTATCCAAGTCACCTTGCAGTCTCCTAGCATCCTCCTCACAGCGAACACTGCCCCCAGCTTATTGTCCCATCCGCAAACTTTGGAATATTGCCTTCAATTCCCTCATCCAGATCATTAATATATATTGTAAATAGCTGGGGTCCCAGCACTGAGCCCTGCGGTACCCCACTAGTTACTGCCTGCCATTGTGAAAAGGACCCGTTTACTCCTACTCTTTGCTTCCTGTTTGCCAGCCAGTTCTCTATCCACATCAATACTGAACCCCTAATACCGTATGCTTTAAGTTTGTATACTAATCTCAATGTGTTACTGATGCATGATTGTGTGGGGTACTATCCCGAAATTAAGGCGAGGAGCCAGGTGTAGGGAAAGTACCTTTTTATTCAGGTCTCTCAATTCGTCAGGAAGTCCAAAAAGAGAGCAAGATGGCACCCAAACCCTTGCCTTTAAACCCTCTGGTTAAGGGCCGCCTCTGGACTGCACCATTCCCGTGCCGAGGGGTTTGACTGTTAGGATGGCCCGACCCTTGGGAGCCGCCACAAGACCCCCCCCCAGAACCTGAGGTACGAACGCACCGGCGGGCGCACAGCACGGCCGGACTGCGTGCGGGAGTGGCGGAGCACAGGTGGAGGGACAGGTGAGGGGACCGGCGGGAGGACAGGCGGAGGGAGCCGTGAGGGAGGGCGCCCTCTAGGCCGAGGTCGGGCAACCAGCACTGGCTGGTCAATGTCCAGATGTGCCGGCTTCAACCGGTCAATTGACACGTCTCCGGCGGCCCCCCATGTCCAACACAAAGGTCGTCTGCCGTGTTGCAGCACTCGGAATGGGCCCTCGTACGGCCTCTGCAGCGGCGTCCGTGGGCATCACGCGCAGGAAAACGTAGGGGCAGTCCCGGAGGCTGAGGCACATGCGGGCGAAATGTCCCCATGGCGGGACATCGGGACGGGTGCGAGGCTGCCAACTCGCTCGCGAAGGCGCTTTAAGAGTGGATGAGGGAGTTCCTTGTTGCCCCAGTGCCGACGGCATGAACTCCCCCAGGGGGGCACCGTGAGGGGCGATCCTAAACGAGTCCGCCGATGATGAGGCCAAATCCTCTTTGGGGGCAGTCCGGATACCCAACAAGACCCAAGGCAACTGGTCCATCCAGTCCGGGCCGGAGAGTCGTGCCTTCAGCGCTGACTTGAGCTGCCGGTGGAACCTCTCCACCAGTCCATTGGCTTGCGGGTGATAAGCCGTGGTGTGGTGTAGCCGCACCCCCAACAAGTGAGCCATGCCGACCACAGCTCGGAGGTGAACTTGTGCCCCCGGTCCGAGGAAATGTGCGACTGCACCCCAAAGCGAGCAATCCAGTGCGCGACAACGTACGAGCGCACGTAGCTGTTGAAGTATCAGCCAAGGGAATGGCCTCCGGCCACCTAGTGGAAACGGTCCCACCATAGTGAGGAGGTGGGTAATGCCCCGGGACGCGGAAGAGGCCCCACGATGTCCACATGGAGGTGGTCGAAATCGCCGGTGAGGTAGGCCGAACTCCTGGAGGGGTGCCCGGACATGCCGCAGGATCTTTGCCGTCTGGCACGGAATGCAGGTTCGAGCCCCAGTGTCCAACCTGCTTGCGCAGACCGTGCCACATGAACCGAGCAGCCACCAGTGCCGTCGTCGCCCGGATTGATGGGTGAGCCATCCCGTGGATCACGTCGAAAACCCTCCGTGCGCCAGGCGGCAGGGACGATGGGGCGCGGCTGACCGGACGACACATCGCACAAGATCGTCGCCCGTCCAGGACCGAGGGGGACATCCTCGAGGCGAAGGCCGGAGATGGCAGTCCGGTAGGCGGGCAATCTCAGCGTCCGTGAGCTGCGCATCCGCCAGGGCAGAAAAGTCAATTCCCTGGTGCCACCGCGAAAACGGCGTCGATGGCGGGGCGGGACAATGCGTCGGCCACCCGGTTCTCCTTCCCCTCGACGTAGCGAATGGATGTCGTATACTCCGAAATGTAGGCCAACTGCCGCTGCTGCCGTGCGGACCAGGGGTCGGAAACCTTTGCCAGGGCGAAAGTGAGTGGCTTGTGGTCCGTGTACGCGGTGAACGGGCGGCCCTCCAGAAAGTAACGGAAATGGCGCACCGCCAGGTACAGAGCCAGGAGCTCGCGATCGAATGCGCTGTATTTGGCCTGAGCGCGGTTGAGGTGACGGCTGAAGAAGGCGAGGGGCCGCAACCTCCGTCCGTCAGTTGCTCCAGCACGGCACCGACTGCAGACTCCGAGGCGTCCACCGTGAGAGCTGTCGGGGCATTTTTCCGTGGGGATGCTCCAGCAGTACGGCCCGAAGCAAGGGCCTCCTTCGCGCCGTCAAATGCTGCCACCGCCGCGTTGGTCCCACTTGACGCTCTTATGCTGCCCACCCCCCAGAAGTTGATACAGTGGCCGCATGATGTGGGCTTTGCGGATGGCACAAAACGGTGATAAAATGCCACCATTCCGGCAAACTCCTGCAGGTCTCGCACCGAGTATGGACGGGAAACCGACGGAATGGCGTCGACCCTGTCCGGCAGGGGGGGGGGGGGGGGGGGGGGGCGGGGGGGGGGAACCACGCCTTGCGAAGTCACGCGGTGGCCGAGGAAGTCGATCCTCTGTTACCCCCAAAACGGCACTTGGCAGGTTTGACAGCCAAGCCATGCTCGCTGAGCCGCTGACAAAGCTGCCGGAGGTGGGTCTCAGTGCTCCTGCTGCGAGCGGCTTGGGCCACCAGAATGTCGTCGAGGTAGACAAAAACAAAGTCCAGGCCACGACACACCCCGTCCATCAGCGTTGGAATGCCTGAGCACATTTTTGAGGCCGAACGGCATCCGCAGGAATTCGTAGAGGCCGAACGGCGTGATGATCGCCGTCTTGGGTACATCCTCCGGGTGGACTGGGATCTGGTTATAACCCCGTACCAGAATCACTTTGGAAAATATAGTAGCCCCAGCCAAATGGCGGTGAAGTCCTGTATGTTGGGGTACGGGGTATCGATCCGCGGTTGTTGCGGCATTCAGCCGCCGATAATCCCCGCAGGTCGCCAGCCCCCGCTTGCTTTAGGGACCATGTGGAGTGGGGATGCCCATGGGCTGCTTGAAGGGCGGACGATCCCCAAGGACTCCATTTGTGCGGAATTCCTGCCGTGCCAGACGTAGTTTATCCGGCGGCAGTCGGCGTGCTCGTGCGTGGAGAGGTGGCCAGTAGTCTGAAATGAAATGAACCACCCCGTGACTGGGGTCGAAACCCGAAACTGTGGGGTCAGTATATTCGGGAACGTCGGCTAATATCCGGGCGAAGCGGGAATCCACTGACGACAGGGGACGTCCCACCGGCTCATCCAATCGCAGCGTGATCGGCTCCATCGTGGCGGCGTTGACTGACCTGACGCCTGACGTCCACTAGGAGGGAATGTGCCCGGAGGAAATCCGGCACCGAGCTACGGCTGGAGACGTCCGCAATGTTGAACTGCCACGAGAAATGACAGAGCCGAACACGATCGGGACCATGCGAATTCCATACGTGCGGATGGGGCTGCCAATTCGCTGCGGTGAGGACGGGACCCCGCTTACCGAACGAATGTCGGCCAGCGAAGGGGGCAGGACGCTCAGCTCTGCCCCGGTATCGACGAGGAAGCGGGTCCCCGGAGCGCCGATAAAGTCGTGCCACCAGGCGAAGAGTCGGTGATCTGGCCGGCAGCCGTAGGGACTTATTGGCAGCCGCCTAGGCGTTTCCCCGGAACGTGCACGGCTGACAGCATCTCCGTGCTGCGGCGCCCCAGCGCTGGTGGTAATAGCACCAGCGCTTCCTGTTGGCAGCGCTTGGAGCCTGCTGGCGCTGGACTGCAGGTGCAGTACCCGATGCGGCCGCGGTGGGCGATCTTAAGGCCTCCGGATGCAGCTGCAACTCCTTCCACAGCTCCCCCGCCCCACCGGAGGAAATCGGGAGCTGCCGGAGTGACGTCATCGGAGCGCGCCGTCTGCGTCGCGTCAGCGTGCCTGCAACGGCCAGCGCGTTGACGTCATCAGAGCGCGCCGTCCATAGCGCGTTACCTTGCCTGGCAACGGCCAGCGCGTTGATGTTATCTGGGCGCGCCATCCACACGCCGTCGGCGCGCCTACCGAGTGCCCTGAGGTCTGTGAAGGAGACGTCCGAGAGCTGCAGACGGATGTAGGCCGGCAGCAGATGCAGGTAAATATATTCGAACAGTAGGCACGGCGTGTGCCCATCCAACAGCGCGACCATCTCCTTGAGGAGGCTCGATGGCCGTCGGTCGCCTAGGCCCTCCATATGAAGGATCCTGGCAGCGCGCTCCATCCTGCAGAGACCATAAATTTCAAAGCAGGAGCTGCTTAAGGCCGCGATATTTCCTCGGTGGCCGGAGGGTCCGCAATGAAGTCTGTGACCTCTTCAAACCTTGTCCCGGTCAAGGGCCCCCACCAGATAATAGAAGCGAGTGTCGTCGGCCGTTTATTCCCCGCAGGTTGAAATTGGGGCCTCCGCCTGCTGAAACCAGATGTGCGGCCGGTGGTCCAAAAGGTAGGCAATTTCACCGAGACCGCGTCCAGAGACAGGGCCGGGTTGGCATTTGAGGGGGAAGCTTTGCTCTCCATCATGACAACAATGGAACGTCGGGGTCACCAATGTGGGGTACTATCCCGAAATTAAGGCGAGGAGCCAGGTGTAGGGAAAGTACCTTTTTATTCAGGTCTCTCAATTCGTCAGGAAGTCCAAAAAGAGAGCAAGATGGCACCCAAACCCTTGCCTTTAAACCGTCTGGTTAAGGGCCGCCTCTGGACTGCACCATTCCCGTGCCGAGGGGTTTGACTGTTAGGATGGCCCGACCCTTGGGAGCCGCCACAATTGATTGTTAACGACTTTTGAGTCAATCCAGGCAGTGTGAACGTCGGATTTCGGTCTGCGGCGTGAATTCACAGTGCTTTGAAGTCTTCACGTAGTCACTCATGTGACTCCGAAGTAAAATAGTAAGATTAAACGAGAACTTACTAGTTTGAAGTTTGATCTTTATTTTATGAGGAGTCGAGTTGAGGGACTACGTGCCCTCCGCTCCCACCCTCATAGATCTCATCTGGTAGTTCTAGTTTTATCATCTTACCATTATACTTCAGTCATTGTTAGCTGTGAATTCATTCCACTGCTTTGAAGATTGACGCACCAACGGCTGTACGGGCTTCTATTCACGTAGTCCCTCAACTCGACTCCTCATAAAATAAAGATCAAACTTCAAACTGGTAAGTTCTCGTTTAATCTTACTATTTTGATTATAAAGAAAGAGAAAGAGAAAAGAGAGGAGAAAAAATATATATATATGTATATATTCTTGTTGTATGTATTTAATTAAAATAAAGTATTATATAGAAAAAAAGAGAGATTATACTATACATCTTAATAGTGAATAACACAATTTCAAATAGCGATATTAATGGAGACATATACAAATCAAAAAGAAAAACAGAGAGTTCTTTTCATCTAATCCTGCCAGTAACCCATTGAGTTGTGATGCCAAGAACAGCTACCCCTTCAAATATTCTGTATATGGAGACCATATCTGTTCAAAGGAATTTTGTTAGAAAATGGGCGGCACGATGGCGCAGCGGTAGAGATGCTGCCTTCCAGTGCCAGAGACGTGGGCTCCATCATGACTCAGCCTGCTATATGTAGCCCATGTGGGTTTTCTCCAGGTGCTTCGGTTTTCTCCCACACTCCAAAGATGTACTGGTTGGTTAATTGGCTGCGAAAAGGTTGTAAAATTGTCCCTGGCATGTAGGTCAGTGTGCGGGGTGATCGCTGGTCGACGCGGACTCGGTGGGCCAAAGGGCCTGTTTACGCGCTGTATCTCTAAAATCTAAAGAGGTGTATTGGCGCAAGGAGTGAGGAGGGGGGAGAGAGGGGTGAATATAATGGCAGAGGATGGGAACGTATTAGTAAGTAACAAGGGGCTGAAGATTATGGAATCTGCTGGGAAAGGAACGTGCAGTACGGGACCATATAAGGGAGATGGCTAGATGGAAACATCTGAGGGAGATGGGAATGGGATATTGATTTCATTTGCCATTTCAGTATTTTATTGCAAGTTTAACCTTTAGTTTTTTAGTTTAGTTTAGAGATAAAGTGCGGAAACAGCCCCGCCATGCCGACCAACGATCCCCGTAAACCAACACTAAACTTGACTCACCAGGGACAATTTACAATCACACCAAGTCAACAAACCTACAAACCTGTACGTCTCTGGAGCGTGGGAGGAAACCGAAGATCCAGGAGAAAACCCACGCGGATCACGGGGAGAGCAATACAAACTCCGTACAGACAGCACCCGGAGTCGGGATCGAACCCGGGTCTCTGGTGCTGTGAGGCAGCAACTCTACCAATGCACCACCAAGATTTTCTGTGAGAGTTTACATTCTCTTGCTTTGGTTAAAATATAATACCGACAATATTTTCTTTCCCTCGGAGAAGAGTATGTCATTTTATTTTCTGGCAGGTGTGATTACTGCTCTTGGTGTGATTGTGGATTCATGCCAAAACCAAATGAGAGGATATAAAATGTCATAGTTTGATCGTACCTGGCCAGGGCTAAACTTTACTTTAAAATGCTTGGTCTTGACCTTTTAAAAAAAAAACAGATTGATTTTGTTTTAGTTGTTACAGATTTTCTACTACACCTTATCTCACCCGTTCAAAAAAAAGGAAATGGATAAAATTAGTACAACAAAAAAGCAGATGCAAGAAGCAAAAAGTCAAAAAAGTCAAAAGAGTTTATTGTCACGTGTCCCTGACAGGACAATGAAATTCTTTCTTTGCATAGCACAACAGAACATAGTAGGCATTGACTACAATTATATACGTAAATACACACATTAATGAATAAATTAATAAAGTGCAAATAACAGATGGAGGGGTATTAATGTTCAGAGTTTTGTCCGAGCCAGGTTTAATAGCCTGATGGCTGTGGGGAAGTAGCTATTCCTGAAGGTACACAAAAAGCTGGAGAAACTCAGCGGGTGCAGCAGCATCTAGGGAGCGGAGGAGATAGGCGACGTTTTTGGGTCGAGACCCTTCTTCAGACTGGTCAGGGATCAGGGAAACGAGAGATATAGACGGTGATGTGGAGAGATAAGGAACAATGAGTGAAAGATATGCAAAAAAGTATCGGTGATAAAGGGAACAAGCCATTGTAAGCTGTTTGTGGTGTGAAAATGAGAAGCTAGTGCGACTAGGGTGGGGGAGAGATAGAGATAGATGGAATGCCAGGGCCCGAGGGCTGAGGGAGAGGTGGGAAGGGGAGGAGACAGCAAGGGTTAACAGAATTGAGAAAATTCAATATTCAAGCCCAAAGGATGCAGACTCCCCAAGCGGAATATGAGGTGCTGTTCCTCCAGCTTGCGGTGTTGCTCACTCTGGCCGTGGAGGACGCCCAGGACCGAGAGGTCGGATGTGGAATGGGAGGGGGAGTTGAAGTGCTGACCCGCTGAGTTTCTCCAGCTTTTTGTGTACCCTCGATTCTCCAGCATCTGCAGTTCCTTCTTTATAACTATTCCTGAACCGGGTTGTTGCAGTTCTCAGGCTCCTGTACCTTCTACCTGAAGGTAGTAGGGAGATGAGTGCGTGGCCAGGGGTGGTGTGGGTCCTTGATGATGCTGCCAGCCTTTTTGAGGCAGCGACTGCGGTAGATCCCCTCGATGGAAGGAAGGTCAGAGCTGATGATGGACTGGGCAGTGCTTACTAGTTTTTGTAGTCCCTTCCTCTCCAGGGCGCTCAAGTTGACGAACCAAGCCACGATGCAACCGGTCAGCATGCTCTCTACTGTGCACCTGTAGAAGTTGGAGAGAGTCCTCCTTGACAGACCGACTCTCCGTAATCTTCTCAGGAAGTAGAGGCGCTGATGAGCTTTCTTAATAATTGCATCTGTGTTCTCGGACCAGGAAAGATCTTCACAGATGTGCACGCCCAGGACTTTGAAGCTCTTGACCCTTTCAACCATCGACCCATGGATATAAACAGGACTGTGGGTCCCCATCCTACTCCTTCCAAAGTCCACAATCAGTTCCTTGGTTTTTCTGGTGTTGAGAGCCAGGTTGTTGTGCTGAGAACATATGGACAGTCGCTCGATCTCTCTTCTATACTCTGACTCATTCCCATCAGTGATACATCCCATAACAGTGGTGTCGTCAGCGAACTTGATGATGGAGTTCGCACTGTGACCGGCTATGCAGTCATGAGTATAGAGTGAGTACAGCATGGGGCTGAGCACGCCTTGAGGTGCTCCCATGCGATTGTTATCGAGTCTGACACATTTCCACCAATACGAATAGACTGTGGTCTGTGAATGAGGAAGTCGAGGATCCAATTGCAGAGGGATGCGCAGAGACCCAGTTCTGCCAGTTTGGTAACCAGCTTGGAGGGGATGATTGTGTTAAATGCCGAGCTGTAGTCAATGAACAACAGTCTGACATATGAGTTTTTGTTGTCCAAGTGGTCCAGAGCGGAGTGGAGGGCCAGCGAGATCGTGTCCACTGTTGATCTGTTGTGGCGGTAAGCGAACTGCAGTGGGTCCAGGTTTTTGTCGAGGTAGGAATTGATTTGCGCCATGATCAACCTCTCAAAGCACTTTATCACCACAGGCGTTAGTGCCACTGGTCGATAGTCATTGAGGCACGTCACCTTGCTCTTCTTGGGCACCGGTATAATTGATGCCCTTTTAAAGCAGGTGGGAACCTCAGACCTCAGAAGTGACAGGTTGAAAATGTCCGTAAAAACTCCAGCCAGTTGGTCCGCACAGGTTTTTAGAACACGACCAGGTATGCCATCAGGTCCAGACGCTTTTCGAGGGTTCACCCCTCTGAAGGATTTCCTGACGTCGGCCTCTGTGACTGAGACTGAAATATCATCACAGCGAATGGGGGCTCGGGAAGGCACATCGGTGTTCTCCCTATCAAAGCGTGCGTAAAACGCATTGAGCTCATCGGGGAGTGATGTTTCGCCGACATACGAGCTGCCTCCTGGTTTCGCCTTGTACGAGGTGATTGCATTCAGTCCCCGCCACAGCTGCCGAACATCTGTCTCATCCTCCAGTTTGGAGCAGAACAAGCAGAAAAGATGAGGAGAATTCTTAAACAGGGGAAAGATTTTATTGGAATTTGAGGGGTAACGTTTTCACACAAAGGGCGGTGGGTGTATGGAACAAGCTGCCGGGGGAGGTAGTTGAGGCAAGTACAATTGCAACGTTTACAGTAATATTTAGACAGGTACATGGATAGGACTGTTTGGAGGTGATATGGGCCAAACGCAGGCAGGTGGGATTAGTGTAGCTGGGACATGTTGGCAAAGTTGGGCCGAAGGGCCTGTTTCCACACTATGTGAATTAATAATACTATGAGGCACCTACAATTTTTAACTATCTGAGAAAATATATGTTTGTGTGCTGAAAGCAACTGTTCAGGTAGTAGTTTGTTTAATATAGTTTTCTCTCATTCAGAAATACAGTGCGGAAACAGGTGCTTCGACCCACCAAGTCTGCGTTGACCAGCGATCCCCCGCACATTAGCATTATTCTACAAACGAGGGACAATTTACAATTATTTTTAACAAAGCAAATTAACCTTACAAACCTGTACATCTTTGGAGTGAGGACGGAAACTGGAGCACCCGAAGAAAACCCACGCAGGTCAAGTCAAGTCAAGAGAGTTTATTGTCATGTGTTCCAGATAGGACAATGACATTCTTGCTTGCTGCAGCACAACAGGATATTGTAGGCATAAATACAGATCAGATCAGTGTGTCCATATACCATAGAATATATATATATATATATATATATACATCAATAAAGAGATAAACAGCCTATTGGCTGTTATCGTTCAGAGTTTGTTTGAAGTTGCGTTTAATAGTCCGATGGCTGTGGGAAAGAAGCTGTTCCTCAATCTGGATGTTGCAGATTTCAGGCTCCTGTACCTTCTACCTGATGGCAGCGGGGAGATGAGTGTGTGGCCAGGATGGTGTGGGTCCTTAATGATGCTGCCAGCCTTTATTAGGCAGCGACTGCGATAGATCCCCTCGATGGTAGGGAGGTCAGAGCCGATGATGGACTGGGCAGTGTTTACAACTTATTGCAGCATTTTCCACTCCTGGACGCTCAGGCCAAGGGGAGAACGTACAAACTCCATGCAGACAGCACCCGTAGCAATGATCGAACCTATATCTCCGAAGTTTTTAGGCAGCAACTCTGCTGCTGTTACCAAATTAATTGAGTTGCATCATTGGAATCTAAAAGCAATTATAGATTAACCCATAAGCAAGGGCAGAGTTTGACAATATAAGGCACAATCAATACATTTGTGAGTCTTGGACTAAAGGATGAAATGACTGGCAACCACTGATATTTCACTTTATCTCAATCCTGAGATCTTGGCCCCAGCAATGGACTCGGCAGGCAAAGGACTCAGCCTCTCAGCATCTCCGCTGTCAATCCTTCAGAATGTTATAAGTATTGATATGATCACCTCAGTCAGTGATGGCAAGACATTACAAATCAAACAACACTCCATCAAACACTGAATGGAAGGAACTGCAGATGCTGGTTTAAACCGAAGATAGACACAAAAAGCTGGAATAGCTCAGTGGGGCAGGCAGCATCTCTGGAGAAAAGGAATGGGTGACGTTTCAGGTCGAGACTGTGTCAGGGGAAAGGGAAAGGAGAGTTATAAACGGCGATATGGAGAAATCTAGAACAAATGAATCAAAGGTATGCAAAAAAAGTATTGATGATACAGGAAACAGGCCATTATTGTAAATCCTGGACAAAAAGGAACAGGAATAGAACCAAAGTTTAGCAGAGGATTCATGCATTGCTAGGCCATTTTGGCCAAGTCTCTGTATTAGTATATAAAAAAGACAAGCTGCTGAATGGTGCCAGTAAGTCTAGGTCCCAGATCAATGTTGCAGATAAGAAATGCATGAGTATCTCTTCAATTGACAGAATGAATGAGATTTCTGCAGAGGACCTCCAAAGAATTATAAATGCATGAAGTTGATTGGATTACTACAAACAAATTGTAAATAATGTAAATAATGTTGCGAGACAGTTACCTTGCTATTTGTTGATTGGTCAAACGTGTTAAGCCCTGGCAGGCTTGTTTGAGTTCCAGGGTAAATGTTGCATTATACAGTTAAGTTTGCTTCCTTCCAGAAGCTTCTCCGAGAAACAATATATGGGAGACTCTGTAATTGGGTTGCGGGACTGTCAATAATGTATTGATGCAATTAATATGTTTGATTGGATTGTGAAGAGACCACCACTATGTAGGTCGGCCCCTCAACGCTCGTGGACCTATAAAAGGTGGCTCCATCTTAGATCGAGGTCGATCTTCTGGAGGAACGCTTGGGACTGCGTGACCATTTGGAGTGTGTCTGCTTGCTCGAGGGTGAAGGGCTTGGCCGGGCAGAGACAAGGATCGTACGCGCGGTGGTTTAGGTATCGTACGGGGGAATTTGCTGTTCAATCTAAAAATTAAGTTTAGTTGTTCCAGTGCTTGACTCAGTGGTTTTTGACTGAACTCGACTGGGGGGTAAGCTTTAGAAGAGCGTATTTACATTATGACCTGTGGGCTGGGGTCAAGGAAATAGCGTTCATGTCGCAGCCCTCTTTCCACCAATCTTTCCAACTGCACGCGCAAGAAGCGCAAGGCAGACACCATTGTATGCAGATGCCGAGAAGTGTGTTTAGCTCTGGCTGAACAACTTCTAATCTTGTTTAAGAAGGAACTGCAGATGTTGGAAAATCAATCGTAGACAAAAGTGCTGGAGAAACTCAGCGGGTGCAGCAGCATCTATGGAGCGAAGGAAATAGGGAACGTTTCGGGCAAGAAGGGTATCGGCCCGAAACGTTGCCTATCTCCTTCGCTCCATAGATGCTGCTGCACCCGCTGAGTTCCTCCAGCACTTTTGTCTAACTTCTAATCTTGTGTGTGGACTCAATAAGAAGAAGCAATGGCTAGGAGGAAATAAGTTACAGACAATGAGACTCATCAAGACGGCTTTGAAGCTGGTACAATGACTTGGGTGGGGCAAGGAATGGCGAGAGAGGGGATGCAAGGGTTACTTGAAGTTAGCGAAATCAAAATTCAAGTCTCTGAGTGTGGTGAATGCATGAACTATCCCTCTTGATTAGTATGGGTGTCAGGAGTTAAGGGGTGGGCAGGAGAATGGGGTTAGATGAGAAAGATAGGTCAGCCATGATAGGATGGCGGAGTAGGCCTAATTCTGCTCCTATGTAACTCATGAACCTACAAAACCACATGCGTTTGGAATGTAGGAGGATACATTAGCACCCGGGAAAAAACCCACAGCCACCGAGAGAATGTGCAAACAGCACCTGTAGCCAGGAATGAACGCAGGTCTCTGGCTTCAGAGGCAGCAGCTCTACTAGCCTTAGACACATCCCAGCTAGGTGCAAGCTATTGCGCTGAACCTTTTTCACAGGGATTACCTGTTAGTTACGAGAATGATCCCAGGAATGAGTGGGTTAACATATGCTGAGCGTATGCTGGCACTGGGCCTGTACTCGCTGGAGTTTCAAAGGATGCGGGGCACCTCATTGAAACGTATAGAATAGTGAAAGGCCTGGATAGAGTGGATGTGGAGAGGATGGTTCCACTAGTGGGAGGATCTACGACCAGAGGTCACAGCCCCAGAATTAAAGGATGCTCCTTTAGGAAGGAGATGAGGAGGAGTTTCTTTAGTCAGTGGGTTGTGAATATGTGGATTCCTTGCCACTGAAGGCTGTGGAGGCCAAGTCAATGGATATTTTTAAGGCAGAGATAGATAGATTCTTGATTAGTACGGGTTTAGTTTAGTTTAGTTTAGTTTACAGATACAGCACAGAAACAGGCCCTTTCGGCCCACCGGGTCCGCGCTAACCAGCGATCCCCGCACATCGACACTATCCTACACCCACTAGGGAATTTTTTTACATTTACCAAGCCGATTAAGCTACAAACCTGTACGTCTTTGGAGTGTGGGAGGAAACTGAAGATCTCGGAGAAAACCCACGCAGGTCACGGGGAGAACGTGCAAACTCCGCGCAGACAGCACCCGCAGTCGGGATCGAACCCGGGTCTCCGGCGCTGCATTCGCTGTAAGGCAGCAACTCTACCGCTGCGCCACCGTGCCGCCTGTTCTGTTACGGGGGAGAAGGCAGGAGAATGGGGGTTAGGAGGGAGAGATAGATCGGCCATGATTAAATGGCGGAGTAGACTTGATGGGCCGAATGGCCGACTTCTGCTCCTATGACCTATGCGAATGAAATATGAGATTATTATTTTGGTATCTGCCAGTTCAGATGAAATTTAATTTTGATCATGCCCCATTTGGCCTTCCAAGAAGTAGCAGACATTCTGAAACTTCATGGGCATCATACCTTGTACAGAATATTGCGTATTGGGCATCGGAATCTGGATCAATGGTTCAATGGTCTCTTTATTAACCGGTGTACCAAGGTACATTGAAATTCTGTTTTTGCATTCAGCTCAGCAAGATCATCCCCATACATGGGGAGGTCCAGAACAAGGGGTCACAGTCTAAGGATAAGGGGAATTCCTTTAGGACCGAGATGAGGAAAATATTTTTCACACAGAGAGTGGTGAGTCTCTGGAATTCTCTGCCACAGAAGGTAGTTGAGGCCAGTTCATTGGCTATATTTAAGAGGGAGTTAGATGTGGCCCTTGTGGCTAAAGGGATCAAGGGGTATGGAGAGAAGGCAGGTACAGGATACTGAGTTGGATGATCAGCCATGATCATATTGAATGGCGGTGCAGGCCCGAAGGGCCGAAGGGCCGAATGGCCTATTCCTGCACCTATTTTCTATGTTTCTATGTTTCTATAAGCACAATCTGAAGATAGACACAAAGTGCTGGAGTAACTCAACGGCTCAGGAAGCATCTCTGGAGAAAAGGAATAGGTGACGTTTCGGTTCGAGACCCTTGTTCAGACCCGAAACATCACCTATTCCTTTTCTTCAGACATAGTGTCGGACCCGTTTAGTTACTCCAGCATTTTGTGTCTACCTTTGGTAAAAACCATCATTCGCAGTTCCTTATTATTACTTTATAGACAATAGACAATAGGTGCAGGAGTAGGCCATTCGGCACTTCGAGCCAGCACCGCCATTCACTGATATCATGGCTGATCATCCACAATCAGTACCACATTCCTGCCTTCTCCCCATATCCCCTGACTACGCTATCTTCATGAGCTCTACCTAATTCTCTCGTGAAATCATCCCGTGAATTGGCCTCCACCGCCCTCCGAGTGGAACTCCAACCAGCGTGGCCTGAGGACTTTGGGTGCTGCGGTCTCCGGGTGTTCCATTTTCCCGGCAGGTGGGCCTATAACATCGGGCCGCCGTGGCGACGACTGGCTGCGGAGGCCTCAAATAGGCCCCGACCTCGGGTGGATGTACAGAATAAGCTGCCAGAGAAGGTAGTTGAGGCTGGGTCTATCGCAACATATAAGAAGCAACTAGACTAAGTGGGACCCGTTGGGTCCCATGTTCACACGGGAGGGCTGGTCCCCCAACGCAATATTCCACCTCTACACCAATTCCAATATTGATGGCCTGGGAGGGGGAAACTTTTTGGAGCGCTAGTAAGAGTGTTGTGGGCCGAAGGGACTTGTTTCCAGAGGGCTAGTATGGACATTGTGGGCCGAATGGATTCTTGGGCTGGCATTCAGTTTCATAGCATTCCAAGCAGAGTGCAGGCCACCACATGCAGTTTCACAGCATTCCAAGCAGACGACAGGCGAGAGGACCAATCAGCTGATCTTAGGATTTTTTAAACACTCCTTACTTATTGGACAGGTTTCGAGGGATATCGACCAAACACATGCAGGTGGGACTAGTGTAATGGGCCAAGTTGGTTGTTGTTTGCAAGTTAGGCTGAAGGGTCCGTTTCTACGCTGTATGACCATATGACTATTTAAAAATAATCCAGTTCTGCATTTCCAAAGGCTTTGTTATCAGCGCAGTCGCACATTCTAATGCACTGGGAGTTCTTACAGAGGTTAGTTGTTTATTTCTCATGGTCACTTCACGGTGGCAGAAGTCAAATGAACGTCAGCGCCAATGACGACCGAGGTTTAATTTCTTTGGCGGCTCTGGTGCGATTTTCTGTATTGTTCCCCAAACCTTCTTTGACAACTTCAGCGCCTTGTGTTATATCAGTGACAGTCTAGTTTCATTTTGGTTCTCAGTTTATTTAGTTTAGCTCAGAGATCCAGCACGGAAACCGGCTCTTTGGCCTACTGAGTCGGCACCAACCAGTAGTCCCCGCGCACCAACACTGTCCTACGCACAATAGGGACAATTTACAATTATACCAAGCCAATTAACCTGCACGTCTTTATAGTGTGGGAGGAAACCGAAGATATCGGAGAAAACGCACACAGGTCATGGATAGAATGCGCAATCTCCGTACAGACCACACCCTTGGCCAGGATCGAACCCGGGTCTCTGGTGCTGTAGGCAGCAACTCTACCACTATGCCGCTGTGCTGCCAGCTCTCCTGATTTATTTTGTTCCATCGAAGCCCTTCAACCAAGATAAGATCCCTGCTTATGTTGCACCTCTTAACTTGTGTGTGATGCCCCGACAAATGCTGGTTGACTTTCCGAAGGGTTGCTGCATTCACATCGTAGGTGATCACAGCAGCCGATGAACTGAGTGAACGGTCCAAAAAGCAATGAATGAAAGATGGTCCTGGCAAAGGAGTAATTTGTCTTCGATTGCTAGTGTTGAATGCACAATGTACCAGCAATTGAGAGTCCTGAGTCAGTTCTGTCGTGTGCTTCTATTGAGAGGTCATAAGGTCCAAAGTGATAGGAGCAGAATTAGCCCATCAAAGTCTACTCCACCATTCAATCATCGCTGATCTATCTCTCCCCCTTAACCCCAGTCTCCTGCCTTGTCCCCATAAGCCCAGACACCAGTAATAATCAAAAATCTGTCTACCTCTGCCTTAAAAATATCCATACTTGGCCTCCACAGCCTTCTGTGGCAATGAATTCCACAGATTCGCCACCCTCTGACTAAACAAATTCCTCCTCACCTCCTTCCCAAAGGAACGTCCTTTGATTCGGAGGGGGGGGGGAGAATGAGGGGGGAACTGCCGCGGGGGATGGGGTGACTTTGTGAATGCCCTTTATGTGGTGACTATTTGCATACCTTGGGTATGCAGGCAACCAAATTTCACTGTGACTTGTCACATATGACAATAATGGGGCCCAAAACTGATAGCAATACTCCAAATGCGGGTATATATATATATTTATAATACACTGCGTTTTTTTTAATCATTCACTGTATTGTACTATGTTTACATATTCTGTTGTGCTGCTGCAAGTAAGAATTTCATTGTTCTATCTGGGACATATGACTCTTGACTCGTGGAAACAGGCACTTTGGTCCACCGAGACCACACCACCATTGATCAGCGGTTCACACTAGTTATCCCACCACACACCAGGGGCAATTTACAGAGACCTACTAACCTACAAACCCGCACATCTCCGGGATGTGGGAGGAATCCGGAAAACCCGGAGGAAACCCACGCGGTCACAGGGAGAACGTGCAAACTCCACACGGACAGCACCCGAGGTCAGGATCGGAACCAGATCTCTGTCGCCGTGAGGTGGATGCTCTACTGCTGTGCCGCTGGGCTGCCCTTTTCTCCAGTTTTCTCCAGTTTCCTCCCAGTTTCAGTTTAGTTTATGGTCATGTGTACCGAGGTACAGTGAAAAGTGTTTGTTGCGTGCTAACCAGTCAGCAGAAAGACCAGACATGATCACCATCGAGCCATCCACAGTATACAGGTGCACGATAAGGGAATAACGTTTAGTCGAAGGTAAAGCCAGTAAAGTCCGAGTGTCCCCGCCCGATGAGGTCGATAATAGCTCAGGACTGCTCTCTGGTTGTGGTAGGATGGTTCAGTTGTCTGATAACAGCCCAAATTACATCCCAATGATGTGCAGGCTTGTAGGTTAATTGGCCTCTATAAATTGCCTCCAGTGTGTAAGGGAGTGGATGAGTAAATGAGATAACATGGAACTAGTGTGGACCGATGATCGAAGGTCGGCATGGACTTGGTGGGCCGAAGGGCCTGCTTCCACAATGCATCTCTAAACTGAACGAAACCAAACCAAAAATAAATTGACAGTGTACAGACCGTATGAGGTAAAAACAAAACTGACAGGCCAAAGGAGAGAGAGGGGGCAGAGGAGCTCTGAAGCATGTTGACAGCTGCAGAAGAATATAGTGTGGAGGTCGCAGCTCCTGGAGTTAGCAACCGTAAATGATTGAAGAGGTGAGATGGAAAAGTTTATGCTTTAACGTCTCCAGGATCTTAACCAAAAGCATAAATAGATTACAAACTGTGCGCCACAATAGACTAAATATTTAATAGGAACATACAAGGGTTGTAAAGGTCCTTTCTCCCCCACATCCCACTTTCTCCCCCACCCCACCACCCCCCCCCCCCCCTCTCCCCTGTGCCCCACCTGGACACACCTATTTACCCCAATCCCCTTATCACTAGCCCTGCATTCCCTCCTCCAGCTTCACAATTCGCAGCTAAGTTAAATTACTGTACAAAACCATGAGAGGATATTGCCCGCGTCAGAGTCAGGATATCAGAGTCGCCAAAAGATTCAGCGGCGACAGAAAAAATGTTGCGACACTAATCTCAACGAAACAGATGATGTAAGGGATATATTTCTCAATGGGAATCATTTTATTTATTTTTTAGTTTTCAGCTTGTACTAACGAGTTTTTACAGAGCTGGGTATGGTCCGCTTTCACACAGCAATTTTCAACGTAACAATATTACAAAGCTGTCAAATAAAACGCTGGTGTGGTTGATGTTAGTTACCTTGTGCTGGCAGCAGGGATATGGATGTCCATTGTGATCTGTACATTTACTGCAGACTGACACTTGAAACAATTTACACGTCCCCAGACCATCTTGCTCGCCTCTCCATCACTCCAGCGTACAGTTCCTGAACAATTTAGTGAGCCTGGTGAAATCTGACAAGGCAAAGATAGTTTCTGCTACAACTTTACTGACTTCAGCTCCCCAATCCTGTTGCTCGTGTTGAGTTAAAATGTGCGTGTACATTGTTCGTCTGCATATGGGATAGGAGCAGAATCGGGCCATTCGGCCCGTCGTCTCTTCCACCATTCAATCATGGCAAGAAGGAGCAGTGACTTTCGAAGTCAAGAGATGAGGAGAATTGGAAGAAAGGAGAAGAAAACGGAAAGAGAGGCAGCCACAATCAAAGCCCAATCTGCCCATGTGGAATTACCTGTCCCGAATGTCGAAGAACTTTCAAAGCCAGCATTGGACTCATAAGCCACCTGAGAGTCCATAAAAACAACGGAATATAGAACATCATCCTCGACCTCGAGGGATAGCCACCACATGGCTGATCATAAGGTCATGAGTCATAGGTCATAAGTGATAGGAGTAGAAATAGGCCATTAGGCCCATCAAGGCTACTCCGTCATTCAATCATGGCTGATCTATCTCTCCTTCCTAACCTCATTCTCCCGCCTTTTCCCCATGAATCCCAACACCTGTAAAAAACAAAAATCCATCAACCACCACATTAAAAATATCAATCGACTTGGCCTCCACAGCCATCTCTGCCAATCAATTCCACAGATTCACCACCTTCCGCCTAAAGAAATTCCTCCTCATCTCCTCCATAAAGGAACGTCCTCAAAGGCACGGCTCAATAATTTAAATATCAAAGCTGATACCACATCTCTAAAATGAGCAATAGGGTGGCATGCTGCCATACAGCGCCAGAGACCCAGGTTTGATCCCGACCACGGGTGCTGTCTGTATCGAGTTTGTACGTTCTCTCCCCGTGACCTGCGTGGGTTTTCTCCGGGTGCCCCCGGTTTCCCCCCACATTCCAAAGACATTCTTAGAATAAAGGGGAGGTCATTTAAGACTGAGGTGAGAAAAACCTTTTTCACCCAGAGAGTTGTGAATTTATGGAATTCCCTGCCACAGAGGGCAGTGGAGGCCAAGTCACTGGATGGATTTAAGCGAGGGGCGGGAGATTGCAACCTTCACGTGGTCCGCCCTGTTTCTACCGATGCAATCGACCTGGCGTGCATAATCGAATAAGATCAATTAGAACAAGTTGTCCGACAACTTTAGGCTGTGCACGCCATACGCAAGAAGAAGATTTAAGAGAGAGTTAGATAGAGCTCTAGGGGCTAGTGGAGTCAAGGGATATGGGGAGAAGGCAGGCACGGGTTATTGATAGGGGACGATCAGCCATGATCACAATGAATGGCGGTGCTGGCTCGAATGGCCTCCTCCTGCACCTATTTTCTATGTTTCTCTGTCTATGTTGCTATACAGGTTTGTAGGTTAATTGTCTTGCAAAGTGTGTGCAGGATACTGTTAGCGTGCGGGGTGATTGCTGGTCGGCGAGGGCTCGGTGGGACGAACGGCCTGTTTCCGCGCAGAAGTCCAAAGTAAAGACATCAGTGACAAATTGCTTCCAGTGTGTTCAATGATTCCACCAGCGCCAATTAAAATGTGAATGATTTCTAAAGCAATCTTGACGTTCCCTGGAAAATATTTTGAATGAGTGTGTGCAGCTGCCAGTGCAGTTACTCACAATTAAATCGGATGCTGCAGCCACGGACCTGTTTGACACTGAACCACCCTGGGCTGAATACCAACTGTCACATAACATATGGGCTTCAGCAGCACTCCCATATGCCAAGCTCTAGTTACCAGTCAAGTGTGCTTCAGCCCATTACCAGGGAGCATGCAAGTGCAATGCACTAACAAGCCAGGCATTCTCCTGTGCCTAATCCAAAGACAGACACAAAATGCTGGAGTAACTCGGCGGGACAGGCAGCATCTCTGGAGAGAAGGAATGGGTGACGTTTCGGGTCGACACCCTTCTTCTCCTGCCTACACATTCTTCTGTTTCAGTCCATAGTCAAAGAGTCATATAACCTGGCTCAACTTGGCCAACATGTCCCATCCATACTTGTCCCATCTGCCTGCGCTTAACTCCTATCCCTTTAAACCTGTTCTATTCTTGCACCCATCTAATTCTTTCTTAAATGTTGCAATAGTCCCTGCCTCAACTACCTCCTAGGTCTGAAGAAGGGTCTCGACTCGAAAAGTCGCCTATTCCTTCTCTCCAGAGATGCTGCCTGTCCCGCTGAGTTACTCGAGCATTTTATGTCTCTCTTTGATTTAAACCAACATCTGCAGTTCTCTCCTACCTCTTAGTTCAGTTTAGTTTATTGACATGTGTACCGAGGTACAGTGAAAAGCTTTTTGTAGGTTGCTAGCCAGTCAGTGGAAATGCAAAACATGATTACAATCGAGCCATTTACAGTGTATAGACACATGATAAGGGAATAGTGTTTAGTGCAAGGTAAAGCCAGCAAAATCTGATCAAGGATCAGCTAGGTCGATGCACACACCCACCGCCCCTTGTGTGAACATTTTACCCCTCAGATTCCTATTAAATCTTTTCTCCTCTCACTTTTAACAGTTGTCCTCTGGTCCTCAATTCCTCTACTCAGGCCAAGAGACTCTGTGTATCTACCCGATCTATTCCTCTCATGATTTTATACACCGCTTTAAGATCACACCCTCATCCGCCTGCGTTCCAATGAATATATTGTAAAGTGGTCATTATGGTATTGTAGATAGTGAAGATGGTTGTCAAAAACTGCAGCAGGATCTGATCGGTTGGCCAGGTGGGCCGAGGAATGTTTGATGGCATTTAACACAGAGAAATGTGAGGTGTTGCATTTTGGGAGCACGAACATGGGCGGGCCTTACACAGTGAACGGTAAGGCTCTGGGGAGTGTTGTAGAGCAGAGGGATCTAGGAATACAGGTACATATTTTGTTGAAAGTGGCATCACAGCTTTAGTTTTAGAGATACAGCATGGAAACAGGCCCTTCGGCCCACCGGGTCCGCGACGACCAGCGATCCCCGCACACTAACACTATCCTACACCCACTAGGGACAATTCTTTACTTTTACCAAGCCAATTAACATACATACTGTCTTTTGAGTGTGGGACGAAACCAAAGATCTCGGAGAAAGTTCACGCAGGTCACGGGGAGAACGTACATAGAAACATAGAAATTAGGTGCAGGAGCAGGCCATTCGGCCCTTCGAGCCTGCACCGCCATTCAATATGATCATGGCTGATCATCCAACTCAGTATCCTGTACCTGCCTTCTCTCCATACCCCCTGATCCCTTCAGCCACAAGGGCCACATCCAACTCCCTCTTAAATATGGCCAACGAACTGGCCTCAACTACCTTCTGTGGCAGACATACTCCGTACCGACAGCACCCGTAGTCGGGATCGAACCTGGGTCTCCGGTGCTGCATTCACTGTAAGGCAGCAACTCTACCGCTGTGCCACCGTGCCTCCAACTATGTAGGGTGGTCCTTTAGCACGTTGGCCTTCATCAGTCAAAGCAGTTGAGGCAGGTACTATCACAACGTTTAAGAAGATATTTGGACAGGTACATGGATAGGACAGGTTTAGGAGGATATGGGCCAAACGCAGGCAGGTGGGACCAGTGTATAAGGGACATGTTGGTGGGTGTGGGTTAGCTGGGCCTGTTTCCACGCTGTATCACTTTATGACTCTATGTCCACCATTTACACACTTGCAGGTCACTCATCCACTCACTCACCTTCAGGTCACCCTCTGGTTGACCAACAGGACTTCATGCTGAAGGTCCCGGCAAACCTTAGCCCGTGGTCACACCTTGACAGCAGGCCTTGCTTGCCCGCCCGCCGCGGAACCGGGAACCCTCCTGGGGTTGTCCGAGGACAACAAAGGAGGAGGACTGGCTGAACTTAGTTGCCTTCTACCACAGTGAAGAATGCTGTGGCGGATGTTTGCCTTAAAATGTTCTTCTCCCCATAACCCCTGACATCCGAGGTCCCGCGGGTTGCAGCAGTGAGGGAGCTGGTGACATCGGATTTATGGAGCGTTGGCTGGGAGGAGGGTGAACCGGGGTAATGCCTCCAGTGCCTTCAATGTCGGCTGCAGGAGGCACCCCCGGGACACAAAGATGGCCGGAGAGGAGAGGAGAGGGGAGGAGAGGAGTGGAGAGGGACATCGGTTCACGGGAACTGCTCCAGTACTGCTCTAGTACATCCGATTGGACTTTGCACTTTGAATAATGGCGCCAATAATGGCTTTGCCCGCATGTGTAATGTATGCATAAAGAATTTCAAAGTGCAGTTGCATATGAGACTAATAAAGCATCGTTGCACCATTGATATCTACATAATTAAAAGTCTCATCTTTACCACTTCCTGTCTGCACTGTATATTGATTTTAGAAAAAAAGGCCACCCTGTATCGCTGTGATTTTTGGCCATCTTACTCACAGTCCTCCTCTGCTGAGACATCCTCGAGAATTTTTCCCATCGTTGAAAAAAAAAGTTATGAGTGTTTAAAAAACCTTGAGATCAGCTGATTGGTCCTCTTGCCTGCCAATCACCACGATGAAAGTAGTGCCCCTTCCGGGGGGCAGGACTATAAAACCCAGGATGACTGGCCGTGAGTCTGTCATTCTGCAAGATCGCGAGGGAGAGGCCATGACTGACATTCTAAGCTGCGAATCAACTGAACTGTGAGTCTGCAAATGTACTTGCAATAAATTATTTGTTAGCCCTTTATGACAATGCCATGAGTTGTTTGGCCTGCTGCCCTACCTGTACTTTAAACTACAATGCTTTATTAGGTCTGCCCATGTTTGGAAGGAATAAATGATTTATTAGGTCTGACTGTGTTTGGAAGGAATAAATACTTTATTAGGCCCGATTGTGTTTGGAAGGAATAAATCCATTATTAAGTCTGACTGTGTTTGGAAGGAATAAATGCTTTAGTCAAGTCAAGTCAAGTTTATTCGTCACATACACATACGAGATGTGCAGTGAAATGAAGTGGCAATGCTCGCGGGTTGTGCAAACAAACTACAAAACAGAATGGAACAGAATCACGGATTCACATATTATATATTTGTAGGACGAAAAAAAGAAAAAATGGCAATTTTAAAAAGACGCCACACAACAGTAAATTGGTTCAGTAAGTTAGTTCCTGGTGAGATAGGAGTTTACAGTCCTAATGGCCTCTGGGAAGAAACTCTTTCTCATCCTCTCCATTTTCACAGCATGGCAACGGAGGCGTTTGCCTGACCGTAGCAGCTGGAACAGTCCGTTGCTGGGGTGGAAGGGGTCTTCCATGATCTTGTTGGCTCTGGATTTGCACCTTCTGATGTATAGTTCCTGCAGAGGAGCGAGTGTAGTTCCCATAGTGCGTTCAGTCAAACGCACTACTCTCTGCAGAGCCTTCTTGTCCTGGGCAGAGCAGTTCCCAAACCAAATTGTGATGTTTCCGGACAAGATGCTTTCCATAGCCGCTGAGTAGAAGCACTGGAGGATCCTCAGAGACATTCTAAATTTCCTCAATTGCCTGAGGCGGTAAAGGTGCTGCCTTGCCTTACTCACCAGTGCGGCACCGTGCGATGTCCATGTCAGATCCTCAGAGATGTGGACTCCCAGGTATTTAAAACAGCTCACCCTTCCCACAGTATCCCCATTTATCTTCAGTGGCGAGTACGTCTTCGGATGTTGTGCCTTCCTAAAGTCCACCATCAACTCCTTAGTTTTTTTGACATTCAAGAGGAGGCTGTTGTCCTGACACCAGAGTGCCAGATCAGCCACCTCCTCCCGGTAGGCCTTCTCATCGTTATCGGAGATCAGGCCCACCACCACAGTGTCATCAGCAAACTTGATTATGGAGTTGGAGCTGAACCCAGCCACACAGTCACGTGTGTACAGGGGCTGAGTGTGTTGAGTTAGGTCCGACTGTGTTTAGTCCAAAAGTCGCACTCATTTCGTAACTTCCGCATAGTGGACAGGTCACGCTGATTACGTAATTTCCGGTAAGTGCAGAGGTTGTGCTAATTGTGGAAGTGCCGCTGACTGCGGAAGCCCCATAGAGGAGAGGCCACGCTCAGCCACGTGAGTAGCTGTAGACCACACCTGGAGTATTGCGTACAGTTTTGGTCTCCAAATCTGAGGAAAGACATTCTTGCCATAGAGGGAGTACAGAGAAGGTTCACCAGACTGATTCCTGGGATGTCAGGACTTCCATATGAAGAAAGACTGGATAGACTCGGCTTGTACTCGCTAGGATTTAGAAGATTGAGGGGGGATCTTATAGAAACGTACAAAATTCTTAAGGGGTTGGGCAGGCTAGATGCAGGAAGATTGTTCCCGATGTTGGGGAAGTCCAGGACAAGGGGTCACAGTTTAAGGATAAGGGGGAAATCTTTTAGGACCGAGATGAGAAAAACATTTTTCACACAGAGTGGTGAATCTCTGGAATTCTCTTCCACAGAAGGTAGTTGAGGCCAGTTCATTGGCTATATTTATGAGGGAGTTAGATGTGGCCCTTGTGGCTAAAGGGATCAGGGGGTATGGAGAGAAGGCAGGTACGGGATACTGAGTTGGATGATCAGCCATGATTATATTGAGTGGCGGTGCAGGCTCGAAGGGCCGAATGGCCTACTCCTGCACCTATTTTCTATGTTTCTATCTAGATTCAAGAAAGTTTACTGTTATATAAATGGTGTCGTGTGCGTGTGTGTGTGTGCGTGTGTGTGTGTGCGTGTTGCGTGTGTGTGTGTGTGTGTGTGTGTGTGTGTGTGTGTGTGTGTGTGCGTGTGTGTGTGTGTGTGTGTGTGTGTGTGTGTGTGTGCGTGTGTGTGTGTGTGTGTGTGTGTGTGTGTGCGTGTGAGTGTGTGTGTGTGTGTGTGTGTGTGTGTGTGTGTGTGTGTGTGTGTGTGTGTGTGTGTGTGCGCGCGCGTGCGCGTGAGTGTGAGTGTGAGTGTGTATTGGAATTGGTAGAGAGGTGGAATATTGTGTTGGGGGACCAGCCCTCCCATGTGAAGCTGGGACCCAATTGGTCCCACTTAGTCTAGTCGACACTATTGGCTGCCCTTACTAATCAAGAATCTGTCAATCTCCGGGTTGAGGCAGGGACTATCGCAATGTTTATGAAATATTTAGACAGGTACATGGATAGGACAGGTTTAGATCGATATGGGCCAAACACAGGCAGGTGGGACTAGTATAGATGGGGCTTGTTGGTCGGTGTGGGCTGGTTGAGCTGAAAGGTCTGTTTCCAGGTTAAATCACTCTATGACTCAGCTAAATGCTCAGCTGGAACTAACTCTGTCTTGTAGTCTGTAAGAACTGTTGTCTTAATTGACAGGGACAACAGAGAGAGTGGGCATTTAAATAAGGAATGCTTGCGAATGAATGAACTTCATCCAACTCAGCAGTTCAATCTGCTAACTGCGATGGTACGCACATTATAAATTGTAGAAAGACAATAGACAATAGACAATAGGTGCAGGAGTAGGCCATTCGGCCCTTCGAGCCAGCACCGCCATTCAATGTGATTATGGCTGATCATCCCTAATCAGTACCCCGTTCCTGCCTTCTCCCCATATCCCCTGACTCCGCTATTTTTAAGCGCCCTATTGGGCTCTCTCTTGAAAGCATCCAGAGAACCTGCCTCCACCGCCCTGTGAGGCAGAGAATTCCACAGACTCACAACACTCTGTGAGAAAAAGTGTTTCCTCGTCTCCTGTTCTAAATGGCTTACTCCTTATTCTTTAACTGTGGCCCCTGGTTCTGGACTCCCCCAACATCGGGAACATGTTTCCTGCCTCTAGCGTGTCCAAACCCTTCACAGCAATCTTATATGTTTCATTGAGATCCCCTCTCATCCTTCTAAGCTCCAGAATGTACAAGCCCAGCCGCTCCATTCTCTCAGCATATGACAGTCCCGCCATCCCAGGGAATTAACTTGAAAACCTACGCTGCACTCCCTCAATAGCAAGGATGTCCTTCCTCAAATTAGGGGACCAAAACTGCACACAATACTCCAGGTGTGGTCTCACTAGGGCTCTGCACAACTGCAGAAGGACCTCTTTGCTCCTATACTCGATTCCTCGTGTTATAAAAGCCAATATGCCATCCGCTTTCTTCACTGCCTCCAAAGGGGTCGTATCCATACGTGCCACACCCATTTAAATGTGTCATGGTTCCCAGAAATCATCACGGCGTAGACACATAACGACACGTTTTTTTTTGTAAATTAATTTCAGTTCCATTGCTTGCAGCAACACATAGATTTCAATTGATTTTTAAACATGGCTGTAAATCAGACAAAAAATTAGACAGCTGCGAAACTGAAACAAGTTTAAAGAAAAATGACTGAAAAGCCTCAGTAGGGTCAATTATGAATTGGTTAGTAATGTAAAATAGGCCACAGCTGATCAGCCACCTGTTCATCTTGACTTTGATGTTCTTTTGGACTATGCTATAATAGCAAATTGGCTTAGCAAGTTCGGCATGTGCCCAACTGCCCTCACCAAATTCTACAGTTGCGCTGTACAGCATGGTAGAGGAACAGCTCCATCCAAGGCCGCAAGGAACGGCTGAGAATTGTGGACGCAGCACAGATCATCGCACAAACCAACCTCCCTTCCATTGATGGACACTAAACGGTGGAGTAGCTCAGCGAGACAGGCAGCGTCTCTGGAGCGAAGGAATGGGTGACGCTTCGGGATCGAGACCCTGCTTCAGACTGGGCGTCAGGGGAGAGGGCGTTACACAGGTAAGGAAGTGTAAGAGATCAAACGGGATGCAGATCACGGAACCTGTAGAATAGACCATTGTTAGCGGGGGGGAGAAGCAAACAGAGATACAGTGTGATCAGGGGGACAGTCAGACTGGGCCGGGAAGGGGAAACGGGGAGGGATGGAGAAAGAGGGAGAAAGCAAGCGTTACATGAAGTTAGAGAAGTCAATATTCATACTACTGGGGTGCAAGCTGGCAATGCAAAATATGAGGTGCTGTTTCATTGACTCAATTTGCGCCTCGTACTGCCTTGGCAAGTGCCAGCAGCATAATCAAGGACGAGTCGCACCCTGGTCACTCCCTCTTCTCCCCTCTCCCGTCAGGCAAAAGGTACAGAAGTGTGAAAACGCACCCCTCCAGACTCAGGGACAGTTTCTTCCCAGTTGTTATCAGGCAACTGAATCATCCCACCAGTAACTGGGATGGTGACTGGCCTTCCCTTCCCTAAGCAAGCATGACTTCCCGTTCATAAATCCACGTTGACTCTGCCCATTCATATCATTATGTTCCGTTCCCTCCTCCTCAATAATAGATTCTCGCACTCACCCTAATCATCAATGGAATCGGCACTCATGACAGGAGGTCTGACCATGGCAAAGCTCTTGTGCCAAGTGAAAAAGTAAAGAAAGCTAATGGCAGGTAGACAAAAGTGCTGGAGAAACTCAGCGGGTGCAACAGCATCTATGGAGCGAAGGAAATAGGCAACGTTTCGGGCCGAAACCCCTTTTCAGACTCAATTCAGCTAATGGCATGTTGGCTTTCATAACGAGAAGATTTGAGTATAGGATTAAAGAGGTCATTCTGGAGTTGGACTGAGCCTTGGTGAGACCACATCTGGAGTATTGCGTGCAGTTTACATCTCCTAATTTGAGGAAGGACAGCCTTGCTATTGAGGCAGTGCAGCGTAGATTCACGAGGTTAATCCCCGGGATGGCGGGACTGTCATATAAGGAAAGAATGGAAAGACAGGGCTTGTATTCACTGAAATTTAGAAGGATGAGAGGCAATCTTATAGAAATGTATAAAATTATAAAAGGACTGGACAAGCTAGATGATGGAAAAATGTTCCCAGTGTTGGGGGAGTTCAGAACCAGGGGCCACAGACTAAGAATAAAGGGGAGCCCATTTAAAACTGAGATGAGAAAAAACCTTTTCACCCAGACAGTTGTGAATTTGTGGAGTTCTCTGCCGCAAAGGCAGTGGAGGCCAAATCACTGGATGGATTTAAGAGAGAGTTAGATAGAGCTGTAGGGCCTTGCAGAATCAAGGGTTATGGGGAGAAGCCAGGCACGGGTTACTGATTGTGGACGATCAGCCATGATCACAATGAATGGCGGTGCTGGCTCGAAGGGCTAAATGACCTCCACCTATTTTCTGTGTTTCTATGTTTCTAAGTGGTGGGAACTGAATCCATGCTGAGAAAAGCCTGAGCTCTAATGATGTTATTGACTTTGCAATTTGTATTTCGCCTGGGGACTGTCCTACTCCTCTGTAGACAGCCACAGGGCACAAAGAGTTAACTGGTCTGAAGGGATGCGGGGATGTTTTTTTATGTCTTGCCTGTTTTTGTTTAATTTCTTCTGTCTAAGAGGGTCGGGGATCCCATAGAGTAGCAATCAGTTATTTTAACACCTCGATTTGGCCCCTGGTCACCCATACCTCTCTCTCCGCAGCTCGACACAGCATCTAGGCATTCACCCAGCATCATGGCTGTGCTTTGAGCAGCAGCCAAAACGTTTAAGCCCATTGATCCGGCAGCGCGCATCTGAATCCCTTCACAACAGCTGCAGAGGTACGCAGGTAACTCTGGAATAACAATGCTGCTCTCAGTAACAGTGGCCAGAAGGCATCACAGGCAGCGATGAGAAGGTGGAGCAGCGGGAGAGTTGCTGCCCGCATGCGATCCACCTCCATCCATTCATAATTTCACGTTCATAAGTCTTAGGAGCAGAATTAGGCCATTTGGTCCATCGAGCCTACTCTTTCCCACTCAACCCCATTCTGCTCGTATCCCTGGGGATTACTGATCAGGGGCAGCACGGTGGCGCAGAGGCAGACTTGCTGCCGTACAGCGTCAGAGACCCGTGTTCGATCCTGACTACGGGCGCTTGTCTTACGACGTTTTATGTTCTCCCGTGACCTGCATGGATGTTCTCAGGGATCTCCAGTTTCCTCCGACTCTCCAAAGAGCTACAGGTTTGTAGGTTAATTGGCTTTGTATAATTGGGATTTGCCTAGTGTGTGTGGGATGGTATTAATGTGCTGGGATCGCTGGCCGGCGCGTACTCGATGGGCCAAAGGGCCGGTTTTCGTTCTGTATCTTTAAACCAGGTGTCGGCATCCTACAGCCCCCCCGGGCCGAATGTGGCCCGTAGCCCAAAATCATCCGGGCTGCAGGCAGATTTATTTTCCCCGTAATCATCCGGCCGGCCGAGCTCTGCCCGTACCGCATCCTGCTCTCTCTATTTTGTTGACATCCTTCCTTTAACTAGGCGACCAAAATTGTACACCATACTCCAGAATTGGTCTTACCAATGCCGTGTACAATTTTAAGATTACTTCCCGTTCAGATGCTCTGATTTATATCGAAGGCCAGCACACCAAAAGGCTTTCTTTAGACCACCCTATCTACATGCGATTCACCTTCAGGGAACTATGCACAGTTATTCCTAGATCCCTCTGTTCCACAGCATTCCTCAATTCCCTACCATTTACCATGTACGTCCTATTTTGATTTGTCCTGCCAAGATGTAGCACTTCACACTTATCAGCATTAAACTCCATCTGCCATCTTTCACCCACTTTTCCAAATGGCCCAAATCTCTCTGTAGACTTTGATTCTACTTCATTATCCACAACACCACCTATCTTAGTATCATCTGCATACTTACTTATCCAATTTTCCACCCCATCATCCAGATCATTGATGTACCTGACAAACAACAGTCCCAGCACAGATCCCTGAGGCACATGGTCACCGGCTTCCAACCTGACAAACAGCATTACTCTCTGACATCTCCAAGCCACTGTTGAATCTATCTTGACTACTCCGCCTTGTCAAAGGCCTTACTGAAATCCATATAGACAACGTCCACTGCTTTACCCTCATCAACTAGAAACCGCTTCAAAAAATTCAAGAAGGTTTGTCAAACATGACATTCCATGTTCATGTTCCATGTGCCAACTGTTTATCCAGATGCTTATATTATCTCTAAGTATCCTTTCCATTAATTTGCCCACCACTGACGCCAAACTACCAGTCTATAATTGCTAGGTTTATTCTTTGAACCCTTTTTAAACAATGGAACAACATGCGCAGACGAAGCACTAATTCCCGTTTCTAAGAGACATAATATTTCTGTCATAGCACCTGACTTCTACACTAACTTCCCTCAATGTCCTAGGGAATATCCTGTCAGGAACCTGGAGACTTTCTTTTATATTTTTAAAAAGTGTCAGTACTTCCTCCTCTTTGAATCTCATAGTTTCCATAGCTACTCTATACCTCACAGAGTTCAATATCCTTCTCCTTGGTGAATACCGAAGAAAAGAAATTGTTCAATATCCCCCCATCTCTTTTGGCTCTGCAGATAGTCCATTCTGGCTCTCTAATGGTCCAATGTTATCCCTCGTTATCCTTTTGCAGCTGTAGAAACCCTTTGGATTTACTTTCACCTTTCTTGCCAAAGCAACCTCATGTCTTCTTTTAGAATTTCTTTCTTAAGATTCTTTTTTTACATTCTTTATACTCCTCTAGCACCTCATTTAATGTTATCCTCTGAGAACTTCGGATATTCCCAGAATGAGATTTGAGGCATTTACTGATCTGCAGGTCCTTGATAGACGCCAAAAAGCTGGAGTAACACTCAGCGGGTCGGGCAGCATCTCCCTGAAAAGGAATCGGTGACATTTTTGGTCGAGATCCTTCTTCACACAGAGTCAGGGAAAGGGAAACAAGATATTATAGTTGGTGATATAGATTAGAACTGTTGAATGAAAGATAAGCAAAGAAGTAACGATGTTCAAGGAACAGTGGAGCCCACAATGGTCAATTGTTGGCTGTGGGCTAGGTGTGAACGAGTTATACAGACACTACAACTCAACTGGATGACAGTGAAATGCTACGACAACTAGGTTTGGAGAGAGAAAGGGGACGCAAGGATTTTTTTTCAGTTAGGAAAAACAATATTCATATCACTGGTTGTTCATAAGTTCTTGTGATGGGAGCAGAATTAGGCCATTCGGCCCATCAAGTCCTCCGCCTGTCAATCATGGCCCTCCCTCCTAACCCCATTCTCCTGCCTTCTCCCCATAACCCATGATACCCGTACTAATCAAACTGCCCTAGCGAAATATGAGGTGGTGTTCCTCCAATTTGCGTTTGGCCTCACTTGTGTAGACAGTTTGGTGAGATTAAATATTTTGTATGCCTATAGAACTTGCTATCGATTTTACAGAAATATTTTAACCATATAACAATTACAGCACAGAAACAGGCCCTCTCGGCCCTTCCAGTCCGTGCCGATTATTTGTTTTCCCCTAGTCCCATTACCTGCACTCAGACCATACCCCTCCATTTCCCTTCCCGTCCATTATCCACTACTTTTAAATGTTAAAAATCCTGCCTCCACCACTTCTGCTGAAAGCTCATTCCACACAGCCACCACCCTCTGAGTAAAGAAGTTTCCCTCACGTTACCCCTAAACTTCTGTCCCTTAATTCTCATGTCATGCCCTCTTGTTTGAATCTTCCCTACCCTCAATGGGAAAAGCTTATCCACGTCAACTCTGTCTATCCCTTTCGTCATTTTAAAGACCTCAATCAAGTCCCCCCTTAACCTTCTGCACTCCAAAGAATAAAGACCTAACTTGTTCAACCTTTCTCTGTAACCTGGAACCCAGCACATTCTAGTAAATCTCCTCTGTACTCTCTCTATTTTGTTGACATCCTTCCTATTATTAGGCAACCAAAATTGTACACCATACTCCAGAATTGGTCTTACCAATGCCTTGTACAATTTTAACATTACTTCCCTACTCCTATATTCAATGCTCTGTAAAGGCTAGCACACCAAAGGCTTTCTTGGCTGAAAGTCAGGAACCCACCAGACTATTCCAGAATTAATTCCTTCAAGGAGCTTTGATTTTCACTCCAAAATATAGTTTGTTCATTTAGCATCTTAAACTGGCAGCTCCTAATGATTTCTGTATGACATTAGTCAAATAACAATGTAAATCATGTTTAAAACTCGATGCCAATTCTTGTGTATTGTCCATTTAGTTATGCATATTAAAAACTAATGAATAACCTGATAAAAGACCAAGAAATAACTGGAACATCCTTTTTTTATCTGGTATTTATTTACATCGATATCCTGTAAAAAATACTAATTTGTGTCATTCTGCAGAGCACACAGGCAATTTAATGTGAACACTGAATTTCAATATGTGCTATCATACAAAGATTAGCTGCAGAATGGTTTGTAAGTTTTATCTGCTTTTAAAAGATGAAGGAATAATAGAGCAGCACCGGTTTTGCTCCACAAAGCTAAAATATTTATTTCAGTGTAGTTTAGTTCAGTTTAGTTTCGAGATAGAGTTTGCAAACAGGCCCTTCGGCCCACGCAGTCTGTGCCAACCAACAATCAGTTGTATCGTGCACAACAGGAACATTTTCAGAATCCAATTAGCCTACAAACGTGCACGTCTTTGGAGTGTGGGAGGAAACTGGAGCACCAGGAGAAAACCCACGTGGTCGCAGGGAGAACGCACAAACTCCGCGCAGACAACGCTTGTAGCCTGGATCACACCCGAGGCTCTGGGACAGTAAAGGGCCTGTCCCACTTAGGTGTTCTTGGCACGCAGATTACGTGACCTCGTTGTCGTGTTGAGCCGCGACGGTCCCGCGAAGGTCGCGCACGACTTCATTCGGCCGCACAGCTGTCTGGAGCGCGTGACGTCATTTGAAGATAGACACAAAATGCAGGAGTAATTCAGCGGGACCGGCAGCATCTCTGGAGAGAAGGAATGGATGATGTTTCGGGTCGAGACCCTTCTTCAGTCTGAAAGAAGGGTCTTGACGCGAGACGTCACCCATTGATTCTCTCCAGAGATGCTCTCCAGAGATGTCTATCCTCAATTTCATTGCCCCACCTTTTTTTTTTTTTTTTTTATTTATTTTATTTTTTAACAAATGCCTTTTATTTAAATCAACAAGTCCCGCTATATTTGCATTTTACAAACAAAGTTATCTCTCAGCGGAAAATTTCCACAGTCCCCGTGGACACCGCGTGTCTATCCTCAATTTCATTGGCCCCCGAATTGGCCCCACTCTGGGAGTATAAGTGGGGGCGGATCCGGACCGCAACGGCCGTGAGCCCCAGGCCGAGCTCGGCGATCGTTTGCCTGCTTCTGCTGCTGTTGAAGTGGAGACGTTGTGTCGCGCCAGGGTCTTGGGCCTGTCCCACTTTGGCCGTCAGTTCCACGACAGGCCGTTGGCGCGCGAAGATTTCGTTCACTACAAAAATGTCAGAGTCCCGCGCGATGTCGCGCACAACTACATACCCCACCGCGCTTCTCAGTGGGACCGGCCCCGCGCGGCCACACGATGCCCGTGCGCCTCAACGTGACTACGTGGTCGCGTAATTTGCGTGCCAAGGACACATATGTGGGACAGGCCCTTAAGGCAGCAACTCTATCGCTGCGCCACCGTTATTGTCCAACAGTATTGTGTAACAGTTATTCAGTTGGGAGGTCATGTTGCAGTTGCATAAGACATTGGTGAGGCTGCTTTGTGTTGAGTTCCGGGCACCATTCCATAGGAAAGATGTTGTCAAGCTGAAAAGGGTACAGAGAAGATTTAGGCACCATAGAAGGTGGGGCTCTATTCCATGGAGCACAGGAGGATGAGGGGGATCTTATAGTGTGGGAGGAAACTGTGTGTTTTAATGTCTTTTTATTATTATTTATTTATCAAAAAATATATTCAATTATTAAAACATAATATTTACTCTACAATAAAACAAACCAGAACCCGTCACCATAATACAATACAAACAAATATCCTAAATAAACTACTATACAACCGTTACAATCGTTATTGTGAATGCATTCAACCCCCTGCGGTGCCCAGTGGTCCCGGAAACCCCCCAAGGTGCCCTTTAATGTCTCTTGGTGTGTCTTGTGTGGGGGGGGGGGGGGGGGTAAGGGGGGAACCGCTTTTGGTTGCATCCTCCAAAAGAGGCGATTTTGTCCATGGCGTCTCCGTCGCGGCCTAACACCATGGATTGGTGTGGCCTTTCCCGGAGTCAGGCCCGGAGTTTCAGCAGCGGGCGCAGTGTGGACTTTTCACCGCGGAGTGGGCGAGCCCTAGCTCCGACCGCTGGCCCGCGGACTGTTACAGCCTGAAGCCGCGGTCTGCTGAGCTTCTAGCCGCGGGCGTGGCGTCCGGAGCCTGGGACCCATCGCTAGGGATCGCCGGAGAAGAGTTCCGACCGCCGGCCTGCGGCCTACAACATCCTGAAGCCGCGGCCTCCGGTAGGAAAGCGCCGATTTGGGACCTCCAAGCCGTGGAGTGTGTTCGAACGTCCTGACGTCGGAGATTGAACCATCCCGACAAGAGGGCCTGTACGTCGGGCCGTCCAGAGCGGCGACTACGGAGGTTTATGGCCCCGACCACGGGTGAACAATGGATGTGGACTGAAGTTTATGGAGGTGAAGGGAATGGAGGGGTATGGTCTGAGTGCAGGTAGATGGGACTAGGGGAAAACAAATGGTCGGCACGGAACTGGAAGGGCCGAGAGGGCCTGTTTCCATGCTGTAATTGTTATATGGTTATATGAATGTACTTTGTGCCTTCCACCACAGTGAAGAATGCTGTGGTGGATGTTTGCGTTTAATTTTATTGAGTATTGTGTGTTCTTTTTTGATTGTACCCCTGCTGGCAAATTATTTTCACTGCACTTATATGTGTATGTGATCAATAAAACTGATTGATTGATAGAGGTGTACAAAATCATGAGAGGAATAGATCGGGTAGATGCACAGAGTCTCTTGCCCAGATTAGGTGAATCGAGGACCAGAGGACAAAGGTTCAAGCTGAAGGGGAAAAGATGTAATAGTTTTGTTAGAGATACAGCACGGAAACAGGCCCTTCGGCCCACCGGGTCCGTGCCAACCTGCGATCCCCGCACATTATCACTATCCTACACCCACGAGGGACAATGTTTACATTTACCAAGCCAATTAAACCTGCAAACCTGTACGCCTTTGGAATGTGGGAGGAAACCGAAGATCTGGGAGAAAACCCACGCTGGTCACGTGGGAGAAGGTGCGTACAGACAGCAACCGTAATCGGGATCGAACCCGGGTCTCCGGCGCTGCATTCGCTGTAAGGCAGCAACTTACCGCTGCGCCACCGTGACATAGGAATCCGAGGGGTAACTTGTTCACACATAAGGGCGGTGGGTGTATGGAACAAGCTGCCGGAGGAGGTAGTTGAGGCTGGGACTATCTATCCCATAGTTTAAGATAGTTAGACAGGTACATGGATAGGACAGGTTTGGAGGGATATGGACCAAGCGCAGGCAAGTGGGACTAGTGTAGCTGGGACATCTTGGTCGGTTTGGGCTAGTTGGGCCGAAGGGCCTGTTTGCACAATGTATCGCTCAATTACTCTATGAGTCTATGAACATAATGCCAAGTTAAACTAATCTCCTCTGCCTGCACTTGGTCCAAATCGCTCCAAACCCTGCATATCCAATTATTTTAAAACTGCTTATCTCTGGTGACACAAGGTTTAAAAACTGTTACAGCAATTTTAAACGTAGACAATTGGAAAAATAATACATTTGATTCAAAATACCTGAAATGTAAAACAATGCAACACAGGTGCAGGCCCTTCAGCCCACAATGTCAGGATGTCAAGTTAATCTAATTTCGCTCTACCTGCACTAGTAACACTGCCTGCACATAATCCATACTCCTCCATCCCCTGCAAATCCATGTGCCTATCTAAAAGCCTCTTTAATGCTGCGAATGTACCTACCTCCGCCACCAATACTTACAGCGTACTCCAGGTACCCATGTATCTCTGTGTGAGAAACATTCCCTATGTATCTAAGAACTTATTTAATGTTACTATTGTATCTGCATCCACCAGCAACTCCGGCAGCTCATTCCATATATCTACCACCATCTGTGTGAAAACGTTACCCCTCAGGTTCCTATTAAATCTTTCCCCTTTCACCATAAACCTATGTCTTCTGGTTCTTGATTCCCCTACTCAGGTTAAAAGATTCACCCTTTCCATTCCCTCGTGATGTGATACACCTCTATAAGATCACCCTTCAGTCTCCAAGGCTCCAAGGAATAAAGTTGCAGTCTGCACAATCTCTCCATATAGCCCAGGACCTCATAGATCATAGACACAGAGTCATAGTCATGGTTTTATGGCATTGAAACAGGCCCTTCCGCCCAACCTGCCCCATCTAAACTAGTCCCACCTGCCTCTTTGCCCCGTAGCTCTCTAAACCTGTCCTACCCGTGTACCTGTCTAAATGTTCCTTAAATATTGTGACAGTCCTGGCAACGTGCTTGTATATTTTCTCTGCACAAAACAGCATCCTGCAGGTGAGTAACCAAAATCAAATTCAATACTACAAATGTGACCTCGCCAATATCTTGTACAACTGTAACATAGCATCCCAGCTTCTATACCATGCCCTGACTGATGAAGACCAATGCATCCAAAGCCTTCTTAAGGAAGTAAGTAAGTTTAGTGGCCAAGTATTCACATACAAGGAATTTGCCTTGGTGCTCCGCCCACGTGTAACAACATGACATACAGTGACAGTTATGAATGACTCAGAAAACACTAAACATTAATACTAATAAAACATTAATGATAAAACACCATTGATCAAGCATGTAACCATATAACCATATAACAATTACGGCACAGAAACAGGCCCTCACGGCCCTTCCAGTCCGTGCCGACCATTTGTTTTCTCCTAGTCCCATCTACCTGCACTCAGACCATACCCCTCCATTCCCTTCCCGTCCATATACCTATCCACTTTACTTTTAAATGTTAAAATTGATCCTGCCTCCACCACTTCTGCTGGAAGCTCATTCCACACAGCCACCACTCTCTGAGTAAAGAAGTTCCCCCTCATGTTACCCCTAAATTTCCGTTCCTTAATTCTCATGCCATGCCCTCTTGTTTGAATCTTCCCTACCCTCAATGGGAAAAGCTTATCCACGTCAACTCTGTCTATCCCTTTCATCATTTTAAAGACCTCAATCAAGTCCCCCCTTAACCTTCTGCGCTCCAAAGAATAAAGACCTAACTTAACCATATAACAATTACAGCACGGAAACAGGCCCTCTCGGCCCTTCCAGTCCATGCCGACCAACTTGTTCAACCCTTCTCTGTAACGTAGTTGCTGGAACCCAGGCAACATTCTAGTAAATCTCTTAATTTACTAAAACCAACAAAATACCAGATCAAAGGGAGGCAACAGATTTTTGGCTGTTGAGTAGAGCAACCACTCGTGGATAAAAACTGTTTTTATGTCTGGCTGTGGCAGCTTTGACAGTCCGGAGTCGCCTTCCAGAGGGAAGTGATTCAAAGAGTTTGTGGCCAGGGTGAGAGGGGTCAGAGATGATCTTACCCGCTCGCTTCCTGGCCCTTGCAGTGTACAGTTCATCAATGGAGGGAAGGTTGCAGCCAATAACCTTCTCTGCTGATTGGACGATTCGCTGCAGCCTCCGGATGTCGTGCTTGGTGGCTGAGCCAAACCAGACCATGATGGAGAAGGTGAGAACAGACTCTGATGGTTCCCAGGACCTTAAAAGACTCCACAGATGTGACTGTGGTGTTGTTGATGGTGAGTGGGGTGAGGGGAAGGGAGCTCTCCTAAAGTCTACAGTCAATTCCACTGTCTTAAGAGCATTGAGCTCCAGATTGTTGCGATGGCACCAGGAGGCCAGCTGTGACACGTGCTGCTTGTAGGCAGATTCCTCCCCATCCTGGATCAGTTCAATCAGGGTTGTGTCGTCCGCACACTTGAGAAGCTTGACCGAGGTGTCTGTGGAGGTGCAGTCATTGGTGTAGAGAGAGTGGAGGAGAGGAGAGAGTACGCAGCCTTGCGATGCTCCTATGCTGAGGGTGTGTGGGTCCGAGATGTGCTTTCCCAGCCTCACATGCTGCTTCCTGTCTGTCAGGAAGTTGGTGATCCACTGACAGAGGGGTTCAGGCACAGTCAACCCGGAAAGTTTGGAGTGTAGTAGCTCTGGCACAATGGTGTTGAATACAGAGCTGAAATCAACAAACAGGATCCTCGCATAGGTCCCCTGGCGGTCTAGGTGCTGACCACCCTATCTCCAGTTTCCAGCTACACTCCTGGACCCCTCTGTTCCACAATACGCTTCAGGGCCATGCCATCATTGTAAAAGCCCTGCCCTAGTTTATGGTCCCAAGGTATAACACTTGCATTAAACTCCACAAACTATTCCTCAGCCCACTTGGTCAGCTGATCAAGATCATAATCATAGTCATAATAATACTTTATTAGCCAAGTATGTTTTTGCAACATATGAGGAATTTGATTTGCCATACAGTCATACAAATAAAAAGCAACAGAACACACAAAATACATTTTGACATAAACATCCACCACAGTGGATATTTTTAAGGCAGAGGTATATAGATTCTTGATTAGTACGGGTGTCAGGGGTTCTGGGGAGAAGGCATGAGAATGGAGTTATGAGGGAAAGATTGATCAGTCATGATTGAATGGCGGAGTAGACTTGATGGGCCGATTAGCCTAATTCTGCTCCTAGCACTTATGAACTATGTTGTGTTGCAACTTATTTCTCCCATTGAAATGATCCAGTGGAGGCAGATACCATAGTAGCATTTAAGAGGCTTTTAGATGGGCACATGGATATGTAAGGAATGGAGAGGTATAACGGAGAAGTACAGACACTGTGGGCCAAAGGGTCTGTTCCTGTGCTGTACTGTTCCATATTCTATAGTCAAAGAGTCGTAGACCCATACAACGTGGAAACAGGCCCTTCGGCCCAACATGCACCATCTACACTAGTCCTACCTGCCTGTGTTTGGCCCATATCCCTCTAAACCTGTCCTATCCACGTACCTGTCCAAATGCTTCTTAAACGTTGTGATGGTGGCTGACTCTTTCGGCAGCTTGTTCCATACACCTACCACACTTTGTGTGAGAAAGTTGCCCTTCTGGTTCCTATTAAATGTTCCCCCCCCCCCCCCCCCTCAACATAAACCTGTAAGCTCTGGTTCTTCATTCCCCTACGCTAGGTAAAAGACTATTCAGTTTAGTTTAGAGATACAGCGCAAGAACAGGCCCTTCGGACCACCGAGTCCTCACCGGCCAGCGATCCCTGCACATTAAAGAATAAGGGGAGAATAAAGGAGATTAAAGTAGAATAAAGGGGAGGTCATTTAGAAACATAGAAACATAGAAATTAGGTGCAGGAGTAGGCCATTCAGCCCTTCGAGCCTGCACCGCCATTCAATATGATCATGGCTGATCATCCAACTCAGTATCCCGTACCTGCCTTCTCTCCATACCCTCTGATCCATTAGCCACAAGGGCCACATCCAACTCACTCTTAAATATAGCCAATGAACTGGCCTCAACTACCCTCTGTGGCAGAGAGTTCCAGAGACTCACCACTCTCTGTGAAAAAAGTCTTTCTCATCTCGGTCTTAAAGGATTTCCCCCTTATCCTTAAGCTGTGACCCCTTGTCCTGGACTTCCCCAACATCGGGAACAATCTTCCTGCATCTAGCCTGTCCAACCCCTTAAGAATTTTGTAAGTTTCTATAAGATCGATTCTCAATCTCCTAAATTCCAGAGAGTATAAAACCGAGTCTATCCAGTCTTTCTTCATAAGACAGTCCTGACATCCCAGGAATCAGTCTGGTGAACCTTCTCTGCACTCCCTCTATGGCAATAATGTCCTTCCTCAGATTTGGAGACCAAAACTGTACGCAATACTCCAGGTGTGGTTCACCAAGACCCTGTACAACTGAAGTAGAACCTCCCTGCTCCTGTACTCAAATCCCTTTGCTATGAAAGCCAACATACCATTCGCTTTTTCACTGCCTGCTGCACCTGCATGCCTACTTTCAATGACTGGTGTACCATGACACCCAGGTCTCGCTGCATCTCCCCTTTTTCCTAATCGGCCACCATTAAATAATAGTCTGCTTTCCTGTTTTTGAGGTGAGAACAAACTTTTTCACCCAGAGAGTTGTGAAATTATGGAATTCCCTGCCACAGAGGGCAGTGGAGGCGAAGTCACTGGATGGATTTAAGAGAGAGTTAGATAGAGCTCTAGGGGCTAGTGGAGTCAAGGGATATGGGGAGAAGGCAGGCACGGGTTATTGATAGGGGACGATCAGCCATGATCACAATGAATGGCGGTGCTGGCTCGAAGGGCCGAATGGCCTCCTCCTTCACCTTTTTTCTTGTTTCTATGTTTCTATATTAACACTATTCTACACACACTACGGCCAATCTACATTTCCACCAAGCCAATTAACCTACAAACCTGTCCGTCTTTGGGGTGTGGGAGGAAACCGAAGATCTCGGAGAAAACCCACGGGGAGAAACGTACAAACTCGGGATGGAACCCGGGTCTCTGGCGCGGTGAGGCAGCAACTCGACCGCTGCGTCACCGTGCCCGATCTATTCCTCTGTGAGGCACCAACAGCTGCAACGCTGTTCTGGCATTTAAATCGCACGCATCCAGCTTGTGCATTGATGGGAGGTTAAAGTGGTGATATCTCTGCTGTTGGTTGCTGTCAGCTAACAGGTAGTGACAAATATCCAGCTCCAGGGAGGGAACCTAGTGACTCAAATCACGGAGCTACATTTTTTGGGCAGTGATTCTCTGTGCTATTTCTTT